>CM033740.1:15841594-16544186 GCA_019671005.1 Hibiscus mutabilis | reverse complement strand
ACATAAACATGTTTTATCTTGTCAATTATAATTACCAAAATAGCTCTTACGACCTTTGTTGCCTATGCGATCCGGCAGATTCGTGCTTTTAGGATTTTTAATCCCTAAGGTTTTTTGCACTTGAACAACCATTGTTCCTCTACAAAAAATGATCTGCTATCAATACCGCATGTTCATTATGTTAACAATTGACATACAAACATTAAAACCTTACAACAAAAAACACGTGATTAATGTTTAACCACCGACTGTAAAAACTTATTTAAAATAGATTAACATATTAACTGTGACTGGATTCAATTTCTTTGTTTTGCACAAACATAGTACACTCGTCAAAACAGAAAAATAAATAGGCATCTCATACAAAAGCATCATCCAAGTATTTAAGTCCGAATTCGTATCATACAAGTGGCTCTGATACCAATATTGGGCTACGCCGGTACACCCTATGACGCAGCGAAAAAATTATCTGGCGTATTCCGCCAGTGATCCATGTACGAGGAACAAATCTAGGGTGAAAAGGGATGAAACGTTACCTTAAATAAATCTAAAAAACTGTGGGGAGTTAGGAGAATCCAATTATTCTAGCATGAGATCGAATTCAAGTCGTCACAATAGCGTGCCGACCTCTACGCAGTACACCCGAATGAAACGAACAATATTTTGCTTCTCTAACTGTTAGAGAGGTTTTCGCAAAAAACATATCTTCGGTTGCTAGACCATATGCCTTTATATAGCATTAAAAAACCTAATTCTAATCAAATTCGGATTCATTAAATATACAATATATTTAACCAAATATAATTAAATATGTAGAATATGATTCTACTTTAATTAGGTTTATTTAGAGATATATATATTTTAATAGTATTTGATAATTACAATAATTATCTATTATGAAAAAAAATATAAACAAGATTATCTATAATTACAATAATTATAATATTTTTGGTTTTTACTTATTACGTGCACAACAAGTTTGTACATATGCTATCTAGTCGATGTTTGTTCATTTCAATCATAGGGCGTGACCCTTGTAGGTTCATGTAACGTTAGTAGTAATATCTAGAACAATTCTAATATTACAAGCAATGAGTGGCATCTAGCAATGAATCACTGCTACCTAAGTTACAGGAAGTTGCGGTTCAACATAACCTTTTTCATGATTAACTTTTTCATGTTTTACATCCTTTTGTCCTTATATCTAGATCGAACACAAGTCATGAAATAGTCAAACTTGTATAGTCTATCTAATATTTCTTGATATCTTGAGTAGATTATTATAAACGAATAACTATGATATCTCATATCAATTTATTCGAGCATGGCCATGCATTTTCTAGTCTCACTCAATCAAGTGGCCTATAATATTACTCCTATTATGTTTGAGGGACAAATCCTATCTTGATCAATCATATTCCACTACATAGATTGTGACATATCCAATATTGGTCTTTATAGTGTAGTCAGTTACAACACAAGTTTGACCGCATCAAAATATTCACTCACGATGTTGAAATAATGATGATCTCAAATCTGAGGATCATACATGTAGTTATCACTATGAGCTATGTTGTGACTATCACATAATAATCTAAGAAACATGATCATAGCGGTCAGTCCAGCTTTTGAGATTTTATGATTCCATGATTGAATTCAAATTGAAATCAAGCTAATATGATGTTAAAATCATGATATTGAGTGGGATTTAAGTTCTAAATGTTTTGATTATTATGAAGATGATTAGGGTTTATAGATTCAAGTTTAATTTAGGGTTTGTGATGTTGAATTAATGATCTAGTAAGCTGGATTTGTTGTTTGGAAGCAAAATCCTAAGTTAAAACTTATAGGGATCAATTCGCCAAGCTTCAAAGTTAAGGGACCGAATCTAAATTTTATGAATTTAGAGTGTATTTATGTAATTAATGATGTTGGAGATGTGAAATTGATGTTAGAATGTTAAATCGAATTAGTGACCATTTTGACAATTTGTCAAAATCAAGTGACCAAATCGGAAATGAACTCTTGGATGAGAATTAAATTTGATTTTTAATTAAGATAATAGAATTAAGGTAGTAGTATTGATTTAAGGGCTAAATTGAAAAGTTAAGAAGTTTGAATTCTTACCTTTGCATTTTAGTGACTATTTTGGTAAAGAAAGAAAATTAAAGGGAATTATTTTGAAAAATTATTTGATGAAGAAGATGATGAATTGGAGGTTTGAAGCAAGTGATGAGACTAAATTGACAAGTAGTAAAATAAGAAGAAGTTAGTATAAATTAGAAGTTTATTATGGAAAGTTATGTAGAAGATTGAAATCTGGAAGTGACTTTGGAATTTCACCATAAATTCTAAAAAAATGGTTAGATGATGAATTTTATACCGTTGTAAAGATGTGTTCGTATAGTTTCTTTTCCAACAAACAGAAACTTATTTCGAATTCCGAGCTAAAAGATAAGAATTTTTAATCTAATAAAGGTCAGAAAATTTACAGTGCAGTTTTGGGTCAGGACAGCACTGTAACGGGAGTTTGAAGAATTTTCATAATTTTTTTAGGTTTTATTAATTTATGTGGCTTATGCCATTATAACCGTTATTGAATCTAGTTTTTCCAGTATAAAGGAAATTAAGATCCGGTATATATTCTGCCCGGTATAAGTAAATCTTTGAAGGTAGCGCAAGCAGTCTGAAAATGGAATTTGAAACATTTTGTGTATCAAAATGTTTGATAACAAGCCCGGAAGAATTATTGGAAGTTAAAATTGGTCACTAGGGACCATAATGAGTTTTTGAACAGTACAAGGAAGAAAGGAAAAATATTTGAAAATTTTATATTCGAATGATTATATTAATACATCATGTTTATGGTGATGTTAGATTTGAATCTAACAAGTATTTTATCTTATTCATGTAATAAATGAAGTCAAGTCCGAATCAAATAAGGTTCGAGGTTCTATAAAGGAAAGGATCGAGTAGAATTTAGTGAGGCAAGCTAATAAATGGCCCAAGTGAATGCATACATGTTTTTAAATGTATGTTTATTAACATACTATAGGGAGACTTGCAATGAGTCACCCAAAAAGGTAAAGAATTTTTTATAAACAGCATAATATGTTTTGGCATGGTACTTTATTTTACTGATTTAAAGATTATGGCATATTTTATGATCACAAATTTTTTATAACATGACACGTGATGGATAAGTTATTTGATACGATTTTTAAATGACAGTATACCATGAATGTTACAAAGCATATTGGAGTATGAACTGATCCAGTATAAAGATGTTTTACATGATATGTATATATGTATGGAATTTGGTTTACTTGCCATCATTTGCAGGAATTGTTTTTCAAGTTTGCCCTTGGTAATAAAATGTCGAGTAGGATAATATTGTAGTATACCATTAAGAGTATTATAAAGTTATTGAAACTTCAAGTGTATTATAAAGTAACTGACACTTGAATGTGTATTATAAAGTAACGGGCACTTGATTGTGTCTCACAAGTATGTCAAGGATAATACTTTTCCAAGTACACGACTCGAATATTAGACACTTGATATTTACCTTGGGCTATATGATTTCACAGAATGATCACAGTATGCTTTCTAGCACAAATATTTCTGCATTACAGAATCATATGTTTTAATGATTATCATGCTTTTGAAAGTATCATGCATTACAAAGTATTTTGTATATGTTCTCATCTTATGCCTCACTAAGTTCGTACTTAGCGTGTGTTGATTGTGCACACGTAGGTAAGTCAAGCTGAGAGTGAGAGGAGCATTGCATCAATATTGGAAAGCTCAACAAGTAATCACATTAATAACATCCTAATTAAGATTTGGTTTTATAGTGGCATGTATACTTACTACACACAATGGAGTTCTGATTGACCTTTAAAGCTGTTATGGTTTCAAGATAATTGGCGTTTCTGGAAAGATTCAAGGTTAAGAATAACCTTAGGCAATGAGTTGCATGCTAAAATAATTGATATATGATTTGAAGTTCGAATAAATAATTTAAGTCAATTTTAAATAAAGTTAAACGTGCTCAGGCTAGAAAAAATTTAGGATGAGAGACCATTAAGAAGTGTTCTAAAATTTTAAAAATCCCCCAATTTTGATAAAAGAAGTAACATTTCTGACTCGTACCCGGTGTATGGATACGGGAAGGGGTGTTACACTTATTGGTATCAGAGCTATAGGTTTAGTCGGTTCGAGTTAAACGAAGTATGGTAAAGGGCAAAAGTGTATACATGCCACTAGGATGTCAGAATTACTAATGATTTTACTTGTTGGAATGGATGCAATTGCTTATTTCATTATGATAATAATGTTAAATTCCAATATGTGGGGGGTAAAAGAATCGTGTCAGGTGTTTAGGCAAGTGAATCAACAAGAGATTCACGAGCATGATAAGGTTAATGATAATATTCTACCTTCAGTTTAGCATGATGCATAGGCAACAAAGTAATATGATATGTATGTTCTGAATTAAGAGTTTTTCTTCCAGACATTAAATGAGGTCATGAATCAGCCTACTTAGGCAAAGATTGCAAAAGAATTGAGAGTTCTGACACATTAGATTTTCAGAGAAATATTGATGAAGATCCTATGATTGTTAATCTATGGTTTAATGATATAAAGGTTAGGTTGAAGGAACTCTATATTGATGATCAGAGAAGACTAAAAGTAAAGTAATATTTCATCTGAAAGGATTAGACCCATATTTGATAAAGTAATGTTATGGTACATACTCAAAATTCTGTTAAGTAAAAGTTCTTTCTTTGAGAGTTCTGTAACAAAGTTTATCCTAGTAATTAACAATGTAGGATATATAGTTTAAATTAGAGATGAAATGAAAGACAAGTTAATATATCTCACAAAATTGCAAATAAATAAATAAAGATAAATACAAAAAATAAATTCTCGATTAAATAAATAAAATAAAAAAAGAATCTGGAAAAGGGACCATATTAAACAAAGGAATCCGAAAAAAGGACCGGATCCAATAAAAGAGGGGGAATTTAAATGCAGAAAAAGTAAAGTGATTAAATTGCAAAAAGTAAATACGAAATAAAAATTTCGAAAATAATAAATTGCAAGGAAATTAAATGTACACTAAACGGACCATAAATAATATGGGTCATCGCCCATTACGGGTCATCGTAAGGCCGATTCGAATGTAAAATAAAGAAATAAACGATATAACTATAAAAATAAAATAATATCATACTATTGATATATATAATATACATATACCTTATATTATAATATAAACATATATATATAATATAATACGTATATATAATATAACTATATCATATATAATATAAATATAATATATATTTATACTACGTATAGTACTTAGTATATATAGAATAATATGATATATAACTATAATAGATGTAAATTCAGGATCAAATCGAAGGAATAAGAAATAAGGGTAAAATTAAAACAAAACAAAAAGGAAGAAAGGGTGAAATTGGTTTTGTAACAAAATGGGGAGGACTGAAAAGGTAACTAACCCACGGTCGATTCAAAAAGGGGGAGTAATTAGGATGATCTATTGGGTAATTTACCCAAAGGCCACCATTAGCCGATGCCTTAAAAACTCCAAAAAAATCTCCTTTTTTTAAACTCAGATTGAACATCAGCTTAGGAAACAAAATGAATCATCTTCCTCAAAATCCAAAAACTGAAACCTAAAAACCTGTTTTTTTTTTTGTAAAAAATAAGTTGAAAAAACAAAACACGAATGCGAAAGGAGGGAACACCGGCGACAAGAGACCGGCCTCTCCTCAAGGTAAAAACCCTTTTATGATTTTTCTTTTTATTTTTGTGTATTCAAAAAAAAAGGAAAGTAGCTTTGAATATCTTTTCCTATTGATTTTTTGAATCTCCCGTCTAGGTTTATATACATGTGTAGATCTGGCTTTTATAACCGAATTACAAAGAAAAAACAAAATAAAAGGGCTGGATTTTTTGCTGCATGTTTGATTTTTTTGAGTTTTTTGTGGTTGCTTGTCTTTTTTGCAGGTTTGTACGGGGAGAGGACCAGCTTGTCTGGCCGGATGCGCGCGTGGCTAGAGCGACGCAGTCGTGGCAATGACGTAGTAGGCTGCTGCTGCCGTGGCCACTGATGTGGCCGGAAGGTAAACCGACGTGGCCTGGAAGAGGAGCAGTCAGCCTGAGAAGCTTCTGGAATGGGGAACTGAAGGGGCCCTGGCAACTAGGGTTTGGTTAGCTAGGGTTAGGGTGTTTAGGGTTGGATATCTGGTTCAGTTGAGTTAGGGTAGTGGATCTGGATTAGGTTAGTTTGGTTTGGGCTTGTAACGGGTTAAAGGTTTTGTAAATGGGTAATCGGGTTGGGTCAGTTTAAGCAATGGGCCGGTTGGGTTAGGTAATCTGGACATGTAAAAAATAGACTGTTAAATATATTTTTTTTGGATTTTTGGATTATAACTGGATTTGATTTGGATTTTTTATTTTTTTGGTTTAATTATTATTCGAACAATGGTCGGACAAAAATGGTGATTGCAGTATCATGATGGATAAATATGTTTTGTATGCTGAGATTTATACATGTTTTGCTCTTTAAGTTTTGCTATTGGATGAATAAGCATGTGAAGGCTTAAATTGAGGTTTTTGCATGAGATCCATGATACATGTTTTGCATATGGTTTAATATGAATGTTTTACAAAGGGTAAAAAGGGCATAAGATGTTTTAGCATGATGATGAAAATGTGGTTTGACTTAAATAGTTTTAAATGCATCGATGAGTGTTTTTAGAGCTTCCCTCACTAGGGAATGCATTGATGAGTGTTTTTAGAGCTTCCCTCACTAGGCATTATTTGCTTACGCTCTCATTTTTCATCAATGTAGGAAAGTAAGCTTTCGGGGTAGCAAGCAAGTAAGGAGGAATCCAAGAATCAAATCATTTCAAGTATGGTTTTAATAAACGAATTTGTAGTAATAAAAGGGCAATGTGACCAAGTTGTAATTAGGAGGGTTGTATGCTTGCTCTATGTTTTGGACATGTTTCTTTTGGTATTTTGGATATGTATGTGGCTATATGGTTTGATTTTAGGGGTTGGGGTGAGTTTTGCATGCTTGGGTAGAGATCATGACTATTAGGGGTGTTCATCGGGGACCCGAAATTTTTTGGTACCAAAATGTCGGCCCGTGACCCAGCCCATAAGAATCGGGCACCCGCAAATCGGGTACCCGCAAAATCGCGTACCAGGTACCCGGTTTACTTTTTTATTTTTTAAATGTATTTTTTTAAAAAAATACATAGAAAACACATAAAATTTCATGATATATATTTCAAACACAATTATTGATTTGAGATTAGTTTTAAGGGAGAAATATTTGGATATATATAGATACATATGTATATATATATATATTAAAGTTTATCGACAAAAGAAGGTATTAAAAATATTAATCTAGATCAAGATTTTTCTTTTGAATCTCATATTGACAAATTAATATAAATATTTTTGAAAATTTTAAAACTTGAAAGTACATAAGACAAGTATAAAAAGAAGTTAGGGATTTAAAATTAGTTTTAGGGAAAAATAGTTCGGGTATTTTCATTATAAATACCTGGTAATTTTCAATCGGGTAGGCGGGTCGACAGGTCGGGTAGTTCGGGTCGGGTATTTTTGAACACCCCTAATGCCTAGAGGACCTATGGATTGTTTAGCTATAGATTGAATGTTCATCTAGCATGCTTGATTGGTTGTGGAGTTGATGTTAAATATGTTTTATGAAGTTTGTATGATGTTTGAAGCAAGATTAATTGAGCCCAAGTGTCATATGTTCGACTAAGAGGTCATTATAGACCCAGTCGTACCGGTACGGGTCCTCAGGGATCGGTCCGCGTGGTCTATCTCAGCTCAAAAGTATGCAAAATTGCATAGGGGTATTGGTAAACCGTATCAGTATGCCCCTCAGAACAATACACTAGGTGTCGGTACACAGGCAACCGTATTGGTAAGCCCTTTAGCTACTGAAATTCTCTGTTTTGGATATCGAACTATACGTGTGCAAATATTTTCACAAATCAAGATAAGTACAGTAAAAGATACAGCAGCATCAAGAAAAAAAGTGTAAACAGCTGTTTAATCTGTTGGTAAAGTGTTCTTAGTCCTAGATATCGGATTTAATTTTTGGCAAGCTTAGGCATTTGAAAAATAATTAAAAAAATTAGAATTTTAGTACATATCCATGCTGACTTCTGTTATGAAGGATAATGGAACCGTTCATCCTTTTGCAACATATATGCTTAACACACGAGACATGGATAAATTTAAAAATGGTAGGCAATTAGAAAGACTAAGGCTAAACAAAAATCAAATTGCTAGGTACCTCCAAATGTTCTATTGAGGTAATGTAACATTGCATTGCCGGAAGATAGTAGGTACAACAATGGCACAAAGATCATCCATTACAGCAGTGAGTGAAGTTTAGAAAAAATAAACTAACCTACCAAAGCAAAGTTGGCCAAGAACCTCCGTTGTGGTACGACCAAGCACTGCAATAAGAAAATAGGCTCAAGTACGGATGGAGAACCAGGAATGTATTGCCAATTTCCATAGTTAATTACTACTGAGAATTAAGAAAATCATAATATTATAGATGAATGCAATACGTGTTCCTGGGATCACTCCCTGTGATAATTCTCCATTCCTGGCCCTCAAGAGCAGGGTAACATATTTTCAACGGCATATCTGCCACCAATTCAGACCATTTTAATTCAACGAGATCCAATATGGCATGTGACTGATCAACCGTTGCAAGACTGCCAACAATAGACCATAAGTTTCCAAGTGAAAAGAAACGGAAATCCATGTGTGCTGGCTGCAGATTTCCAATTAAATAACCTCCTCTGGCTGGCATAAAATCCACCAACCAGGAAGGGATTTGATCTGGGTAGATGTTGAACTTAATAACTGCATCATATGAGTATTCCTCTGTCTTGTAACGGTAGATTTCATTAAGCTTTTTCATGTCAATCCAGTAATATTCTCTGATGTGAAACGATAATGCAACTAAACGATTGTTAAGAGCTCTTAGAAGGTCAGCTGAAGCATCTTCGGGAGCAAGCATCTCACGGGCACAGAGTAACGCCGAATAAAAGGGTGCCTGCGGGAACACAAAGCTTTAATGCAAAAGGGTGCCTTCATATCTCAAACCTAACAATGAACATGCCCTTAATCATGGAGCTTCAGCTTCTCTAAGATAAAAGCAAAAATAAACCCAAAAAGCTTATCGAACACTGAAGAATAAACATGTGTCTTTCTCCCCAAAAGGGGAAGAGTTCAAGGTCCAATGTTGAGAACAGAACATAAATATCAATATACATCATGCTGCCTAGGTTAAGCATACAAGTAGCAATATTGCCCTATAGAGTAGGTGTAGAGTTGCTCCCTAACAGTTTTAAAGCTACCAATAACACAATTCATTCCTCAAAGAGCAACTTAATCAAAGGACTGCATCAAAGATTTTAAAAAGTACTAAACCTGAATTTCCAAAGGATGACCATGAATTCCCATGCTACGATCTATCATGCAAGAACCATCTGTCACTAGCAAAGTTGGGAACATGTCAAAGCCATCAGCAAGACAAAGCTTTAAGATCATTTTAATCCCAGTTTGTATATCAACCCTCTCTTGCACCGAAAGATCCCCAGTGCATTTTCCATATGCTCGTAAAAGTATAATCCACCATAATCCTAGAAGAGTAACAAGAGAATTGAATTATTAATCTCCACGGTTAAATATAAATTGATGTATGCCAAGATGCAACTCAGAGAGAACTTATTGCTACATTCTCTTACCAGAATCAACTGGAGCAACACGGCCAATTGCTGCTTCTCCAAAGTCAGGGTCCAATACATCTTCGGTCACAGAATCATCACCATCAAGTGGAACAGTACGCACTTTGAAACTGGCAGGCATCAGCCCCTGACCAGGACTATGGCAATCCATGGTTTTCTCCCAGCTCTGTCAATTAAATAAGAAGTAAATTAATGGAGATGACATTCATCCTTCAAACTAGTAATCCAGTTGCAATGCCTAATCAGATAACACAACAGGAATTATACTACCTGCAACTGAAGTGTGTGCAGAATGAAATTCCGAACAATATCATATTCTCCCTTCAATAGAAAAGCTATCCCTGAAGGTATGAAGTCTCGGATAAAGACTTGATCATAATTTAGAATGCTTGAGCCACTTGTATCACATGCAGCAATTGTTCCAATCGGATTACCACAATAATAAACAACAGACTCCTTCAGCAAATCCCATGCTTCTTCCTCAATTTTCCTACCATCTACTGTCCCGACCTCACTTTTATTACCACTGGTAATCCCTTCTCCATCAGATAGCAACAGTTGATTCAACTCTTGAACATTATTCACATTAGTCATACCATTTATAGAAAGCAATGCGGGTCTTCCATCATCCGCTGTTAATCCACTAACACTATCAGCCTTTTGGCATTTGCATCCAAAAAAAAAATGATCTTTTTGATAGGTTCTTTCTCTCATCAGTACTACAAAAACGGACACTCCTAAATCCACATCTCTTTATTCCATTTCCCAATCTTCTTAAACTATAACGGAGTTCTACTAATCCTAAATTTATTTGTTTTCCATAATTTGCACCGAAGCTGGGTAAAAGCATATGATCTAAACACAGAGACGCTTTCGGCAACGCCATCAATCTTAAATTCTAAACTCAATTCAGTTAATTTCTTCAACCAACCACCTATTTAACACAAAATGAAAAAAAAATGTCGATAAATGAATCAGATAATACTACAACTAAATAGAAAAAACTAAAACTTAAAGAAAGAAAAGAGAGAGAGAGAGAGAGAGAGAAGAACTCACCTCTGTACCATTAAAAGATATTCGTCAATTTATTTGAAGCAAAAGAAAGAACCATCCCCAGCCTCTTCTTCTTCTTTTTTCTCGGGAAAAGGCAGGTTTTAGGATGAGGTTTGGGAGATTTTTCTAGGCTTCCAAACAAAAGGTTTTTATACACTTGCCCTTTGTTCCTCTGTTTTTGTTAATTCCATTCCCCCAATTGGTCGCGCGGGGTATTGTGGGACGATTGGTGAATTTCAATCGAGTAAAAAATTAAAAAAAGAGAGTAAAAACGAGATAGGGAATTTTATATGCTTAAAATATTATACTATTATATATTATATTTTAATATTTATAAATATTTATAAAATTTATTTTTTAATAATCTATAACTTATCATTACGTAAGATATTTTTAACTTTATAATTTTTATTTATTTTTAATGATTTTTAATATTTATTTTAAAATATTTGAATAATTTTTTATTTTTTATTTTTTTAAACATTAAATATGAACTCGTACGTTTTATACAAATCAAATAAGATCTCAAACTCAACAAAAAAAATTATTATTGTCTTTTTACTATGTCATTATTCACATATGAACTGTCACATTAACACAATAAATTAACATTACATTATCATAGTTGTCTACAACAATTTTCGTCGGTCAACAAAAAGTTCAAAAGTTATATCGAGAAGGGTCATCGTCCAATTTTGTCCTTCGTATTTTGGCGGTAGGCGCTCCAACACCGTCTCTTCGGCTTTTCCTTCAGTTATCGCGATGCTCATGATCTGAACGCGATTTAGTTGTCGGTTCCTTACTGCATTTCTATCATCGTCTCCACGCTTCTGTGTCAACAGGAAAGTACATGCAGCTGATAAATCGATAATGGCTTTGGTTTTTTCGGTTCTCTTGTCGGATCTTCTTTTTCACTTCGATCTAGGGTGGTTGTCCTTTCTTGTTGTGTTGTATTGTTGTTTCATGTTCTTTGTTGTTTTATTTTTTGGTCTATTATTTGTTTTATGTTGTTTATATTGTTTTGATTTTACTTGTTTTGTTTCTTTTCTTTTTCCCCAGTTTTGTTGTTCGTTTCTCTGTTGTTGTGGTGTTTGTGTTTCAATAAAATGCTGACTTTTATTCGGAAAAAAAGTTATATCGATCAAATTAAAGCGACGAGAACATTATTGATTTTGGACAACTACATACGACAACATTACTTAAGTAAAATTTTTGTGGATTTAACCAGAGATAATTATATCACCAAATCACACATGAAAACATAATTTTGATCATTCTCTCTATAAAAATGGCAATTCCATGCATACGTTCTGATTATAAACTATTAAAAGAGAACCATTTATCCTAATTATTTACTAGGCATGGGAAGAACAATATATATAATATTGATGACACTATCAAGAATAATATTTAAAGAACAATTCGTGGCTAAAACCCAAAGAAACGCCTACATAGGGATGGGCATTTTACCCGACTATGTCGGGTTCCGACCCAACCCGGCCCGATCGAATCGTATTTTTTAATGAAAAATCAGGTTTTGGTCGGGTTTTAATTAAGGGTGAACTTGGGTCGGGTGAGAGTTTAGGGTGAAAAATATCCGACCTGGGACTAATTGTGTAATTTTCCCCTAAATTTTTTAGAGATGTTTATAATAATCCTTATTTATTTTTTTATAATTAGGTCCTTAAAATCAAATTTTTATTTTTAATTTAGTCCTTCAAATTATAATTTTTTACAATTAAATCCCCTAAAATTATTTGTTTTACAATTAGATCCCTAAAATTAATTTTTTATATAATTCGGGCCGGGGTCGCGTTTAATATATTTATTTTCGAGTCGAGTCGGGTCAGATTTTTAAAAAATATATATATTCGGGTGCGGGTTTGGGGTATTTATTTTCGGATCGCCCAAAAACCTGACCCGTGCCTATCCCTACGCCTACAAGCTTTAAGGTTGTTGTTCCCCTTTTTATCTGATTCCTTTTTTGTTTTCTTGGTCTGTGTAGCGCCCTTTTTTGTGATTGGAAGATGTTTCCCGTTTTTTATAAAAGATTTAATTTAAAAAAAAGAATTTGGCAAAATTTTGTTTTTTTTAAATTAGGGAGTCGTCACCGATCATTTTAAAAAGGGTTAGACCGGACACCGAGAAAAATAAAATTAGAGAAAATTTTGGGTCCGGGAGTTGGTTACGTACGGGGAAGGGTTAGCACCCGCTACGCCCAAAATTGGTCCTTAAAGGTTTGCATCGTATATATTAAGGAAAATAAAAAATCGAGTTAATTTAAATTTTAATTTCTAGCTGCATGTATGCATGACAATTTAAAAATGCCTCGATTCACGGTACCAAAAGAGATGACACTCGGAGACCCGAGATGACACTCCCACTAAAATACCAGAATGAGAATTAGTTTTAAAAAAACTAATGAGATAAAAATATGCATTTATATAATAAAAAAGCTGACAAATAAATATAAATATGATTAAATACATACATATAAACAAAACGCGAATCAATAACAAGCTCACTAATACTGTACATATGTTAAAATATAAAACTAAGCACTGCTACATTTTAATACCTATAAATATATAATATAGCCTATAAAATAACGTAATGCATATACTAATATGTAAAAAAAAATATACACAATATATGCAAATTATATGTGATAATATAAAATATATATAAATATAATACATATCATAACATAAAAATAAATATATTACATAGGATATAAATTTATATAGTGATATATACATAATATATACATGAAACACATATAGAACAACATGATATATATATATGATATACTTATAGCATATATATATTTAATATAAAGCATGATATAAATAATATAATATTATAGCATATATATTAAGCATATACATATATATATAATATTATAGCATATATATTACGCATATACATATATATATAATATACATGATAAAGGAACATATAAAAACATCATATAAATAAAGAAAAAGGCATAAAATGAAATATAAAAGTATAATATAAGGGATCAAAGTGGAATAAAATAGAACATTCAAGACATAAATTGAATAAATAAAAACAAATAAGAAGCATTAAATTATAACTAATACAAAAGGGCAGGGATTAAAGGAGGATTTTGCCCACTGGTTCTTGGACCGAATTGAAACAAAAACAAAATTTAGGGACGAAAATAAAAAGAAACAAACATGATTTGAAAACGGTGACTAAAATGTAAAAACAAAAAAAGAAGGAAAGCGGAGCAAATAATTCTAGTGCGAGGGATTTAAAATATTAATTAACCCATTTTAAAAATACAAGTCGGTATATAAGACACTTATTTTTTTAAAACTCATTTGAAACCAAAAAAAAACTAAAATTATATCATCCTCTCTCTGGAAACTGAAGAACACCGCCATGGTGTTCTTTACCCTTGCCTAGAAATCATTGCGGGTTTTTAGATTTCGGTCGTGCGTCACCGTGCGCCTCCATATATCGACGTCAAAAATCTGGAAAACCCCAAAAAAACTCATTTCCCTTTTTTAAAAACCAAAAAAATCCTTTTATTCTTTAAACCGAACCCAAATTAAAAAACCTTAAATTGAAACCCAAAACCCCAAACAATCCAACATCATATCTGAAAACAAAAGAAGTAAGATGAATGGGTTCGAACCACAATGGTGTCGTTCATCGACGCACCCCCTCGACCACCATGCATGGTGGTAACGATTTGAGACCGAAACTGATAAGCCCTTAAATCCCTTTTCCTTTTATTATTTATTTTTTGTATTTGTTTAGGATTCGAACTAAAAAAATCAAAGAGATCTCTATTTTTTACCTCAAAAGTTCTCTTTTTTGTATTGATTTATGTATCTTATTACAATAGATTTTTTCTGATATATATCCATTTACATTCTTGAAATAATAAAAAAGGACCTAATCTATTGTTGGATGGATTGCTTGCCCATGCTTTTGATTCTGAAAATTTTGATTTGTTTATTGTTTCGTGCATATCGGTGGTTCGGGAGAGCCGGTGGTGGCAGCAGGATCGTATGTGGTGGCGCCACATGGACGAAGAAGGTGAACGGTCAGGCACGTGGGCGCGTGGTGAAGTTGAACAAGCGTAGCGGTAGACGGCACGAACGAGTGGAAGCTGAACGGTCTCTCCTCCTTTCGATTTAGATCGTTAGATCAGATCTGATCCAACAGTCAGATCTTGACTACTGCAAGGGAAAATGGTGTTATCAGATTAGGGTTTTGTAGTATTTGGTTTAATCCTTGGGCCTTATCGGGCCAAACATATAAATTATGGGTGTAACGCCCCTATTTCTCGTATCCATCACTAAATACGAGTCAGAGATGTCACATGACACTTGTAAAACAATTCACACACGAAATTCAGTAAAATTTTGTTCCTTTATAAATAATACAATTTAGCCTTTATCTTCAAACTAGTTAATCGCGTAAAATTTAAACATAGTATTTTCACATTCAATTCGAGTCCAATTTCAGGCAGTAACCTAGCAGTTCAATACAATCTCCTATAAATAGTAAATTTGCCTACAAACTACTAAATTTAAAAATTATTCAGATGTCATTTAAAATACGATTTAATTAAATACTAAACATGCAACATTAGCTTTTATACCTAGTAATATTCATTATAAGTCCATATTTATGTTTATAATAGCACAGACTAGTTCAAAACATGTTCGTATCAAAGTAGTCATAACTTTAATAATATACATGCCATCTAGTAATACCAAAAGCAACATCAAAAGATGTCTTACTGATACTGATGCAATGATCCTTGATAGATGATGTCCACTAGTGCTCGTTACTCCAAACGCTTTTCTTTACCTACGCGTGAAACAATCACACGCTAAGTATTCACTTAGTGAGGGTAAAATTTATAAAATTGTCAAATAACTAAAAATCATGTAATTACATGCCTTAATCTTATGTCTGAATTATCTTAAAAATGATTGATAAATTATGCTATTCTAGGTGCAACATCATTACTTGTCATAAATCAATACACCTGTCATAACATACTATGATTAGTTTCATTTAACTTGCCAAGTCATACTTTGACATAGTTCTAATTCTTGACTTATCATAACAAACAAAGATATACAGACAGTATTGAGTTTAACATAATCAAAGAAATACAGATACCACAAAAAAATGCAGAAATGCAAAAGTACAGAGAACCTGTTATTTCCCGTACTTAATACCAAACCTCTGTTGAAATGTGTCATGAACTGAATTGTCAAGTCCATTAACTCAACTACCTGCATTTTCATTAATTTTTCAGAACTGCCCAAAGTATACTATATGAGATCAAGGTATTCGAGTCATCTGAAATAAGACACTGTAGTTCCTAACTTGAACATGACAGATGAGTACATACTCGATGACGCTCTCTGCTCCTCATTTAGCACCTCGTTAGTGCCATTAGCACTATGGGCGTGGATCCCCAGGGTGCACACCAAGGGCTTGGGTCCCCAAGGTGGTAATCACGAAACATACTTGTATCATGCATGAGATTGCAGCTGCTAAGACTCCATGGATATCCAACTATACCAAAGACTCTCATGTTGTAATACTTGGGCATTCAGCTATCATATCATTTCAAAATGATCATATCAAATATCATGTCATGTTCAGAATAATCATTCTAGATATATTCAATAATCATAGTTGGGCAGTTCATAGCCCATATTACAACAGGTATAACAAATCATATAAGTATCTCAAAGTAAAGCCAGTGTACTATACATGTCATATTTACCATGTTCAGATACATATTACTTGTTTTTACCATAATTATATGATGTCAGTTATTATAATAGAAATATTCATCATTTTAGTAACATTGTATCGTATAAATACAACAGTTTTCATCATGTTTCATAGATAGTTACTAAACCAATGATCATGTACCAATCAGGTCATATTATTTCTTTGAGTAACATAGCATATCAAGTTTATTTTATCTTTTACTGATATTTTATGTACCAGATTTAACTTATAAATGTGATATGATTCCTAAAGATTGACTCATCACAAGTTTTCCTTTCTATTAACTTAATATACATATATTGCACTTACATGGGCTACTTGACAGAATGCCTCACCAAACACTAGTTCAACTCTTTCCTTTTCTTTTCTTACTCGTACCTCGAACTTCCTTCAATTTGAAAATGACTTCATAAACCACATGAGAACAATAAGACATTTGTTAGATTCAAATCTAACAATACTTTAAACATTTTATTTAATATAATCATTCGAATATAAAATATCCAAATATTTTCCTTTCTTCCTTATACTTGCTAAATATTTATCAACACATACGATTCGAAGTATATGTAAGATCATTCTAACATAGGCGCATATTAGGAATAATATTCCTAAAAATTCTTTTGATACTAATTCGATAGAATTCTATTTCACAACATCAATGTTAACCTTGATACTTCCAAAATGACATATTAAATCCCTTACTATTCATATCCATCAATAATTTCACAATACAATTTCAAATCCCACAATTCGACCATGAAATGAATTCTTATAAAATTCATCTCAATATTTCCAAATTATTCAAAATGATCCCTAGCCATTGAACTTCAACTTCAAGCACTAAATAACATTTTCAAGCTTAACACATTAATTTCTAATAAATTTCCATTTCAATCTCATATTTCCTTAAACTTGAAATTTGGTCCTCAACACTTTGAAAACTTCCAAATTAATCCAAACAACATTCTAAAGCTTGTAAAATCATTCTTACATCATTTCTAGCCTTAGGGAAATTTTCTCCATAATTTTCCCAATTTTCTCCATAATAGCCGAATATGAAGGGTCACTTTATCCAAAATTTTCAACTTGATTCAAGCATGAATTCAATCTCAAAATATCATATTCAATCTTCTACAATCATTCCCATCACAAATAAAATTTTTGCAATAGTTCCCCCTAATTTCTCAATATAATCGAATGATCTCTAAAATACAATCCATGAAATTTTCATCAATTCAAGCATAAAAACAACATCACAACTTTATATTCAACTTGAATAATCTATAAAACATGAAATTCTAACATGTCCTTCATCCATCCTAAACTCCAATATCAACTTAGAAGCATGGAAACCATTCAAAACTTATACCAAATAAAAGAGAATTCAATGGAGAATAATTCTTTGTTTCATGTCCTAATCCAAAAATCACCCAAATCAAGCTAAAAATTGAAATCTTCCTTACCTTGCCTTGGAGACTCACGGCAAATGGAGGAGAAAATGAACAAATTTTCAAACTTTTCTTTCTTTATTTTCATGCCACTTGGCTTATTTAACCTTAATATAAAATAAAAAAATCGCCTTCATAGTAAAATGACCATTCTACCCCTTGATTATAACCAATTAGGTGTTGACACCTATGCTTATCCTTATATCATAATCAAAGATAGTTAAAAAGTATAAGCAAAATGACCATTTTGCCATTAATAAATCCTCTTATTTTCAAAAATACAATTTTATACACTTTACCAAATACTCTATACAATCAAATCTAAATCGATCAAAAACGATTCAGAACATAATATCATGTTCCTTGGGTCTTCCTAAGACTTCCATCAAATTTCCATAACATTCTGAGCTCAAGCGATCATCTGAATTAAATACCGAAACTTATCCCATTTATAGCGTTTCATACAAATCATGTACCAAAAATCTGATTCCCTCCAAAATTTATTATACCGGGATAAGCTATTCATTTATGGAATAAAAATAATATATGGGAAAATTACCATATTTGTCCCTAAACTTTTCTCTTCTTTTTACTTTAGCCATCAAACTTTAAAATTTTATGTTTTAGTCACTGAACTTAAACCCCCAACTTTTGATTCTTTACGTTTTGGTCACTTACCAAATATTGGGGTATTACAATGGGTTTTGTAATTTAATCGGACTTTTTAATTTAATGGGTTGATATGTATTTATTTTAATATCAAATAATAATATTACTATTAATAATAAACTAAAAATAAATAATGATAATAAAACTAAATAAAAATAATAATATACTAATAATAATATTATTATTAATTATCCGAATATAATAATAACAAAACTTGAACAAAACTAGTGATTATAGCTGCCCCTCTTTGCTCATTCTTGTAACACAAGAATAGACCAAAGACAAAAAAGCACTAATTTTGTCCTACTTATTTCGATACCGAATCATCATGCACTGAAGGTCTTACTGATGGCTCAAAAATCTTGGAGTTATGCACTAGAAGTATTGCTAATTGCCTGAATCACCACGCACTGAGGGTCTTACTAATGTTCGGACAATACTAATTTCCCCAAATCACCAAGCACTAGAGGTCTTACTAATGGTTTGAAGGTCATAATACCATGCACTAAAGGTCTTACTGGTTTCTCGAATCACCCTGAACTAGAGGTCTTATAGATGCCCTAACTATTTTAAAGCCATGCACTGAAGGTCTTACTGGTTGCCCGAATCACCCTACACTAAATGTCTTACAAATGCTCGAACTATATTAAATCAATGCACTGCTCTTACTGGTTGCTCGAAGCTTAAAATGTTATTCTCATTAAGAAAATTTTCAATCTTCTACAAAAGTTTGGAGTCTGAAGCTGTTCTTCTTATTTGAAATTCTTTATTCTTTGAGGTCTGAAGTTGTTCTTCTCATTACGAAATTCTTTATTCCTCAATTGACATCTTTAATGATTTTTATAAAAATAGACAAAATAGATTAATGATGTGGGTTAGCATGCCCCTAACTTAAGGATATATAACTACTCATGATGCATTAATGATGCAAACTAAAGACCACTTGGGGTGAGTCATCTTCGAGGAAGCTCAAGGTTTCTTGTATTAAAACTCTTTCAGCTAATGTAACCCATCTTAAAGTTGGGTTCAAATCTTCAAAATCCTTGTATCTCTTTTTTTTGTAAGTTATGGTTCTGAAATGTCTATGCCACTAAATGGATTGGCCATCTTCTTGCCCCAACAAATTTTGCCCCAAAATTTTTTTATTCACCTTTGTTCTCTTTGAACTAATTTTCAACTTGCTCAGTGGTAAAAAAATTTAGGCTCTGTACCCTCTTTGGTCCATACTGATTTGGACTCCTATGTACAAATAATCTTATCATGTGGACAATGGCGTCCCACTACTTCTCGCTCCTGAATCCAAGATGCAAAGTTTTGCCCCCTTTTTAACTCTTAGGGCGAAGAAATGCTTTAAACTCACTTTAATACAAAAACTATGAAGATGAGTTTAAAAATCTTATTTTTATGCAAAAGTATCATGTAAAGTCTGCCCTATTTTCAAAATTTAGGGTCAAAAAGGCTTTAAGCTCATTTCCATTCAAAAACTTATGAAGATGAGCAAGAGAAATTAATTAATTTTGGAAAAATGAACTTGTAAAAATGAGATCAAAATTAGATACCCAAATATTAAGTGCAAGAGTGCATTTGTTTCAAATTAACAAAGATTATCCCAAGTAAAGCTTATGTTTAAAGGACATCGAGGGTTGCGGTGACACGTGTACATGTGAAGTCTTTTTTGGGCTATTAGGCTTCTGAGAGGAACATTTCCCATACCGAATTTTTATCCCATTTAAGTGGCTCTCTTGATCTCACTAACTCACCATGCCCCATCCTTCCCTCATTTGAGTGTCGATCAGGCACTCGAATTTTGACGTTCCCTGAAGAAAGGTTAACCCTTATAGGCGGGATGTAATCTGAAGACAAACTTATCTAACTCAAATATCCACATATGATCTGAATGGTCTTTGTAGGCTTGTAATGTACGCTATGGTTCACAGTTATAAAAGAAATGATATATAGGCCCAAATAAGTGTTTAAGGGTGATGAAACCAATGATTATTTCTTCCTGTTGAAATATCTTTTTGTGTAGCTTGCATCCTGACTGAATGTTGATGTGCTTCTTATTCAAATGTAATTAAATCTTCAAGGCTCTTGATATCCTTTATTGCACTTGCTGACATGGTGTTTTCACTCTTGGTTGTTTTAGCCTTCTTGTTGGCAAACTTTCAACTTGACTTAATCATCCTTTTGAGTATAAACCTTTCTTTTACTGATTTCTTCTAAAGTTTCTCTGATCTTTGTATCTAATGTATACGCCCAGTTCTTGTCTTTATTCACGAAGCATTATCCTTGTAGTATGATAAAAACCGGGTGACTTTAACTTGCAAACAAAATCCTCATCCTTTTTGCCCCCTAGTGTGAGGGTGATCCTTGGTTTGGGTTCAAATGAAAAGAAACGATCAGGCTCAAAGGGGGACAAAAAATATATATTTTTTATTATTTGTGAAAGGAATTGAAGGAATGCCATTCGTCATCCCATATATGGATATCAAAATAGTCTGCAGGGGGTAGAAGTTTAGGGTCGACACTTGATTCAAGGATCTTAAACGACAAATGCATGAGAGGGGAATTCACTTAATAGGATCTGCCCATTACTTGAACACTCGTTTAGTTCATTTCGTCTACCCAAATAGAACAAAAGATATTCCCACTTCCAATATTCTTGCAACATTCACTTTTCTTTAGACATAAGCTGCTCGAAATTGATCGTTGAACTTGAACCAAAGTTACTCTTACAATTAATATTTGGGTTTCCAAAAAAATTATGTACAGATATGTATGGGAAATCAAAAATCATCCCAAAATAATGAATGTATAAATAATCGAAGAATGTAAATTAACTGTCTGAAACAAAAAAAATGCACAAAACAATCATCATTTCATTGTCTTGAGTAAACATTACATATGCTTTTACAAAATATTTTCATTTCTTTGAGCCAAAAGTATGGGAATTGATTCCCAAGATTTTTCACATGATACACAACAAGTAGAGGATATCAACAAAAAGACATGGAAAATGATGAGCAATAAGAGGAAGTTTTGGTGCACCACAAAATCTTGTTAACTGGTTCTAATTTTCCTTTCGACCAACTTCTTCATCCCTTCAATCCTCATTTGAAAAACTCAATCTCCATATTATCCATCATTTTTTGGATTAAGTATCTAAATTTCGTGCAGTGTTGTATCGTGTGTCCTCTTTATTGATGATATTCACAAAATTCCTTTCCAACCTTACTGCCAGTCTTCTCATTTCTTGCGATCAGCCCAGCTCCCTGTAGTTGCTTGTGCACCCAACTCAAATGGGACTTGAGTTTATCCACATTTTCTAACGTCCTCCTATGGCATTCTAGTTCAATGATATTGAGTCCTCGCTCACCATGACTAGGCAAAGGGTTAGTTGCTACATTTGGAGATTCAAATTTCAGCACTCCCTTATTGATTAAGTTTGGACCATCCTTTTAAATGCCTTGCAATTATTGATGTAGTGTCTGGTGATTCTTGCATGGTACTCACATTGTGCCTTGGGGTTATACCACGGAGTGTACGGGGGTTGCATTGGAGTGATATGATAAGGGCGAACCAAATTGGCCTCAACCAGCTTGGGGTACAATTTATCTTAAGTTAACGGTATTGTTAGAGTATGGCCAAAGACCAATCATAAGATGATTGTAAAAAAAATTGTTTTTACCTTGTTTATTCATAAAAGATACATTTCCATTATTATTTTTAGTTACAATTATGCGTGCATAAATAAACTGAATTATAATAAAGTCCTTAGAATAATATGGTTATTCTTAAATGTCCTTAGTCGAGTATTATTGTAGGCATGGACAACAATAATGCATTAAGAATAATATGTAGTTGATTGATAACAAAGTGTTGGCATTGACATAGAGATGTCAAAATCAATACATACGTATGTGTTAGAGAACGACATACTGGACTAACCCGCTATGAGCATGTTTCTTTGATTATTATGTGACAGTCACAACATTGCTCATAGTGATAACTACATGTATGATCCTCAGACTTGAGATCATTATTATTTCAACATCGTGAGTGACATATTTTGATACAGTCAAACGTGTGTCGTAACTGACTACACTATAAAGACTGATATTGGATATGTTACAATCTATGTAGTGGGATATGGTTGATCAAGATAGGATTTGTCCCTCCTGCATAATAGGAGTAATATCATAGGCCACTTCATTGAGTGAGACTAGAAATGCATAGCCATGCTCGAATAAGTTGATATGAGATATCATAGTTATTCGTTTATAATAGTCTACTCAAGATATCAAGAAATATTAGTGGACTATACAAGTGTGACTATTCCATGACTTGTGTCCAATCTAGATATAAGGACAAAATGATGTAATATATGAAAAGAGTTAATCATGAAGAGGTTATGTAGAATCATGATTTCTTGTAACTTAGGTGACTATGACATATTGCTAGATGTCACTCATTGTTTGTAATATTAGAAATGTTCTAATATTTACTACTAACGTTACAAAGAACCTATAGGGTCACACCCACGGTTGAAATGAGCATATATTAAACTAATTATATATGTACAAATTTGTTGTACACGAATTTAGTTAAATTAATATATATTCGATATATATAATTTAACTATTGGATAAATATTAAAAGAAAATAATTATTGTAATTATAACTCTTTTAATATATATATAATATAATTCGTTTTAAATTAATATAAATATTAAAATTCTAATTAAATTTGAATTGGGATTATATATATTAATATTTATTGAAATCCTAATTAAGTTGAATTGAGATTATATATATTAATATATATATATATTGAAACGTAATTAAGTTGAATTGAGATTATATATATTTAATATATATTGAAATCCTAATTAAGTTGAATTGGAATTATATATATTTAATATATATATTGAAATTCAAATTAAAGTTAAATTAGAATTATATATATTAATATATATATATTGAAATCCTAACATGAGTTGAATTAGGATTACAAAGGCTATATAAAGGCATGAGAGATCTAACAGTCATTAATGCTTTTTGGAAAAAACCCTCTAAATAGTTTAGAGAGTTTTATATGCTCGTTTCAATTAGGTGAACTACGTAGAGGTCAGAGCGTTATCGTTGCGGCTTAGAAATCGACATCGTAGAATCGTGATTGGATATCTATCTCCTCCAAATTCAGAATTCCAAATTTTAAACAGGTAATTATTCGCCCTTATCCACCCCGATTCGTTCCTCGTATATGGATCTATGGTGTTGATCGCCAGATAATTTTTCCGTTGCGCCATGGGGTGTGCCGGCGTGATCCAACAGGTATGGGAGTAAAGGTTTCTTCTTTCTTTCTTTTGGTATCTCTTTTATTGGATCCTTGTGAAGTTGTTGTTGTCGGGTTTGGTGTGATCATAACATTGTTAGGGTTGTAGGTACTCGCGTTGCTTACTTTATTGTCCTTCTGCGAACTTTCACCAGTTTTGAGCTTGCCACTTCTTAATGCGGCCTCAATTGATTCTGCCATATTTACAAACTCGGCAAAACTTAAAGATATGTTGCTGATCATCTTCTCATATAATGGTCCTTGAAGGGTATCCACAAAAATATGAGTGATTTCGCTCTCTAGAATTGGTGGTTGCACTTGCACTGTGATATCTCTCGATCTCTGGGCATATTGTCGGATATTCTCATTATGCCCATGTGTCATCCCTTCTAGCATTGTTCTATTAGGGACCATATCTTTGACATGTTGGTATTGCTCGCTAAAAATCCTAGCCAAATCCTTCCATGATTTTATGTTGGTTCAGCTGAGCTGTGAATACCATCGAGGCGGTTGCTCTAGTCAAGTTATCCTAGAAGCAATGAACCAATAGTTTTTCATCCTTTAAGTGTGATGACATCTTACGACGGTACATGGTCAAATGGGTTGAAGGGCAAGTGGTCCCATCATATTTTTCAAAGTCGGGCACTTTGAATTTATGCAGGATAACCAGATCAGTTACCAAGCTTAAATCCATGACGGCAACCCCGTAGTCATTGGTTGCCTGCAACATTCTGACTTTTTCTTCCATTTGTGGGCATTGCTCCTCAAATTTTTTCTCGAACTCCGCTCTTAATCTTGTCTCTATTTTATTGATTAGATTTAAATTTGGATCTTCAACATCAGCCTCGTTTTTGAAACTAGGTACTATATTAACCGGATTATTAATGGATGTCCCGACTACTTGGGCATTCTTCAAAACTGGCCCTTCTGGTGGAGCCTTGGTATAAGACGAGTTCCCACCTAAGTCTTCCACATTGGTATTTCCATCAGTAGCTGAGGTCTTTTCAGTCTCCCTCATCCCCAACAGTACGGTAATACAGGTTATAATTTCATCCTAAGATCGCTCAATTCTTTGCTCGATAGTACCCAAGTGGTACTGAATATCCTTTTGTGACTTCTCAACATTAGCTAATCTATCCTCCATAGATCTTGTTTGAAAACGTGTGTTGTACGAGTGTGGAATGATTGCAGCTTAAACTTGCTCTGAAAATGAGGGTTTTCCATAATTAATTTAACTTTCTTATGAATGCAATATATAATATGTATAAGATAAATAAAGAATTAAAAGTGATTAACAAATGAATCTACAATATAATGAATGCAAATACATGTGTTGATTCTCGAACAATCTTTAGAAAGACCTTTATTTTTAATAGAGAAGATGTTTGATTACAAGAAGTTGTCATAATGAATTACATATAACAGTTGTCTTGACATCTCGACTTCGTGAAACAAGACTCGCATTCTATTTGATGTCGTCTCTAGTCTAAGTGGCGATCTCGTTGTTTTTTCTTCTACCAACCGAAAGGTCCAAGATAGTGACATCTATGTACATAGGGGCATACAAAAAGTAGTGTAGGCAAGGATCTCTTCGTTGATAAATCTAGGTAAAAATGAGCTGAATCTCAAACCGTGTACCAAGATGTGCCGTTTCTTTGCCCAATATGTATCTCATTGTTGAACTGTCATTCTTTTACATTGGTATTCGTTCAGCTCAATCTGATATTGTAGCATTATCGCTCTTGGCATCACAAACTTCTCACTTATTTGGATTGCCTTTTAAATTGGACCGTTTTCGAATCAACATTAATGTATGGTATGATGCAAAAATAAATGCAAAGAAAAGAAGTAAAAAACACAAAAACAAGTTAGTACGGTAATATAATAAACGGATCAAATAAATTAAATGACAAAAATTAAATACTGCAATAAAATGAAGCAATTTAAAATACATACAAAGCATGCAAATATCAAACAAAGACATATATAAATCAAACAAGGTCTAAAAGGTCACCGCTAAACAAACAACATTTTGGTATGACTCTAAAGGGTGAGCTCTATCGTTCACTATATGTAGTTAGGCTCTAAAGTACTAAGGGTACCCGAACTGTCGCTATTACCTACTAAGATAATAAGACATCAATTCAGGGGAATATGACCCTTATATCATATGGAGGTGAATACCATGCAAAATATAAGGATCGGGTTCAGAAAGAGAATTACAACATCATACGAAGGTGAACACCCCACAAAGTGAAGTAATCACTCTCACTTAACAGTTCTAAACCTAATACATGATGACAATTTGTATCAAACATTATGCAATTAACAAACAAGGTTTATAAATTAAAAAATTAAATTAAATCGAATTTAAATTTTCTTTAATAATTACAATGCAAATTTAATTAAGGCTTTACTCTTTTTTTATTTTTAAAATAAAATTATTTTCCCAACAGAGTCGCCAAGTTGTAACGGCCTTTTTTTAGATCGAAAGATGTTTCCCGCTTTTTATAAAATATTCAATTTAAAAAAGAGGAATCTGGCAAAAAAAAATTTTGTGAAAATTAGGGAGTCGCCACTGATCATTTCAAAAAAGGGTAGATCGAACACCGAGAAAAACAAAACCAGAGAAAAAGTTGGGTTCGAGAGTTTGTTACGTACGGGGAAGGGTTAGCATCCCGCTACACCCAAAATTGGTACCTAAAGATTCGCATCATATTTATTAAGGAAAATAAAAAAAATTGAATTAATTTAAATTTTAATTCCTAAATGCAAGTATGCATGACAATTAAAAATGCCTCGATTTACGGTAGCAAAAGAGATGACACACGGAGACCCGATATGACACTCCCACTAGAATACCGTAATGAAAACTAGTTTTAAAAAAACTAATGAGATAAAAATATGCATGTATAATATAAAAAACTGACAAATAAATATAAATACGATTAAATACATACATATAAAAAACGCGAATCAATAACAAGCTACACTAATAATGTACATATGTTAAAATACAAAACTAAGCACTACTACATTTTAATACCTATAAATGTATAATATAGCCTATAAAATAACGTAATGCATATACTAATATGTAAAAAAAAAATATACGCAATAGATGCAAATTAAATGTGATAATATAAAATATATATAACTATAATACATATCATAACATAAAAATAAATATATTACATAGGATATAAATTTATATAGTGATATATACATAATATATACATGAAACACATATAGAACAACATGATATATATTATATATGATATACTTATAGCATATATATATTTAATATAAAGCATGAAATAAATAATATAACATAATGTGTAAACTAATACACATATAATACATATATATAATATTATAGCATATATATTAAGAATATACATATATATAATATATATACATGATAAAGGAACATATAAAAAATCATATACATAAAAAAAAGGCATAAAATGAACCCAGAAGAAGACATCAAGAGTATGTTAGACCATTTCTCCACAATCTTCAACGAACTTAAAGGTCTTGGAGAGGAGATTTCGGAAGACAAACTCGTTCGAAAGTTGATTTATTCACTTTCCCAAATCATGGGAGAGCAAGAAGACGACTATCATTGAGGCCAAGAACTTAAAGGAGCTCAAGCTTGATGAGCTAATTAGGTCTCTTCTTACCCATGAGTTGATGTCCAAATCATTGAAAGATGAGGAGAAGAAGAAGATCAAAGAGCACGAAATCGAAGATCTAAACATAGTTACTCTTAAAACCTCCACAAGCCATCAAGAATATTCAAGTGAAGAGGAAAGTGAGGATGAAGAGATGGCCTATCTCTTCAAGAAGTTTGCCCAATTCATGAATAGCGAAAAGGAAGAATCCAAGCATGAATCGAAGAAGAAGAAGATGAAGGATCCCAACAAAAGCCATGAATGCAAGAAGACGAGGCACACCAAATACGATTACCCTCGCTTGAACAAAATGGGGTCATCTTCAAAAAAAGCATATGTGGCAACATGGAGTGATGAAGACTCCACCGATGAAGATGAGGTAGCCCACCTATGCTTTATGGCCCTCCAAGAGGGATAGGTAGCTTCTAACTCACCTATTTCTAATTCTTATACATTTGATGAGTTACAAGAAGCATATGATGAATTAGTTTTTGAATTTAAAGCTTCATTTTCGAAAAATAAAAAGTTAATTTCAAAATTGAAAACCGAAAATGATTTGCTTTCTAAAACCAATTTGGAATTTGAAGCAAAAATCAAGGATTTTGAACTTAAAGTTTTAAATTTACAAAATTTGCTTCAAAGTTTAGAAAAATATCATCAAAAGGAAGTGGATGATCTTAAGAAAGAAAACAAATTTGATTTCTAAGGAATTAGAAAAGAAAAATAATTTTGGAAAATCAAATATTTATCAAAGACAATCTAGTGCCCCTAGATTTTTTAATGGAAAATGCTTTAGAAGTATTTGGGTCCCAAAAGGACTAATTACTTCAAATAAAAAGGATAAAATTGAAAAATGGATTCCTAAGGGGACTAAAGTTTGTGCTACTAATGCTTATGGATCCAAAGCAATTTGGATAAAAAAATCAAATGATTGTCTTTTTGTAGGTGTGATGGAGCCTTGATCAACAAGTGATGAAATTAAGGGGGAGCTCTATACACACAAGGGAGATCACTTGAAGATAGAAGGCTTCACATCCTACCTTGGTTCAAATGGTAAAATTAGTTGAATTTTATTTGTTTTAAATTCATTTTTTTTAAATTCAACTAGTTTGTCATATATTTGTTGGACTAAACTTTCATTTGATGCTTGAGTAAGGGGGAGCCTATTTTAACAAAATCTTTTTTTTGTCAAAATTTGTTTTAAAATTCTCCATTGTTATGGACTTAAAGTCTTCAAACTTTGGTTTGAACCATTTTTGATATAACAAAAAGGGGAGAATGTTTTGAAATTTTGAATTTTTAAAAGAATAAGAGGGAGCTTTAACTATATTTATTTTTTTAATCTTATTCAAAATTTATTTTTACTAAGGGGGAGAACCTCAAAAATAATTTTGCAAGTTGGTTTTATTATATCAAAAAGTGGGAGATTGTTAGGATTTTGTTTTGATATAATAATTGAAAAATAGTTTTAGACTAAATTGAAAAAATTTCAAAAATGTTTTTAAGTCCAAACAACTTGAAAATAAGTTTGAGGTATTTTCAAAAGGTTTTGGAAGTGTTTTAAATGCTTTAAAGTAGCCAAACTCAAGTTTTCAACACAATCGTACCGATACGGTTATACCCTGTACTGATACACTTTAGGGTTTTAGCTACAGTATTTTTCCAAAACTGAAAACTCGTACCGGTACAGGCTTACACGTACCGATACAAATAGGGGTTGTACCGATACGCCTATAGGCGTACCGATCCTTGCTTTTCAAATCCCTGACGGCTATTTCCCTGCAGTGTATCGATACACCGTATCGATACGGACTGTAGCGTATTGATACACCATACTGATACACTCCAAAGGTGTATCGATACACTAAGGCTTTGGCGAGCATAACGGCTAGTTTCTGAAGAACGAGTACCGATACAGCTACTCGTGTATCGATATTGCTGTCTCCAGAACTGCATTTATTGCGGGAAATAAATTCTCCAACAGCTCCATATCATCCCCAACGGTCTCTAACGGCTAGGAACTCACTTGGGAGTATAAAAGGACCCTTCAAGCACCTGGAACAACTAATGATCAACAAGCCAACATGTCTATGATTGAAAAAGAGTCTTAGAGCTTAAATTGTATATTTTTGTATAGGCAAACACTTGTGAGCCAAATTGTAAATGTATGCTCAAGTGTTCTAGGATTTTAGGTGAGTTCTTAAAGAGTGCAAACATCCACCTAAGAGAGGGATTTCAGTTTGCTTTTCTTTTCTCTTGTAAAGAAGGTTAGCTTGGCCTTGGAGTATAGGTCAAGTGATTGTAAAGGTTTCATCCTAAGCCTGGAAAAGGCGAAGACTAAAAGTTTTAGTGGATTTGGAAATCCTTAGTGGGGAAGTGATAAGTGTTCAAAAGTACTATTTTTATTACCCTTTTTACTCATATTATTGTTAGACTTAAGCTCATATTAGTTGCATAATTAGTTATTCATGCATTAATTCATGTTTCTTTCCACCGTTGAGTTTGATTACATAACTTGGTGATTTTTGTGGAAAAAGATGCTGCTTTGGTGTGTTTTTGTGTGTGTGCAGAATCACTTGCCTAAACAAGGCTAGAACCAGTTGCCAGGGCAATGCATGAAGTAGATGTCGAGCTAGTTGCCAGGGCAATGCATGAAGGAGACGCCGAGCCAGTTGCCAGGGCAATTGTCGACAAGAGCAAAGGTGATATGGTAGTCAAATTGATGACTAGACAAGCCCAAGATGATGTGGAGCAAAGCCCAAACCCAAAGGAATTTGATTTCCATGCAGAGATTAAAGAAGAATTAAATTCCAAGAAGATAGGAGAAGTTCTAGTAGGAATACAATTATAATAAAGAATTATATTCTTTAAAGATAATTTAATTCCAACTTAACTTCCTCCTCAAAGAAGGACTTTGGCCCTATAAATAAGAAGGAGATTTCGACAATTCCATAGAGAGCAAGAGAGGGAAATTTCGACAAGTCCAAGGAGGGCAAGATGAGAGAATTTTCGACAAGCATCTAGGGCAAGGAGGATTTCGACAAGCCTCCTTCTTCATCTTTTCTTTCTTGTTCGATTGGGTTCATGCTAGGGATTAATTATCTTGTGTTTCTTTGGAACCTAGCCATGAACTAAATCTATTTGGATATGGTTATTGTGTTTTGTGGTTGTGAGAAACTATTGGTTTTTGTTTAGGTAATAAGAGTTTGCACATTTCTATTTCAAGGTTTATTCATTCTTGGTTCTTATTCTTGTTTGCGAGTGAATTGGGAGAGGATCTCGTGATTTCATCTATTTATCTAATATCGGGAGAGTTAGATTCAAGAAACGAATGAATATGATCTTTATTCAATCTATTAATGGTGAAGATTAATCCGGCTTAGGAATAAGTTAAGGATTTCAACGGCTAAGAGGAGCGCAAGATTGGTTGTTGTTCACCCTTGATTCACGCAGGGATGTATTATCAAGGCATGCACAAGTAGCTAGAGTTTCGACTTAGGGATAAGAAGAAACCATTGAAGAACGCTCTGCCGAACCTTGAAGGTTGCTACCCAGACGCCCAAGTAGTTACCTAACTAGTTACCCAGGCAACCATCGATTAGTTGCCAAGGCAACCCCGTTGTGCAAGTTGCCAACTGAGTTGCCCGTGCACTCTTTTACCAAAACAATCCAATCGGCTATCACACCTCAACTCACGATAACCTGGCCTATCCCTCTCTCAATTGATCTCATCTATTCATTTACTTTATTGCTTTCTAGATTAGTTATTAGTTAAACTCCTATAATCCTTTATTTGTGTTTTTACTTTTTACAGTGCAAGAGACTAGATTCTTGAAGTAGCACCAATCCCTGTGGAGACGATATCTTTTATACTATAACTTGCGACGTGTATACTTGCACATTTGCATAGCACTTATTACGCGCAACAAGTTTTTGGCGCCGTTGCCGGGGATTGGCAATTGGTGTTAGTTGTTTTTGTTATTGCATTTTTTTTCTCTTAGTTTTACTAACTTTTCTTTTTGTTTGTTTTATCAAAAAAAAATTAGGTGCGCTACAAGTTAAGGGACATCAACATGTCGGGAAATAAAAGCCGATCTATTCGAGAGATGATGTTGGAAGATATGAATCAATCCAATCAAGAGTTTCTTGCACCCTTTGATGATTACCTATACCAACCGAGAAAAGCCCAAAGAACTTATACCGTGGAAAATTCTTGTGCTATGTGTGGAGAACATCATGTGTTTGAAAATTGCCCTCACATTTTCGGTGCATATAACTACATGGAGGACCATAGAGGGAACCAGCAGCAAAATTCTTCATGGTATGATCAAAAAGCTCAAAATTTTTTTTACCATAACAATTTTGCCGCAACAACAGATATGCCATGACAAAGTAGTCCTTTTCAAGAGCATTCCAATTCCTTAGAGGAAACGTTGCTAGCTTCCTTGGCTAGACTTGACGGATCAATTGAAGAGTTTCGAGAGCTATCAAAATCTATGGATACGAGGATAGCTCAGTGGTATGCAACCTTAGGGGATTCAGAAGATCAATTGGGGAGATCCGCATATGTCATGGATAACATGCACCAACAATTCATTCCTAGGGATACTGACGTCCCAAGGCAAGAGGATAAGGAGCAATGCAAAGAAAGCTCTCAGATGTGTGAGGGACAACTAGAACCTCAAAGTCAAAAGAATGGCAATGAGAGAGATTGCCCAACACATGATGAGCCTGAACAACAAATTGCCTCGGCAATGATTGAGGAGCCTGAACAGAGCAATACCGCGACAACACTCAATGAAGCTGAGAACAACAATACTACAGCAAATTCTCAGGAGCCTGATGCCCAGAAGGTTACAACATTGATGTTGAAGCAGGAATTCGTAGATTTCTCTCATCTACAGTTGCCACGGCAATTACACGACCACATGCAATATCAACAAGATGATAATACATTGCCAATGGAATATGAGCAGGTAATTGTTGAACCTTTCGAATACTTTAAAAACTTACCTCGTCCATTGCAGGTATGTCTTGAGGAACCGATGTTGGTAGATTTGAAGCCATCAAAATCTCTACTGATGGAGATGTTTGAGAGTCCAAAAGAAAACGGTGTTTGGATTCGTAAAGCTTTTCAGAAAATTGGTTATTCCCTTGACTTACAGCAAAATTTGGCAACTGATTGTCGTGGCAATTGGCTTGAACAGCAATTGCCACGAAAACAAAGGCTACATCCAACTATGATAGAAGTCGACAAGAATGAGGCAATTGAATGGTTGAGAATGGATATAATTTTTCCTATTAATATATTTATGCCTTCAGGAATAGTAGCAAGGTGGAGAGTATACATGGACTACAAGCGAACAAAGATGAAAGACACCTCCACCATGGTAACGCTAAAGGGAGTAGCGGCAAGCACATTGGCCAAACTCTTTTTGGGCAATATTGTCACCCGATGGAGGGTGCGGATGGACTATAAGAAGTATCAAAACGACCATCCTCAAGTTTTCTCAGATATGCACTAACATTAGAAGATGCATGATGGCACTTTTTTCAGACATGGTCGAAGACTTCCTTAAGATCTTCATGGATGATTTTTTAGTTTTTGGTAGTGACTTCAACAGTTGCCTCGACAATTTAGAGAATGTGTTGGCAAGATGTGAAGAAACCGATTTAGTCCTTAATTGGGAGAAGTGCCATCTTATGGTAGATGAAGGAATAGTGCTCGACCACAAGATTTCATCCAAGGGAATTGAAGTAGACAAAGCCAAGGTGGACGTGATCGAGAGATTATCCCTATCAAGATAAAGTCTTCCATTTTGATGATTCGTGCACCCAAGCATTCGAAACCCTAAAGGAAAAGCTTGCCTCGGTAACTCCTCACGCCTCGGCAACCATGGATGTGCATACCTCGACAACCCTCGACACCGTAGCAGCTCTTGACGCGCACGTCTTGGCAACTCTAGACGCGCACGCCTCGGTAACCACTGATACGCATGCCTCGGCAACCATAGACGCTTATGCCTCGGCAACTCTAGACACACACGACTCGGCAATCTTGGGAGTAGTCGCCACGGCAGCACATGCCTCGGCAATACCCTGGGATGCGGATTTAGTTAATTTCTTGTTTGTGGTATTTTACCTTATGGCCTTACTCACCAAGGGAATAAGCGGTTCCGCCATGATGCTAAGTATTACTTTTGGGACGAGCCTCGTTTGTTTAAACAATGTGCAGATCAGGTTATATGCCGATGTGTCCCTGAAGAGGAGCAACAGAATATACTCCAACAATGCCATTCTTCACCCTATGGAGGACATTTTGGAGGAACTCGTACCGTGGCCAAAGTTTTTCAATCCGGTTTGTATTGGCCAACACTGTACAAAGATGCCCAAGAGTTTTACAAGCAATCTGATCGTTGCCAGAGGACGGGCAATATCACCTACAAACCAATGGGAAATCAAGACTGTGAATATGGATTAGGAAAGTGCCGGACAAAAGCGTTTGTTGTACCTCAACGAGATAAAAGAATTTCGTGCACTCGCCTATAACAATGTACAAATCTATAAGGAGAAAACAAAGCAATGGCACGACAAGAAACTATTGTCGCGACAATTCATGCCAGGGCAACTAGTTCTCTTATTCAATTCTCGACTAAAACTTTTCCCGGGAAACTAAAATCAAGATGGTCGGGACCATTCAAAGTTGTCAAACCATTCTCCCATGATGACGTGATAATCAAGTCCATTACCGACAAACATGAATTCAAAGTTAACGGACAGAGATTGAAGCACTATAACGGTTCCCATGTAGAACGAAACAAAGAAGTTGACACCTTAGGAGATGCATGAGCATGCTCTCTTTTCGATATTTTATTTTTTTTTTTTTTTTTTTGAACTATTTTTTTATTTCTATTATTTTAAGTTATTTTTTTCTCTTTATTTATTTTTGGAATTTTTAGGAGAGATTTTATTTTTCTTCATTATCTTTAGTTTCCAGGTTTTCTTTTCCACAACAAGACTCACAACCACCATGCTAAGGAAATTTATCACGACTACTTGCCACAAAGAACCACAACAGAATCAGCGATGCCCAGGCAACAACAATGGCTTCGGCAACTACTGATGCCCATGCAAGTGAACCTGCATCGGCAAACATGGATCAAATTAAAGCAATGCTATTCACGCGGCACCAGCATTCAACCACTGAATGAAAAATGAATCAAGCAAACGGCATGAAGGAAATTTATCACTCGAGGTGACGACCTCTTCGACTAACTCATTTCATTTAGTTTCTTTTAAATTTTGTTTCACTCTTACATGCATTGAGGATAATGCTTCTCTCGAGTTTGGGGGTGTTGGTTTCTAGTTAGCTTCATGTTTAGTTGCATTCATCTTTAGCAATCACATATAGGTTGCAAATGTTACTTGTCATTCCTTTAATTGGATTTAATTGCTTAAGACTTGTTGAATATCCAATGATGAATTTTTGCCACTGCACTTAATTGAAAGAACCTTTAATTTTAGGATTACATGAAAAGAACTTAGAATTTTACTATGATGCTGAATTTTTTTTTACACGGTTGTGGCTTGTTGATTGAAAGAAACTTAGTGAACTTAGGTTGCTTAAAATTTGGGTAAATTTAAAAATTGAAAATTAAAAGTTAATTTCTTGCTAGAGGTGCCCAAAACGCTCTAGTAGCAAATGCACTTTCTTGCTAGAGGTGCCCAAAACTGCTCTCTAGTAGTTAATACACATTAAAGAATCGCTAGAGGTGCCCAAATTGGCTCTAGTAGACTAAAATAAAATGAGAAATTGCTTACTTTGCTAGAGGTACCAAATTAGCTCTAGTGAAAATAAAAATAAATGCCCGATAATTAAATTGATAAAAGCCTATTTTTCACATAGAATCTTGAAAATCAACTTGTACACAACTACGCACACACATTGTCATGAGCACTATAGTTTGGTTCCGGTAATTTTTGTGCTATCCGAAAAATTAAAAGGTGATCATACTTTGTGCCACGGTTCCGAGGTTTGAATTCAAGTTTGAAGCATGTCTTTGATGATTAAAGTCTTGGCGGGTTGTTAGTTTGCATTGCTTGAGGACAAGCAATAGTTCGAATCTGGGGCGTGATAAGTGTTCAAAAGTACTATTTTTATTACCCTTTTTACTCATATTATTGTTGACTTAAGCTCAATTAGTTATTTAGTTATTCATGCATTAATTCATGTTTCTTTCCACCGTTGAGCTTGATTACATAACTTAGTGATTTTTGTGGAAAAAGATGCTGCATTGGTGTGTTTTTGTGTGTGTGCAGAATCACTTGCCTAAACAAGGCTAGAACCAGTTGCCAGGGCAATGCATGAAGGAAATGCCGAGCTAGTTGCCAGGGCAATGCATGAAGGAGACGCTGAGCCAGTTGCCAGGGCAATTGTCGACAAGAGCAAAGGTGATATGGTAGTCGAAATTGATGACTAGACAAGCTCAAGATGATGTGGAGCAAAGCCCAAACCCAAAGGAATTTGATTTCTATGCAGAGATTAAAGAAGAATTAAATTCCAAGAAGATAGGAGAAGTTCTAGTAGGAATACAATTATAATAAAGAATTATATTCTTTAAAGATAATTTAATTCCAACTTAACTTCCTCCTCAAAGAAGGACTTTGGCCTAGCCCTATAAATAAGAAGGAGATTTTGACAATTCCATAGAGAGCAAGAGAGGGAAATTTCGACAAGTCCAAGGAGGGCAAGAGGAGAGAATTTTCGACAAGCATCTAGGGCAAGGAGGATTTCGACAAGCCTCTTTCTTCATCTTTTCTTTCTTGTTCGATTGGGTTCATGCTAGGGATTAATTATCTTGTGTTTCTTTGGAACCTAGCCATGAACTAAATCTATTTGGCTATGGTTATTGTGTTTTGTGGTTGTGAGAAACTATTGGTTTTTGTTTAGGTAATAAGAGTTTGCACTTTTCTATTTCAAGGTTTATTCATTCTTGGTTCTTATTCTTGTTTGCGAGTGAATTGGGAGAGGATCTCGTGATTTCATCTATTTATCTAATATCGGGAGAGTTAGATTCAAGAAACGAATGAATATGATCTTTATTCAATCTATTGATGGTGAAGATTAATTCGGCTTAGGAATAAGTTAAGGATTTCAACGGCTAAGAGGAGCGCAAGATTGGTTGTTGTTCACCCTTGATTCACGCAGGGATGTATTATCAAGGCATGCACAAGTAGCTAGAGTTTCGACTTAGGGATAAGAAGAAACCATTGAAGAACGCTCTGCCGAACCTTGAAGGTTGCTGCCCAGAAGCCCAAGTAGTTGCCCAAGTAGTTGCCCAGGCAACCATCGATTAGTTGCCAAGGCAAACCCGTTGTGCAAGTTGCCACGACAACTGAGTTGCCCGTGCACTCTTTTACCAAAACAATCCAATCGGCTATCACACCTCAACTCACGATAACCTGGCCTATCTTTCTCTCAATTGATCTCATCTATTCATTTACTTTATTTCTTTCTAGATTAGTTATTAGTTAAACTCCTATAATCTTTTATTTGTGTTTTTACTTTTTACAGTGCAAGAGACTAGATTCTTGAAGTAGCACCAATCCCTGTGGAGACGATATCTTTTATACTATAACTTGCAACGTGTATACTTGCACATTTGCGTAGCACTTATTACGCGCAACAGGAAGCTAAGGTAGTGGATGTAGGCTTTGGTTAGAAAGTCGAACCACTCTAAAATTCTTGTGTAATTTTTCCTATCTTTTTACTTCCTCCATCATCACCCAAGAAATTACTTCTCCACCACTTGGCGACACATTTCGGTTGATTCATCAAGCCCAACAAAAAACCCAAAAAGAACCTCATTTCCCTTTTTTAAAAAACCAAAAAAAGTCATTTTATTCTTTAAACCGAACTCAAATCGAAAAACCTTAAATCGAAACCAAAAAACCCAAATGATACAACCTCAGATCTAAAAACAAAAGAAGGAAGATGAATGGATTCGAACCACAATGGTGTCGTTCATCGGCGCACCCCTCGACCGCCATACATGGTGATAATGGTCTGAGACCAAAACTGGTAAGCTCTAAAATCCATTTTCCTTTTATTATTTATTTTTTATATTTATTTAGGATTCGAACTAAAAAAATCAAAGAGATTTGTGCTTTTTACCTCAAAAGTTCTCTTTTTGTATTGATTTCTAAATCTTATTACAATAGATTTTTTTAGATATATATCCATTTACATTCTTGAACTAATAAAAAACTAATCTATTGTTGGATGGATTGCTTGCCCATGCTTTTGGTTCTGAAAAATCTAATTTGTTTATTGTTTCGTGCATATCGGTGGTTGGGGCGAGCCGGTGGTGGCACCACGTGGACAAGAAAGGCGAACGATCAGGCGCGTGGTGGAGTCGAACAGGCGTGATGGTAGATGGCACGTGCGAGTGGAAGTTTGAACAGTCTCTCCTCCTTTCGATCTGGACCGTTGGATCAGATCTAATCCAACGATCAGATCTTGACTGCTGCAAGGGAAAATGGTGTTATCAAATTAGGGTTTTAGGGTTTTGTAATATTTGGTTTAAGCCTTGGGCCTTATCGGGCCAAATATGTAAATTATGGGTTTTGTAATTTAATTGGACTTTTTAATTTAATGGGCTGATATGTATTTATTTTAATATCTAGTAATAATATATTTATTAATAATAAACTAATAATAAATATTGATACTAAAACAAAATAAAAATAATAATAAACTAATAATAATATTAATTATCCGAATATAATAGTAACAAAACTCGGACAAAATTAATGATTACAGTCTGCAACCGGAACCGAGTCATATTGATGATCCAGTCTGCAATAAACTTGGTTCGTAGAAGCTGATGATGAAGATGTCATTGAAAATACTCTCCCCACGACCTTCTCAATCCTCGCCGATGATGAGGAACTTTGTTTCTCATTCGAACATGTTGCTGATGAACCCAAAGGCTTTCGCCCGAAAACAACCTTCATAAGTTCTTCTTCTTCATGAATCACAGAAATCATCTAGATCAGTGTTTATGGTTGAGTCTTGGAATTTGTAGTTTGGGATGGACAAAGGAAAAGAAATCAACCTGCCATCATTTTTCTTAAATTGTTGTAATTAAAGCCTTCCAACTGACCCATGTTGTTTGATGATATCATAAATTCTATTGTGTAATATGTACATACAATGAGATGGATTCTGCAAAGATATGGAAAACATGTTTCGATCGTTTGCTCAACGTCTAATTCAACATCTAAATGCCTTGAAAGTAAATTTTCTCCGGAAAATAAGCATTTCATGGAGTAAAACTTAATCAGATTCTTCAGTTCATTCTCCATGGGTCTTTCTTGGTGACTTTAACACCACTCTTAGTTATTCTGGAATAGAATTGTGTTTGGTTATGTTGATGCTAAAAACAACACTAATGTATGTGTTTTAAAAATTTAACAGGGACAAGATATAATTAACCATAAAATTGGAAAGAGTAAATTTCAAATGAAATTAAAAAAAATAAAGATCTAAATGGTAAAAATTCCTATTAATTTTTAATAAAAAAGATTGGGTCTCTGATTAAAGAAACAAGTAATTATCTCATCTTTAGACAATTGGTGCATACCCCGTTCCTTGGTGTTACACGAGATATAAAGATATATCTCTCCATAAGAGTGGGACGACCCATAGAGCATCCTCTAACAAAAGATTTCTCTTAATCCATGAGACAGGAAAATTTTAACAAGAGATTGTTTGCGACCAAATTAATATTATATAATGATTCATATTGTAATGATGCAAACATATCAATGGGAAGAAGACAAGTAATGAATATAGTCCAAGAATAACACCAGTCAGAAAAAATAGTTATAGATAATATTATAATTATTCATGCTTGCTCCATTGTCAAAAAATAACTAGAAAAAATAGTTGGGAGATACTTTTATACCGAAAATTGTAAGCAACATTGTAGTGTGAACATTTCTTCAAGGTCGAGAAGTAAAAGGTTGAGATCCCGTAGCTATTAAGGTTGAACAAACTCAATTCGACAAAAAAATTTTTAACTCAACTTAAAATAATTTCAAATAAAATTTTAGTTATAAAATAAAACTTAATTAACTTAGAAAGTTTAATAATTAATAGACTAATTTTTAAGTCCGAGCAAAATCTCTTAATCTTATTTAATATATGTATATTACATATGAAACATACGAAGAAATTTAGTAAAAGAAATTTGAATTTTTAATCAATAGTACAAAAAATCCGTGTAGGTTCTCTCGACATATCGGAATTCTCTATAACAAAAAAACTTTATTTTATAGAATCTATCATGTAATTTCAGAGAAAAATAAATATTATTTATATAAAACTCAATTTGAATAGTTTGTTTACATGATGTGTTATTCATCTAAAAAATATAGCCTTTCAACTACTTATCTCTTATAGGGAAGGAAAAACCAGAGGATTAAAAGTGAAGATTCAAGTGTGATTTTTATTTTTATTTTTTAAGAAAAGACGTCCAAGTCCTAAGCCTCTAAGGGTCGTGATATATTAGGTAATAAAGGCAGGTACCCAGGAAAGAGGTGAAGATTCACTTTGAAAAAAATGAGATGGAAAATTATTATTTGATGGGACCATAGATGATGTGGTGAGCCGGGACCGTGTAATAATTTCTCCCCATATAGATCCTCTTGCAATCCAAGCTTAAAAAGAATATAGTTGGAAAGGTGAACAAGGAAGAATTGTACATGGAATCATCTTACTTCAAAGCTAAAATTTGAATAAAAAAAATATTGTACAGATGCCAAGTAAATAGCATTTGATGTGTGCCTTTGTGTCAAGAAAGAGCAGACAATTTTTTTAGATAAGTTGCGATTTGTATTGCCTAAAAAGAACAGCAAAACGCTGTTACAAGAATAAAAACTTATCTATACCCCTATACAAGTATACCCCAATTTGCACATAACTGAATGTTAGTGCTATCCTCTATATTTATACATTTTTGTGCAGTTTTATACTAACAACCTCTTTCACCATGCCAACAATATCCTCAGGGGTTCGAGATATACCCCTATAGAACCTGTGATTCCTCTCTTCCCAAATGCCATATATAAAAGCATTCCAAGCTAACTTCAAAATATGGACAACCAGGGACTTACCCTTTAGACGAGTAATGGCCCAGCTCATCTCATCGTCCCAATGCAGAACGTTTCGACAAACCTTACAACTCCCTAAGATAGTACTCCAGACAGTAGCAGCATAGGGGCACTCTATTCAAAATGGCCATGCAACTCACCAGAGAGTGCTTAGGGATATGCATAGGGTACCACACCAATTTTTGCCATGCAACCTTCGCTATTTCATCTCTAGTCCGTTCCCAGATCCAAGTTGCGCTCACATCTGTCAGGTTCACCGAGGCACTAAAGATCCTCCCTGCTTCATTTCCGAGCTTCAGCAACTTCTTCACAACCCAGCTAAAGTAACATTTGCTTTCCACTTTCCAAAAACTCTCTCCTTTAAAGACATATACATTAAGCCAGGCCACCCAGAGAGATCCTTCTCCGGCAAGAATGTTTTTAATCAAATAAAGGAGACAAGCCTTGTTCCAGCAACTCAAATTCTTTAGGCCTAAGCCTCCCTCAGAGCGCAAGTGGCAGATCTGCTCCCAACTTACTTGTGCCCCGTGAGCAGGAGCATCAGTTCCCTTCCAGAAAAATCTTATGCACAGTTGGTCGATCTTAGAAATGACAGCTTTAGGCAGGACCAGTTGTCTGTACCAATAATTAGAAACACTAAAGAGAACTGCTTGAATGAGTTGAAGCCTTCCCCCATAGCTAAGCTTCTTGTTTGCCCACAAGTTCAATTTGTCCTTAATCTTTGTCAAGAGAGCCTGGCAGTCTTTCTCACTGAGTTTCCTTGGGCCCAGAGGAACCCTTAGGTATCGTACTGGTAACTTTTCCACCTTGAAACCAGTTACTCGTTGAATATCCATCAAGTTTGTCTCGCTTACACCACTAGCATAGAAATCAATCTTGGCCACATTCAACTTTAAGCCAGACATGCTGTAGAACTGCTCAAGTACAACTTTTTCTCCTACCACTGAGCCGATATCTCCATTGCAAAAAAATTAGTAAATCATCAGCAAAGCTCAAATGAGTCAATGGAATCCTCTTACACTTAGGATGATACGTGAAGATCTTGTTGGCAGCAGCTAGGTTCAGCATAGCGGATAGGACATTCATGGTCAGGACAAAAAAATAGGGGGAGAGTGGGTCACCCTGTCTCACGCCCCTCCTCCCTTGGAAAAATCCCACCAGACTTCCATGAAGCAGACCGAGAACCAAGGCGTGGTGACACAAGCTTTAATCCAGTCAATGAACAGCAATGGTAGCCTCATAGCCTCCAGCACACTTAGCATGAAGTTCCAATTCACATAGTCAAATGCTTTCTGTAGATCAATCTTCAGAGCACACCTAGGAGATAAGGATTTCCTAGCATATCCCTTAACTATCTCTTGCGCGAGTAGAGTGTTATCCACAATATTCCTCCCTTTAATGAAGGCAGGCTGATTTGGCAAGATCATGTTAGGGAGATATACAACAAGACTGGTTACCAGAATCTTAGTTATGGTTTTATAAAATACGTTGCAGCAGGATATTGGCCTGAACTCTTTTGCTCTACAGGAGTTTGGCAATTTAGGGACCAAAGTGATGACTGTGGCATTAAGAGCAGACAATTTGGTCATTTCATTATCTTCTTTTATAGTACTAGTATTTCCTTCTTCTTTTTGACAATAATACTAGTATTTGTTTTGTGTTAAAGTAAGCTAGTTGGTATCATATCTTTAGAGCCAACCTTGCATATAACCCACCGGTAGCAAGGGAAAGAGAGCCATCATTGTAAAAGAAGAAAAAGAAGAGAGAGTTGAAGATGGCATCAATGGCTACACCAAAGCAGATATGGGAACAACAACAATTGCAGATGCAGCGCGTAAAGAACTCGGGAGTTATCGTTAGCAATGAAACTCCGATGAAAGATGACAAGGAAGAGGAGATGACCAAATCCGCATTGGCATTGTTTCGAGCCAAAGAGGAAGAGATCGAGAGGAAGAAGATGGAGGTGAGGGACAAGGTGAGAGTTACATGGGACGCATCGAAGAAGCAACCCGGCGCTTGGCTGACATTCGAGAAGTAAGTTGCCTCATAGTTTAGAAATTTACCATAATGAGACATCATATGTAGATCTATCTGGCCTAAAAGACAAGAATCTATATGACATAATTAGACATCAGATGTAGCATTCAAAAGCTTGTTTCTGTATGAAGGTTTCAAGAACCTAACTAGAATTGTACTCTACAAACCAGATTCTTCCTTTTAAAGGGTACTTTGAATTGAGGGTAGTCTAAATGCAATGATATCAATGTTTGCATCAATTGGATTAATAATGTCATTGTCAATTGATGAAATCTGCCAGGAGCTTGATGCCCTCATAGATCCAATGAGAAAGGAAATCGGGTTTCTGCGCAAAAAGATCGACACCGTTAACCGGGAGCTGAAACCACTGGGACAGAGCTGCCAGAAGAAGGTGCAGATGTTATTTTCATTGCTAGTCATTAAATTGATTATCAAGTGGCAAAAGAGGGCATAATTAGTCATAATTCTGAATGATTATATATGATGAAAAGCTTCTTAAAAGTGAAAAAGCCACATTTACCATGCTGTAAATCACAGGAAAGAGAATACAAAGAAGCTCTTGATGCCTTCAATGACAAGAACAAGGAGAAAACACAACTAGTTGGCAAATTAATGGAGGTGAATGCTTTGTGCTTTGTAACTTTGGTTAAACCCTGTTTATTACAATATTTTGTGAGTAACATGCTGCTTGTGTTTCTCCTTTTTTTATGCGGAATTGGTGGTTAGCTGGTGAGAAAAAGCGAGAGATTGAGGATGAAGAAGCTGGAGGAGCTGAGCAAAAGTATTGAAACCCTTGGCTAACATCGGTGATGTCTAAAACAACGTCATGTGCGTTGCGTGCTGTAATTTGACCCAGTTTTCTGATTGTTGATTATATTTTATGGTTTAATTTCCATGTTATTCACCATGTTCTTCAACGGGAAGTGTTGTGATATATAGGAAAGTTCTCACCAAACATATCAACTTTCCTCAGCCTTCTGTTCCTCGTGTTTCTCAGTAACCCATCTGTCTAACACAACCGTCAAAAGTTGTCCAATAAATTGATAATTCTGGTCCAATTTTATCCCACCAATTAGAACTTGCTACTATCTATCTATTTATATATATATATATATATGGTAATATACTACCTATCTATTTATATATCTATATATAATAATTATTACATACAGGCGGTAAAAATAAAAAGTTTCCACAAGCGTATAGAAATGGTAAAATTATTCGAACCCGATATGCCCCGCCCCAAGAGGATTTTTTCTCTTAAATTTCGGGGTCGGGCAGGGCGAGTTTCCATCTTAAAAAATTCGGGGTCGGGTCGAGGTCGGGTTTAGGGGTGATTTACCCCGCCCCGCCCCGAGATATTTATAAAAATACCATTAATATTTAGGATGTTACAAAATTACCACTTTATATGTATAGGCTTTCTAACCCTAAACCAGTACCGCCGCTCCTCTCTAAACTTTCTCCCCTTTTTCTTTTTTCATTTTCTTGGTTCTTCAGTTCTATCTTCGATTCTTATCCTTGTTTTCATTTTTTTCATTCATATTTTCGTTCTTCTTCTCCCCTTCTATTTCTGTTTCATGTTTGTTTACATGTTTCTAGTTTATTGAAGATTATAAATAAAGGAATGGTTTTAGACGGTACAAGAGAAATAGTTGGGAGCTGTCATATCTGACTTTTTTGTGCATGATTCTAATTTCTTTTAATGTTTTTTAGAGTTTTGTGATGGTGTTTTGTTACTCTATTTTTGTGTGAATTTGAATTGTTTTTCGGATGTTTTAATAAAAATTTATTGGATTGGTAAAAAAAATATTAGAGAAGATCAAGAATTTTTTGGATTATCGGGTCGGGTCGATTTCAGGTTTAGTGGTTGTTATGTCGGGGCAGGTCGGGTAAATTAATATTTAAATTAAGATCGAGTTTAGAGGTGAGTATGTTGGGTTGGGGCCGGGGCGGCCAAAAACCATACGTGTCCCGCCCCGTTGTCATCCCTACAAGCGCATTCGTTTTAAGGTTTAGATGTTAGGAGCTTAGGTTTAGTGGTTTAGAATTGATGAGTTGTGGTTAGAATTTTAGGTTTGTGTTAGAATTTATGGTTTGTAGGTTAAAATCCAAGTTCCTAATCATATTACCCTAAATTCTAAAACCTAACATCTAAATTCAAAATTCTACCTACAACCCCTAAATTCTAAGCATATAAATCAAATCCCCTAACATCTAAACCATAATTTTTAACCCTAAAACGTTTTGTTTCCACCGCCTATGTATTGAATATTAATCCATATATATATATGGGTTAGGATCCACTAACACTATGTAAAACTCAACTAGTTTTACTCTAATTCATGACCATTGAATGAGTGAAATGGATGGATAAGATTAACTCATTTTTTTTCTAAGTGATCATCTTCACATATACTACTTCTAATCCCATACATCCATTTTACTCATCCAATAATCGTGAATTAGTATAAAACTAGTTGAGTTTTACATAGTGTAACTATATGTCATCCCTATATATATATATGCACAAGCGCTTAGGGAAATTTTGTTTACACAAGTGCCTTAGTTTTAGGATTTAGGGACTCCATTTAGGGTATAAAGTTTAGGGGTTTAAGTGTAGTAGCATTGAATTTAGGGGATGTTGATAGAATTTTAGGTTTAGGGTTAAATTTAAGGTTTATAGGTTAAAGCCTAAATCTCTAACCATATTACCCTAAAACCTAACCTTAAACCCTAATCCTAAAATTCTAACCTTAAATTCTAAAATTCTAATCATGAACCCTAAATCTAAATTCATACACCAAAACCCCTAAACCCTAAACTAAAACTATAAACCCTAAAATTAAAGCGCTTGTAAAAATAAAAAGTTTCCACCGCCTGTGTATGAGATAATATATTATATATATATATTACCAGTTCCTAAGCTATAGGGACAAATTGGATTTTTTTTTTTTTTGGTTCCATGGATAGGGTGGGTTTGAAAATAACCCTCTTACCCAACACCTGCCTGGGGTCGGTAAGGTCATTAACCACCCAAGAATGAATTTTTTTTCCTATTTTATTTTATTTCATTTAAAAAAAAACACTCCAAATGCTTGTTTTTAAAAAAAAAAAATCGGTTTACAAAATTAATCTCTAGTTAATCTGTTAAATGAATAGGTGAGCGACATTCATAAATCACCCGATTAATATTAATAAATTGTACAAAGAAATGATGCTACAACAAATTTTTCATTTTTATAAAATGTTTATGTACGATACATACAAACATAAATATAAATCCGGATAAGGCAACCAAACTAACCTCTCTAATGGCAATGACATATACCTCCAATAATAATAATGTATTACAACGTGTAATCAAACACTATGAAAAACGTAGGTTTTGGTTATAATTATTGATGTAAAACCTTACACCCAGTGTTGTTAGTTAGGTCAACTTATCCTGCCAAATAAAGGTGATGTAAAATAACTTTGTTAAGGGGCAGTTTCTACTTCCCAAATTCTACTTAAAAAATATGTTAGTGTCTTCCACTCAGACTCGGTTATGGGTTTTTGGAGGCTCCGGGCGAACTTAAAAATTAGGCTCTAAATCAGGGATTTAAATTGTAATTGTAATTGTAGTCGTATTTTCGATTGTGTTATGTTTATCGCAATTGCAGACATAACATAAGTTATTTCGGTTATTGCGAGTATCGTTGTTATGAAATTTTTTAATAACATAAGCTATTGCGGACATAACGGTTGCAAGTATCTTGTTTTAAGATGGTGTCACTATTGTCATATAACGGTAGTTGTTGTGGTTGCATACTGCTATTTAAATATATGTCTCTAATAGCAAGTAATAAAAGAAATTAAATTTTAAGAGTAGGTTCATAGTAACAAGTATTGAAAAAATTGGGCCCTAATAACAAATATTGAAAAAAAATAAGTTTTAAGGTTATATCCATAATAACAAATATTGAAAAAATGGGACCTAATAACAAGTATTAGAAAAAATTGAATATTAAGAGTAGACTCTTAATAATAAATATTGGAAAAAAACTTATCACTATTAACAAGTATTAAAAAAAACCCTAGTAACAAGTCTTAAAAAAATAAATCTTTAATAATAAATATAATTTAAAAATATAATATTTAGTTTCTCTAAATAATGGGCCCTGGGCAGGCACCTTTGTTGCCCTTGCCCAGGGCCGGGCCTACTTCCACTAGACAAGCAATTATATGTTTTTTTAACAAGTTTAGCATTTTGATCTAATATTTTTATATTTGGATTTAACACTAACTTTTGATCTTTTGATCATGAAGACAGTGTTAGGAGCAACGTTTAACTTCTTTGGAGATGGATTCATATAAGGGTTTGGGCCTTTGGGGCTGTGATTCTCCAATTTTTTTATTAAAAATATAATTAAATTTTTTACCAATTTTCAATTCATTTGAACCTTGTCCTCTTTTTTAATAGTTAATTATACTTTGTCCCCTTTATCTTGATTCTTAGTTCTGTCGTTAAACCTCTTATACCTTGAAAAAGGTGTAAATAGAGTACCAAAAATATTTAAATATTTATTCGAACTCATGACCTATCTGGGCATTCTTGGACATTTTTAGGTCCCTCAGCGAAAACTGAAAAATGAGCTCTTATAGAATGAAAACCTACCCTATTACTTTGAACAACTAATTCGATAATTCATTAATAGGCCATGAAAACATAATTAAACTATATCAAACACGTTATTTTTATTATTTTGTTAAAAAAATCTTAAATACAATTAATAAACTTTATCAATCATATTATTTTTATTATAAATTATGGGATATAAACGGAATATGAGATCCTGAGCTGGAGTTCATGTATTGCCCCATGAAACGTGAGTGACCTAAGTCATATAAAACATTTATGAACAAATTTAAAGATTTATTTATTTTCAGTTGATTTATTCAGAGTTGGTTCAATTATACATATTTCATGTTTGACTCCCATGATTATGAAATCCCAAGGATGTATATATTTGGACTTGCATCCAAATGGTTGGGGTGGAACTCTTGCAATCCTTGGGTTCCAGCTAGGGGTCATAAGGGCAGGTTCGGCTCGATTTAAAAATAGTATTATTGGGCTTGGTTCGGGTTTGAAGTTTATTGAACTCGATATTTTGAGCTCGAGCTCAGCTTGCCTTATTGCTTTCTTCAAATTGCATTTAAATATTTTTATTAAAGTTTTGAAAAATAGCATATAAAAACCTGTTTGAGAAAATATAATATTTATTTTTGAAGTCCTCAAGTAATCATATATAATACATTTTTTAAATTATACAAATCCACAAGGAGAATGATGTTTAAAGTATTTAACTATGATAACAAGTTAACAACACTGAAACATATAAGTGTGTATATGTATATGTGATTATTTCGATCATGTTTACAAGCTTTTCGAGCCGAGTTTGAATTGACTCGACTTATTAAGATCTCGAGCTGAACACAAACTCGAATCAAACTCATTTAAATCGAACATTGATTAAACCGAGGTTTGCGAGCCGGTCAGGCTCATTATCACCCATAGTTCGAGCAAAGTGAAGATTTTATTATATATATATATATATATACTTTTCCAAGTTCCAACCCAAGGTCTGAGTGCGGAAACCTTATCTAAACGCGCATTATGGTAATATAATATGGCTTTACAGGGAGTGCCGCACTAGCCGTCCTGCTTCAATCAATTATTATTATTATTATTATTATTATTATTATTATTAATATTATTATTATTATTATAAGGTCAATTATAATAATAATAAATTAATCACACATAAATACACGTACTCAAATACAAAGTCAATGCTAACATCCTCAGAAAAATATCTAACTAAATGCATTGGTCAGTGGACAAGTGTCCATCGCCCTCACCGCATATTATCCCTCAGCCACGAAATTTAACCTTATTTTAATACTACAAAACACAGAAATAACTATCTTAGAAAATAAATTATGTACTAATAAGATATACTATGAATTATGGTCAAATACAAACGTACGACAAACCATTTATATAGAATATATTCTTAAATGAGACGTTTAGCATTTGGGAGTATTAATTATTGGCTGGCTTTCAAGGCAAGATAGGTTGGCCATAATCCATATATAAACTTTTAGGGTAAACTACATAAATGGTCACCAAACTTTTAGGGCAGATTCATTTTGGTCACCATACTTTTAAAATATTTGATAAGGTCACCCAATTTTTAGTTTGATTTCAATATAGTCACCGAACTTTTAGGGCAGATTCATTTTGGTCACCATACTTTTAAAATATTCTATAAGGTCATCCAACTTTTAGTTCAATTTCAATATAGTCACTAAACTTTTAGTTCGCTTTCAATATAGTCCATCCCGTTACCTTCCGTAACGTTGTTGTTTTTCCTTAATAAAAAGGGGTAAACTACATCAATCATCACTCAACATTCCTCTCACTCCTATTTTGGTCACTAGAGTTAAAAAAATTCAATTTAATATCTTAACTTTCAAATCGTTCATATTTTGGTCACTCTCAAATAACATGGTTATACAAATAGAAAAAATCGATTATTCCTTAAAAAATTCGGGTAATGATTTTTTGCTTTGCTTATTAAATTTACCATTTTACCATATTTGATATTTTAATAAGCAAAGTAAAAAAATTATTACTCGAATCAAATATTTCAATTAATCGGTCAATCGATTATCCGATTTAATTGGTACAATATAAGATTGAGAATTGAATAATTTGAATTTAGCAATTAACCAAAATAATTTTTAAGGATTAATTGAACCCAATTTTGGTACAAATTTTTAAAATAAATTATTTTGATTCTATTACGGTTCACAGTTTTAAGCAAAATTGATTAACTGGTCTGATCTAGTATATATAATATTTCTAAATTTTATGCATTACAATATCTTATAGTCTAATGATTTTGATACCCTTCTGATTTTTTTTAAGTTTTGGCTCTGAGTAGAATTAATAGGTGTGAACTTTCAATTTTTGACTTTCTAGTTGTTTTTACACTTTTATCACAACCGAAAATTTATTAAATTTATCATATTATCATATTTGATATTTTAATAAACAAAGTAAAAAAATCATTTCCATAATCAAATATTTCAGTTAACTAGTTAATTGATAATCTGATTTAATTAATGCAATATAAGATCGAGAATTGAATAATCTAAATTTACCAATTAACCAAAATAAATCTTCTAAGGATTAATCGAATTTTTCTATTTGTATAAACATGTCATTTGAGAGTGGCCAAAATATGAACAATTTGAAAGTTAAGTTATTAAATTAAATTTTTTTTAACTCTAGTGACCAAAATAGGAGTGAGAAGAATGTTGAGTGAAGATTGGTGTAGTTTACCCATTTTTTATTAAGGAAAACGAAAACTAACGTCATCTTTTAACGGAAGATAACGAGAGGGACCATATTGAAAGTGAACTAAAAGTTCGGTGACTATATTGAAATTGAACTAAAAGTTTGGTGACTTATCGAATATTTTAAAAGTACAGTGACCAAAATGAATCCGCCCTAAAAGTTCGGTGACTATATTGAAATTGAACTAAAACTTGAGTGACCTTATCGAATATTTTAAAAGTACGGTGACAAAAATGAATATGCCCTAAAAGTTCGGTGACCATTTATGTAGTTTACCCAAACTTTTATTATGTCTTTATCTTTTTGGTATAATAATCGGTATTCGAGTCATTGATCGACTAATTCAAATTGAATTTACAAAGACGGCTCTTCTAATCTAGTTTTCTTTCCTTACAATATCAGAATTCAAACCTCTAATTACTTAAAAGATCTGGCCCTCATCTCACCAGACCAATTTTTATTGTCTTTGGTCTTGCTTGGCAATTAGCTTAAAGCTGATAGCGAATTACATTAGTTGATTTGACTACAGATTGCATTAGCTGATTTTATAAAAGTGTTCGATATTTTTTTAAAATGGGGGAGAATTTATTACCAAAATAAGTAATGAACATTGACATGTACCTCGTTAAAAAAATCTCCCTCACCTATTTTGGAAGAAAAATAGTGCAAGCATATCAATGTTTTACATCCAAATTAGACTCAGGATATGGAAAACCACACCATAATACACATTGTTACAACATACAAAGGTTAAGCAATGAGACTATGAATCTTGCCACATCTCACAATAACATTTCGAACGTCGTATTCCTTTTCTTGCCAAGTTATCCGCACATAGATTACACTCTCTGGGTATGTATGAGATTTTCCAGTCGATGTCTTTACACACCTCCAAACATGACCTGATTAACTCTTTGAACACAGTAGGAGTTGAATGGGGATTAGTAATCCAGTCAGCCAAAAGTTTGTTTTCCTTTTCAATATGTAATTTATGACTGTTGGCCCAACGGGAATTCTTAAATATCGAAAATACTTCTTTGATAGCCATAATTTTCGCAGAGGTGGGATCCATGACACCTACTGATTTTGAGAAGATGGCCAAGTTCTCGACCTTTCGTTACGCAAACAGCCACCTATTTCGGCTTCGCCATAATTTTCATTTACCGCTCCATCAGTTTTGAACTTTAATTCTCCACTCACGGGAGGTCTCCAGGATAACCATATTTGCTACACTTTTCTGCAGTTTACAAGGCTAAAATTTCGAGGGCAGTTGGCTAGATCACAAACTGCGATGCTTAGCCTCGGCTAATTCTCTTTACACCACCAAGCCAGTCGAAGAGTACACAGATCATGTAACTGGGCTGTGTCCAATTTAATCCCATTGAAGACAATATCATTTCTAAACAACCAACAAGACCACATGAAGAAAAATATACTAAGCTTCCACACGGATTCATGTAAACTGGGAGTGTGCCTAAACTTTTAGCAGATCATTCACCGATCCAGGGATAATCAGATGGATGTCCCACAGAGAACACCATTTCTGCCAAATAGTCCATATAATATTACATTGACAAAATAAATGATCTGCGGTTTCAAGGGCATCTCCACAAAAAAGACACAACAAAGAAGGAATGTGAGTATTACCTTGAATGTGCAGATTTAATTTTGTTGGCAGTCGACCATAAGTTGCTTTCCAGGTGAAGGCCGACACCTAAGGTGGGACTAAGTTTGTCCAAATGATATTCCAACACTCATCTTTTAATTCCACCTTTTCATTATCTAATGAGTTGTAGGATTTCACTGAGAAAAGGCCGCTAGTGTTTGCTTTCCATCTTATGCTATCAGGTAGTGAAGGGTCTGATCTGAAATTTTTAATGGTATTGTAGAAGACCTCCCACACTCCTCTTTCCCAGTCGAACAACCTTCTTCTAAGGAGAATGTTTCATCTCCACACTCTTTCGATTACCGAACCAAAATCAACTAAGGCGCCACTCTTTTGACATGAAAGAACGTATATTCTGGGGAATGCATTCTTCAGAGCCGAATTAACTATCCAAATATCGTTCCAGAATTGAACCTTCTCACCATTACCAACTATGTACGGAATGTTATGTGTGAATGTATTATTCGGAGAGGCGAGAAGGGTAGAAATGTTCCTCCAAATTAAAGATTTGTTAGAACTAATGAGATTATGCGACAGAATGAATTGTGAATTATCTTCGTACCTGGCATTTATAATTCTGCGCAATAAGCTGTCAGGTTCCGAGCCGTAACGCCAAATCTACTTGAGCAGTAATGCCTTGTTCTTATCTTTGAAGTATACTAATCTTAGACCACCACACGTTTTGGGGAGGCACAATGTTTCCCAATTAATCCAATAGATTGCTCGACGGTCAGACGAACCCACAAAAAATTGACAATCAAACTGGTGAGAATCTTGCATGTTTTAACAGGCATTTGGAAAATAGAAATGTAATACATTGGTAAATTAGACAGGATCGATTTAACCAGAGTAATGCGTCCACCAAATGAGAGCGATTTGGTTTTTTACCCTTTTAACTTTGATTTAACTTTCTGTACAACCAGATCCACATAGCATAATTATTCTTCATTTGGCCCAATGGAAGACCCAAGTAGGTGCTGGGAAAACTTTCACTTTTGCAGAACATCTTGGACACCCAATCTCTAATAACAGATTCATCCTAATTAACACCGAGCAATTTGGATTTCTTAAGGTTGAGTTTCAACCCCAACACCAACTCAAACTCCCTCAATATTCGAATGATGTTCTTTAACTCAGTTTCATTAGCTCCGCAAAACACTATGAGGTCGTTGGCGAACTGCAAGTGTGATATTCTTTCTAAACTATTTCCAATCCACACACCATCAAATAAGCCTGAAGTCTTAGCCTTGTTTAATAATGTACTGAGCACCTCGTCAATCGAGTTTAAAAGCATTAGTGATAAGGGGCATCCCTGTTGAAGCCCGCGACTAAGTGAAAATGAATTATTGGGTGATCTATTTACGAGAATCGTCACCCCAGCAGTAGAGATGCAAGACATAATCCAGGAGCACCAAATTACCAAAACCCATTTGCTTCATAGTGAGCAATAAGAACTTCCAATCCACTGTATCGTAGGCCTTACGAAATCTGCTTTGAAGACAACACATTTGAGGCCTTTCTTCTTGGTATAATCGATGATCTCATTAGAGATGAGAATGCAGTCTAAAATCTGCTTTTCCAGGCAGAATACAAATTGTGTTTCACTAATTACTTTACCAACAACAGATTTTAGTCGAATAACAAGAACTTTGACCAATAATTTGTATACGCTCCCCACAAGACTTCTGTGTCTAAAATCCTCCATCAAAATTGAATTCTTGACTTTCGAATGAGGACGATAAATGAATGATTGAACGATGGGTCATGAATTTCCCTTTTGTAGAACTGCTCGAAGAACCTCAAAATTTTAACTCTCAATTGATGCCAGAAATGTTTTAGGAATGCCATATTGAATCCATCCGACCTTGGAGCCCTGCTTCTATCCATTGAGGATAAAGCTGACCAGATTTCCTCGGATATAAAAGGGATTTCAAGACTTGCGGCAGATTGAGAGGTGAGGGATTTTAGATTACATCCCAACCTTGCTATTGGTATGGTCTGACTAGAATTGTAGGTACTTTTGAAATAATTTTCTACAGCTTTTCTCACCTCGGCTGGAATAGAGATAAAGGAGTCCGCAACTTTTAGATTAGCAATGTAGTTGAATCTTTTCCTAGATGACGAAGTTAGGCGAAAATACCTTGTCTTTTTATCCCCTGCTTCAAACCACTTGAGGCGTGATTTTGTAACCACTCACGTTCTTCAATTTTAGTACGGGACCACAGTTTGGATCGAAATTGTTTTAACTCCATGGATTTCTTTTGTACGTTCACACCTCTGCCAATATCATTCTCGATTAGTTGGCATTTTCTTTCGATGGACTGGATTGTATCCGGGTCCTTAATTCGATTGGATTTCACCTAGTCTTTGGCTACAACTTTGCAAAGGCGGGGTAATACCATTATGCCTTTCCTTTGAAAAAAACACGAGGATTGCAATTGTTCCATTAACTCCTTGTTTTCTAGCCAGTGGTCGAACCATTTAAATGGCTTTGGTCTCCACTGATCGGTAGAAATTGATAAGGAGATGGGATTGTGGTCAGAAAGACCCCTTGGAAGAACTTGTTGAAATATACTTGGCCAAAGTGCAGCCACCTCCGTAGACATCAAGAACCGGTCCAATTTGCTAAAGGATAGGGGATCTCGCAAATTTGACCATGTAAATTTTCCACCATATAGAGGCAGGTTTATGAGGTTCAACTCCTCGATGAAATTAAAGAAGGCAACCATTGTATTTTTCTAGATTGTGACACTTCTTTTCTCTTCTAAATATCTCATTATATTAAAATCGCCTCCCAATAGGATTGATAAATTTAGATTGGCTGCTAGATAAGATATAGCAGATAAAACCTCTTGTCTCCTATTGCAATCGTTAGGGCATAAATGTAATACCCCAAAATTTGATATGTTGATTAAGGGTCATTTAGTACTAAGATAAGGGCTTAAAAGCTTACTTAGTGACTAAAATGACAAAAATGCAAAAGTTAGGATTTTCTCAATTATAAAATGTAGAAAAGAAATTTATGAGGTTTTAAGGTGTCATGTGATAAAGAACGAGTAAAATAGGATACTCGCAAAATTTGGTTAAAATCCAAGGAAAATTTGAATGAGAATTCAAGGTTACAGTTTAGTGACCTAAATGATAAGCTTTTAAAACTTGGGTGGTACAAGTTGAAATATGAAAAGTTGAAGGACCAAAGTTGTAATTTCCCAAAAGTTAGGTGTTTTATTTCATAAATAGATGGAGCATCCATTGGTGTGGATCGAATGAGTAATTCATGGTTTGATCCGATATTTCGATTATTAGGAAATAACAGTCAAAGTTTAAGTGGAATTTGGACACCCGGATCGAACTGAAAAATTATGAAATTTTACCATATGATAGAGAAAGGTTATAAAAGTCATTTCCAAGTGTTGTAAATATTTTAGTTCAATTCAGGATGAATCCTATAATTATTTTGATTAAGGAATTTAATTAGTAACCGATAAAATTCTTGGCATTTATCGGTAAATCGGATCAAGCTAAAATTTCGTAGATGATTCCATAGACTTTGGAAGAGTTATAACATATTATTTTATGAATATTTGGCTAATTTATCAGTAATTATTTTATCTTGTACATAGATTAAACAGATCATGGAGAAAAATCTGATGTAGATCCCGGAATAAAAATGCATTATAAGATATCGAATTTCGATTGAACTGCAAAGTTAAGCGTGCTCAAGGCATAGGATGGGTGACCTATTGGGAAGGTCTTATGTCAGCATTTGAGACTGATAAAAAGGAATCAGCTCGAGTTAATATTATTCGTATGGATACCTGATAAAGAATTATTAAGAGAATTTTTATCCGATAAAGATTTCGAGTAAAATTATCAGTATATTGGACCGAGTCAAAATTTTAAGTTTGACTTCATAAATATGGAATATTTTATTTGATAATATTATTTATTTTTCAAATATAGAAATAAGGAATTTTTAGAATTTATTTGATAGCCCGGTGAAGGGGAATCGCATAAGAAGTAGTAAGTGAATATCGGGAAATCAGATCGAATCGAAATTTCAGAGGCTACACCACAAGTCACGAAAAAAATCATAAAATATTGTTTTATGAATAAATTATTAATTGGTGGATTGTGATCTAACTAGAATAGTTGGATTTTTACAAAATGGCAAAATTAGTGATTTAAGTGACTAGTTTTGGTAATTTGGCCACAATGAAAATTTTGAAATATTTTGAAAGTATCATGGGTAATATGGTAATTTCCCATGTGAAAGTATTACTCTAGTTTGGTTAGAGTTGAATGCAATTTGGTTGGAATTGAACTAGAATGGTAACTTGTAAATTATGATTCAGTTGGAGGTTAATTTTGGAAAAAGGACTAAATTGAATAAAAAATTCAATTTATTATTACATGTGGCATAAATAAAAAAAGATGAACAAAAATTTTCATCTTCCTCCTCTCCAATTCGAAATAATAGAGAAAAATAGGGAGGAAATACACAAAAAAAATCTAGACATTTTGAAGGCTCCCGTACAAGATTCAAGGTATGTTTTTGATAGAAAGTTGATCTATTTTCAACTCTCTTTCATTTTATAGTAATTTTATCAAGAGTTATGAAGATTTGATTATGTTCTTGAAGAGAGAGAAAATAGGGTTTCATGTTCCATGTTTAGATTGAAGCTTGAACTACGCAAATTTAGTGTTGTAGAGATGAAATCAAGCTTAGATTGTGATTAATTTCATGTTTAAGGATTAAAACCCATAACCCTAGAATTTGGGAATTTAGTTAGGGTTTTGAAATTGATGATGAAAATGAAAGATTGATGATATTAGAAGCTTGATTTTGATGCTAGAATGAAAAATCCACAACTAGTCCCTTAAGTGACTATTTTGGCATGCTTGGTAAATTAGGAAAAATATTGTGAAAATTATCCTAGTGGTGGATTTGAAGAGATTATGAATTTAGAAGCTTGATTGTGGCATTTGGACTAAAATAAAGTCTGTGAAAAGTTTAGACACCCAAATTTGGCAAGTAGGAATAAATTGGGGATTTAAATGTTAATTCTTGGAAATGAAGAATATATGTTGGAAAATTTATTTGAGCATGTTACAATGTTGTTTGGATGAAAAATGAGCCTAGAGAAGCAAAGTGACCAATTCGGCCACATGGAAGAATAATGTGAAAATTTTATGAAAATTATGAATATGAGATTTTATGAATCGAATATGTTGTATGAAGTTAGAATTAGAATACATAGGGACCAATTCGGCAAGCTTCAAAGTTAAGGGACCGAATATGAATTTTATGAAATTGGAGTGTATTTATGTAATTAATGATGTTGGAGATGTGAAATTGATGTTAGAATGCTAAACCGATGTTGAATCGAATTAGTGACCATTTTTGACAATTTGTCAAAATCAAGTGACCAAATAGGAAAATGAATTTTTGGATGAGGATTAAGTCTGATTTTTTAGATAAAATAATAGAATTAAGATAGTAATGTTGATTTGAGGACTAAATTGCAAAGTTAAGAAGTTTGAATCCCTACCTTTGCATTTTAGTGACTATTTTGGCAAAGAAAGAAAATTAGAGAGAATTATTTTGAATAACTATTTGATGAAGAAGGTGATGAATTGGTGGTTTGAAGTAAGTAATGAGACTAAATTGACAAGTAGAAAAATAAGAAGAAATTAGTATAAATTAGAAGTTAATTATGGAAATTTTTATGTTAAATGATTAGATAGCTTGATTAAAATTTTGTTAGAAATGAATATAACAAATGTTTGTTTATATTTATGTGGATAATGAAATCAAATCCGAATCAAAGAAGATTCGAGGTACTATGAAGGAAAGGATCGAGTAGAATTTAGTGAGGCGTGCTAATAAATGGCCCAGGTGAGTGTAATTTTTATTTATTTATTATATATACGAGATGAATGAATGCATTTTTATCTGTCTATATATATATGATGTGAAGAAGACTTGCAATCAGTCAACTTTGATAATAATGAAAATGTATGTTGATCAAAGAAATATTAAATAGCATATGTGATACATGGATTTAGCATAATAATTCATTTGAGATAAACCGGACTACAGATTTTGGGTATGAAATGTTCATTATCGAATTATGGTTGATAGTATTGATGAATTGGATATTGAAGGTGAAAGTATTATATTGTTATGCACAAGTACTAATGAGACAATGTAGACACTACGGTGCTGAGACAATGTAGGCACTGCGGTGCTGAGACAATGTAGGCACTACGGTTCTGAGACTATGTAGGCACTACGGTGCTGAAATAGACAGTAAGGTGTTGTGCGAGGAACAAAGGGTGTCATCAAGTACGTACTCATCTCAATCGCTTCGGCGATGCAGATGCTACGGTGTTGTAGACACTACGGTGTCGTGATGACTCGCGTACTATGACATCACATGATTTTGTACTTTGGACTATATTAGAGAATATGATATGCAAATGATTGCATGATGAAAGTATGACTATATTAGAGAATATGATATGCGAATGATTGCGTAATGAAAGCACGACTACTTGATGATCATGAACCATTGATATCAGGATTCTTAAGATAGTCATGATATATGATTATTCCTGCATTACAGATGGCATGATTTTATACTTTGGCTATAATACTTGAAATGCAGGTATGCAATTAGTTAAGCTAAAAAGCTTAATGTACACAAGACTGATAAGATAGATGGAATCCTATGATTTGAATATTATATTGGTTAAATAAATTATACATGCAAGGTAGTTCTATACATGTTTAAAATGTTATCAACTGCAATTGGAAATCGCTTTCCAATCCGCAGAGCTGTGTTATTATAATCATTGTTTTACATTATTATGATTATGCCTCATTAAGTTATATTTAACGTGTATTTTGTATCAAACGTAGGTACATTGGAATAGATAGCAAAGGAGGAGCTGCACATCATTGGATCAAGTTAGTCGGTATTATCAGTATCACCACATCCTAGTATAGTGGGGCATGTATAAATGTAAAATACGTAGCTATTTTTATGATTTAGAAGCATGACTTAGTTTGAGGATTTAAGAATATTAGAAAAGATACTTCAAATGATTTTAAACTTAGTTGGTTGATTATTGTGTAGCGATTTTAAAATCAAGAAAGGGTTTAGACAGCACACATAGTTTTCACCCTGAATTATATTTTCATTTTAATAACTGCTTAAAGTATTTTATAAATCAATTCAGGGTCGAAACTAGGTGACTCTAGACAGATTTGTAATTTAATGAAAACCGTGAAAGGGAAGTTTAATCAAATTAGTTTTGCATATAAATAAATAAATTTACAAGTTTGAAAATCAGTGTAAAATCAGTTAGTAACATCTTTAATGTGTACTCAAATATCTAATATACGTTAAGAGTGTTACAATAAACGTTTATCAATAAGCATTTCAAATTTGAAGGGGAAAACGTACCCACAATCGAGATAAACCTAGTTTTGATGAATGAAGCTTCTATAGCAAAGAAATATGGATCCTACATGGTTATTAACCCACTCGCAGCACCAATTGAATGGGAAAACAGGAAACTAAAATTCGAAGATCTCCCGCACAGGGTTTTTTGGTTCTGTCGTCGACACTTTGTAATTTTTTCTCATGGATAAAGAACACTCTGGCCTTGCTAGTACGAATTATTCTTCTCAAATAGGCTTTTTTCTCAAATTTGTCTATCCCCCTAACGTTCCAAGAAAGAAAAAAGTGATTGAGATGACATAATAACATGAACAGCCACTCGAGTACTCAGGAACACCACCAATTTTTAGTAGAGTTCAAATTTTTTGAAATGAGTTGGGCTAATCTTGCATAAACCGTTTCGTTACTCGCCTCGAAATGGATACCAACCAAATTACATACTTCTAGGGAGAGCCTTGCTTCAGCAAATATTGTATCCTCTTTCTCTGGATTGGAAGGAGGGGTGTAACACTCAGATCCCGTCCCGGATCCAGAGCATCACATTCGGGTCACCTAAAACCGACCCATCAAAATTTCTCATTTAAAACCACAAGTTGAAAATTCTCAAAACAATCCATTTTCATAAAATCCACATAGATAATAAGATTAAAAGGGTTTACAAAATATAAGTTCAAATTAAAATACACCGTTTGACCACGTAGTAGTAAATCAAAATAAAAATACAGAATCGACTATGGTAAGGTCCTATGAATACAATCAGTCCAAACTAAACATCAAGTACTGTACTCTGAAATTGGCTCGGTACTGGGGAAATCCTCCTCGATGTGCTCCTCCAAAAGCAACCTGTCAACCTACGCACGGAAAAACCACAATTCCGCACGCTGAGCTAACAAAGCTCAGTGGTACATTTCTACTCTACCGCAATTCATGAATATCATAAAACAAGCATGCATGATAATATAATTAAGAGTGCACAGAAAGGCTTCTCCACGTCTAAGGATCATCTTCTAGCCTATCCTAGCTAGAACTTACAATTGTCTCAATATACCACTAAATGTAAGAAGACAACCAAGCCATCCCAGGCTTACCATACTCGAGGCCACTTCATCCATCGAGTTACGTCCCATACCCTGATCACATAGCCCAAGGGTAATATAGCCCATACTCGAGATCACACAGCCCATCGAGTTACTCGAGCTCACACAGACCGTCGAGTAACAACCGTACCATGATCACATAGCCCAAAGGTAAAATAGCCAACATCTATTGTACATACAACAACGTAAATAATATACATTCCCTAGTGGCCAACGAAGCCCTACTATTTTATCATGCTCACACAGCCGTCAGGTTACCCGTGATCACATAGCCGTCGTGATCATATCCGGATCACTATAGCCACAAATACGTCCTAGACATACTTGGATCACAATAACCATAAAACAGTCTTTTTCTAAGGTCACATAGCCAATCAGGTTACTCGAGATCACATAGCCCTTCGAGTTACTTGAGCTCACATAGCCCCCGAGTTGTATTTCCATATCCTGATCACATAGCCCAAGGATAGGTTTCTAACCGCATCAAGATCACGTAGCCTATGGATACGTCAGATGTACTCAATCACACAGCTCGAAGTACTCATCCCCTTATTTAAGTGCCCTTGCACTGACTCTAGGACATCCAAATTCCTAACCAAGACACATACGTTAACACATGCTCACCCGAGCATCAATATATCTCACCGAGAGATAAGAGGCATCTAGCCAACCATTATCAATGCCCCAAGGTATAACTCGTTTGTTACACTAATTGATATATGTTTTTAAGATTCATTTACGCTTTTCTCGTTAAATTATCTTATTATTTGCGACAACCAACCTACATGGGTGTCCCTTCAGCACACAACAAAGACCCTAATCTTCCACGTAGCATTAACAGATCCACCACGGATCTCTATGAGTGATTAAACAAACGATCCACTCAATAATTACCAAGCCATTAGCCATTTATTTCACACACGGGGTTTAACTCTACATTTCTTAGCTTTAGTATTCATTTTACACCCTAACAGACCCCTAGGGCCCTTTAGCTCAATTATAGAAGCCCCGAACGCAAACTCAACTTTCTTGGGAAGATTGAGTATCGATACTGCCCTCTTGGTATCAATACTCCCCCGTGAGTACCAATACGCTAAATAGATTCGAAAGAATTGGACGACTAGTCGTACTGATACGCTCTTACCCCATATTGGTACTCAGCATCGGTACGTGGATCGTCCCGTACCGATCCTCAATCTATACCAATACCCAAATCCTAGTGTACCGATACACGAAAGCCTCCCCAGTCAATGGAATAGTGGGTACCAATACGCCCCTAGCGTACCGGTACGCCAAAGCATTACTGGAATTCACATTAGGCGAGAGGTACCGATACACAAAAAGACGTACCGGTATGCCTCTAACAAATTGTCTTCCTCAATACAAAGGAGTACCGATACGCAGCCACCCCGTATCGGTACTCGAGCCTAGATTTTGAAACCTAGAGCTCGGGATTTCCTCAATCCCGCCATTTACCTCTATGGTTAAGTCCTAAATTGATCCTACAAGTTATTAAGAGTATAATATGTGTTTTTCTATCAACATTATGCATTATCAACATCTCATGTTTGATTTACCATTAAACGGGGTTTAAAGCTCTAAAGACCTATCTCACACCCATAAATCATAACACCAAGCAAGGCATACATTTCATGAGGCTCATGAAATGCAGGAGTCAGAAATGTACTGACCTTAAGCAAGCAAAACCTGAAATGAAAGCTCCCACCAAGCTCTTACCACCTCCTTTCTTGGTCCAAGCTTCCAAACTCAACCTCTACCAATTCCAAAGATGCTCAGCTCAAAATGGAGATCCTTTGATGCTGGTAAACTCTTTTTTGATGACCAAACTGAGATTCACACTCCACCACAACAAGTTTTCTCCTTTAACCTTGAGTTGGATGGGTGTTTTTGAAGAGAAAGATGAGGATAGTTGGGGGAACAATGGGTGATATCATTCCCTTTTTCCCCTGCAGCAAAATAAACAAGGCATCAGCCTCTGTCTCCAATAAGAAGGATAATTTCCCATTTACCCTTCACTAAACATTCCTCATCCAAGCACAAGCCCACGACTCATTTTCAGCAACCAACAACACTTATGGCGAATCGCTAAGCGTGGTAACATAACCAACCTCGACCAACGTTGTTCAAACATTGATTCCAAGGAACTCAACTCCATTGGATACTACCCCAGATAGCGACTCTCCCAACTAGCGTCCCTCAACCAAAACTCTGAACTTAGACTTCATATTTATCCAAAACGATGCACCACTTCCACAAAGCACTACCAAGAATGCATCATGCCAAACAACCATGTCCCAGTCAAACCATTAAAGGACAAACAAAACCCTAACAACCGATCATTATCATCAATCTACCTTGAATCCAACAACTCTTTTCCCTAAACTTGGGCCACCATACAAGATTTAAACTTCGCTTTATCCGAACTTGCCTTTCACATGATTGAAAACCACTTTTGATTCAACTACTTGGTTTCTAGAAATGACCACCGTCACTTAGGACTCACACAAGCAACCCAAAACTAGCCATTCTACTTGCGAAGGTCTAAACACCTTCTTCTAACCCTTGCTTTGGTCTTAACCATCAGACGTGGAAAGCCATCTAACTGTTCTCAATGATCTCTAACTGGTCCATCTAAAAATATTTCTTAGCAAAGTAACTATTCGATTGCCCTCGACACAACTATTGATCCAGATTTCTACTGCACCACTCTTATAACTTCCACACTGCTTGCCTTAAACCGATAACAACTTTGATCAAACTTGATTGGCCAATCCTCTAACTCTACGAGATCTAGTTCAACAGGTGCACAAACCAAGTAATTATCCTCATGACTCATCCTTAGGACCTCAACCATTATCATCACAACCTTCATTTACTCTTTTCTATGGTACCTTTACTCTGACAAACAACACATGAAACTCTCACATCGTATAGCCAAAATAAGGTCGCCAATCTCACAAAACCAGCAGCGGTCTTCCACCATTGTACTACGGCTCAACACATCCAAAGCCACCACACAAGCTACTCTCACGCAGACATGATCTTAGCGAAGCACTTGGCAACGACACCCAATTGATCGCTTGCACAAGTGTGCCTCCAATAAATAGTTCGTTAAGTACCATACCACAGAGCGATGGACACTAACAACAAACTCAACCTTACCTTTATCGCGGTTCTAAACCACAATCAACTGGTAAGATTGCTCATTCACCAAGGGTACCTTCATACCCTCATAACACTAAGACCAGGAACTCTTAACCCTCACATCTACAACACAAGCTGAGAATACCTTGCAACCTATAGAACCTTCCTCGAGCTAGCACTACGGAGCATAACGTCCACCTTAGAGAGGTTAAGATCCAACACAACTGACACTAACAACTATATTCAAGCAATCTAAAACCTCATAACTTTTCACCCACATCCTATGGCACACTTGTACTCTCAACAACCATCTACGATAAAAACCTTATCTAGAAAATAATACAATTCTAATTACTATCTAAAGCAACAACAACCCAAGATTTACCTAGGTGCACATTAAAAGAACCGGTCTATTACAAAACTGAAGAGCTAAACGGCTAATGCAAATAGCTGGATCCAACACAAAACTTATTTACCTGACATATCATTGGTCGCCACGCTGTCAACTCCAGTCTAAGTAACAGGCTGTCTAGCAACGCCTCGCGCGCCAACCCTAGCGGTGGATCTCACAAGACCTCTACCTCGATAACCTAACGGCGCTCTAGCTCCGCCTCTAGTAAAACTCTAATCATGACAAGAACTAGCCCACCTTTGAGACTAAATTGATGTATCTCATCCATAACTGGGCAGTCATTTGCCATGTGTCATGGTGCTCGACACCTATAGCAAACCCTCCGAAGCAAGAAGCACACTCTAAGGTGATGTCACCCACAAAGCTCGCACGCTGGTGAAAGCAATGCTCTAATAGAACCATCAGACTCCATTTCGGAGTAGAAATACTAAGCCACTATGAACCCTCAACCTAGATCCTGAGCCGACCCTCGGTAACTGGTGTGAGGCAACTCTCTTCGAACTCCTCAAAGCACAAAACCTTTTATGCGGATAGGGATAAGGATTCATGATATCCTGTGTCTCTACATCATGACCCCTAACATCCCAAGTCTTACCCGACGTCATATCCTGAAGTCACTCCAGCGACTTCGCACTATTAGCTAATTCTAAAAATATCCCAAGTGGACCCGTTGTCACATGCAACTGAAGCTCGACCCTCAAACCTTGCCTGAACCTCTTGCACCTCAACTCTTCCGTCGCAACAAACTCCGAAACGTAATAGCTCAAACGTAAAAACTCTTGCTCATAAGCAAACACTGTTCGAGATCCCTGAGCTAGATGCAGAAACTGGTCTCTCATCTCATCCATATGTACCTCACTAATGTACTTCTTCTGAAACTCATCCACAAAGATATCTTATGTTGGGAGTGCTGACTATAGACCTGACTCAACGGTCTCCTACAACTCGTGTGCATTGCCCTTAAGAAGGGAAACAATGCAATCAAGATCATCCTCCGGGCTTCCTCTCATATGTCTCAAGATTTTTTTTGTGTCGCGCAACCACTGGTCAGCCTTGACCGGGTTATCTTCACCTAAGCCTTCGAAATGCTTAGGCCCAAAACGATGAAGCTTCTCTACAAGGGTCTTGCGAGGCGTCTCAGATTGCCTCGGAGTAGCTTGCACCACACGCAAGAGGGTAGAGGTAAGGTCACGGAAGTGACTTGCCTATCTATTACCGATTTCACATTCCATCAATCCTTTTTCTAAAACACAACAAACAAGGTGGCACATCAGGATTCACAGTCTTATAAAGTACACTTAAATTTAGGGACTTGTATTCACTAGACACCTTTTCACGACCTCTATACCACCCCGAGGTTTCCTAGAACCGACTAAACCTAAGCTTCGATACCACTAAATATAATACCCCGATCTTGCTCCAGATCTGGAGTATCACATTTGGGTCACCCAAAATCGACCTATCAAAATTTCTCATTGAAAACCATAAGTTGCCAATTCTCAAAATGATCCATTTTCATAAAATCTACATAAATAATAATATTAAAAGGGTTTACAAAATATAAGTTCAAATTAAAATACACCATTTGACCACGTAGTAGTAAATCAAAATAAAATATAGACTTGACTGTGATAAGGTCCTATGAATACAATCAGTCCAAACTAAACATCAAGTACTGTACTCTGAAATTGGCTCGGTGCTGGGGAAATCCTCCTCGATGTGCTCATCTAAAAGCAACCTGTCAACCTACGCACGGAAAAACTACAATTTTGCACGTTGAGCTAACAAAGCTCAGTGGTACATTTCTACTCTACCAAAATTCATGAATATCATAAAACAAACATTCATGATAATATAATTAAGAGTGCACAGAAAGGCTTCTCCACATCTAAAGATCATCTTCTAGCCTATCCTAGCTAGAACTTACAACTGTCTCAAGATACCACTAAATGTAAGAAGACAACCAAGCCATCCCAAGCTTACCATACTCGAGGCCACTCCGTCCATCGAGTTACGTCCCATACCCTGATTACATAGCCCAAGGGTAATATAGCCCATACTTGAGATTACACAGCCTATCGAGTTACTCGAGCTAACACAGCCCGTCGAGTAACAACTCTACCCTGATCACATAGCCCAAGGGTAAAATCGCCAACATCTATTATCCATACAACAACGTAAATAACATACATTCCCTAGTGGCAAGCGAAACCCTACTATTTTCTTGTGCACATACAGCCGTCAGGTTACCCGTAATCACATAGCCGTCGGGTAAGATTATATCAGGATTACTTTAGCCACAGATACGTCCTAGAAATACTTGGATCACAATAACCACAAGCAGTCTTTTTCTAAGGTCACGTAGCCAACCAGGTTACTCGAGATCACATAGTTTTTTGAGTTACTCGAGCTCACACAGCCCCTGAGTTGTATTTCTATATCCTAATCACATAGCCCAATGATAGGTTTCTAACCGCATCCAGATCTCATAGCCCATGGATACGTCAAATGTACTCGATCATATAGCCCAGAGTACCCATCCCCTTATTTAAGTGCCCTTGCACTGACTCTATGACATCCGGATTCCTAACTAAGAAACATATGTTAACACATACTCCCTCGAGTATCAATATATCTCACCGAGAGATAAAAGGAATCCAACCAACCATTACCAATGCCCCAAGGCATAACTCGTTTGTTACACTAATTAATATATATTTTTAAGATTCATTTATGTTTTTCTCGTTAAATTATCTTATTATTCGCGGTAACCAGCCTACATAGGCGTTCCTTCAGCACACAGCAAGGACCATGATCTTCCACGTAACATTAACCGATCCACAACGGATCTCTATGGGTGATTAAACAAGCGATCCACTCAATAATTACCAAGCTATTAGCCATTTATTTTACACATAGGGTTTAACTCTACATTTCTCAGCTTTAGTATTCATTTTACACCCTAACAGACCCCTAGGGCCCTTTACCTCGAATTATAGAACCCCCGAAATCAAACTCAACTTTCTTGGGCAGATTGCCTAGTAAATATCGATACTCCAAGATGAGTATTGGTACTGCCCTCTAGGTATCGATACTCCCCTATAAGTACCAATACGCTAATTAGATTCGAAAGAATTGGACGACTAGCTGTACCAATACGCTCTTACCCCGTATCGGTATTCAGCATCGGTATGCGGATCACCCCGTATCGATCCCTAACCCGTACTGGTACCCCTATCCTAGTGTACCAATGCGCGAAAGCCTTCACAGGCAATAGAATAGTGGGTACCAATACGCCCCTAGTGTACCGGTACGCCAAAACGTTACTAGAATTCACATTAGGCGAGGGGTACCGATACACGGTAATGCGTATTGGTACGCCCCTCACAAATCGTCTTCCTTAATACAAAGGAGTACCGATACACAGCCACTTCGTACCAGTACTCGAGCCCATATTTCAAAACCTAAAGCTCGAAATTTCCTCAATCCCGTACTTAACCTCCATGGTTAAGTCCCAAATCGATCCTACAAGTTATTAAGAGTATAATAGGTGGTTTTCTATCAATTTTATACATTATCAACATCTCATCTTTGATTTACCATTAATGGGGGTTTAAAGCTCTAAAGACCTATCTCACACCCACAAATCATAACACCAAGCAAGGCATACATTTAATGAGGCTCATGAAATATAGGAGTCAGAAATGTACTGACCTTAAGCAAGCAAAACCTAAAATGAAGCTCCCACCAAGCTCTTACCACCTCTCTTCTTGGTCCAAGCTTCCAAACTCAACCTCCACCAATTCCAAATATGCTCAACTCAAAATGGAGATCATTTGATGCTTGTAAACTCTCCCTTGATGACCAAACCGAGATTCACACTCTACCACAACAAGTTTTCTCCTTTAACCTTGAGTTGGATGGGTGTTTATGAAGAGAGAGATGAGGATAGTTGGAGGGACAATGGGTGATCTCATTCCCTTTTTCCTCTGCAGCAAAATAAACAAGGCATCAACCTTTGTCTCCCTTGAGGGGGATAATTTCCCATTTACCCTTCACTAAACATTCCTCATCCAAAACAAGCCCAACACCCAAACCCAACAAGACATGAAAGCCCATGAAGCCCAACAATAAGGCCCAACATGACCCGAACATTTGACTCAACGTGTCGATCCAAATTCGGGTCAACGCCCATCGTTGACTCGAGAAAGTCGGGTCATTACAAGGGGTCCTTTGAGATTTGCCAAAAACTCTGAGAGTGTTGGTGCCTCCACCATTGTCTTTCCTGATTTAGGTCTGCTCTGGCCATGTTTTCTAGATGTCTTATCTTGCAGCCTGTCTATCGTGGATCTAAATAGTTGGTATTCCATGCTCTTACATTTTTGATACTTTTGGGCTTGATAGTGAACAACCCAGTCTCTTTATCCAGAGTCGGCACACGTAGAACACTGGAGCCCGATAATTCTGAAACGCATCGTATTGGAACATCTATAAGATTGTTGATAACTTTTGGTTGGTCACGTGCGTCTAAACCTTCATCAGAGAGATCGTTAGAAACACTCTTCAAGGTCTTGGGAATGTCCTCAACCGTCTGTTGATAATTATTTCGGCCAAAATCTTCAATGCGCCAACTATTTTCTTCATCACAAGAATCTGCCTGATTGTCTCTATGTTGACCCTTCGATTCTTCTTTATCAATCCATCTTCTCTCGTCCTTAAACTCTGCTACTGAAACTGTAATGTTGTAACAAACACCATTAATAAATATATTAGCAGACTTAGGGAGGCCCGATGTATATTTGACTCCGGTGAGTAAACAAGCAACGTCGAATCTATTTTTCAGCGACATGCATCTACTAACAATTGATCTGAAAACTTCGTCGTTCCAAGCCACTAGGGGAAAATTCTTCAAGACACCCAGACCTTCAACTTATTCTTTGACGAGAAATGCTCCATTATGTCGATATCCACAAACCAAAAATCGAGCATAAATGCTTTGAGGTCCCAAAAGATCTGAACCTGTTCGAGTTCGACAAATTGTATGATTACATAGAACCCCGACCAGTGGCTGACTTTTACCTTAAAGCCTTCCGACTTTAGAATTTGTTCAACAAAGTTGGTGTCGTACATGCCTTTAATTTGGCCGACTAAACAACTTTTTAACCAAATAGTGTCCTTCTCTGGTATACTGAAATGGAAGGGTTGGATGGTTGGATGCTCCTCGCTGGTATTGGCGACTGGTTTACTGGTCCCTTCCTTGGAATTATCTTTTTTAGAGCCTCCTGTCCCGGATAACGACTTAGCCATTGACGCCTCCATATACGATCTTCCATCAGTAAACTTAGAGTAATCGACCTTCTTGGAAGAGTCTGGTTTTGCCCTTGTGCCTTCTTTAAGATTGTCGTCGGTGACCTTCTTTGTTTGGATGATGCTCATAAGGACTTTTACGTAAAAACCATCCATCCTTCTGTTATAGGCTAGCTCAACTGCTTTCATTGCTTTCTCTAGAGATGAGAATCTTACAAAGGCGAAAATATACATCCTATTGATCCTGCATGGATTATTGTAAGCGATGTAAACGTCGAGAACTCTTCCGTATGCTGAAAATGCTTCCTTTAGAGATGAACGGTGGATCCTTTTGCTCACACAGTCCACGAATACAGCAACGCCGGGTCTATAGGGTTTTTCCTTGCTGAGTCTCTTTCTGGTAGGTTGTCTTCCTTGCTGCGCCGATGAGTTAGGTCTTCTTCTCCGAGAGCGAGAGTGTTCTAGACGTTCCATTGTTTAGCAATTAAATTATTTAACATTAGAAGAACGAAATTAAATCAACAGATTTTCGTAAAAGTTTAAGTGCTTGATAAAATTAACTAATAGTTGATAGCTGTTTGATTATTTGAACCAGTAAAATAACATATAAAGACATGATTTTATTCAATACTTATTTGAATAAATTATTAGTTATTAATATTTTATATCTATTAATATTAATTAGACTATGAAAACTATTTTTTAATTATTATTAAGCATATTTGAAAAATGTATCTAGTAATTTTTTACGTGTGAAATTAACTTTGTAATATAATTTTAATAATTATGCATATATTATTAATTTCTTATTTATAAAATTATATTTTGGATATAATTTTATTAATTCTTAAATTTAAATTTATATATTATTTTTTTATTTTTTATATATAAAATTATCTTTCTAATTTTATTAGTTATTTAAATTTATCTTATTTAAATAATTTTTTTATAATTGCCAAGGATAAAAAAATATTTACAATTCTTTTATCCAAATCCCTGACTCAAAAAACTCATAATTTTTTTCAAATTGAGAGATTTTACCCCAGCTCGCTATTACAATCATTTATTTATCAAATATTTAAATTAGAATATTTGATTGATCAAACATTTAAAAATAGTTTAAATCTCTAATTTTTGTTAAAAAATTGTTTACCGACCGAGTTATTTTATTTATATAAAAAATGCATCGATGGCTCATTTGCACATCATCCAATCCGATTCACCCCTTTCCCTTTCCCTTTCATCATCTTCAATTATATATTTTCGTCCCATGAAGTGCTGGTTTCACGTCATTTAATAGTGGCGCACTCGTGTTAGACTTTTGTATCTCTCTTATTCTCCTTTTTTTTCCTTTATAAAATACTCTCCATCTGCCTAACTCTTCCACTCAAACCAAGGTCCAAGCTCTCTTCTTTGTTCATCTTGAGTTGTTGAGATTTTGTGTTGGTTTGGCATGAGATCTTGTTTCCGAACCAGTGTTAAAAACCTGGAAACGTTTACGAGAATGAAAAGGGTTTACCCCAATGCTAGTTTTACCGTCATCTCTGAGACGCCGCCGCCTATGCTCTTACCGATACCCGAGTCCGATACTACGGAGGAGGCGGTTCTAACCGTCTGGAAAAAATCCTTGCTGTTCAAGTGCAATGGCTTCACGGTGTTCGATGGTAAAGGTAATTTGGTGTTCAGCGTACATAGTTACATGGACGGCCACAAGGGCGAGATCCTTCTCATGGATGCCACCGGCAACCCTCTCCTCACCATCCGCCGCAAGGTACCTTTTCCGACCTCACATTAACTTTTTTTTTTTTTTTTTTACATTTGTGTCGACATATTCGGGTAATGTTTTCGATCCAATGATGATGGTGTTTCGACGTTTGTTTTGTCAGAAAATGAGCCTGGGAGATTGCTGGTTGGTTTACGAGGGAGAAACCTCTGTGAATCCCCGGCTTTTTGTGAGGAAATCGATGAACATCCTTAACAAAAACGGCTTGGCCAACGTTTTCTCCGGTGACAACATCGTTTACGAGATCAAAGGGTCATATTCGCAGCGGTCGTGTTCGGTATACGACGGTAATAGGAGATTAGCAGCAGAGATAAAGAAAAAAGAAGGTGTTAAAGGAGTTGCCTACGGAACCGACATCTTCCGTCTTGTTGTTCAGCCTGGTCATATCAGGACGGACTTTGCCATGGCTCTGGTCATCCTTCTTGATCAAATGTTCGGATCTTCGAGACGATAACCATCTTCTTCCTGCTTTTTTTTTTTTAAATTTATTTAGTAGAGCACCATCTGTCTGTTAACCATCTTCTTCCTGCTTTTTTTTAAATTTATTTAGCAGAGCACCATCTGTCTGTTTTCCTGTCTATATATAAAATCATAGCAACATTTTCCAATTATGCAGCATCTGCTTATATATTTATCTGGTTTTGATGAGTTTGGTACTGGCTTTTCGTTTTTGATAAAAAACCAAGCACCCAATGGGGATGTATGTACAGATTCAACAGAAGAATAGTTCTTCTGTATGTTGATGTTTTTTTTCCCTTCTTTTGGATGTTTGTTTATGGTATAGGTTGAAAATGAAAATGCTGCAGCTGTGCTCAGAGTTTTTCTCTGTAAAAATAAATAAAAATCGAATAAGAGCTTATGGTTTCTGCAAAATTTGATTGATATTCTCGTTTGGACCACTCCACTGCAGTTTATGTTTGTACGGGTGATACGGTCACACTTCAGAAGATTTGCCATGAAGAATCCAAAGCCAAATTGGAAACTGGCGAATCCAATTCCAAAATCCAAATTGAAAGCGAAAATTCTCGACAAACAAACAAACAAACAAAAGAGAGAAGGAAGTCGTTAAACAAATTGCTGACAGACGTATGGAAAATCATCTGGAGTTATTAAAATTGTTTTCTGGGTGAAGTTGACATGAGATATACACACAAATGATTAGTTTTTATTTTTTTATAGTTTAAATGTGATTATAAGATAATAACTTTTATATATATTCTTAATCCTCTGACAATGCGAATAAGACAGAGCGATTTAAATATGTGTTTCCTAGGATGAATATCATCCGCTTTACCACTGGTACACTCCTTGGATTCACGAATGATTAATTTTTGAATTATACGCCGAGTGTGGCATTAAATTTTTTTAGTTGATTAATTTTGATTTATAACTACGAAAGAAACTAAAATTCAATTTGAATATATAAATTTTGAATAACTATGTTAATATTATGTAGACAATATGCATACACTATGCACATAAAATGATTTAAACTCGTGTCTCTTAGGATGATCATCATCTATTTTTTTACTGGGACACTTGTTGTTGAGTTCACGATTACACTTATTAAAAGGACTTTACTTCTAAAACAATAATTCATGTCACAACAGAATTAAATTTCATTTATTTCTTACAGTTTATTTTTTCTATTAGTGATAATGATTTGTTTTAAAACAATCTTATTTCTAATGTAGTCTTAAAAATGTGGAAAATTGTTTCGTATTGATAAATAAATTTTGTAGTGAATTCTCAATGCATGTATCAGATCTTATTGATATAAAAAGTTTTAAAGTGAATTTCCAATACATATATTAATGACCATCGATTCTCAAAACCAAATTAACATAAAAAATTATTTTGTTTGTTATAGTCTGAATCACAAACATTTTTAAAATTAATCTAATTTTTAAGTATTTAAAATCTATTTATTTATTTATGAGCAAAATATTTGGTCGGTTTGTCAAATTATTCATTTTTGTTCCCTTAGAAGAACTCCCCATTCTTCCCTTAGAGTACTTTCTTCCCCTCCTCTCTAAATAGGATTAAGATTAGATTTAGAATTCGTACAAAAAATTATTTATTTATGGATTTATATTAATTTTAAGAGATTCTTTTTGGTCTAGGATAATCGCTCTACAAAGTACAAACCACGATGATTAACAAACGAGGTATGATTTGGGGTGTTCACTATTCGGTTAAAAACGATTTAACCGATCGAACTAAAGCTTCGGTCGGTTATTAGATGCTAAAACGGTTAACAATTAATTTTTTAAAGTTTGTTTATCAGTTAATTCAGTTCGAAACATGTTAATTAACCGAATTAAATATAATATATATTAAACATATATTAAGTGAAAATTGACCGAAAATATACATATTAACTGAAAATTTAGGGGTTCCATAGTTATTTCGGTTAATTTTTTTAAAAAAAAAAGTGGTTGGTTAACGGTTAAAGGATTAAAAATTTTGGTTAATGATATTTAGCTAGTTTAATTCGGTCTGTTAACCGAATTAACACCTAGATATGACTGATATTTTATATTTAATTAAATTGGGTCAATTAGTCCAATACGGTTTGAACTTAAATCCAAGATCGGTCCAAAAATTAAAAGAACCATTTAAACAAATAATGTTTTATATATCTACCCATAAATAGAATGCAATTGCCTTTAAAGGCATTACTGAATACTAGCAAAGAAAACCTCAAATTTGCATTACTGCATTTTAAATCATAACATCCAACAACAGCCTAAAAAGCATATAATGAAGATTTAAACGTCTTTTCTTGTTTGGTTGCATGGAAAAGGATGAACATGAAGAACCTCCAATTAAGAACAGGATATAATCAACAATGAAAATGGAAAAGAAAATCCCCAAAAGAGAGAAAAAAGTACACAATCTAGAGAACATCCTAATCATCAACCTTGTGTCCCCATTTTCATGGACATGTCAAAGTTCTTTCCACCGTACAAGTCCAAACCCGAAATTTCCACCATTAAAGACTTCTTCTTGCCTTCTCCATCTTCATCATCATCTTGCAAATGAATCTGTTCAACCGAGCTAAATTCAACATCGGAAGCACCATTATCCACTGGACTTCCATTGATTTCGATACCCGATGTGTCTACACTTCCGCCCAATCCCAACACGGTTACTTTCTCGATTTTCCAACCTTGGTCTAAAGCAAATTTACCCTCCTGAACTTCGGACCAGATCTTCACGGACCCCTCTTTCACCGTAGCGTATAGATCGACGTATGTCGAATACCCGTTCCCGAGTTTCATTTCGGGGAGCTCATCATTGTCTAGATAGAGGTTGCCTTTGGCTTGTGCATCGCTAGCCCCAGCAGGGAAGGTTACTATGAGAGTGAATGGTGTCATTCTAGCTTCCTTGGAGATCATTCCACCTCGTTGCATTGGTAGTATGGTATTCTGATACAAATGTACATTAACCACATTCAACGGTGCATCGAGTGTAATATACTGTCCCTTTGACACAATAGTTTGTGTCATATCGAAGACACTGTACCAAGAACCCGGCGGGAAGAGTGCTTTAACTGATGTTTTCCCTTGTTCAAGCACCAGAGACACCATGAGACTGCTTCTGAGCAAGAATTGTGTGCTCAGTCCATAGCACTCCTTGTAAGCAGGAAATGAGAAGAAAAGTGGTCTGGCTATTGGTGCTCCACTTGTATGAGCCATATAGTTGAGTGTATAGAGGTATGGAAGAAGTTTATACCTCATACCTAGAGCATTTTGAGCAGATTTGGTGACAGACTTCCATTGATACAGCTCGTCTTGGCGAATAGTAATTTGCATGATCTCGAGAGAAAGGGTAAAAGGCACCGACTTCGATCCAATGATTACACAACTCTTCGGTTGGAGCAGGATAGAACCCGCATATATCTGCACCAACCATTGGAACCCCAAATATACCGAAATTCATTACCGTGGTTATAGAATACTTCAAATCTTCCCAAGTGCCCTTATTGTCATCTGTCCAATGAGCAGCATACCTTCCTGAACCAACATATGCAGATCGTGACAATATAAATGGCCGTTTTCCCTCGAGCCCTTGGAGTGCTTTGTGAGTTGCTATGGCTTGAGAAAAGCCATAAATACTATGAGCATCATACTCTAGAACACCGTTGTAGTGAACAGCGCTAGTGGCAATAGTTTTGAACCCAATTGGAACCTGCAACCCTGAAGCATTTATCTTGTAAGGTGGATCGTCCCATCTTGTCTTTGTTATGTTCTTGCAGTCCAAGCAACAGATCCAACCAGGGCCAGCCCCACTTGGGCAAATCTTGCCTTTCGGAATCGTGCATTTCCCGGAACAGAAATTCAATGCTTCATTCATGTTGATCCAGAGCCCGTCAACAGGTACAAGTTCATGAAAACGACGAATTTCATCGCCCCACCATGCAATAGTTTTCGGGTTGAGGAAGTCCGGGAAATTAACAGCCCCAGGCCACACTTGAGCCAAGTAAGGCTCACCATCATACTTGATAAATACATCGTTGGCAATCCCTCTTTGGTATACACCATAACTGGAATTAACACCAATACCAGGATCAATAATGACAATGTATTTCATGCCTCTGCTATGAATTTTGTCCAGGAATGCAAGAAGCTTCGGACGAGGGTAGTTTACGGGGTTGAGGGTGAAGTCCTTATGGCCATCCATATGATCATCATCGTTCCAAATCACATCAAGTGGGATTTGAGCCTTCCTGTAGTTCTCAACAACATCTTCGACAACGGAGAGGTTATGGTAATCCCATCGACATTGGTGAAATCCTGCAAATCAAATTTATGGACACAAAAAACGAATGAATATTTTTGTTTTCATGTCAACTGGTCACGGTAAGATACTAAGTTGATCGTTAAACATCCTCATGTTAAGAGAAACTCTAAAGTTAACAAAGGAGGCTTCACTTAACTCGAAAAGAAAATTTAATGACCAATGGCACCTTTGTTGTTCTCTCCTCTTTTAAACTTAGTTCCATTTTTCACAAAAATGCAGAAAACAAGTCCATATCAGTATTGGAATGAAATATTGCATTAAAAATTCATAACGCCATAAAAAATCTGGGAAAGTTGTAGGAACAACCAAACTACTCGACATAACTCCCACATGCTATTGCAAAAATACAAACACATTAGTCAAGATCATGGGACATCCATCACATGTAAGCTGGGTTTGTCAAGCATTGTGAAAAAAAAGCCTCAAAGTCACATGTGAATCTTAACCATTTATTATACATCAAATGGTGCCTTTGAGGTAAGAAAAGACAAAAGTACCTTTTTTTTACCTTGATCATACATCTACCGACACAAAAGTTGCTATAGCATGAAGGTAGCAAACAATAGTTTACATTGGATACCCCACAGGCTAAGGACTCTAGCCCGAGCTTCGGACCACTGTCGACACAAAATTTTTGAGGGTGCACCTATGGTTACCATCAAGTTAGGGCCTACAAATTAATTACCACATTCACAGCTTTGTGATAAAGATGCGAGAGTGGCCATTAGATATCCCACTCATGTGCAAAAAGATGTAGTTTTAGGAGAAAACATAGTGCTTCTTTGGATTCCAAAAGTTGGCTTTTTTACTAAATGGTGTATCCAACAGTAAAATAAAATAAGTATCAAGAACTTTAATCATTGATGTTATCTATCTCTATGAGACCTAAAATGCCACAAGTCATTTCATTGTTGATCAAAGAAAAAGATCTCTTAGATCTAAAAAGGTTGATTTGCTTTGGAGAGAATTACTCAAAAGACATATAGATGGAGACTTTAAACACAGGCAATAAAGTAAATCAGATATGGGACCAAATCCACCTAACCATATTAAAAAATGGGAACAAATAATCTCAATCTTAATAATTAGAGTATTAGACAAAGAGAAGATATAAATCATGTTCATTAGCAACATAACCTTTTCCATCTAAAACACATAATGTTAGTGAGAAAATGAAAAGCATACCTAGAGACCAGTAAGGCATGGGAGCTGGCCTGCCGATAAAGGAGGTATATTGGTCGACAACACCGAGGGGAGTCGGTCCGGAGAAGAAATAAAAGTCGAAAACGCCACCAATGACCTTATAAGTCAATGAATTCCCTCTGTAAAACACATACATGCCATTGCTGTTCAACAAGAGAACAGCATGTGCATATGGCTCACCACCCACATTCCTCAAGTCCATGTAAACAGGGTGGGAACCGTACAAATCGGTGTTCAAATTAATAGCCGACACATCGGTTGTGTACAATGTGTAAGGGTCGTTTGGGTACAGCTTGATGCCATGGGGCTGAGTGTTCTCTCCGAGTCCATAGAGTGAAGCATCTTTAGGCAACTGAGTCGAAATCTCCAAGTACTGGTCTTTAAACACCATTTCTCCAAACGAGTCCTACCCATAAGAGCTTGAATTGAAAAGGGTCTGCCCATTTGATTTCCTCTTCACCGCAAAGCTAAAAGGGTCGGCCGTGTAGCTGAATATGAGATCCGACCCGGCAATCTCCGAGACTGTTATCGGGTTCTTCCTTGATCTCCCAATCGTTTGCTTTAATGCCGGTGGCTGTTCCCTCGGTAAAAGATTGTAAGGAACTTCCCATCGTTGCTTCTCGGCATCTGTTATGTGCACCCTCAAACGATCTTCAGTTTCATGCCTGAAAACGAAGAAAAGAACAGATTTTTAAGGGAAATGTAAAAGAAGAAAAGATTGTGACTTCATTGATATTGTACTCACTTGACGTAGAGTTGCAACAGAGGAATATCAGGGCCATAAATGTTGTTCTTTTGCTTGACCTGAAGGTGACCTATGAAGCCACCGTCGGTGGTCTCTTCAGCAAAGATTAGACGGTACCCTTTGCCAATCTTAGTGGGAACAGATGAAGAAGATGAATATCCTCCATTGAAACATGATACTAAAACCAGAACAACATAGAGTGAACTCAAAGAAAGTAATGAACTTGGAGAGAACATTGCTTGAACAAAGCAGATAACAGTGAGCAGAGTGAGTTGCAAAGCGAGTTAAAAGGACTATTTAAGACTGATGTCAGTCGTTCGATGCATGAATGGGATGATCTTAGACACGTGATGATGATGGTATGTGGGCCAGAGGTTCAAATTAGCAAAACTTAACTAGTTTTACCCTAAGAGCCTACTTTTTGTTGCGTTTGTAGGGTCAAATTAGCTTTTTCACCCAAGAAATTTCAGAAACTACAAAAAATAGTCGGCTTTTAAGTGTCAAAACCTTAGTTAACCCCCAAGCTAACTTCTCAAACTTTGGTTTGGGACAAACCAATGTTTCTCACTTCAACAAAAAACAAGCTTAATTCATAATCATTACATGAGTAAAATTAATAGATGAAATTAGAAGTAGGATATGTGATAATTATCACTTGAAAAAAATAAGAAGTTAACTTTATCCATCCATTTCACTCATACAATAACTATGAATTAGTATAAAATAAGTTGAATTTTACGGAGTGTAAGTGAATCGTAACTCATATATATATATATATATATATATATATATATATTCAACAAAGGGTGGTCCCATATCTTATCAATGACTTTGATTATGGTAGAAACTTTGGTTGATACGATTCAAATAAAAATTTATGTAAGGATATGATGTAAAATAATTGAAACGACAACTTTATCTTTAAAAAGTTGAATTTTATTTTGTTAGAAAACTAAAGAAAAGATAAAAAAAAAATGTGCCTTATAAAAATTGTTAATTTTTTCAATAAAATAATTTAAGTGAAATAATTTCAAAACACAAAAGAAATATACCGAGTGAGACGGCAAGAATATTTAATATGATCAGATGTTGATGAAATAGCTTCGTCGGATTTACAATTAAGTATAACAGAAATTAGAGGTTTTTTTGAATACGAGAAATTAGAGATTTGATTGTGTTTTATATGTTTTTTTTGTGGGAAATTATGAGGATTAAACCGTGTTTTATTGCCTGCATATAAGTTAATCACTAATGATTAAGAAGTCGGTGACAATATTTTCTTAGGACAAGGATCAGACAATTCTATGGTCTAACATAGCCAATATCAACTGGTTGGCAGCTCCGAGTGGTTTGATATTTAATGTCTATTAAGTGAACTCATGCGTGGAATCTTGGGTGTGGAGGAACATCGCTAGGAGAGCTTTACCAAAAAAAAAAAGAAAAGAAAATCCAAGCATAGAGAAAATGTCTACGAGAATATATTTCGGAGGATAAATTCTAAGGCACTTCATAATTTTTTTAGAAAAAAAATTGAGTGCATGACCTCTTACCTTTGTTATCATTCACCCTTAAAAATGATATTATTTAATAAATCTTAATCTTATCTAACGAGAAAGAAAGTGGCAAACTTTAAGAAAAAAAAAGAGTGATCATATTAGGTTTAGAACTCATGACCTGAGGAAATGTAAGAGAAAAAAATAAACAATTTGACCAACCGATTAAATATGCTTGCTCCCGTAAATATAATAGTTGGATTGTAAAACATTAATCCTAAAAAATACTAAATATTAACATTAATTTTACACTAATGTAAAAAATACCTCCGTGTGTATATTGTCATTTATTCTTTCCCTATTACTATTTCGTTTTACAAGGATGAAAGAGAAGAAAAAGGACAAATGAGTGGGAAGTAAGCAAGTGAAGGTGTGATATTGTAGTAACCGATAAGGGGCTCGTGACCCTAAATTATGCCAAATTTTCAGACCCTAAAGTAAGTCCACGTTATATACGCTACATTATCATGATTAAATATTATCACTACTTTGTCTTTTCATGGCATCAACATGTGTTTGATATCAACCTAACGATTGGATGAATACTTGAAATTGGTATTGGATTTGGATGCTTCTTCTCTTGGAACTCTCTCCTTTCAAATATCACTTTTTTTTCTTTTGCATATAAACATTGAGATTTTTACGATATTTGATTTACCAATGTGGCAATTTAAAAGTTAAAAATTGGAGACATAAATGTTAGAAGGCGGGAAAGATATTATTAGATGGTATTTTTATTAAGGAAAAATATCTTATGCACCAGCGGTAAAAAGAAAAAGTTTTCGCAAACGTTTTGATTTGAAGATCTAAAGACCTGGTTTAGGGTCTTATGGGTTTAAGTGTATGGTTTTAAAATTTAGGGTTTAGGGTTAGAATTTAAGGTTAATGATCAAAATTTAAGGTTTAGGGTAATACGGTTAGGAATTTAGGTTTTAATCTATAAATTCTAAATTTTAATCATAAACCCTAAATTCAAAACTCATCCATTAAAACCCCTAAACGTTAAACCCTAAACGAAATCTATAAACCCTAAAACTAAGGTACTTATGAAAAAAGTTTTTATAAGCGCTTGTACATGAAATAATTACTCGGAACCAAATAAGAATATTATTAAAAGTTGAACTTTAATTCTTCCTATTATATTTATCAACCATAAAGTTACTGTAAACACACATTTAGAGAGCACAACAAGGAACCTTTCGAAAGTTCAATCTTACCTTTCATTCTATAAAAAAAACAAGATGAACCATCATTAGAGACGAGTATATAAAGAGAGTGGAAAAGGTCGTTGTCCCTCACAAAAATTTTAGTTTAATAATATTTGAAGTTATTATTAATTTAATTTTAAGTTAAATTAGGCCTTTATTCTTTCTAATATTGTAAGATTAAATATTTAACGAGTTTATGTTGCTTTGAATTTATGTAATTTGTCACTCTTAATATTTGATCTTAGTCTCTTCCTTAATTATTACCGCCATACAACATTTATAAATGCCAATACGGATAATATATTCATGTGGATAAAAATTGAGTTTTTAGGTTCAATATCCTATCTAAATTCTTAAAATGTAGTAAAAATATTTTTTTACTAACGGGTTGGTCTAAATGATAAGCAGCTTGGTATCTCTTAAGCATGTCTCGAGTTCAAGTCCTTGTGTATGCAGAAAATCTCAATGGGAGACTCACCCACCACAACCAAGTGTGCGACGGATCGGTCCGGATTAGTCATGACAAAGCCCTAAAAACCGAAAAGGCAACAAAAAATTATATCTTTAATATATTCAATTATTTTTTAAAAGAATTTAATTAAATGTTAAAGTTGTAGTTATTGTTTTAATAAAATTTTATTATTTTTGAATTAAAAAAATTTGAAAAAATGATACAAAAGTGTTTCAACATATTTTATTCTTAAAAAAGAATAATCATGCTTTACGTTCCCACAATTTAAAAAAAATTTAAAATCGTTAATGATACGTATCAGTACAAACAATTAGTGATACATACGGTACATGACGTGTCAGCACAAACAATTAGTGATACATATGTTTGGGGTATGAGATTAGGGTTTATAGATGATGGAGGATTTTATTCTAATAATTTTAATTAAAAAAATACTATAAAACAAATATGAATAGTTTATTAAATCAAAATTCTAATTTTATTTTAAAATAATTTTAATTACATATTCAATCCTTGAAATTTTTAATAATAATTTAAGAATCATTAACAAATTTAATGGTGTGCGGTGTATTGCGTTAATTGTGTGCAACAGTATGCGTTGCCCGTTCTAGACTCGTCCTATTTTAAATTGTAAGTAAATAAATATAAAACATGTGTGCTGTCTTTGTATGTCTTGGGCAAACTATTAGGAAACACAAATTAGATTCACCTAGAACGGACTTTAATTAATATTGTTTTAGTTTTCTTTTTCTTTTGTAATTTCATTAATTAATAAATCAATTATTACGATTTAAAACCATTAGAGAGGGAAAACATTTTAAAAAAATCAAAAAGTGTACAAGGTAAACAACCTATCCCACACCGTGTTGATTGTTCGATAAATTAACTCCGAGATTTGTTTTTTACATTAAAGGTTAAATTAGAATATCAGTGAAACTCAACCTTATTTTTGAGAAAGTAAAAATAAATATTCGATTAATTAGAAAAATAACTACTAATTCGTTTTGGTTAATAATACTACTCCTAATTTAATACCAATTGGTGTTAATAATAAATAATCCAAGATACGATGTATTATTATTTTATCGCAATTACGTGCATCGACAATTTGTAGTTTATGAAGAGTAATTCTGGCCGATGTTTTGCGAAGTCCGATGTTAATTGTCAGCAAGAATCATGTGTTGATAAGATATTTTTAGATATGAGACAAAAATCTTCTTTGGATTATTCAGGTACACACTTTTGATTTTTTATATTTTAACCTCGATAATTGCATTGCTAATCAAATTTAAAGATACAATTTTCTGACATTAAGTATAATTTTCTTAACACGTTAAAATTTATATGATTAATTTAAATCAATTAAAAATCAGTTTATTCTGAATTAGCTGTTGTGACTTTTTAATACGATAAATAACTCAAATCTTGACATGATAAATAGAATAAATTTTATTAAAATGATCATTTCATAACGAATTTTTATAATATATGATTTAAATTAATTGATTAATTACATATTATTATAGAAAAATTTATTAAATAGGCGAACAACCTAAAAGATATGTATTATTATAGAAAGATATGTATTATATGGGAGTCTTTGATGCTCCGAAGGGGGTGATATCGAGGATTGACAAGATTCGACGTTCTTTTTTGTGGGGGATGTTGATTTAAAGCGTCGACTGAGTCGCGTGAATTGGAGACGTGTGTGTCGGCCAAAGAAGCTAGGAGGGTTGAGGGTAGTTGATTTACATGCGCGTAACATGACTCTGTTAGCTAAATGGACTTGACGATATGCGACGGAACCAAATTCTTTGTGGCGTTCGTTGATTGAGGCAAAGTACGGGGAACAAGTACTTAAATGGCGGTTTAATTTTGCTAGGAGGCATCGGATGCCCATTGTTTGGCGGCAAATTTTTGAGATACAAGAGGATGAACGGGTGGTGCAATTTATGGGAGTGGGTCATTTCTCGTGGATTGTAGGCGATGGTTCGCGCATTTTATTTTGGTATGATGTGTGGTGTTCGGCGGTGCCTTTGAAAGAGGCGTATCCGATATTGTTTCGGGTGGCCTTGGATAAAGTTGCAGTGTTGGTTGATTATTCAAGGGGAGGCTCTTTTTTGCATGTGGAGCAGGAAGATCTTTTAAGCCGAGAGTTGAGGGCCTTGGAGTTGGCCCAATTGCATGAATTGCAGGATTTGTTGCGAGAGTGGTGGACTTGAGGACAAGATTGTTTGGTGTCCGAATTTCAGGGGCAGATTTATAACCAAGGAATTGATGCATTTGATGCATTCGTTTGCGATGGAGGATAATGAAATTGACACTTTCATGATTTGGAAGATTGAGGTGGCGCCTAAGGTACAATGTTTCATTTGGTTTATTCTACTTAGTCGTTTATCAACTTTGTGTTTGTTACGTGATCGTGGGATTCCTTTACATGATGTTTCAGTCTCTTGTGTATGGTGTGGGGTGGGAGAAGATGAGTTGAATCATATATTGTTTGCTTGTTCGATTATGGAGGAGATTTGGTGTTTGTTTTTTCAATGGTGGGGGGATTGATTTGGTTCAACCAAGTACGATTCAAGATTTTATTCAACAATGTTATGAGGGTTTTTTCGACAAGGTGTTGCGGCAATGGTGGATTGCGGGTTGTGCGGCAGTTTTGTGGTCACTATGGCTAGCTCGGAATGAGCTAATTTTTAATAAGAGGAGGCTCACAGTTGGAGAAATTGTTTTCTTAATAATGCGGTTGTTTCATTGGATTAAAATTTCCAACGTTAGTTTATTGGTTGGCGAGGCTAGTTGGTGGACTTGTCCATGTTTATGTGTTGCTTCAGTGCCGGAGAGATCGGATAGGATGGTGAGTGTTTGGTCGCCGCCTTTGCATGGTTCGATTAAGTTTAACGTGGATAGAGCGACACGTAGAAAACCGGGGCTGGCTGGTTGTGGTGGAGTGTTACGAGATGCGGAGAGAGTTTTGGCACTGTTTTCGGGCCCTCTGAGTGAGTTGGATTCTAACGTGGCGAAATTACGTGCTATTGCATGTTGTCACGGACCGCAAGCCCGCGACCGAGACAAGTGCAACCATGGAAGCCCAGGCCTATCTCTACAGCATTTTGGGCTTGCCAAATGACCCAAGTAAGCTGGCCAATTACCATGGTAAAATGAGCAAGCAGAGTATTTACCATGGTGAAATCCGATAAGGCATCTCACTTATCATTTATGTGATTATTTGTAAAGATAATTCTCACTTTATCTCTTATTTAAAATTCAAATGTTGAGGATAGGATAGGCTCTCATCCGACCGTTGATCCATTGTAATCTTGACCGTTGATTGTACCGAGCTCTCACTATAAAAAGGAGGCTCAACCTGTGTCATTTCATTCATTCATTCATTCATCACTTGCTTGATTTGTAAGCTTTTACCCGTAGTAATACAACTCAAGATTCACTCACTTTCTCTTGTTCTTTTGCCATCGCTTTTCTTTTGTTCCAAAGATAGTTTCTAAGTATTTCTACTTAGGAAGTTTTGAGGTGACTTAGCCCGATTTTCAGCCGAGAAAGCGGCTAAGGCCGCAGCGGTGTCTAGCGAAGACTAGCCCCGTGACAAGTGGTATCGAGCGAAGTTTTGCTGATTCGAGATGGCACGTGATGGAGAGAACACTTGTAGTGAAAGAAGGGTGCAGAGGCCACGATTGACAAATCCAAGAGGGGTTCGTCGAAGGGCGTGATCACATCGATCCGGGGAAGGGTTACCAAGCTCGAGGAGTCTATGGCGAGGCCAAGGCGACGCTGGAACCTTTGGAGTCCATGGATGTTGAGAAGCTGAGTTCGTTGGATTTGAGAGGCTCGAGTCCTTGGAGGGAATTCGGGATGATGTTCAGGAGGCTCTTAATGGGATGGATGTGAAGATGTCTACGCGTGGCGATGCCTTAGAGGCCATGGTGGTTGCTCTAAGGGAGGAGGTTGAGGAGCTCAAGGCAAAGGGTTCCAACTCCGAGAAAGATGAACTCAAGAAGGAAGTGGAACTGCTTAAGACAGAGTTGTTTGTCTTTGGCGGCGATTGCGAACAGCGCGATTTGTTGCGATTTCTAGAACCTCGGGAGATATCCCAAACCAGAAAAAGTTCAAGGGGACGAGGTCCGCCCAGGAAGTGGAGAATTTCCTTTGGGGAATGGAGCAATACTTCAAAGCCATGGGCATCGAGGAAGATGCTAAGAAGGTAAGCTTTGCAAGTATTTACTTAATTGATCTTGCACAAACGTGGTGGCGGCGTAGGTGCGAAGATGTTTGAGACTTGGAAGGAGTTCCAAGATGAGTTCAAGGAACAGTTCTATCCTCTCAGTATCTTGAAGATGAGGCACACGGTCAAAGCTGAGGCGACTTAGACAAGATGATGCCAAGAATTTGAGGACCATGTCCGAAAGTTCATGGAGTTGAGTTTGCAGTCCCGAGCTTGACCAAGAGGATGGGTTTTCACCTTCATGGATGGGTTGCAACCATGGGCGAAGATGGAGTTGCAGCGACGGGGAGTGACCAAGCTCTCTACTGCCCTGACTAATGCCGAGTCCATCATTGAGATTGGGCATAGGAAACCTGACTCCTCCAAACCAAAACCGAAGCATAGAGGTCATGGTGGAGACAAGGAGAAGTCAAGTCGATCCGACAAAGATTCGAGTGGCGGGAATAAGCCTTCGAATGGGAAACATGCTGATTCAAGGGACAAGCAGCATGGCAAGTGTTACCATTGCCATAAAGAAGGGCATATTGCCAGGGATTGTCCCCAAAAGAACAGAATTGCTGCCGTCAAGGAGACAGTTGATGGCGAGGCTCTGAAGCTTGGCTCCATCATTAGTACAATGGAGGTCAAGAAGGGTCGAAAGAAGAAGGGGTTGATGTTCGTCGACATCACTATTGCGGGCGGTTGAGTGCACTAGTTGACACCGGTGCCTCTGAACTGTTCATGTCCGAGCAAACTGTGAGAAACTTGGCGTTACTATCGAAAGTCCAATGGATCTATCAAAACGATGAATGCCAAGGAAGTACCGATTGCGGGAGTCGCAAAGGGAGTTCAACTTGACATTGGAGGTTGGACGGTAAGGAAGCCATCAAGGTAATCCCACTCGATGACTTTGATTTTGTGCTTGGGTTAAGTTTTCTAGACCGGATCAACGCTTTCCTGTTCCTTTTTGCGAATTGTCTGTTTAGATCCGAAGCATCAATGCATTGTTCCAGTGAGCCGAGGGTCGGGAGTAGGTGCAAGAGTTCTATCCGCAATTCGGTTTGCAAAGGCAGCGCGTTTACCTTCCTAGCAACCTTGGTGTGCGATGAGCTGTCGCAATCGAGGGAGTCCCCAGATGAGGTGGGGCAAGTCTTGGTGGAATTTGCAGATATGATGCCTGCTGAGTTGCCAAAGAAGTTGCCTCCGAAGAGGGATGTTGATCACAAGATTGAGCTTGTGCCAGAGCGCGAGCCCCGCTCGAGCCCCCTTACCGACTAGCCACTTTGAGTTAGAGGAGATGCGCAAACAGGTTGAACGATCTCCTAGATGCCGGGTACATCCGCCCATCAAAGGCACCCTACGGTGCGCGGTGTTGTTCGGAAAAACACGATGGGTCCCTGCGGATGTGCATCGACTACGTTTTGAATAAGCTCACGGTGAAGAACAAGTATCCGATTCCTCTCATTGCGGACTTGTTCGACCAGCTTGAGTGGTGCAAGGTGGTTCACCAAGTTGGACTTGCGATCGGGCTACTACCAAGTCGAGAATAGCCGAGGGTGATGAGCGAAGACAGCTTGCGTGACGAGGTATGGTTCTTTCGAGTATCTTGTGATGCCTTTGCCTCACGAATGCTCCAACTACTTTACAGTTTTGATGAATAAGGTGCTACAACCGTTCTGGACAAGTTTGTTGTAGTCTACCTCGACGACATCGTCATTTACAGCAAGACATTGGAGGAGCATGTCGAACACTTGCGGAGGTGTTCAAAGTCTTGGGGAAAATGAGCTGTATGTCAAAAGGATAAGTGCTCATTTGCCCGACAAGAGGTTCCTTTCCTTGGCCACATTGTTGGAGGAGGTATGATCCGGATGGACAAGGAGAAGGTTCGAGCCATTGAGGAATGAGAGGCGCCAACTAAGGTAACCGGGTTGAGATCTTTCACAGGGTTGGCGAATTACTATCGGAGGTTTGTCAAAAGCTACTCCAAAATTGCCGCACCGTTGACCGACTTGTTTGAGAAGGACAAGGCGTGGGATTGGGGATCGAGTGCCGAAAGCCTTTGATGAGATCAAGCTCGCCATGGTGAGTGAGCCTGTCTTGGTGTTGCCCAGTTACACCAAACCTTTCGAAGTTCACACCGATGCATCCGACATTGCCATTGGTGGGGTCCTAATGCAAGAGGGACATCCGGTTGCATATGAAAGCCGGAAGCTCAATGAGACCGAGCGGAGATACACAATCCATGAGAAGGAGATGACAGCGGTGGTGCATTGTCTACGCACATGGAGACACTATGTGCTTGGGTCCAAGTTCGTGGTGTACACCGACAATGTCGCCAATGATTACTTCTTGACTCGGAAGAAGTTGTCCCGAAAAAAGCTCGTTGGCGGGAGTTTCTTGCCGAGTTCGACGTCACTTTGGAGCACAAACCGGGGAAGGTGAACTTCGTGGCGATGCCCTAAGCGAAGGTATACCATGGAGTTTGCGAGTTTGCGGAGGGACCGTCTTTGGAGCGCATCAAGGAGGATTGACACATGATCCGGCGGCCAAGTCATTGATCGAACTTGCCAAGGAGGGCAAAACCCGAAGGTTTTGGCTAGAGGGAGGCTTGTTGTTTGTTCGTGGACGTCGCCTCTTTGTGCCTCGGTTTGATGGAATTCGAAAGGAGCTCATGAAGGAATGCCATGATTCCAAGTGGGCGGGACATCCGGGATACACGGACATTGGCCTTGATGGCGAGCATTATTATTGGCCACACATGGGCAAAGTGATGTTGAAGCCTATGTGAAGACTTGCCTTGTGTGCCAACAAGACAAGATCGAGCGAAAGAGTCCAGTGGGGTTGTTGCAGCCTTTGCCAATTCGGAGAAACCATGGGTAAGTGTTTCCATGGATTTTATAGTCGGTTTGCAGTTGTTGACGAAAAGTCTAGTATTATGGTGGTCGTGAGAGCAGGTTTTTCCAAGTATCGACATTTATCCCAAAGACCCAAGGTGTGTCCACCGAGGAAGCAGCTAGGCTTTTTCTCAAGCACGTGGTGAAGTAATCGGGTGTTCCACAATCCATTATCGGTGATCGGGACCACGAGGTTCACGGGAGGTTTTGGACGAGTTGTTCAAGTTGTTGGGCTCAAACTTGAACTTCTCGACGAGTGTCCACCCGCATGATGGGCAAACCGAGAGAGTGAATGCACTCGTTGAGATCTACTTGAGGCACTATGTGAGTGCTAATCAGCGTGGATGTTAGATGTGGCCCGATTCTCTTACAACTTGCGGCGGAGCGAGGCGACAAACCGTCCGTTCGAGATTGTAACCGGGCAAAAGCCGCTACACCGAATGCGGTTGTGACCGGTGCCGGGGCCTAGTCCAAGCAGCCTATCATTTTGCCAAGGGGTGGCATGAGCTTTATGACTTAGCCCGTGCATGCTTGCGCAAGCGGGAAAGCGGACCAAGAAGTGGGCGGATCGAAAGCGTTTGATGATGTACTTTGAGGTTGGTGATCTAGTTCTTGCCAAACCGACTTCGATCTTGCGCAACCCAGATCACAAGGGGCTTGTGCGACGATATGAGGGGCCATTCAAAGTTGTGAAGCGGGTAGGCACCATGGCCTATCAACTAGAGTTGCCGCCAACTATCCGAGCTCATCCGGTGTTTCATGTGAGTTTGTTGAAGGCATATCACCATGATGAGGATGATCCAGATCGAGGCAAATCACACCGGCGCCCGATCGGAGTAAAGGTCTCATACGAGAAAGAGGTAGAAGCAATCCATTCAGAGAGAGCCGTTCGTCAAGTGGGAAATCGACCAAGGCATGAGTACCTTGTTCAATGGAAGGGTCTTCCCGAGTGTGAGATGAGTTGGGAACCAGCCGATGCCTTATGGCAATTCCGAGCAGATCGACCCGGTACCATTCTAGCCGCGCGGCGAGGCGTCGCTAGAACTAGTGGGGGAGAATGTCACGGACCGCAAGCCCGCGACCGAGACAAGTGCAACCATGGAAGCCCAGGCCTATCTCTACAGCATTTTGGGCTTGCCAAATGACCCAAGTAAGCTGGCCAATTACCATGGTAAAATGAGCAAGCAGAGTATTTACCATGGTGAAATCCGATAAGGCATCTCACTTATCATTTATGTGATTATTTGTAAAGATAATTCTCACTTTATCTCTTATTTAAAATTCAAATGTTGAGGATAGGATAGGCTCTCATCTGGACCGTTGATCCATTGTAATCTTGACCGTTGATTGTACTGAGCTCTCACTATAAAAGGAGGCTCAACCCAGGTCATTTCATTCATTCATTCATTCATCACTTGCTTCAGTTTGTAAGCTTTTACCCAGAGTAATACAACTCAGTATTCACTCACTTTCTCTTGTTCTTTTGCCATCGCTTTTCTTTTGTTCCGCAGTAGTTTCTAAGTATTTCTACTTAGGAAGTTTCGAGGTGACTTAGCCCAGTTTTCAGCCGAGAAAGCAGCTAAGGCCGCGCGGTTGTCTAGCAGAAGACTAGCCCCGTGACAATGTGCTTTAGATATGTTGTTGCAGGCGGATTGGGGTGTATTGTCGGTAATCATTATTGAATCCGATTCAAAGGTTACGATTTCATAGATTTTACAGTATGAGAAACGACTATGAAAATTGTGGTATTGGTTCAGACAAATCGATGAGGCGTGTTAGCGTTTACCGTGTGCGTGTTTTACCCATGTCTTTCGTGAGGCGAACAATGTGACGGATGCATTAGCTAAGGTGGGGTAGATATCTTGGTGTCGTGTGTTTTATTGAGCGGCTGCGAGTTTGATTATGTGTGGTCTGGGAGTTTTGTTCGCTGGTTGTAGGGGGTGTAATTTGTTTGAGTGGATCTGTGGATGTGAAGTTCTTTGTGGTTTACGTTGGTATTGTGAGTTTGGTTTGAGGTTGTTGCCGTTTGTTTTTTTTCACCTTCACGTTGTACTCTTTTCCTCCAACTTAGGTTCTAAGGAGGATTTTAATGAGGCGCGTGTTGGTGTGTTTTGTATGATTTTAATCTTAATAAAATTATACGTGGTTTGACCAAAAAAATGTTATAAGATTTTACATTTTGCTTTCATCCACAAGGCGGATGGGATGCACACTCTATAGAAACTAAATTCTACTCATATAGTAATTAAAATGTATTTTATGCATTCATATAAATATGTATATTAGAAAATGTATCAATTGGGTATAGTGATTAAGCAATTTGTTGAGTTTTTTTTATCACTAATCAATTGTTACGATGCTCTTTTGTTTTAATAGATAATTTGAATTCGATTTTTTTTTTTTACAAATCCTAAATTTAATCCTAATCTTACTTAGAGAGGAAGATAAAAGAGACTCTAAGGGAAGGAAGAAGAGTGCTCCTAATAGGTCTATAACTCATGACCTAAGGAAATTTAAAGGAACAATGATGAGCAGCTTGACTAACCGACTAAAAACTATATGTATATTAGAGTATTTGACTTAACAATAAGGTATTGAGACTTTGGGGTTTGAGATTCAAGTTCGAATATCATCACGCGTAGATATAGTGCGTGAGTTTTCGATTTGAATTTAATTCTGATTTAACATTGTCTTATATGGGTCGAGTTTGAATACATTTAAATTATCAATATATTCGTTTTTATTGTACGAATATATTAATTAATACTTGATTTACTTGTTTGCATCTATAAAACATATAAAAAGTGGGTAAACTTTTATATACAATCTGTGTAAAATATATTTTACATAAGCTTTTAGTTTTATATTATAAAACTCAAATCTTAAGTTTTTAACCCTAAAACCTAAACCCTAAACCCTAAATTCTAAACCTAAATTCTAAATACTAATCTTAAATTTTAAACCCTAAATCCTAAATACCTCAACTTTAAACCCTAAACTATAACTCTAATCCTTAAAACTAAAAAGTTTGTATAAACTAAAATTTACACATCTGTGTATTAAAATTTTTCTTGTAAAAAGTACCCTTGTCTTTTTCTCCCTCAAAAAGAGAAGGAAAAAATAGTTTTGTAGAGTGTTAGGAAGATAACCGTTGGAATATAATTAAAAGAACAGATAACACAAACCATTTATTGTAATTTGGGAAATAAGAAAGCCAATTTTTTTTAATGAAAAGAGGGGTTATTATCATATATCTTGTTAAAATTTTTCCTAACTTAAATGGAGAAAAAAAGGTATATATGACATAATTATAAAGCAAAAAGAACGAGTAAGAAAACCCACAACATAGCAAGAAAACGCATAGAAACGAAATCACAACAAGGTGGACACCTCCGAAGATGGAAAAAAAGATATGCGGATATCCAAATCTTTTGACTGTGCTAGTTCTATCATACGATAAGCCGTTTTTTTATCATCGCGACGAATATGCTGGAAACGAACGTTTCAGGACCGATCACACAACTCCAGAATATGTAAAACTAAGCCCGGCAACCCTTGTGCATAATCCGAATTTTGAATACTTTCAAGTGCTTCTAAACAGTCAGTTTCAACTATAACATTAGCGATGCGCAAGGTCCACGCAGTGCGGAGATCAATAAGTACTCCCCATAATTTAGAGTCTACAGCCGAACAAATGTCAAGAAATTTGGCAAATCCCAACCTCCAATTGCCGAGATCATCTCGGATAATGCCACCGCACGCAGCTCGTCCATCACGTTCCCTTCTTGAACCATCCGTGTTTAATTTAAAACACCCTTGTGGAGGAGGCAACCAAAGTACAGGTTGCCTAGATACCGAACCAATACTCGATTGAGGGTTCTTATAGACAAAGCATGAAGATTACGGATCCTATCTAGGATGGAACCACCTTCTTCAATTGAATTGCAAAATGCCACGGAATTCTATACGACAACACCAAATAAGAGATTCCAGCCCTGGCTATTCTTCGCTAAGTATCGCGGATTCGAGAGAGTAATACGAACCAAATAAGACAAATTTGTTGTAAGGATTTATAGAACTTGTCGACCATGTGAAGATTGTAAGAACTTGAACAGATCGATAGGGAAAACCAATGGAAAACAAAAGATAGATCATGTATCTTCGGATCGGACTGTTCTTTGCCTCCTAACTTTGATGTACGAGGGCTCTGCCAATATTGTGATTGTCCCAACTCAGAGTAATTAACTAGCTGGATGAACTATTATAAAATCATTTTTTATAGAAAATTTGTATTTTAAAGATAAATAAATAAAATTTAATCTAAATTTAATTCTCTTAAAAATAATTAGGTTAAATTCGAATTCTATTATTGACGTGTCATTTAGAGGGATGATCATGGGAAATAAAGTATATATAATCGGGTTTGTCGTGTCGGTGACTTAAAAGTCAGTTGGCCAAACTGTTCATCTTTGTTCTATAATTTTCCTTAGGTCATGGGTTCTAGACCCACTAAGAATACTCTCTTCCTTTCCCTAGAATCCCCCTTCCCCCTCTAGGTAGGATTAGGTTTAGATAGGATTTGTAAAAAAAAAAAACCCGGTTGTCCAGCCAGTAAACATTGCACCAAGTCATAGATTTTCAATAGATTCCTTCAAGTTCATCTGGTTCAATCTTATTGAGACTAATTTTAACTACTAAGTATTTTTTTAAAAACTTAGATTATTGATTGAATGGTTACGAACTTATGTCTAAATTAATGATATATTGTTTAAAAATCTTGTTTAGCCATTGATTTGAGAACTGTTAGCTACGATGTTGAATTCACTGCTAAGAAGTTGAGGTATTCTGCAATTCCTGTGAGTTCCGCGTCGTTTTTGTTGTTTTTGTTGTCCCTGTTTTACATGTATCGATGTATTAAGCTTTTGGGTAAACTACAAAGGAGGTCACTCAATTATGGATAATGTTACTTTTGGCTATTCAATTATTGGTAAGGTTATATTTGGGTCACTCAATTATAGGTAAGGATACATTTGAGTCACCCTTCATATTTAAAAAATATATATATCAATTTGTGCATTAGATTAATTAATGATTTCAATGAAGTACTCTAGTATTAATGAGAGTATACAAGTGGTATGGAAAAAATGACTAAATTGATATATATTTTTAAATATGAAGGGTCTTAAATATAACCATACCCATCGTTGAGTGACCAAATGTAACTTTATCCATAATTGAGTGACCTCCATTGTAGTTCACCCTAAGCTTTTCAATGGTTTTAAACGTATCTTGTGCTTTTGGAATTTGTTTTTAGGGTAAACAACACTCATGACCACTAAACTATGAGGTTAATTCTATTTTGACCACTGAACTATAAATTTTATCAATCAAACCACTCAATTATTTTTTTAAATATATTGGATTATATTCAAAGTGATAGGATTATAAAGGTATCACACAGCAAACATTAGAAGTTCAATGTATAAAAATAAATACAATAAAATTTTAAGGGTGTGAAAGACATTAAAATACAAAACAATCACTTTCAGAAGGACTTGAATAAACTTCTGAATGAAATCCAGCAAACAACTACTTTGACCAGAGTGCTTTATGAAGAAAGTAAATTTTTCTGCTACTTGTTCTTGGCATATCGGCACAACCACAAAAGGAAATCATAAGCTTATACAGATCGACCTCATTCGCTGACAAAAACGCTCGTTGATACTCGTCAGCCGAATGCTAAACTGTCAAAAGACAGACTACAACTGCTATAAAAACAGACGAATGAACTGCCATAAAAATATATGGAAGGACTGCCATAAAAATAGATGTAATATGAATCTGGCAAAGCAAAAAAAAAAAAAAAACTTGAAAATAAAGTATTCATCAGCAAAGATAAATTTTTTATGTATACAAAATCAGCAAAATGGTCAAAGGCCGCCACCGACGAAGAAAAAATACAACAAAGAAGAACTTTGAAGAACTTAGAATTATAACAGTCGCAGAGCAAATGAGAGGAGTGGGAAAATGGTTTAAGTTACTTAATAGAGTGACCAACTATTTAAATTATATTAATCAAGCTATTAATCGTTAAAAACTAACGGAGAAACTAACGTGGCAGTTTGAAAATTTGGTATAATTACACATTTAGTCATTTTACTTACAAATTCTGTCAATTTAGCCTTAATCTAAATTTAATTAAAAAAATTGATATTTTGAATGAAGTTCACAAGTTTGACTTTCAAATGGTGATTCGATAATAACTATTTTTTGTAACCATCTTAGGAGTTCACCAAGCATGATAACGAACCTGCAAAGTTTATCAAACAACGGAGGGGGTATTAGACTAAAGACCGGGGCACCATAGACCTGTGATAATATTGGTTATGAAGGGTTTTTATGCCCTGAGGTTTATCCTCTTTTTGCTTGCAAAGTGATTTCTAAAGTCTTATATTACGGAAACTTTTGGCATTTCTTCATATTCAAACATAATTGCAACTATGTTGCTGGCTGCATGGGTGTGTAAGTTTTTCTTGATTTCCCTGGATTTGGATTTCTTCATGCTGTGCTTTGGCATTTTCCAACTTTGTGTTTCAATAAATGAAAACTGCTTACGAATTGCTTCTCGAAGATTGCTTGTTGCAAATTTTGGTTCTTAGTTCCAGTATCAGTTCTTAATTTTCAAGGATAGAATTCTTGGAGATGGGATATTGTGATAACAGAGTCGCTATCGATCCTTTTTATAGGTAGAACGGAAACTTAAAATAAACTAGAGATTACGAAAACTCAAAGGTTCGGGGGCACGGTCAGGAGCGAATGCATGCTTGGGCCTACCTAGGCCCTAGCCCTCCCTATGCCAATTTGTTTTCAATTATTTCATTAAAAAATAATATTTGTTGGGTTTTTTAAAAAGTATAACATATTTTGAGTTTTGAGTAAATAAAAAAACATTATTTGATATGAAAGTCTTATTTAATTTTTAAACCTTAAATTTTGAGTAAAATAAAAAGTAAAAATTGAAAAAAATATATTGTTAATATTTTCATTATATTTTACAAATAATATATAATTATTTTTAATAAAAATTATTTTAAGCGTACATTTTGGTACTAATTAATTAAATATATTTAAAAAATAAATAAATTTCTCGAATATAGTTGAAGTTTCACTCTAGTATATAATGATAATAAAATATAATTTAAAATTAAGATTAAAATTAAAAAAATATTTTTAATAAAAAATATAGTTCATCTCCAATATCTTTAAAAAATAACTTAAAAGAGGATAAACATGCAATATATTTTTCAATTATTTTAGTTGAACTTGCAAAAGAAGTAAATATTTATATAAATAAATTTAAATTTAAATTTTTATGACTTATATTAAGAAAATAGTTCTATTTTATTTAAATAAAGATGTAGATAATAAAAGAAATTTTAAAATTATTGAACAACGAAATTTTATAATTTCAAAACTATATATACATATGAGTTATATTAGATAAATTTATTGTTCTATTTAGGGTGATCATTCGATTAAATCAAATCAAGTAAAAAAAATGATTTATTCAAGTTGACGAGTAATATTTTATAACTCAAATTTTATTTGATTTTTTTCAAGTCCAGTTGTAAATGGGATTTGGGCCTTCAGTTTGGGCTTTTAGCTTTGTAAAGATGTTTGGGGTATTTGTAATATGGACATTATTTATGTAAATGGACATTTATTTGGAAAAATTTATTATTATTAAGGTTTATTATTTCAGCCTTATTTATATAGTATATTCGAATACCCCAAACAAAATACGAGTATTACAGCTGCCCCTCATTGCTCATTGCTGTGGAACAAAAAGTGGGAAAAGACTGAAAAGACACAAATTTTGTCTGAATCCACTGGCCATCTTCTAAATCGCTGAAGGTTGAAGCTGTTATTCTCATTTCGAAATTCTTCAACCTTCTGCCAAACTGTAGAATCTGAAGCTGTTCTTCTCATTATAAAATTCTTCATCTTCCAAGTCTTGAAGCCACTTTTGAAATTCTTCATCCTCTGAGGTTTGAAGCTGTTCTTCTTATTACAAAATTCTTCACCCCCTGTCAAACAATCCACCTCTCTGCAAAGATGTTGAGTAAGCGAATTCTTCTTATTATGAACTCCTTATTCTTTTGTTAAGGCTAACCATAAAATCTGAACTAGTTCTTCTCATTATGAACCCATTCATTCCTCTTGGTCATGCCGATCCACCTCTCTATAAAGGTATCGAACAAGTGAGTTTTTCTCATTAGGAACTTCTCATTCTTCTTGAAACCATTGATCCGTCTCTCTCTAAAGGCGCTAAATAAGCAAGCTCTTCTCATTAGGAACTTCTCATTCTTCCAAAAAGGCGAACTCTTCTCATTATGAGTTCTTTATTCTTTGCTGGATGAATTCTTCTCATTGGGAATTCTAGGGCGAACTCTTCTCATTAGGAGTTCTTCGTTCTTTGCTAGGTGAACTTTTTTCATTAGGAGATCTATGGCAAACTCTTCTCATTAGGAAAACTTCAATTTTGCTGATTCACCTCTCCGTAAAGGCACGAACAAGTAAGCTTTTCTCATTATGAACTCTCCTCATTCCTCAGCAAACGAACTTTTCTCATTAGGAGCTCTTCAATCTTTCTTAGCGAGTTCTTCTTATTATGAACTCTGAATTCTTTGATGGTTGAGCTCTTTTCGCTGAGAACTCTGGATTCTAGAAATGCTAATTCTCCTCTTCTCTGGGGAACAATTAATCCTGCAAAAAGAAACATCATCAATTAAATCGAATTCAATTTGAAATAACATGAAATATTTTCAATTTCTCGCTTAAAACACTGAATTCTTTAATGTCATTACTTTTCTATCTAAGGTGTCTTGATATTTCTATCTGAAGCTCATATGGGATCTCATCTCTCATTTCTCTTTCTCTGTTGATCAATTTCTTCTGTGCTTGGAATGTATGTGACTGATTAAACCGAACATCTTCCTCATCTACCTGTTGTTGATCTATCTGACTTTTCGATCAAGTAACATAGATTTTTTTCGTTTTCTTTTTTGTTCCTTCTTTTCTCTCTTTTTTCTTTCTTTTCTGTCCTTGCTTTTTTCTCTCTTTCTTTTTTGTTTTTTTATTTTTCCTTTTTTCTTCTTATTCTTCTTTTTAAAATGGTCAACCCAAAAGCTTGATGTCTTCCAATAACATGCTCCACCATCTTATTGTGATAGCCCTCGAAAAGTTCTCATCATTTCTGAAAGTGTCAACCCAAGGGACTTAACATCATGCCCAAATGACTTACTGATGACCCAAAGAATTTAGGGTCATAATGCATTTCCTTTTCTATGCAAACAATCGGAGATTTTGCTAAAATCTAACATTCACATCTTGCTGAATATGGTTCTACAAATAACATGTCTTATTGAAATCTGCATCTGTAAATGGAATATTTGTTGAAATATGCCTTTACAAACAAAACGTCATGCTAAAATCCACCTCTGTAAGCAAAATACTTGTTGAAATCCACTTCTGCAAATGGAGCCTCTTGCTGTAATCTATCTCTACAATAGAATGTCTTGCTAAAATCCACCCCTGTAAGTGAAATACTTGTTGAAATCTGCTTCTGCAAACGGAGCCTCTTGCTGAAATCTGTCTCTACAAATAGAATGTCTTGCTGAAATCCACCTTTGTAAGTAGAATATTCGTTGAAATCCGCCTCTGCAAATGAAATATTTTAGAGAAAATTGTCTCTGTAAATGGAATGTCCTTGCTAATCTACACCTGCAAACAAGAAATCATGAATTAATATATTTACTTTCTCACAAACATGACTAAAATCTTTGCTAGAACTATTTCTCTAATATCTATGCCCGCTCTTTGTCGGATTTTCTTCTTCCAAATTTCTGTTCATTCCTTGCTGGATCTTCCTCTTCAAGATCTTTAATCACTCTTAACTGGATCTTTTCTCTAAGATCTCTACTCGTCCTTGCTTGGATCTACTTTTTCAAAACTCGAAACTATAATTTGATCTTTGCCTTTCCTTGATTAAATTTGCAAATTCCTGCCAAAATACGCAAAAATGGTTTGAATGTATGAATTAACATGCTCCTACTTATGGATGCCTAACTATATGATGTATGAATGTTGTCAATTGAGGACCATTTGGGCAAACTTTCTTCTTCAAGGAAGCTCCAAATTTCTTCACTTTGTCTTTCATTAAAACTTCTTCTACTGACAGCGTAACTCATTTCACACCCATGTTCAATCTTCAGGATCTCTGCATCTTTTGCTCTAAAGTGCCTTTTCAAGTTTTCACTTTAGTTTTTTTCTTTTCCTCTTTTTCTCAAGTGTCCTTTCAGGTTTTCACGTTGATTTATTATTATTTTTTCTTCTTTTTCTCTCTTTTTTTCTTTTTTTGCAACAATGTTTTCTTTTGTTCGTTCTGATAGAACTTTTCTTGCCTTCATGGATTAAGCACATAGATCCTTTTTACCGCATCTCACCATGTATTTCTCATAATTTGAATACCAATGATCACTCTTTTCTTAGAAAGCTGATCTTGCTATATGTTCGTTCAGCTTCATTGATAAAATTCTTTCTCATAGCTCTAAAAGAGATCATGATTCACTGTTGTTCTAGCTTGCAAACTCTATTTACCGGCATGTGATGTTCTGTAAGGTTTTTTTGAGACATTGCCTCACTCTGGCTTGAATTAGATTATCATCTTTGCTCACATTCACCTTGTTTCCTTGCTTTTGAATAGCAAACAAAAACCTTCAACGGATTGATCTGACTACATCTTTGCTCCCAAAAGATAGCTCATGCTCTCTCTTTTGCACCAGAATTACTTGTGTCACTTTCTTGCAGCTTTGTTTGAATGTTACTGACACCCAAAATTATGTCTTTTCCTAGTCATAGTTTTTATCATTAAACAAGTACCAATGTTACCTTCTGTTCTGCCTGCACTTAAAGGATTAGTACATCATAGTAAAACCCAAGAAATCATTTGCTTTTCTTGTATCTAATCAATTTATCTGCAAGATGCTTGTTGAAAAGATAAGTGAATGGCTCAAAATATTATTTTACTAGATTTGAGAAATTAGAATAGTTTGATAAGTCATGGCAAACAACAAAAGTCAAGATTAGGCCCCCTAAATATCAAGTGTAACAGAGCCTTTGAACCAAATTGCAAAGATCAACTCCAATGTGACCCATTCTAAATTATTAAACTTCTGGGAGAAACATTTCCAGTATGCCTAATTCTATCCCATTTAAGGTGGCACTCTTTACCTCACTAGCTCACTATTCCCAATCTTTCCCCCTTTTCTGATCTCGATCAAGCATTAGAAGTCTGGAAGTTCTTGAAGAAAGGTTAACCCTGATAAGTGAGATGTGTTCTCAAGACAAACTCACTTTGCTCCAATACTCGTATACGGTCAAAATGGTCTTTTGAGGCTTGTAATGTAGGCTGTGGCTCACGACTACCAAAGAAAAGATATATAGGATCAAATAAATACTTAAAGGGTGATGAAACCAAGGATCATTTCTTTCAAGTGAGATATCATTTTTGCACTGATCTGAATATGATTGGATGAAATGCTCTTTTTTTTCTTCTTCTTTTTCTCTTTCCTTTCTTTTTGTTTTTTGGATCGTTCTAGACTGCCCATTTCTGGGTTGTCACCCTAGAGTTTATTTCCTTTCCTTGAGATCAATCTTCCACTGATCTTTTAAATATAAACTTGTTTGAATGAAAGATCTCACATTTTGCACTTTTCAACTTTGGTGCTTTCTTTAGTTGCTTCAGCTTGATTCAACTGACTTTTTGAACGCAAACTCCCACTATTTCATTTTTCCTTTCCTTTTTTTTAATTTTTTGAAATTTGATTCATAATATTATTCTTCATGCATCGCGCCTTTCTGGCTTTTGTACTTGATATACTCACTTTCTTTTCTTTTGCCTCTGGTTCACAAGGCATTACTATCATGACATGATCAAAACCGAACATTTTTCACTTTCATCCTCTTTGCCCCCAGTGCAGGGGTGATCCTTGGTTTGGGTTGAATCGAAAGAAAATATTTAGGCTCAAAGGGGAAAACAAATAATATTTTTCTTATTTTCTTTCTTTGTGAAAGGAGATGAAGGAATGCCAAATGTCCTCCCATACTAGGATATCGTCGAAGGAAAGCCATTTTCAGGTGGAAGATGTTTTGGGTTATCACTTCATTCAAAGACCTTAGCCGACAATACTTGAGAGGCAATTCACTCAAAATTCGTATTTGGGATTTTCCCGTGATTCTTGAACACTCATTAATGTCTTCCCATTGGCCTAAATAAAGTAGAAAAAAGTCACATTTTTTAAGTTGATAACTGAATTAGATTCAAGGTCACTCTTACAATTAATATCCAGGGTCTTGAGAGAAAAATACTATTGAAGATATATGCATATATGTACGAGAGAACAAAACTAACCCATAACAAAGAATGAATAAAATATTAAAAGAATCAAAGAATGCAAAATGTTTGCCATTTGAAAAAATATATAGGAAACAAGCATCGTAAACAAATAAATCGAAATAACCTCCCTTACAAAGGACCCCCAATGCTCACGGGCAAAAGCAACTGGGATGATTAAGGGTATTACTCTGCAACGGTCCTAAACTGCAAACAGATCTCCTGAGGTTTAATTGACCATTAATTAAGGAAGACCTGAGTTAATTTTGGTTACCCCACTTCTATCATCAATTCTTTATTTTTCTTCACTATTACAAAGACTTGCCCATTCTTATTCATGCTCTGATGCCCTCATTCTTTCTGAACAGATTTTTTAATTCTTCAGTGATAACATTCCTCAATGTTGTTCCACTGGTCTCTTGCCATATTAAGTTTGCCCTGCCTTTATTGTTTAAGGCGAACAAATGCTCCAAGTTCTTGGACATTTTAAGTTCTTGAACTTTCACCAAGTTCACCTTTTATTTTATAGAACCGCCAGAACACCATGGCAAAACTTTCTAAGTCCATGAACTGGCTGATATATGTATTTCATCATCATCACCGTGACCTTTGATAGTCGATCTTTCCTGAATAAAGAAATACCAACTGAAGATGATTGCCCCATACTCAAACATATCCTCCCCATGAGTGGTCGAACATCTGCAACCATGGCCTTACATTTTGAAATCATCTCTAAAGCAATACAAAAGAATCTTTAGGCTTGAAGTAAAAGAGTTAATTTCATATACTACTTCAGAGATAATTCTTGCAAATTGTACCCCCTTGATGCATTGACATGAACGAGACAAACTTCAAAACTCCAGACAATCTTGGAAACATTCATTCTGGGTCTCCAACTAACCTACTTCTTAATTTCCTCCATTAAGGGCCTACACTTCTTGGTAGCACACTATGGGCAGATGGGCTTGACATCTTCTTCACCAATCCAGAGGTAAAATAAGTCTGAAATATGCATTCTAAATATATCAAAATTTGTATTTGTCCGAGGAATATTCCATAATAGATCTGGTGAGTCAGTTGACCTTTTCCTCTTACGTCCTCAAGGAGTTCGATCATTGTATTTTTTTCACTTAACATTTTCAGCATTTGTTTTCTGAGCAATCCAATTGCATTTCTCCAATCGGGGGGCTACTTTTTATGTTACATATCTTAATAGTTGATTTTTAGTGTCAACTTCTAAAATCTCACACTTCAGAAAGTTTTAAATTTGCAGCTTAAAAATGTAACAATCTTCAATGTCTCAATCATAGCTCACAATAATATTGATATTGTAACATCTTAATTAATGGGGCTCTGATAATTTCTCATGATACGATTAAGCTTCAAATAGTTTGAAATATATCTCTCAACATGAATGAGATCCAGTTTAAATTTGGACTTTCCACTGGCAGGAGCATCTGATCTTGGAACATTCTTTGGTAAAGAAAATATTGTAGAGAAATGCCAAAATATTATTCTGACTCTAATAACCTCCAGACTGCAATGAGTTATTCACAAAAGTTATCATAACTTCTGTCTTTTTCCTTTTATTTCAACTCTTCCAGCAAACAATAATCTTCGATTGAACCAAACTCTTTACTTTTGGAACATAAATACTCAGTCCTGATGAGACCAAAAACTTTAGTAAGACCATTATCAGAAAGTGATTTTGCATAGGGTAGAGCCACAAATCTGAACATGACATTGGGTAGGAATAAGTGTCTCCCTTTTCTGACTGAACTCTTCAGTTTCTTTATCTCATTTATGTATTATGCACCTCTTGCAATCAACTCCTTTGTGAGAAAGATTCAATCTTCAACTAACCTTGGCATTCATCGTTTTAGAGAAAAACTCTTCTGCCCCTCGTCTCTATTGGGATCATCATGTCCCCTGACTATCACTGAACCATCGATCGACAAGACTTTCAGCTAAACTCCAGAATTTGAATTCATTTAGTCTTTCTATGTCTGTCCACTATGCTTCCTTAATTTTAGCATTTTCAAAATCCACCACTGTCTCTAAGCCAAGCATTCCACTGTTCTCATCATAATCCAAACTCAGATCTTTTAGATTCTTTATAGATGCCCCTGGCTATATTGATCTGAACTTATTCACCTTTTTTATTTGGCTTTTTTATTTTTATCTCTCTCTTTCTTTTTTTACTTCTTTTTTTTCTTCTTCTTCTTTTTTGACTTTTTTACTCTTTTTTTGACTTTTTTTTGCATGAAAAGTCCTTTCAGACTGAACCCTTATATGAGATGAATTTCTATCTTGATCACCCTTGTTGGTACTTCATATAGAATATTTCTTCTCTTGACCTTTCTGATTCCAAACAAAGTGATAGCTCGTATTCCATCTCGTTCTCGGACTGACCAATCTTTTTCTTCATTCGATCCAAGTTGCCCTCAACAACCTTTAAGACTGTTCAACTTTAATAGATATGTTGCCCATGATTCTCAAGTTATGGATTTAACTAATGCAACGCTATTTTTTAAAATATAATATTTTAAACAAAAGTGCTATATTTTTTTATATTTTATATAATGTTTAAATGTACAATGCATGAATGCATGAGGTATCGATTTCAAGAACTAGTCGTTAGAACAACACTCATCTAACTAAAAGGTTGAATGCAAAGAAAATGCAATATGTTCACTAGCTCCAGCGCTTTTGGTCTATCACTTTGTTCATCCTCTGAGTCAACATCTGTCATATTTTGGTGTCAATATCAGAATGTTGTTGCAGGTTCACGACTTCATTGTACAAAATCTGCACATGCCAGGCGACTCCCAACACTTGGCTCTTGAAGTTAATCATTTCACAACTCTATTTCTGAATAACCTGGATTATTGTCTCGACTTGATTTTCAGGGTTTTATCCTTCATTGTGGTACATCTTCAAAACTTACGAGCTGGCCTTTCAAATGTTGTACTGCGTTTTCTAATTCTGCCACTTTCCTCAACTCCTCATTTTTATTAGAAATCAACATTTTCCTTAATTAGGGTATCCTTCGGTAAATCTCATCATTTGTGAAACTTGGATATCGCCTCTGAATTCAAAGCTTTTTGTTCTTCCTCGAGTTATTACTTGTCAACAAAAACCCTTGAATGCCCCTTCAATTTATCTGTTATCTATCTTCTTTCTGGTTATTATCGCTTTTCAGTTACTACGTCCCATTTATCTTTGTAACTACTACTGACTGTATCCTGAAACTTGAACTGTTGTTGAGCCTTGTATAAACCTTATCCTTTTGACCCCTAGAATAGTGTAACAAAGACTCGTATTTCTCTATTGTTGGCATCATATCCATCTTCCCGAAAAGAAAACAATTATACGGGGCTTCATGAACGGGTCATGCCCCTAAACAACTCTTGATCCATTTGAATGTCTAACAGCAACGCTATAATCCAGGAATCTTGTTGGAAATGACTCTTCATATCCATATCTTATCAAACTTGGTTCTAACAAACCTTTATTATGCTTAGAAATTTCTGGTACAACCTTGCATTAATGACACCTGGTCTCCACGGATGATATCTTCATTCTTGTATTGAGTCTTCTCGAATCAGGTCTACAGTAACATATTATCGTTCACTTGTCTATCAAACCCTTCAGTTCTTATGACCACTGCCTATTCGACTGATCCTCGAACCGATACCTCTCATGAATGCAACGTGGTGTAACATAATATATAACAAAACACAAAAAAATAAAACAAAAACTGTGTCAATATGGTGAATTAATACTGCAAGCAAAAATAATTGCTATAAAAAATTTATATTGCGTAAAAATAACCAAAGAACAATTTATATTGTGCTAAAAAATAACGAGAGAAATATATTTAAATCAGCAACACCCTGTCCTAGGTCCCTGTCTGGCTCTAATAGGGTAGGCTTCTATTACAACATGTAGGTTTTGATCTAGACTCTGGTTACCCAAACTGTCATTACTGTCTACTGCCATAGCAAGACATATATTCGGGAATATACGACCCCTTATAGTGGAGGCATAACCTCACGGTGTATAAGGTTAGTATACCGGAAGGAGGACCAAGATGAATAACTCACATAAGATCATGCCTCACTCTCACTTACGGGTGAAAAGCCCGGGTAGAAGGCTTATGCATGAATGACAGTTTATATCACACAAGAAAAGGCTATCTCTATTCTTTCTAAAAATTCATCCAATAATTATGGAAAAATTAAATTCAAATTACTGTCCTAAAATGCCAAAATGCCGCGTAAAATTAATTAGGCATGACTCTCGATTTTTAAAAATTCCCCAGCCGAGTTGCCAAGTTGTCGTGACCGTTTTTGAAACTGAGTGTAAAAATAGCCTGACGATTGATTTGTAAAAATTAGGGTTTTGTCCATTGTTAATTTGATCCTGAAAATTTAGGTTTTTCATATTAAATTAATTTTTTCCTTTATTTAATCTTAAAAAAATATTTTTAGAGTAGCCACCGATCATTTCGAGGTAGATCAGACACCGTAAAACAAACCAGAGATTCATTTCTTGAAAATTAGGTTATGACATTCTTCTGTTCACTGATTTTACCCTTTGCAGTTTTAGTGTCGCATAAGGCTGATTAGTTTTCACACGATTCTATTTATTGTCCGCAGAGCCATCGCTCGCACTTTCTCTGTTCACAAGTGGTATGGAAGATGGTGCGTTTGCACTCTTTACTTTCTCTGGAGGTTCATGCAAGTTCTTGCCATTGCTCAGAGTAATAGCACTTACGTTTTGTGTAGGATTTATAATGGTTTGGAAAGAAACTTACCTCGCGACTCGGTCTGGCTAAGAGACGTGGCAATTTGACTTACCTGGGTGTTGAGATTCTTAACACTCAACCTTTTCTCTTGCTAGAATTGCTCCAGGTTGTTCGCAATTTTGTTCTTAGAGTGTTCCAAGGAATACTCTATTAGTACGCACGTTTCAGGTTTACAAAAAACACTTTGTCCATAGAAAAGATATTGTTCGCGGAAGGCATGTTGTACGGACGATTGGGCTTGATGGTAAGCTTCTTGCGGATTTCATTTCCCATAACGCAAGTTGGAATGGTCTTTCCACTCAGAGTTGTATGTATGTGCATATGGATTGTGCTTCCATTGACCGTACTATCTGCCTGTAGCGTTAGCATCCTTTGTACGTTTGTCTACTGCCAATCTTTCAACAAGAGAGGTTAAAGTTGAAATGTTATACTCAAGGGAATAGATATTTACCTTGTTCACGCTTCAAGATACGGTGTTTTGTAGTGGCCTGAATTATTACGAGTTCACAGCCATAATATTGATCAGGTCCTTGGCTTGGATAAGAGTTTTGTCCATGATCGTTCCTCCGCTTGCAACATCCATCATCCTTCGCTCAATGGGTAACAACCCTCGTAAAATTTTAGGATGAGTAATGATTCAGATATTCTATGATGTGGACAGCTCATGCATAGTTGCTTGAATCATTTCCAGTATGCATGTAGTGCCTCACAGCCTCTTTGTTGAATCCCCCAAATTTTCTTGCGAATATGGTGAACTCTTGAAGCGAGGAAGTACTTTTCGAGGAAAAGCTTGGCCATGTCTGTCCATGTTTTAATCGAGCTGGAAACTATGTAGTAAAACCAGTCTTTCGTATAGTCTGCGAGTGAGAATAGGAAGACTAGCAGCTTGAGCTGATCGAGTGTGACACTGTGAGGCTTTATATTTGAGTACACCACATGGAATTCTTTTAAGTGCTTGTACGAATTCTCATTCTCCGGGCCCCTAAAAGTAGGAAGAATATGTATTAGGCCAGATTTTAATGCAAATGATACCTCAAGCTCTTGATAATTAATGCACATAGGTCGCAGAGCAAATTCTAGGGTGTAAAGTTGGCTAATAGTTTGCTCTGCCATGTCACGAATGTGTGGTTGTTCGATGGGGACGTTCGTAGGGTATTTCTGTGCTTGGGCGTTCACCTGGGTATGTTCGTAGGCACCTTCAGTAGTGTCCGTCTCAGATGATTGTTTGCCCTTCTTTTCTTCTCACTTTAGTCTTCGTAGAGTACATTCAATCTTTGGATCAAATAATAAATTTGTATCTACACTCTTGGAAGATCGAAGCATAAAAGACGAAAAGGAAAAATAAAATAAATAAAAACCAAAATAAAATAAACTAAAATTAACTTAACCTCTTTAGCATCCATCACAGGTAACGATGCCAATTTTTGAACGGGTGTCAAATCTGTCAAAAATAAAATGCCTACTTGTTCTTAAGGATTTGTAGTAGTGGCAAGTAGGGTCGATCCCATAGAGAGCGAGCAAAGGGGTATAAGTTACTAATCTAGGTTAATTGTGCGAATGAAAAGTAGAAAGGGGTTTGGATTTGAGTTGTTTTCCTAAGAGAAAGCAATAACTAAGGTTGGATTGTGTGAATGGTTTCGTGATGTCTAAACAAGTCGTTTGTGGTGTTCCAATCCAAGTATTATATCACAGACTTCAAAGGAAAACCTTCATAATTCTTAAAGTAGCTTGGTTCTTAAGTTAGATGATAATCCACAAATAACCTAAGAGTTTTCTTTTTCTTTTTATTTAGCTAACAACCTAATAGTCCATGAGTTGTTAACACGTATTATCTAGGTTAAATCCTTAGATAGTCCACTTTAGATAAAACCTATCAAATAGCATTAAGTGATTAAGAAACCAAAGCACAGATATTCAAAAAGCGATAATCCACACAAATTAATTATACGATTTCATACATGCAAAAAAACTATAGTCCAGTTTTCTTACCGCTTGTATCAATAATCCATGATCGGTTGATTGTGCACATATAATCCAACACTCACAATTGAATGAGCCCAGAAGATATAAAATACTTTAAATTATGAAGAATATTTAAGAATAAAAAGTCTCACTAATAAATGTATTGAAACCTAGAAACAAACTTGACCAAAACTAAGGGTTTAGCTACTCATAGAGTAGATGGAAATAAGAAGGGTTTTCTAGGGTAACTCCGTCTTCTCCTATCTTCCCCTGTAATCCTATTCATAGATGGGGAGTTATACATTAAGTAGGGGAAGAAGTTACAATAAAGTGTAAAACCCTAATCCTACATTAAATATAATTTAATATAAAGTGAAAGTCTAATTAATGTAGGATTTCTTTTCTTCCAAGCAACCACGGGAGCATAGGATTTGTGCGTGTTTTGTCTCCAACGTCCACATGGCTTATACGTTAGCATCTGCATTCCAGGGCTCGTTCGCATGGCTTTCGTTCATGCTCTGAGGTTCGCAGCTGGTCTTCATCATTGCATTTTGGTCTGTCTGCGATCCTCTGTCCACGTAAGCGTTTGCAATGATAGATACTTCTGCTCACATTCTGGTATGCGTATATCGACATCGTATATCGACATCCGTAGGACTTCAGTTTATGTTCGCCTACTCATCCTTTAGCGTTCGCTTGCTTTTTCACGTCTACATTTTTATATACTGGTTCACAACTCTACTTCCTTATCTGTTCGCATAGTCTTAGTTGGTCTATTCGTACTTGTAGATAGATTAGTGTGCTAAAACATAGGGAATTATATAAGAAATACATAAAAATATACTACTTATCAAACATCTTCTATTTTTTGTAAAATAGCCCACCTCATTGACGTCTTCTCTCACTGGGTTGGTTTCGACTGACCCTGATTCTTTTAGGGTCACCACGATGCAAGTGTAATTCCGCGGCACTTGTTTATTGTCTTTGTAAGGAAAATGGGACGACGCCTTTATCACCAGTCGTGGCATCATACTTTTAGGGGGTTTCTTCGTTTTGGGCCTTGGTTTGAACTACCAAAGGTTTTATCCCAACAAATATATTTTCACTTGGAAATTTCTTTGACGCCCATACTTCAACGGGATTGGGTGCATCTCTTTTCTCAAAGAACTCAAATTCTCCATTATCTATCTTAGGTTGGACTAGTTTTCTAAATTCTGGACAAAGCTGGATCTCTTACTCTTTATGGTGCTTGCAATAGGGCCTCATGGCCATCATTTCGGCCTCTATCATTTGCTCACACACCTATCTCAGTAGGGCTTTTATCTCTAACATTTGTTTCTTGATTCTCTTGCTATACTCCTCTATGATTGCATTTACTCCTGAATTCTAGTGGTTAGGCAACAGATTTCCGTTCGTCTTGGGTGTATCAAATGAAAGTATTCTCACTTTTCGTTAGTCGTCCACTATCCTTTTGAAAGTAGTGCAATTCTCAATGGTTGTCCCGTGAGCCCGACATGATACTCACAATGTGCATTAATGTCGTATCATGGTGGGTATGGTGGCGAGAAAAGAGTCACATGCTTTGGCACCATCAGTCGAGACTCAACCAACTGCGAGATTAATTCTGCGTAAGTAATAGGTATAAGGGCAAAATACTTTGTCTTTCGCATGTTCTCTTGATTCTTCAATCCTGACTTTTGTGGGTTCGGTACAACTACGGTCGTAGTAGGCGTGTTTGGTTTGTTAATAGCCACCCCTTAAGAGTAATTGGAGCTATAGGTGCTGGTCATATTTACCTCAGTCTCCTTCTTTTTATAAGGATTCTTCGTATCACCCTCATCAAGTTTCCCACTCTTGATTGTTGCCAATATCACCATTCATGAGCATATCGGTGAAGCTCTTGGTGGCATGATTAATCATTCGGTCAAAGAAAGGCCCTTTCAGCGTCTCCACAAACATGAGAGTAATCACATTTTCTAGCAACGGTGGCTGAACCTGAGCTGCTACATCATGCCATCTTTACGTGTATTGTCAAAAACTCTCATTGGGCTTTTTTTCTATCCATTAGAGCACTAGTCGATTTGGAACCATGTCGGTCACGTGCTTGTATTGTTTGAGAGAGGCTCTTGACAGGTCGGTCCAAACCTTGATATTGGGTCGGCTTAATTGAGTATGCCACCAAGCTACAGATCTGGTCATGTAACGACCCAAATATCGGGTTAGTATATCAAGTCTTGAACCCGACCATTGGGCTTAGTGGAAAAAAAAGAAAAAGAATATAGTGGTTTTATTAAATTATTTTATTTAATATTAGGATATAGGTTTTGAATTTTAAAAGGAGTTGGGGTTGTTAAAAAGGGGAGTAAATTTAAGAAAGAGAGAAAAAGTGTTGAAAATAGAGAAAGAAAAGAAAAATGGGTTTAGAGAGAAGAAGTGTCTAAGAGATGTTTTGTCGCTGTGCATGCTGCTGCTCACTTCACGATCAGCATCATCAGCTTTTCCTGGATGAGACAAGTCCAATAGTGGACCTCAAGCCGCCATTATCGTCGCCATTCGCTGGGGTAGAGGAAAAGAAGATGTGTCTTAGCTCAAACACTATGCTACGTCTTTCTTCACTAGAAATTGTCGCCATAGCTAGATTCACCAGTCAAAGACAAGTGGTTCTAGAGCTCGCCACCACCGTCCAACCACCGACGTAGCCCTAACGCGCCACCACACACTACCGTTGCACGTGGGCGTGCTTCAGCGTACTGGAGAGCTATCTAGCCGATTGGGCTGAGCCAAGCCGATTAGACCAAGCTAGTCTGTCAAGTTGAGTCACCAAGCCGAGTTGCTAGTCGAGCCCAGTCGCCGTTGACCGTTGATTGAGCCGTATTGATCGTTGATCGAGCCGTTAACTTTTTTAGAAGACCTTATCCAAGGGTTTCTTGATGTTATGAGTCCGTTGTGTCAGTCTGTTTTGCCAAATTCAAACTTGATAAGCTATTTTTATGCATTTGACCATTCGAATTCATTAAAGTATGTGATTAAGTGATACTTATGGTATTAATTGATATACAAGGATTATTTAGGATCAGATATCGGATCAAGTGGAATATTTAGGAAGATCAGATGAGGATTTTAGCAATAACGGCTTAAGGTTAGTACACCTCAAACTCCTATTGCTTCATGAGCATCATAAACATGAATGCCTTGTGTGTTAGTATCTGCGAAATAGGTAGACGATAAATAAGCATGTATTGAGACTGATATTATGGGACTCGATAATTATGAAATGCATGATGATGCCATGAATATGATGTGACTCATGGAGGCTTTGGAGACCTTTTAGGGTTGATTGAGATGCTTGTATAACTATTTGATGATTGTTTGATTGATTGATAATCGTGATGCCTTGTATGCTTGTTCGAATAGATTAATATATTCAATGGAAATTGTGTAAGGGATGAATAATGGTAATATTCAAATAAATAATTATGAAGCCATTAATTAATATTAATTGATTTAATGCGTTAGTAAACCAACCCTAATGACTTCTATAAGCTTTATGGATTGAATAAAGTGTTGTAAACCATAATTCAAGGAAATAGTGTGAACCCATAAATATGGTATCAGTATGAGCTTTGGCCGTACCGATACTTGTGGAAATCTAAGATTTCTAATAAATAGTTTTTGTATCGATACGCGTGTGAGTATCTATTCTCGAGATTACCGTATCGATACTTGTGTTCGAGTACTGGTACCCAATACACTAAATAATCAATAAATATAATTTAAGGGTGAAAATTGATTTGTATATTAATAATGGAATTATACCATGATAAATGAGATATTGAGGATTAATGGAGGTAAAAAATGAGATTAATTATATACTTCTCCATAATGTATTAATGACTTGGTAATGTAAAATAAATGATGTGATGACATTTAGCAACGATAGGGAGATCCTTAGGATCATGTTGCTTGTATACTGGTTAGGCATTTGATTGGTTGAGTCGTTTGATTGATGGGATCCGAATACCCAGTGAAAGAGTGTTGCAACACCATGCTTAGAGATACTGAGTATGAGTGCATGTTACGATGCTATGTGACCCAGCCTCACCCAAGGTGTAAGTTCTGATGCTAGGTGACCCGACCTCACCCAGAGTGTGGATGCTCGAGGGGGATTCTAAGCAAGGGTTTATGTTCTAATGCTATGTGACCTGGCCTCACCTAGAGTGTATGTTCTGATGCTTCGTTACCCGACCTCACTCTAGAGCTATTGTTGTTAATATGTGCTTTTGCCTAGATGATTTGTTGAGATCTCGAGCTTGGTTGGGCCTTGTATGATGTTTTGCTATGTCAATAGCATGTTTTTAGGCGACTAGTGGTAGCACCATGTGTTTATTTATCTATTTTTTTGCTCGTACTAGCTTGCATGCTTATGTTTATGATTATCATGAAGTATAGTATAGTAGATGTGTATCACTGAGCTTTGTAAGCTCAGCGCTCAGAATCATTGTTTTCGTGCGTAGGTTGATCATTGGATCGTGGAGCACTATCGGTACGAGATTCTAGCATATGGTGATCTCCGGAGTATGATACTTATGTTTAGTGGGCTATGTATTTATAGGACCTTACGTGTTAGAGTCTGTAATCCTTATTTTGAAATTGTATTAATCAAATCGAATGTTCAAATGTTTTAAATTAAATTGGAGCTCTTTTGTATCATTTTGACTATTTATCTATATTTTCAACCGTGGCTTAAATGTTTTTGAGAAATACCTTGTTGGGCTAAACCCAGTTTGTGAAATTTTTATGGTTTTTGGTTTGGGCTTGAGGCCCAATTGTGACATTCGGGTCGAGGGTATTACAGGTCAAGCTATCCTAGAACTAGTGTATGAGTAGTTTTTCGTTGTCGAGGTATAGAGACATCTTCTTATAGTATATGGTAAGATATGCCGAAGGGCAGGTGGTTCCATCGTATTTCTCAAAATTTAGGGCTTTGAATTTTGAAAGACTCACCAGATCAATGACCAGACTCAGCTCACGGGCGTCTATGCCACCATTTATGGCTACTCCTTGTAGGGCCTTGACGAGCCATTCTAGCTTATCGCAGTGGTCTTTAAATTTCTTATTCCTTTGGCTTTATTATCGATCTCATCAAAATCTAAGACCTTGAGGTCTTGATTGTCTCTAAAGCCTACTCAAGATTCAGTTGGGGCACACGCATAGATCTCAATCATGTAGATCTGAAACTTCTTGAGCGAAAATACTTATAGGGGTACCCCTGGTGCTAGTAAAGTTGGGTTGACTGCTTTGGCTATTTTTCCAGCTTCTGGATCCTTATAGCCCAACATGGAGGCTATATGGTTGACAGTGCTTCTTTTGGCTAAGGTAATCTCATCATTCAAGTTTTTTTCAATCATCTTGAGCTTATCGTAGGATCCTTTCAAGTTGACTTATATAGCTGTCATATGTTGTCCATTTCTATCTTTCTAGTTTAGGAACGAGTACTGTACGAATGCGTAATTTTACTGGGATCTGCTACCATTGAACTTTCCGTAGTCAATTTATTTAATTAATTTTCATGTAAATTATCATAATATAATGCAAATGAATGATGCATGATGCAAGATCGTTGGTACTCCAAAAGTAAAGGCATATTTCATTGCTTATGAAATTTGTGTACACATTATTTAGAAAGACAAACTAAAGGCTTAAAATAGCTCTACTATTCTTTTGCTCCCTTGAGGCGTTTCAAGGCTGGTTGTTCAATCTTCGGGATTGGAACTAGGGCGACTTCTCTTTGTACACAGTCGAAGAATGAGCTCATCTACTAGTATTACTCAATGGCCTAATCTAGAAAGTTCAACAATATATGTCCATCTTTCTCGGTCAGAAAAAACCTATATCTTAGTGCCTCAGCTCGGTTCTTCATCTCGCAGGCTTTCACGATTGCCTTCTGCAACTGTGTAGTCATGTGGTGGATGTATAACTGTCGCCCTAAGTATGCAATATTGACAACCCGCTTAGAATCTGCCCACTGGATTTTCTCATAATCCTAGCCAGCTAAAAGGGTGTGTATGTGACCCTTTTGTGCTTGCAACTGTGCTTTCAAATCTTCGATACCATAATGGAGTAACTCAACCTCAATGTTTTTCATCTATTTCTCTTTTAGCTTCGTTTCCAGGTCTTGATTCAGATTGCAGTGTTTGTCAAGGCTGATGCGGGCCTTAAAGTACTGATCTTCCAAGTTTTATCTTTTGTTAGAAAGTCGGTCTGCTTTCCCCTTCTATTTTTGGGCCTCACATTTCCAATGTTTCAACTCTATTTTTAGTTCCTCGAGCTGTGCCTTTTCTTCTTTTGTGGGCCTAGAACTACTGGCCTGAGTTGCCTTCGTCTTTAATTTGTTGTTTTCTAGGGTTAGTTCCTAGACTTCTTTCAAATAGAGCTCTTGTTGGGCCAATAATTTCTTTACCTCTTTCTGATAGCCCTACTTTTGATATTCCTCGGCAACTAGTTTCCCTTCGAGCTCGGTAACTTTCTTCTATAATATCCCTTTCTCTTCTTGAAATCTTGCATGTAGACCTCCAATTTTGTCATGAGGGCACTAGGCTGAGGGTTATTTATTTTTCTTACTAAAGCCGAGACGCCTAAGTTATCGAACTTTTGCTTCCTCCATTTCGTATAGTCGAACGTGAATCCATAAAAAGGCCACTTCCATGCGGCAAGGCTGTTTCATGCGCGTATAATCTTTTCAACTCGTGATGCCGAATTATTGTCCTCATATTCAAAGTCTTCCTTTTGCAACCCATAGGTGGAAGGGATCCGTATTGTCGCTGCACAAGGGAAGGTGCATAGCTAGTGGCTCCTCATAGGCCTATTAGAAGAACCTATTTAAATTCTCCACACATATACAAAATGGGCATTTGGTACATTCATGAAGCTCTCTATGTCACATCGTTGCTAATAAGGTTCTGGAAAAGGTTCTCCCACTGATCTCCACTCTCATCTCGCCGCTAGCTCTTTTTGGTGGCTTCCCTAATCGAGACCATGTCTCATAAAGTTGAGTGTAGGCCAATCTTCTCACCATCCCAAAAATGACTCTTCAGCCATAGGTAAAAGAGCTATGTACATCCGGTGAAATAGCCATTTCCACAGACTCGAGAGTAGTTCAGTGACCTGATCGTCTTGGCTAGAATGGATGAAACTGGATTCACAGCCTTCTGGGCCAGCAACTCTACCACAGCTATTTCTATATGCCCCAGGACCTTCGAGAAAATCACCAACCCGTAAATGGCTAAAGCAAGCAAATCTAGGGCTTTATCACTTTTTATTTTTTTCACAATTTGAGAGCATAAAAATTCTGCAGTGAGGCACTGGCTTTTGTTCTTCGTTGCAACTTGGGCCTCTATTTCCTTGATTTTCAACCCGGTGAGATTGGCGAGTTTTCATCGGTAGCCCACATTTTGATCCATCGAGTAGATTATATCGGGCCCTTCTACCTCAAGGTGTAGCAGGACTATATACTCCTCAATGGTGGGAGTCATATCCTCTTGGTTGAAGATGAAGCAACAGTAGGCTGGATCTTAGAATTTAATAGCCGCGGAGATCATGGGCTCATCCACCTCCACTTTGAGTAACAAGGCTATGTCTTCGAGTCTTCACCCGGCCTCCTCTAGTCAAACTCGAGTCTTCACCCGTCCACATCCATCATTAAAATGGGGAGTGTCTCTTTTCCTCTCTTATATTTTGGTTTACATATAGGGACATTATGATTTAAGTGAGGGGGTGGAAGTTGCATCAAATTTTACCTTTCTTATTCAATTGGTTGGAATTGAGTTTTTCTTGAATTAATGTATTGAAATTGATGGTTGCATATCTTATTTTTCACCTTATTTCTTTGTTTTTCTTGTGAATTTTAATCTCGCTTTTATTGGAATTTAAGAAGCTTGATGGCAATTGGCATGATTAATTTTTCTTTAAAATTTTTGACATTCCATGCATTTGTTGGTTAAATTGATTGCATGACTTAGTGCAATTAACCTTTCATGTGAGATTTGAGCCTAATGAGCATAAATTTTCATTCTTGCTCTTTGTTAATTTTGAGTGTGCCGACTAATTCTTTGCATTCTAGAACTTGTAGCACAATGCTTGTCGAGACTACACGATTTAATGTGATGCTTTAGTGTGATATAGGCATTAGGTTTTAACCCCTTTCTCTTCCCAAAAAGGGCATACCCTTTGTTTATTTAACCCTTAGATAACCAATTTTGAGCTTTATCATTTTCTTTGATTTACCATATCTTTAACCGAAACCAATTTTGTTGTTTTTTTCTCTTTTTGTCACCATTTTCAGGACAAATTTAAGGTTATTCCGAAGCAGAAAAAAAGAGATTTGAAAAAAACAAAAACAATGCAGTTTCGAACAATACAGAAAAATACATTGCAGAAAAAAATAGTACAGTTTGGTTCGAAAAGTGCAGAAAAATACAGTGCAGAACAGGTTGAATAAATTGTTCGAACGGTGTAAAAAAAGAGAAAAAGAAAAAAAGAAAAGAAAATGAGAACTTTTTTTCCTTTATTTCATTTTACTTCCCTTTGAATAATTCTTTGGAATAATTTTCTCCTTGTTCTGAATTTTTAAACCCGATCTTTGGCCTTTATCCTACTTGGACCTTAGCCCCATTACAACCCTTTTAAAGACCTCTTGATTATTGCATCATGTTCATACTTAGTAGTGGAGATTAGATTTAGTTACAAGCTTATGGTAATGCTTTGATTAGTTAGGCTTGAGTGATTCTTTTTACCCGAAACACTTGAGCGAAAGAGTGAACCAATGTGAGGTACTAAGTCTTGCTTCTTTGAGATTAATGAATAATTGGAATGTCATGTTTTGCTATTACTTGTTTTTAATTGTGCCTTTAGATTGATTTCTCTTGAGTTTTATCAATTTCTATGATTTTGATTTGCTTGGAAGTCTTGAGAATTTTGTGAAATTGAGATGGCAACTTGAAATTCTTGATGCATCAATTGAGAAATGCTTGAGGACAAGCATTGAATAAGTGAGGGGGAATTTGATGAGTAGTTTAATTGATCACTTTTTCATCTTTAATTATGCCTCTAAAGATTCGAATATGATACTGATCTGGGCTTTATTATGTGTTTTTCGTACAGACCTTTAATTCTGGAAAACACACTGAAAAGAGGCAAAATTCTGCAAATTTTATCTAGAGTCAAGGCTAGGCTAGTAGGCATGAATCCGCGTATGAAATATCTGACTGGACACCATGTCAGCACTTCTAGAAGATGACGTCAGCACTTTGATAGCTTATAAGCCGCATTTTGATAGCTTATTAGACGGATTTAAAATTTAAATTTGGGATTATCATTTGTATTTAGTTTAAATATTTTTAGGATTTATCTTTTATCTTTTAGGATTATTTTTAGGGTTATAAGATACTATAAATACCTCATTGGGGTAAGCTATCTGACATCTCATCTCACTCATTCTTAGTTTTCTTTTTTTTTTACTTTGGAAGTTTTTATAAAATTCCCTTATCTTTTATTTTTGTTCTTTTAAATTTTATTTATTAAATGCTAAGTATGATTTCTTCCATAATAATGCTTAGCTAAATTATTCTATTAGACAAGGGCTTAAAGCGAGGCTTCAATTCACTTTGTGAGAACTAAAAGTACTCAACAACTTTGTTTTACACTCTCAATTTTCTGAAAACTTAGATCGGCAATCGGTTTTTCTATTAAAATCTTTTCGCTTTTCATTTCAAAAGTGCACGTTGACTTGATTGTTCTTGGGATTTACAGTTAGGAAGAAGGAACAACGATAGTCGTGGTTTTGACTTTCTATGAACACACTTAGCGATGGATTCGCTAAGGTAAATTGAGAACAGATTCGATTCTCAGTGAGACAACATAATCCGAGTCAGGTTTTTTAAAATTTTAAAAACTATTTTATTCTAAGGGCGATAGTCGTGGTTAGTCTAACTAGAAAACTGGAATCTGAAAATTGATTTTAGATTATCGGTTTAACAAGGAGAAAAACAAGTTACAAGGGTTGGGCCTTGTAGACTGTAATCGGTATGTATCCGGAGTGAAAATTTTTTTTCAATGATCATAGCGAATTGAAGCAGAGCAAAATCTTAAGGCTAATTAATTTAATCGATTTATTTTTACTTCATTTATTATCGCAGTCATTTAACACTTATTCTCAAGTTATCAAGATCAAACCCCCTCATTCACTAAATTACCTTGCAACAGTCATAATCAGAACAATCGTATATTAGAAACTCCTTAGTCTCTGTGGACCGACACCTTCTTCTCTATACTATATTTTTATTTATTTATTCTAAGATTAAGGAATATTTTATTTGACAAAAACGACGCTTGTCAATTCTTAAAGGTGTTTGGCTGCGAATGCTATCCTTATCTACGACCGTTCAACAGACATAAGGTTGAGTTTCGATCCAAGGCTTGTCTCTTTCTTGTCTATTCTCCCGAGCATCATGGATATCAACGTGTTGATGATAAAGGACGGATCTATATTTCTCGTAATGTTATCTACAATGAGCATATATTTCCCTTTGCTCAAGCTCAAGCTACAGCAGCCACCTCTCAACCTCAGTTTTCCAGCTTCGTTCCAGTACATTCTCATGTTCCAGGATCTTCAACTTAATCAGCTACCTCTACTAGGCATGCTCCCACATCTGTTCAATCCACAACTGTTCCTGACACTGATACATCTTCTCCTCCTCATGACAATATTCCTTATAATGACCACCCACATTCTCATCCTCAATCTGTTGTTCCTGATCATCCTACTCAGGCTGGCATCAGATCCCTTGCGTCTGCTACCATAACGGAGTAACTCAACCTCAGCGCTTTTCATCTTTTTCTCTTTTAACTTCCTTTCCAGGTCTTGATTCAGATTGCAGTGTTTGTCAAGGCTGATGCGGGCCTTAAAGTACTGATCTTCCAAGTTTTATCTTTTGTTAGAGAGTCGATCTGTTTTCCCCTTCTATTTTTAGGCCTCACATTTCCAATGTTTCAACTCTATTTTTAGTTCCTCGAGCTGCGCCTTTTCTTCTTTTGTGGCCTAGAACTACTGGCCTGAGTTGCCTTCGGCTCTAATTTGTTGTTTTCTAGGGTTAGTTCCCAGACTTCTTTCAAATAGAGCTCTTGTTGGGCCAATAATTTCTTTACCTCTTTCTGATAGCCCTCCTTCTGATATTCCTCGGCAACTAGTTTCCCTTCGAGCTCGGTAACTTTCTTCCATAATATCCCTTTCTCTTTCTTGAAATCTTGCTTGTAGACCTCCAATTTTGTCATGAGGGCACCAGGCTGAGGGTTATTTATTTTGCTTACTAAAGCCGAGGCGCCTAAGTTATCGAACTTTTGCTTCATCTATTTCGTATAGTCGAACGTGAATCCATAAAAAGGCCACTTCCATGCAGCATGGTTGCTTTCATGCGCCAATAATCTTTTCAACTCGTGATGCCGAATTATTGTCCTCATATTCAAAGTCTTCCTTTTGCAACCCATAGGTGGCTGGGATAAACTTGAAGGGATCCGTATTGTTGCTGCACAAGGGAAGGTGCATAGCTAGTGGCTCTCTATAGGCCTATTAGAAGACCCTATTTAAATTCTCCACACATATACAAAATGGGCATTTGGTACATTCATGAAGCTCTCTATGTCACATCGTTGCTAATAAGGTTCTAGAAAAAGTTCTCCCACTGACCTCCACTCTCATCTCGCCACTAGCTCTTCTTGGTGACTTCCCTAATCGAGACCATGTCTCATAAAGTTGAGCGTAGGCCAATCTTCTCACCATCCCAAAAATGACTCTTCAGCCATAGGTAAAATAGCTATGTACATCCGGTGAAATAGCCATTTCCACATACTCGAGAGTAGTTCAGTGACCTGATCGTCTCGGCTAGAATGGCTGAAACTGGATTCACACTCTTCTGGGTCAGCAACTCTACCACGGCTATTTCTATATGCCCCAAGACCTTCGAGAAAATCACCAACCCGTAAATGGCTAAAGCAAGCAAATCTAGGGCTTTACCACTTTTTTTATTTTTTCGCAATTTTAGAGCATAAAAATTCTGCAGTGAGGCACTGGCTTTTGTTCTTCGTTGCAACTTGGGCCTCTATTTCCTTGATTTTCAACCTGGTGAGATTGGCAAGTTTTCATCGGTAGCCCACATTTTGATCCATCGAGTAGATTATATCGGGCCCTTCTACCTCAAGGTGTAGCAGGACCATATACTCCTCAATGGTGGGGGCCATATCCTCTTGGTTGAAGATGAAGCAAGAGTAGGCTGGATCATAGAATTTAATAGCCGCGGAGATCATGGGCTCATCCACTTCCACTTTGAGTAACAAGGCTATGTCTTCGAACTTTCTAGCGAATGTGACTTGGTCTTGGGCCTTCAGAATATTCCCATAAGGTGATTAGTTTGGACAAGTTATTCCACGGTAGGCCCATGTGAACTCGTCCTGGAAAATTCTAGACTGTTTCCCTCTGAACATTGTCATCGTATCAACGCTGGAGCTTCAAGGCTTCACTTCTGACATTTGTATTCGGATGGCATGCCCTTATGTTGGATAATGCTACTCGAAGGCTCATGATCAAGCACTACAACAAATTTATAAATTTGTGACGAAATTTCAAAATGGCGTTGTGTATAATGTCACAGAATATACTATAAACGTGACGATTATTTCTTCGTCACATTTTGTGATTGATCGTGTATCTTTTGTGACAATTTTTAAAAATGTTATTGATTTTCGTCACTATATATTTGGCCAAAATTTACCTCTAAAAAATTTGGTGGGAAATCTTTCAATAATGTTTAGACAAAATGGCAACGTAAAATCGTCTCCAATAAAATGGAAGTATTAGTGACTATTTCTTATTATGAGGATCTGATTTGAATTAGCGACAATGTAAATTTGTCACTAATAAGTTTTATTCTTGACAATTTGATTTGTCATATTTTATAGTAAGAAATAAAAGGTGACATTTTATTCATGTCACAGAACTGGTTTAACGTGACAAAATCAATTATTTGTCACTCATTGTAATATTTATTGTGTTTTATATGTCGATTTAAAAGACATCATGTGATTGTATTGCTTAATAGTTGGTGCCAAGAATTAGAATAAAAAATTGGCAAGAAAATTTTTTAGTGACATGTTGAATGTTTAAAAAAACTATTTTTAAATAAAATTTAAAATTATAACAATATTAAACTATTCCTTTTTCTGAAAATTTCAAAATTTATTTAAAAAATAAAATGTGAGATATTATTAAAATTAAAAAATTTATACTTTTTTTTGTAATTATAGAAAAACATAAAATCATTTATTTACTAAAAAAATTGAAATTTTATTAAAAATAATAAAATTATTTGTTAACATTGTAGAAAATATTAATTTTAACAAAAATTCTAAAATATTGAAAAATTATTATACAATGTTAAAGATTTATGGTTAAAACTGTGAAAATTAGAATTATGGTTAAAATTATGATTCCTATAAGTTTAGAACCTTTTTAAAAATTATTAACTGTTGAAGGGTTAAACCTTTAATTTACCCTATTGTTTTATCAAAATACATATAAGATTAGATCTTCATTTGTTTTATTTTTTTTCTGAATACCTATAACCTTAGTTGCCTCTTCATCACTGCCTGAAAACCCTTGTCCTTTTACTAGTCGGCTGTCACTATATTTTGTTTTCAACCTTTTCTTTGTTTCTGTGGTTGATGGCATCAAACAACATCGCCCCAACCGTACATTCACAAATCTTATTCAAATGAGTTCCTAATCAAACGAAGTCTATTCTTCCTTGTGCTTTCTCATTTCTTGTTGTTGCGAAAAAAAAAAAAGTTGCATGCTTTATTTTGAAGGGCATACAATTGGCACTGAAACTATCTATTTGTTTGCATTTTATTAATTGATTAATAGTTCACAAGGTCAATGGATCCATTTGACATTGCTATGTAATACTTAGCAAGGTGTTCAGTTAACTGCTCTTGTCAAAGTAATTATAATGCGAAGTCTTGGATTCAGTTTTACTTCATTTTTATGATTTTCACTTAATAAAAAATGCTACAAGATATCTTTGAATTTTGACAGATTTTTAATGCGATGTTTGAACAAGAAAGTTTGAAGACAACATCTGCTATGCAAACCCTCTCAGTCAACCTCTCATTGTTGTTTGGGCAGCATTCCTCGCACCTCTCTGGTTCGTTACAGTCATCTAACCACAAACTCCTATGCCGTCGAACCTCCGTGACCAAGAGGCAATGGGGACAAAGAAGATTAGTAGAGGCTTGAAATCAGTGGACCAGATCTGAGGGCTTGTTTTAGTCATTTTTTAGGAAGGGGTCAAATTGTAATTGCCGTATAGTTTTAGGTTTTATTTTTTTTAAATATAGTGTTTTATTGTAATTTGTCAAAATATGAGCTTTTATTGTTATTTTAAAAAAGCATAAGTCATTATTGTAATTTATGAGAACTTTTTCCTTTATTATAATTTTCTAAAGTTTTGGCATTTATTGTAATTTATAAAAAGTGACGGCCTTTATTTTAATTTATAAAGAGTGATGGACATTATTGTAAATTTAAAAAAGTCTTGGCCTTTATTATAATTTATAAAGAGATTTGGTTTAATTATAATTTATATAAAAATTTAAACCTTTAGTGTAATTTTATGATTTTATTTTTAATAAATAAATTTTAAAATTTTCAATAAAAAATTGTGACGATATTTATTTCGTTACTTCTACAAAAAAATTATTGTATTATTGGTGACAATACGAATGATTAATGACGACATTTTATATTATTTGGTGACATAATTAGTTGTCATAAAAAACAAGTTATACAATGATGTTATGCATAAACGTCACTATATGTTTATCGATATGTGATGAAAAAAGATACATCGTCACACTACACATTTAGTGACACACCTAACGTGACGTTCGCCGTGACATCGAATTTTATGTCACAAAATATAAATAGTGATGTAAATGTAAGTTTCAATGACAATATTTTCAACGTCAATAATAAACAAATTTATTGTAGTGAAGGACTGACTTTCGTTTTAAAATACCAACAGTGTATGATATGATGCACTAACAATGAAACAAAAAAAAAAAAAAAACAAAGGGTTAGTACATCATAATAATACACTAACATATGGTATAAAACAGAATATAAACCCTAGGTTGCATGCATGGCTCTAGCGGGGTGGGCTTTCTAAACATTTACATATGTGGATTCATGTCTAAAAGGTACTCGAACCGACCTCACCCCTACTAAGGAAGGTGAGAAGTTCGACCTTGGCCCATCACAGGCTTGCGGATCGAACACGATTTGAGGGATGCATTTTGCTATGCCATACGAAGGATTACTCACGAAGGCATAGGTACTTTGGACCCCGGAAGTGTTCACTGACTCATACAGAGGATTACTCACGAAAGCAGAGCCACTTAAAAGGATTTAGCCGGGTAAAAGGCTCATGTTATGATGTACCTAAAACACATAAAATAAGACAAGGAAAAAAATATTAGTAAATAATATACAAAGAGAAAAATAATAAACACAAAAAAACCCAAAAATGAAAGAAAATACTTTGTGACCAAATAAAAGTTGTGCCACTTATTAATATCCCCAGCGGAGTCGCCAAGCTGTGATAATGGAGTCGTCATTGGTCCTTTTTTATAGGTTCGAAAACCTAAAACAAACCAGAGATTACGAAATTCTGAAAGTTCGGGAGCACGGTTACGTGTGGGGAAACGTTTAGCTCCCTCACAACGCCCGTAAAACGGTGCTTATTTGATCACTCATATTTTTTAACGTTTTTGGGTTTATAAAGGCATAGGGAATTAATTAAATTTAAAATCTACATTTTTAAAGATTTCACTCCAATTAAGAATAATTTAATTAAGGTGATATTTATTAAAGTTACTAAAGGTGAGGTTTTTAATGACCTAAGCTAACCTTTATTGCAAGATTTATTAAAAGCCTAAATCTAAAGTGTGTTTTATTGTCTTGATTTAAAGATTCTAACTTAAGAAGTTTTTTATGGCATGAATTTTATATGTGAATCTAGAGAGTGTTCATTTGACAATTTATTTTAAGGAAACTTAAACTATAGGTTTTTATTATTTAAGAGTGAAAACCTAACTAAAGAAACATATTAAAGACTCTAACCCTACAATATTACATATATTAATTTACACACAAAAGTACGAATAGCGTAAATATAATATAGAAAATAATAAACAAAAGATAACTAAATTGAAGAAAAAGAAATTAAAAGCCAAATTAAACGATAAAGGGACGAAATTGCAAGAAAATAAAAGCCATATCATGTATGTAACACCGGCGATTCCGATCGTGAATCGCAATGGTGGTGTCGGTGGCTCTTACGGCGGTGGATGGCAGTCATCACGGCAGCGGCGGCCATCAATGATGGCGGCGGATGACAGTGACTTACTCGGCAAAAACATTTTCCTTACCCTTTTATTTCGAACATAACAACAAGACAAAGAAAGGCAAAACAATAAAAACAAATAAAAATATAATAGAAAGCTAAACGATGTACCTCAATGAAGGCTTCGAATCTTTATTGCTCAGAATTTCAGAATACAACTTCTTTGTATTTTCTGGGTGTTTCCAAGAAAAATGTGTATGAATGAGTGTGTGCGTGAGTCCAAGAAGAAAATATATTGTGTGTTACAAGTGAATTACAAAGCTTCATATAGCCAAAAAATGAAGAACATAAGGGAAGAATCCATGATTCTTTCTCAAATTACAATGAAGTAAAAACTCTAGAATCTCCGGAATATGCTTGATTTCTTCCCTTTTTGAGCTGGTTATTCCTTGATTTATTTGCCTTTTGGTTCAGATTTGGTACAATCTTCTCTTTTTCTATAATTCTTGTTTGGGGAACACATCGGATGAGTAAGGTGCAAGCTTAGGGTTTGACGGCGACGGCTAGGGCATGTGGCCCTGGCGGTGCCGGTTAGGGGCTAGGGTTTTGGTCAATTTGGCCCTTTGTACAAGGACCCTCATCTTTTTTATTATTTTTTGGACTCTATATATTTTTTTAGATTTTAATGGACTTCAATATATTTACATATTTACAAAAATAAAAGGCCGGATAAAATTAGTGACTACAAATATATGAGTTTAATCTCTTACATCAATTTCCCTTCAACTTACAAGTTGAATCGAGTTTGTTTTCTCAAACCTGATCTGGTAGTTATCTGTAAATTGAAAGTCATATAACTGTTGAAATATAAAATATATAATAAATGTTGCAATTCAGAGCATGAAAGTTTTATTTGGTCTAGTGCTGCATCTTTTGTTTCTATAACGCCCAAGTTCAACTACCCCTCGACCCATTTCTTTTTCGCTTTATCTTTCCTTTTCATCTAGGTGGTACTTTATTTTTCTTCTTCAACCAGGTGACATATATTGCCACCTAATTAGATAATTAATTTTAAATTAAATTAAAATTAATTAACTTCAGAGTTTAGTTATCACTTATCACCAGTGTAGTTTATATTTTTTTTAAGTTCAAAATATAATTACCGAGTCATTTATGACTAACAATTGACTTTGACTCAATGGTAAGACGTGTCCCATTTAATCAAATTAATGTTCTTCCGGAAGGGAAAACGTTTTCTATTATAGTATCTTGTCCATAGCTTTCCAGTGCTAACCTCGTTATGGTGCTTTGTCATATGATGCCTTTGCTACTTATTCTACTTATTATTGTTGTATACCTTATTAAAATCAATTTTAGGTTGAAATTCAACTGGGATAAGTTTAAAAGCACAAGGTAGTATATTTTTGCCATAGCACTTAGTGGTTGAAAGCTTTGTTTCTTACTTTTTCTAGCTAGTTAGATGCAACCAAATGCTTCAGAGTCCTACGGTGAACCTTATTAGACGAATGATATAATTATCAGGACGATAGTAACGAACAAACAAACAACCGCAAAGAAACATAACACCAAAAATTTACGTGGAAAACCCAAAAGGGAAAAAACCAGGGGCAGAGGAGGAGAAACTTCCACTATGTAAAAAGGAGATTACAACTGATGAATGAACCCTTAATCCCTTGTATCTATTTATAGGGATAAGAGACTTGTTTCTAAAGGAAACCTGCATAGAAAGAAATTATACTGAAACTGGGTTTCCAACTCTTCATCACATATTCAAGAGAGAAGTATAATCCTACAAGGATTTGAATAACCCAAACTAGAATTTGAGTCAGAACTCTAACAATCTCCACCTTGGCACAAATTCTTGTCCAACAAGAGCTCCACCTCTTCCACAAAACCCTTTCAAAAGGGTGGTCATCAACAATGAACACCAACCAAGTCTAAGCAATGCTCAAACTTGATTGTAGTAAGGGACTTGGTCATCATATCCGCAAGATTGTCGTAAGTACTGATCTTGTTCACAACAATGTCACCTCGGGAAATAATATCACGAATAAAGCGATATCGTATATCAATATGTTTTTTCCTCTCATGAAACATCTGATCCTTCGTGAGGAAGATAACGCTTTGACTATCACAAAACAACGTACTAATTTGAAAGTCTTCATAAAGTTCACCATATAGTCCCTTTAACCAAATCGCTTCTTTGCAAGCTTCAGTAATCGCCATGTACTCAGCTTCAATGGTTGATAAAGCAACTGTGTGTTGTAAGGTGGCTTTCCAACTAATGGCACAACCTCCAACAGTGAAGACATAACATGTTAGAGATCTTCTTCTATCTAGGTCTCTAGCAAAATCAGAATCAAAATACCCAATGACTCCATCTTTATTTCTTCCAAACTGTAAGCAAGCATCACTAGTGCCTCGTAGGTACCTAAAAACCCATTGAACAGCCCTCCAATGTTCTTTTCCAGGATCTTCCATGTATCTGCTCACTGAACTGGCTGTGTGTGTTAAATTCGGGCTTGTGCAAACCATAGCATACATGAGAGATCCCACCGCGCTTTAATATGGAACTCGTGACATGTACTCAATCTCTTCATCTGATTTTGGGGATAAGTCTTATGAAAGTCTAAATTGGGCCGCTAGGGGAGTGCTAACTGGCTTAGCATTCTTCATATTAAACCTGCAAAGAACCTTTTCAATGTACCCCTTTTGATTTAGGTACACTTTACATGATTTTCGATCTCTCTTGATCTCCATTCCAAGTATCTTCTTTGCTGGTCCCAAATCTTTCATCTCAAATTCTTGGTTAAGCTGAGTCTTGACATGTCTTATCTCTTCTTTATTCTTAGTTGCTATCAACATGTCATCAACATAAAGCAGTAGATATATAGGCGAGCCATCACTACTCCTTTTAAAGTAAACACAACTATTAAAATTACTTCGCTTGAAATTATGAGTAGTCATAAAGGAATCAAACCTCTTGTACGATTGTCTAGGGGACTGTTTTAGGCCGTACAAAGATTTTTTTCAACAAGCAAACATAATTATCTTTTCCTGAGACCACGAAACCTTCTAGTTGTTGTATGTAGATGTCCCCATCAAGTTCTCCACGTAAGAATGCAATTTTTACATCTAACTGCTCAAGCTCGAGATCGTATATGGCTACTTACCAAGTAAAGCCTGGATCGAACTATGCTTCACTACTGGCAAAAATACATCTGTGAAGTTTATGCTCAAAATTTGACTGTAGCCTTTTGCAACCAGCCTTACTTTGTATATGGGTTCTTCAACTTCTGAGATCCCCTTTTTCTTCTTGAAAACCCATTTACAATGAACTACCTTCTTATCCGTATGGAGATTCACAAGGTTCCAGGTAGCATTCTTGTGAAATGATTCCATCTCTTCTTGCATGGCAACCAACCAATTTCTTGCATCTTTATAGCTAATCGCCTCAGAGTAAGACGAAGGCTCTTGATTTGCATCAATATCTTCAGCAACACTCAAAGCATATGCAACTAGATCAGCCTCGACATATATTTGGGGTCGTTTAATTTATCTTCTCGGTCTATTTCTGGCTGTGGATATTCTGGTGAGGGAAGAGATGTATTTTTGGTTTTTGTACTAACCTGGGGGGTCATCCCATCTTTGGGTGTCGTATCAATATGAAGCTCCACTTTCTTGGACTGTGTGGTTGAATTCTGTTGCTTTTTGTTGGTGGAATCCTTGAAGGATGAATCACGTACCATGACAGCTTCATCAAATATAACATCTCTGCTAATCACAATTTTTCTAGTTTTCAGACACCATAGCTTGTATTCTTCTACTCTAGCTTTATATCCCAGGAACACACATTTGATGGATCTTGGTTCTAATTTTCCGTTATCTACATGAGCATAAGCAGGGCAACCAAAAATTTTTAGATTAGAATAATTGACGGGATTACCAGCCCATACCTCTTATGGTGTCTTTTTCTCAATGGCAATGGATAGAAACTGATTAATCAAAAAACATATTGTTGAAGCTGCTTTAGCCCAGAATGGCTTCGATAACCCAGAATTGGACAACATACATTGAACCTTTTCCATTATTGTTCGATTCATCCGTTTAGCAACGCCGTTTTGTTGAGGTATGTTACGAACTGTCAAGTGTCTCACGATCCCTTATGACTTGCACAACTTATTAAATTCTCCAGAACATAATTCTAACCTATTATCAGTGCGAAGACGTTTAACTTGTTTTCCTGTTTGTTTCTCGATCATCATTTTTCATTCCTTGAATGTGGATAGAACTTCACTCTTTTGTTTTAGGAAGAATGGCCTGACTTTTCTAGAAAAGTCGTCAATGATTGTCAGCATGTAACTGGCTCCACCACTAGAAGGTACTCTAGATGGCCCCCATAGATCAGAATGAATATAATCTAGAGTACTTTCGTGTTGTAAATTCCCCTAGTGAATCAAACTCACTGTTGTTTCCCGAAAATGCAGTGCTCACAAAACTCTAGTTTGCAAATTCCTTACCCGTCTAGGAGTCCTCTTTTGCTTATTTTTGTCATGTCGCTTTCACTCATATGCCCCAGGCGCATATGCCAAAGTTTTGTAGTATCTTCATTTGACATGGGAAGAGAAGCGATTGCACTGTTTCCAACAATTGTGGAACCCTGCAAAACATATAGTCTTGAGGTCTTTTTCTGTCTTATCATCATAATGAGGGAACCCTTGTTGATCTTCATGACTCCACCTTCAGCAGTATACTTGAACCCTTTCGAGTCAAGGGTACTTAGCGAAATCAGGTTCCTCTTTAGATCTAGTACATGACGTACGTCGGTTAGGGTTCTGATAAACCCATCGAACATCTTAACTTCTATCGTGTCAATCCCTGCAATACTGCATGATGCGTTATTCCCCATCATAACTATTCTTGTAGAAACAGGTTCATATGTTGTAAACCAATTCCGATTGGGACACATGTGGAAAGTGCATCCAGAATCGAGGATCCATTCTTCATTCACTTTAGGGTCATTGTTGGCCGCAACTAAAAGTTTAACATCGCTATAGTTTTCTACTATATATACTTTACCAGATTTTTCTGCATTCTGATTTGGAGTCTCTCTCTTGATCTTATTCTCTAACTTGTAACACTTAGATTTACTATGACCTTTCCTTTTACAAAAAACACAAGTTTTACCTCAATTTGATGACTTGGATCTGCCCCTGGTTTTACCTCCAAAATTACGACCACTTTTTCTTATGCAATTCGAACTAGTTGATCCATACGCCATTATCGTCAGCAACCTGAAGCTCTTGATACCAGTTTGATATAATTATCGGGATGATAGTGACGAACAGACAAAGAATTGCAAAGAAACATAACACCAAGAATTTATGTGGAAAACCCAAAAGGGAAAAACCACGGGCAGAGGAGGAGAAACTTTCACTATGTAAAAAGGAGATTACAACTAATGAATGAACCCTTAATCCCTTGTATCTATTTATAGGGACAAGAGACTTGTTTCCAAAGAAAACCTGCATAGAAAGAAATTTTACTCAAACTGGGTTTCTAACTCTTCATCACATATTCAAGAGAGAAGTATAATTCCACAAGGATTTGAACAACCCAAACTAGAATTTGAGTCACAACTCTAACAACAAACTTGAAATTGAGGTCAGCTTAGGGCTTGCTTTTGATTATGTTACTTTAGCTATACAAAGCACTTGTTAAATGTCTGTTTTGTTAATTAAGCTCAAATGGATATTTCTTTTTGAAAACGGTTTGAAAAGTTCTACATCGAAGATATAACGATGTATACACTCTTCACATTGGTTCAATTTGCACATTAACCAATACCTTGGTCTTTATTGTTTGTTTTGGTGTTTTTTCAAGCAAACTTTTTCAGGGAAAGGCTGCAGGGATGAACCCACATACATATTAGGAGGGGCTTGCCCCCCAACACATCAAAATCTTTTTTACTTTTGTTGTTTATATTAAAAAAATAGATTAATTATGAATTTGTTCCACCCATCTTTTAACAATTATGTTTTTCCTACCCAAAATTCTGGCTCCATCCCTGTGTTTATAGATATTGGTTATGTGTACACAAAATAAAATTTAAAATCTAAAAAGCTAGAAATTTAATTTTTAGAAAAGCATTTTTCAAATTAAGTTGAAAAACACTTTTGACATAAAAGACTATCTATCACTTTTAATTTCAAAAGTACTTTTGAAAAACAATGAAAAATGGATTTATCCCGATCAACTTCAATGTTTATTTTGGAATTACCAAGTCAAATTCTTTTTAGTCGTCTTTGTGCTATGTAAATGGATGTTGAGCGCTAGCTGGATAGTGTGGAACACATCTTAGAGCAAGTGGCCTACAATGACGCAGAAAAGACTTGGTTGTATTGTTTCATTGCTTAACGGTGATGTCTACCATTAATGGACCATTACTCGAGTTGGGGTTGTTGCCAATCGGATTAATTGGCGTTCTTTCGTGCATCGTTCAGGCGAAGGTATTTGGATACTCATTATCAAGAAGCTTGTAAGGGCGTGTTTATGGGCTTGGTCCAAGGACATCTGTTGATAGTTGAATATGAGGTCAAATTTTTAAGGTTGAACTAATATGCCCCCTGAGCTGGTTCGAAATGAAAGGGAATGCTGCAGCTGCTTCCGTTATGGCATGGTTAAAGAAATCAAGACTTATTTGCTTACGCCGGATATTACTGAGTTCGATGTAATGGTGAACAAGACAAATGATATCGAGGAATCCTTGGGAATACCCAGTCAGCCTGTGAGTTTTAACTCCGGAAAAAGAGGTGTCGAGTCTTCTAATACTCTGAGAAGTCGAATAAAAGGGAACATGACCGTAGGTACTGTCGGGACAATAGGCGTGATGACAAATGTGCTCAGAATCATCGGCTTGTTGATATATATGAGCTTCCGCCGTGTAAGCATTGTGGACGTCGGCATCCCAAAATCTAGCACTCAAAAAAATGTAGAACTATACTATAATATATTAATATGAACTTAATTGACATCCTGACCTTAGCTAAGCTGATAGAGCAGAAGATTGGTTATTTCTTACAAAGCAATCCTCAGGTCGTTGGTTCAAATCCGGCAGGTACGCTTAGTCTCCCTGCAAGCCCGGTTATATTTCGAACTCAAATATTTTCAGCTTTCATATGCAGAGACCTATTACATTACGTTTATTATTTTTCATTAGAAGGAGGCACTGCATCCAGTGTACCTTGATTTGCAATATTATTTCGTTTGGTTTTTCTTGCATATTTATTGCCCATAGGTGGAAGACTGTTAGATGATGAGAATATAATTGGAGTAACATACCTGATACCTTCACATTAGTGGTGGATTTAGAATCTTAAAAACAGATCCAAAATTTTAATACACCTTTTTTTTCTTTATAGATTAGTATACAAAATAAATTTTCATTTATAAACTGAACTACTATATTTAAAGTTTTCCTAGAAAATGGGGATGCCCCTTAATTCAGGTTTCGATGTAGAATGACTCGACAGAAACCGTTAGGATCAAACTAATGTTTCTTGGAAGGGAGATGGCACTGTGCTGCTCACCAACTTGCTTTTGACTCTTGTCAAATTTGCACGTGGCAGGGCAGAACTGGGGTCGATTTCATAATTCTGTATACAGTTGTTGTTTTATATGTGCTGATGCCACCTTACCTCTGCTGGATCAGTCTGTGGAACACAGGGTAGACCTGAATCATTGTTTGAACCTATTGGTTTAGTTTTACAGCTTCACCCTGTTAGATTACTCGTTTTATGAACCAGCCCAACACAAAATGGATCGTGGAGGCTTAAAAAATTCTAGTCACAAGCATAGCCTTTCACATCATATCATATATATTGTCACGACCAAACTTTTTGGATCGAGACATTAGCGTGAGCATCAGATAGGGAGGTTGTGCGCAATGTAACGGGCTTTCCAAATATGGCCCAGCACTCGGAGAATGTCGTGGACCATACCTTTGGGACCAAGGCGTTGGCGCAAGAATCAGCCAAAGAAGGTTTGCGCGATGTAACGGGCTTGCCAAATGTGGCCCAACACTTGGAGAAAGGCGTGGACCAAACCTTTTGACCGAGGCATTGGCGCAAGAATCAGCCAAAGAGGGTTTGCGCGGTGTAACGGGCTTGCCAAGACCGTCACACTTGGTCCGGCACTTGGAGAATGCTAGAAAGCCCACAGGACTTAGCCAAATCCATGGGGGATTCAGGAGGGTAATTTGGTCAAAGCATCATCTATTTATTTGAAATAAAATTTGTAGATAATGTTTGTGATAATTAGAGATTTGAATTGGGATTTGATTAGATAAGATCAATCTCGACCGTCGATGTAATTTAAACTGAGCCGTTGGATGTAGGGGAGTTCAACTATAAATAGAGGCTCCCTCCTCACTTGTAAATCACTTCACTACTTCACATTACTTCACTTCACTTCACTTCACTTTGAGTAATACAAGAAGCATTTACTCTAAACTCTTTGAGTGTTCTTTATTGTTCTTGAGTGTTCTTCGTTGTTCTAGCTGTCAATCTCTTTTCGTTGTTCTTTGATTAGTTTCCGCTTAGAACGATCTTTCGTTCGAGGGCTTCAGGAAGTGTTTGATCTTTCGGAGCGAGAATCCTGGCAGAGTTAGGTGTTTGTCGAGAGAGATTCACCTAAGGCCGTGACAAGGGATTTCAGGGTGACTTAGCTGACGTTTCAACTGACAAAGCGACTAAGGTTCACACGATTCGTCTGGAAAAGGTCTAGCCCGTGACAAGATCCATCGAAACCTGGAGGGCTTGTCGGAGCCGTTGTCGAGCAGGAGTACTCACAAGGCTGGTTGAAGGCTGACATAGGCGTAGGAATCAACTGATTTGCGTCGAAGGCGTCTAAGGCCACACGGATCCGCTAGGGTCAAAATCTAACCCCGTGACAAGTGGTATCAGAGCGAATTGAGGAAGGGACTTGCGTTCGAGCCAGCTCACAGTTGTAGTCAAGCGTGGTGGTGACTTGCGTTCAAGCCAGCTTGCAGGTGCAATCAAGTGTGGTGGATTCCAGCTTGTAGTTGCAGTCAAGCGTGGTGGTGATTTGCATTCGAGCCAGCTTGCAGGTGCAGTCAAGTGTGGTGGATTCTAGCTTGTAGTTGCAGTCAAGCGTAGTGGTGGTTTGCGTTCGAGTTAGTCGGAGTGATCAGGGATCAGACTAGTTCGTGTCAAAGTGGTGATTGAGATGGCACCAAAGAAGAAGACATTGACAATGGACGATGTAAGAAAGACTCTGAATGAATTTGACGAGAAGAACAACCGTCTTAAAAATAAGGTGCAATCGAATCTCGAATTCATAACAGTCGTGGAGGCTTGGGTCGATAAACTCTTGGACTTTAAGAAAGAGGCCAAGTTGGTGTTGGAACAGCTAGAGTCGGTAAACCTTGAGAAGCTGGGTTCGTTGGATTTTGAGATGTTAGAGTCTCTGGAAGGGATCCAGGAGGAGGTTCAATAGGCTCTTAATGGCTTGGATGTAAAGATGTCTGAGCGTGGCAATTCCTTAGAGGCTACAGTGGAAACTCTAAGAGAGGAGGCCAAAAAGACCTAAAGTGTTGTGGAGTCACGTCTTGAAAAGTTAGAGTCCATGAAGGGCAAGTTCAATGACGAGACGCAACGCATCCTCAACGAGTTGGAGATAGTTGGAGAGAGTTGTGCTTGTAAAGCCAAGATGGGGGCTTTGCAAAAAGCGGAGGATTCTTCCAAGGAGAAAACCACGAAGGAGATCCAAGAAGTTCTCAACTCGATGTACGAGAAGTTGAACCAACAAGATAATTCCCTTCAAAATGTAGTGGAGGCAATGAAGGCAGAATTAGAGTCGTTGGGAAAGAGGGTTCTTAGACTTGAGAAATCCGAAGAGGAGGCCAAGCAGATCCAAGGTGTTTTCGAGTCCTGTCTTGACGAAGTAGAGTCCATAGATGACCGGTTCAAGGACGAGACACGAGAAGTTCTCAACAAGTTGGTGACTGTTCGAAGGAGTAATGCTAGTGAAGATGAGATATAAGCTTTACGAAAAGAAGTGGATGAGCTCAAGAGGGAGCTGCTCAGTTGCAAGACGGCAATGAGTGAATGTGATGCGCTCAAGACCTTCTTAGAGGGATTTAGACCGGGGGCGAAGCTCGCAGTAGAGCAGGGAGATGCCCAAAGACTTTCAGAGGCTTTCGTTGTTGCCGAACCTTTGATCGAGCTCGCAGAATGCAAGCAGGCGAGTGTTGAGTCAACCAGGCCCAGTTCGAGAGACAAGGGGAATTGTGAGGCTAAGTCCATGCCAGAAGAGAAGGGGAGCAAGAAAGTTGAAGTGTTACTTATGTGATGGTCCTCATCTGATAAGGGGATATCCCGAGAAGAACCACCTAGCTGCCATGGTGAAGACAACAGACGAGTCAAAGGGTGAAGTAGTGAGACTTGGGACGATTGTGTGTGTCAATGCCGCCAAGCGAAGTGAGAGCTGTGGTTCGACTACAAGTGCCAAAGTAGTCCAACCAGTGATGAGACTTGGTGCGATAGCAAGTGTGAAAGCTGTCAAGCCGAGGGTAAAGACGAGGCGATTGGGGTGCTACCGATGCAAGGGACCTCATAAGTTACAGAGATGCCCGTTTCGAGCCAAGTGGTCCGAGGGACAAGACAAGGCTAAGAGTAAAGAGCCTGTGAAACTTGGTTCAGAGTTGTCTAGTTCTGCCAAGGTAAGCGGAGACCATGAGCAGAATGGGTTGAAGATGTCCGAGAAGGCTGGGAAAGAGCTTGCCGAGAATGTTTGAGTGAAGAACATTACTTTTGAGACTAATAGAGTGTCGAAGGGGGCTGAGCCGTTGAGGGATATAGCAACCGTTAAGATGCCACCTATGGGCAAGGTGGAAAAGAAGCGAATGACTTCGAGGAAGAAGTGTCGACGCAATATTAAGCAACTAGAGTGCTACCAGTGTAAGGGGCCTCACAAATTGCGAGAGTGTCTGGATCGAGTTAAGCCATCCAAAGAGTTGGGTAAGCCCGAAGAGAGCGAGGCTGCATCGCTTGATCCAATAATGTCGAGTTCTGCCAAGGCCAAGGGGGACCGAAAGCAGAAAGGGGTGACCATGTCCGAGAAGGCTACCGAGGAGCTTGTTGAGGATGTTTGGGGAAAGAGCATCGCTTTTGAGACCATTGGAGAGTCGAAGGGGGCCAAGCCGTTAAGGGACATAGTAACCGTAGAGACACCACCAATGGGCAAGGTGGGAATCGAGCGACGAACTTCAGGTAGGAAGTGTCGATGCAAGAGAAAGCACCGAACTTCAAGGAAGAAGGATCGATGCAAGAGAGCACCAAACTTCAAGTCAGAAGGGCGGATGCAACCAAAAGCAACGGACTTCAGGGAATAAGAGCCGATGCAGAGTATTGCAACGGACTTTGTGGCGAAAGTACCGATGCATGCAAAGAACTTCGATGAAGAAGGTTCAATGCAGTGGGGGCAGACTTCAAGGAGAAAGAAAGGCTGACCTATTTTAGAGTAAATGTGATCGAGGAGAAGGTACATCTCAAACACATTCCTAGTGTTTTTGGTTTTGATTTGCCGTTGTTGATGAGCGTAGGTCAAATAAGACCTAGTATTCAGTGCGGGGGAAATGAAGATTGGAAGAGACCTTTCAGAGTTTAAAGGGGCAAGCCAGAGTTGTCGACGAAACTGAGAGTTCAGTCTGTGTTCAATGTTGTGACGACTTCCAAGTCTTTGCCGCAGGACCAAGTGGGTCTGAGTCGAGGTAAATCAGAGTTTGTGGGAGAGTGCTCCTACAAGAGAGATGTATCAAGAGGCGTGTTAGCACGCGATGTTCAACGACAGTTTGAGTCGAGGCGAGCAGTTCATATGGGGGAATTGCATGAAGCTGAGGCATCGACGAGTAATCAAGTTGACCCTGCCCAGGATCGTTCGAGTGCAGCGACGAGGGCGTCGCTAAGTCAAGTGGGGGAGAATGTCACGGACCAAACTTTTCGGATCGAGACATTGGCGCGAGCATCAGATAGGGAGGTTGTGCGCAATGTAACGGGCTTGCCAAATATGGCCCAGCACTCGAAGAATGTCATGGACCATACCTTTGGGACCAAGGCGTTGGCGCAAGAATCAGCCAAAGAAGGTTTGCGCGATGTAACGGGCTTGCCAAATATGGCCCAGCACTTGGAGAAAGGCGTGGACCAAACCTTTGGAACCGAGGCATTGGCGCAAGAATCAACCAAAGAGGGTTTGCGCGGTGTAACGGGCTTGCCAAGACCATCACACTTGGCCCGAACTTGGAGAATGCTAGAAAGCCCGTAAGCCCACAGGACTTAGCCAAATCCATAGAGGATTCAGGAGGGTAATTTGGTCTAAGCATCGTCTATTTATTTGAAATATAATTTGTAGATAATGTTTGTGATAATTAGAGATTTGAATTGGGATTTGATTAGATAAGATCAATCTCGACCGTCGATGTAATTTAAACTGAGCCGTTGGATGTAAGGGAGTTTAACTATAAATAGAGGCTCCCTCATCACTTGTAAATCACTTCACTACTTCACATTACTTCACTTCACTTCACTTCACTTTGAGTAATACAAGAAGCATTTACTCTAAACTCTTTGAGTGTTCTTTATTGTTCTTGAGTGTTCTTCGTTGTTCTAGCTGTCAATCTCTTTCTGTTATTCTTTGATTAGTTTCCGCTTAGAACGATCTTTCGTTCGAGGCCTTCGGGAAGTGCTTGATCTTCCGGAGCGAAAATCCTAGCAGAGTTAGGTGTTTGTCGAGAGAGCTTCACCTAAGGCCGTGACAAGGGATTTCAGGGTGACTTAGCTGATGTTTCAACCGAGAAAGCGACTAAGGTTCACACGATTCGTCTGGCAAAGGTCTAGCCCGTGACAAGATCCATCGAAACCTGGAGGGCTTGTCGGAGCCGTTGTTGAGCAGGAGTACTCACAAGGCTGGTTGAAGGCTGACTTAGGCGTAGGAATCGACTGATTTGCGTCGAATGCGTCTAAGGCCGCACGGATCCGCTAGGTTCAAAATCTAGCCCCGTGACAATATTTATACGCGGCAAAAAATCCTAGAAGATGATAAAACTGCTTTTTTCGACATTGTTATTCCACGTTAATCAAGATGGTCCCATCTGATAATCTTGTCTGCCATAATCATTCCACAATGGCATGAACAGGGCATTTTTACCGAAATACGGGAGTAGATTTTTTTACCGTACTTGTTAGATTATTTTTTAATTTATAATATTTATTATAAGAAATTTTATTTCACTGTCCATTTATTGTCCTGGATATTTTTTTAAGTTAAAAATTAAAGACCATGAGAAAGGATTCCGACTATAATATAAAATATCGTTTAAAGTCGGATTGTAATTCTTTTGATTTTAATTTTTTAATCATAAAAATGGATTCTCCTCTTCAAAATCAGAGTGTAATCCATCGATTTCACTCTCACAGAAACAACAATATTTGGGAAAAATAATGTGGATGATATCATACTTTGAGAAAAAAAATTAGAAACACAAAATTGGAGTCTTTTCCCCGCAAGAACAGGTTCAAAAGACCATCAATTTTCATCAACACACTCTAAGTTCTACATGTAATTGGCACCAAAGGAAATCAGCTTGATGGTCTACAAATATACATGAAGAAAGTGACCGAGCAAGATCAGAATTATCAGTGAAGTGGAGAAACAAGTAGAAAGCTGCAAAAAGGTACTTAAAGAAGAAAAGCAATATCCCACTCGGAACAAGATTCATTGTAAAACGAAAATGGAGGTCCATGTGAAAATATAAAAACTAACAGGTGAAAGTTGAGGCCCAGAAAGTAACATTTTCTGAAGAGATTCTCTGTTTTTATACCTTCTTATCTCCTCTTATCACCATCCCTGCAGGCTGCAGTTCCATTCATATCATCTGAAAGAGTCAAACAGGCAAAGGAACAATGGAAAAGATCCTGCAAACATTCAACAAACTCAAGTTTCAATATTTTCTCCTTTCCCAGATGCTTCTTTTTACCTCCTCTACAGCCCTACACACTACTAGCACTGCCCACTGTGGTAATATTCAGCTTCAAAGGCCTTTCTTGGCTCCAAATTCCACAAACCCCTTCCCATTAAACCGCATGATCAGATGCAAATCTCACAAGCTATACTTTAGAACCTCTTTGGGTCTTTTTCCCATCTCTTCTATTGACTATACAAGTAAAACACTAACAGTGTCTCACAGTACTTGTTCTTCTTCAGAGCAGTTTGTATCCCCAACACTCCTTTCAGCCGGTTTCCCTTCTCCTCAGCCCAACTCACTTCTTCTCTTCAACTGCTCACACAAAAGGCATCCCTCGGCATCGTTTTTCCGCAACTGCACTCGCCTGCACATGTGTAGAGCCCCTTCTGAAGTTCCTCATTCATGTCTAGTAGTTAAAGATATTGAAAAGCTTGACCCTGATTTTCATCCGAAAGATTTGGGTTGTTCAAGTTACAAGAGGGTTCATAGAAGGTGTTTACGTGATGAAGACGATGAAGGAGTCGATTTGGGGACAAGGATTTCATTTGATGTTCCCGACCATGTACCGGACATCTGCAAATATTGCATTTTTTCTGCATCTTACAATGTTTTTATTGATTTAATTTAATTGTGTTTTCACAGAAGATAAGGTCCTTTCGGCTGCCGGATCACTGGACGCTGGTATAGGTTTCTTCTTTCTTTTATTTTCCGTCGTTGTTCAGGAGAATTTATGGATGATTTGAGCAGTTTTAGAACTTGTAACATGTATTTTTTTTTTTTTTGTAAACACTGGCTTAAGTTTCTTGATTCCTGATGAAAGCTGACCTTACACCTTTATGATTACATGGTTACTGCAGTGGACAAACACATGATTTGCCAAAATAGATGAACAATTAATCTTCTTCTGTATGAAGATAATCGTCAATAAAATTCAAATTACAAACTTTTTATAACCAAGTTGTAGACATTTCTTCTTAGCTGGAAGTAAATGTGCTGTCGTGATTGTGATGTTAGGGTCTAAGGTGATGAAGAACAAATAAACATCTAGCTTATGCAACAACACATTTGGTTGCTGTTTCCACAAGATCTGTGTTAACATGTTCAAAGCTGACATCAGTTTCCAACCAACAAAGGTAAAAAAAGTATTTCCAGTCCATACCTGTAAAATTCACATGAAGAAGCTGACATAGGCACAAGGCAGAACCAGGAATGCCCAGGCTCAGTCACTAGAATACTTAAGCCAACTTTCTACTTTAAACCTCGAAACGCACCTTGGTCGTTTAATCTTTTGCCACAAATTTTCTTTTAAAAAACACTATAAGAAAAGAAACCATAGACATAGTAAAGAGGAGAGCGTTGTGTTGTCAGTTAAAGCAGCGATTCCAAGATACAGAAAGAAAAGAAGGATGGCAGATAGGTTTTGAAGGTTTTAAGGCCAAGTGTGGAGAGGAACATGCAGTCACGATGTTGCAAATGCTTTGGAGAACCTTTTTGCTTTAACTCAGCTTCCATGTCTTGGGCTCCCTTTGCGAATGATTTTAAAACAAGATTTTAAGTAAAAAGCGGTTAAAACAGTAATTTAGAGAGTAGTTGGAAACTTCAGAATTTTCAAAAATTCGATTTGAAGACCAAATTAGGTTCAAAAACTGGTTCAAAATTTTGTTTAACTTTTCCGTGCTCCAAAAATTAGTTTGGAACTAGTTCCTGAATGGGCCGACTCCTGATTTTCGGGCTTCTGGGGGTTAAGCTCTGTTAGGATTGCGGATTTTTAGAATATAAATGTTTAATTACTATGCGCTGCACATTTGGAGTGGAAGATATGTTAAAAGATTTATTATTTAAATTTCACTTGAGAATATGTTGGTTTTTAAATATTTTTCAAGGTTATAAGGGTATTTTTGTTTTTAAGTTCGACCTAAATTATTAATTTAATCATTCAGGCGAAAACGCAATCAATTAGGTCCTGTAGTTCTCGAAGTGTAACAAATTAACTCCTTGACTAACATTGATCGACGAAACCGTCAACTTCTATGCCAGTCACTACGTGCCATGTCACTCATGAATTGGAAAAAAATGTTGACGTGTCATAGAATAAAAAAATCTTTAAAAAAATAAATTTAATATAAAATAATCAAATAATTATATTTTCTTCCATTGTCGTCGTCTTCTTCCACCATTTCTTCTTTCATTGTTGTCTTCTTCTTCCATTGTGTCTTCAATCTCGACTAAATCAGGAGGTAAACATGAGATTAAAGTTGTAAAGAAGTATGGTGGCGGCGCAGCTACCGGCGCCCATGGTGGCGAAGGGAAAAGTTTTTAGGAGGTAAACATGAGATTAAAGTTGAAGAATGCAGTAAAAACTCACAGTAAATAGAAGTTTTAGGAGGGAAAAGTTTGTTATATTTATTACTGTGTAATCATAATTTAGGAGGGAAAAGGGTTGTTATTGGCAGAACCTTCTAGGTTCCTTCCTTGTATAAATGAACTGGTGATAAATAAGAAAATCAGCATTCTTATCCTTCATTTTTCTGTTTCACATGGTATCAGTGGCCTTCGTCTTGGTCCTGTGCTTTTATCTTTTCCTCTTCTTCTAATCATGGTTAACCCAGCTCTCGACACCTCTGAACTTTCTAGCCGAGAGGAAGGATCTGAGCAACCGTTCTCCAACAAGCGTATCAACATTCGGTTGGACGATACCAACTTTCTCCTATGGAAGCAGCAGGTGAAGTTAATGATGCGCGGCCATGGTCTAGAAGATTATCTCGATGAATTCATCGCCCCCCATTCAAAGCTCATTACTAATGATGCTGGCGATCGCGTCTCCAATCCAGCCTATATTCGATTCATCAAACAAGACAGCTCTTTAGCTTCCTGGCTTCTCTTCACCGTCAATCCTGATGTTCTTCCTCATTTAGTTGGGGCGGAAACCACTACTTCAATCTTGAAAACCATTTCAGGTTTATACTCGCAACTTTCAACTACCAAATTGATGCGCTTGCATTGTCGCCTCCGTTCGATTAAAAAAGGAGATCTATCGATGCGAGCATACACCATGCAGATCAAGGAGATCTGTGATTTACTTGCCTCTTGTGGTAGTTCAGTCTCTGCTGTTGAGCAGATTGCTACCATTCTCAATGGTCTGCCACCGGAATATGACCCTTTTGTAGCTGTCATATCTGCGAGTCGAGAACCCTACACCGTGAAAGGAACTGTGTCTGTCTTGATTGATGCCGAAACACGCATTGCTGATCCTCTGCGCATACAGATCGGCATCAACAACACTCGATTCTCAGATGATATTGATAGATCTCATGATTTGAGCCGTCATGATGAACCTATGTGCTCTGGTGGTCGCTATAAGGGTCGTCCCAGGACTCAGTGTCAAGTGTGTGGCAAATTAGGTCACTTGGCTGACCGTTGTTGGCATCGATTTGACAAAAACTACAAACGTGGCTCTCCTCAACAGTCTCGTCCATCTCTACCTTCTTAAGCCAATGCTTGTTACGCCACTGATTCACCTGAATCTGCATATGATCTGTTTGTTGCTGTGGTTGCACCTGAACTTGCTTCTTTTGGCCCATTGCTTGATGCTCCTCAGGTCAATTCTCGTACTGTAACAGTTTCTGGTTCCTCTTCAGTCACTTGGTTTCCAGATTCTGGTGCCACGCATCACGTGACCAATGCGGCCACTGCCCTGCACTTCTCTAATCCTTATTCTGGTAAGGGTAAGGTACACTTGGGTGATGGCTCAGCCCTTTCCATTTCTCATATAGGCCAAGCTACATTCATTACTCCTTCTCGCCAGCTTAAGTTATCACATCTGTTGCATGTTCCTCACATTACTTGAAATCTCTTATCCGTATCCAAATTTACTACTGATAATAATGTGTTTTTGGAATTTTATGCCAATTATTGTTGTGTGAAGGATGAATGTTTAGGGGCTACACTGTTGCATGGCACACAGGTTGATGGTCTTTATGCATTCACTGGTGATTCTGCTTCCAGTCCGGTTACAACATGCTCAGCTGAAGTTTCTTCTCCGTATTTGTCTTGGTTATGGCACCAACGTCTCGGTCATCCATCTCGTGAAGTTCTTAATTTAGCCTTGAATAAACAGATTTCTATAGACATGCATTCTCTTTGTAAAGCATGCCAATTAGGGAAGAACCATGTACTTCCTTTTAAATCCTCTACAACTGTTTATTCATCGCCCTTTGAACTTGTAGAAATTGACTTGTGGGGACGTGCTCCTGTTCTTTCTAATGGTTATCAGTACTACATTTCGTTTGTTGATTTGTATTCTCGCCACTGTTGGATTTACTTACTTAAGAACAAATCGGATGCTTCTGCAGCTTTCTCATTATTTTATGCTCTTGTGCAAAACCAATTTCATGCTACTGTTAACGCTATTCAGACAAATGGGGGAGGGGAATTCCAGTTTCTTAATTCTTTGCTTGCTCATTTAGGTGTGAAACGTCGTGTCACCTGTCCTCACACCTCACAACAAAACGGTGTGGTGGAGCGAAAACATTGACACATTGTTGAAACGACTCTCACCTTGCTGGCTCAGGCTGCTATGCCTTTAAAATTCTTGATGAATAGTTTAAATGATCATTTTTTTCATCTTTAATTATGCCTCTAAAGATTTGAATATGATACTAATCTAGGCTTTATTATGTATTTTTCGTACAGACCTTTAATTCTGGAAAACACACTAAACAGAGGTAAAATTCTGCAAATTTTATCTAGAGTCAAGGTTGGGCTAGTAGGCATGAATCCGGGCATGAAATATCTGACTGGACGCCATATTAGCGCTTCTAAAAGATGACGTCAGCACTTTAATAGCTTATCAGCCGCGTTTTGATAGCTTATCAGACAGATTTAAAATTTAAATTTGGGATTATCATTTGTATTTAATTTAAAATTTTTTAGGATTTATCTTTTATCTTTTAAGGTTTTAAGATGCTATAAATATCCCATTAGGGTAAGCTATCTGGCATCTCATCTCACTCATTCTTAGTTTTATTTTTTATTTTTTACTTTGGAAGTTTTTATAAAATTCACTTCTCTTTTATTTTTGTTCTTTTAAATTTTATTTATTAAATGCTAAGTATGATTTCCTCCATAATCATGCTTAGCTAAATTTTTCTATTAGCCAAGGGCTTAAAGCGAGGCTTCAATTCACTTTGTGAGAACTAAAAGCACTCAACAACTTTGTTTTACACTCTTAATTTTTTGAAAACTTAGATCGGCAATCAGATTTTCTATTAAATTTTTTTCGCTTTCAATTCAAAAGTGCACGTTGACTTGATTGTTGTTGGGATTTACAGTTGGGAGGAAGGAACGACGATAGTCGTGGTTTTGACTTCCTCTGAACACACTTAGCGACGGATTCGCTAAGGGAAATTGAGAACGAGTTCGATTCTCAATGAGACAACATAATCTGAGTCGGGTTTTTCAAAATTTTAAAAACTATTTTATTCTAACGTCGATAGTCGTGGTTAGTCTAACTAGAAAACTGGAATCTACAAATTGATTTTAGATTATCTTTTTACCAAGGAGAAAAACAAGTTACAAGGGTTGGGCCTTGTAGACTGTAACCTGCATGTATCCAGAGTGAAAATTCTTTTTCAATGATCATAGCGAATTGAAGCAGAGCAAAAGCTTGAGGCTAATTAATTTAATCGATTTATTTTTACTTCATTTATTCTCGCAGTCATTTAACACTTATTCTCTAGTTATCAAGATCAAACCCCCTCATTCCCTAAATTACCTTGCAACAGTCAAAATCAGAACAACTGTATATCAAAAACTCCTTAGTCCCTGTGGACCGACACCTTCTTCTCTATACTACGTTTTTATTTATTTATTCTGAGATTAAAGAATATTTTATTTGGAAAAAACGACGCTTGTCAAATTGGCGCCTTTGCCGGGGACTACGGAAAAGTTATTAATATTGTTTGCTTTGATTTATGACCAGGAAGAATCTGGGCGAATTTGCAGATTTTGAACCGAAGCAGTTGCCCGAAGGTTTCACGCATGCACACTTCGGGAAAGAAGACATCGACAACAACGATTCCAACAAGAACTAGAATCATCCTCCACAGCCGAAACACACTTTGAGGACACCGACAACGAACAGATTCCAATGGCTTACAAAGATCAAACTATTCGCCAACTTGTCGTGGCACCACACAACCAACAACTGTTGTGTATTACGTTCCCGAATGGAGAAACACCATTCGCACTTAGGACGGGCTTGATACATCTTTTACCCACCTATCATGATTTGCCGAGCGAAAATCTGCATAAACATCTAAAAGAATTTCATATGGTTTGTTTGAGTACAAAATCACAGGGAGTATCTGAAGACCAAATAAAACTTCGCGCTTTTCCTTTTTCTTTAGATGGTATTGCCAAGGATTGGTTATTTGACCTACCTTCCAATTCTGTTACAACTTGGACTGACATGGCGCGACTTTTTCTTGACAGGTTCTTCCCTGCGGCTAAGGCAAGCGAACTAAGGCAAAGCATCTTGAGTATTCGACAAAAGGATACTGAATCGTTATACGACTACTGATAGAGATTCAAGAAGTTGTGCGCAAATTGCCCACAACACGGGCTATCAGAACAAACGCTTCTTCAATATTTCTATGAAGGCCTATCTCTAATGGAAATGAAAATGATCGATTCAGCAAGTGGAGGGGCACTTGTGAACATGACCCCAATAGCGGCAAAAACTCTAATCTCTATAATGGCCGCTAACTCCCAACAATTTCATCCTTTAAGTGAACCCTCCCGACGGGTTCACGAGGTAAGTACAGTTTCCCTAGAAAATAAGATTGACAAACTAGCTGACATAGTTCAATCCCTTGTTGCAGACAAAAGAAGCGCAGCTAGACTTTGCGGGATATGCACGAGTCCAAAACATCCAACGGATTGTTGTCCAATGATACATGAGGAGAATGCTGCAGAAGTAAATGCCATGGGTAATTTTCTCGGACCTCCCCAGAGACAATACAATCCGAATGCTAATACATACAACGCAGGATGGAAAGATCATCAGAACTTTAATTACGCACAAAACCAAAGACCATATCAAGCATACCAGCAGAGGGAGCCTTATCAGCAGGTAAAATCATCCTTAGAGTCCATTGTTGAACGATTGGCGATATCTCAAGAGAAGTTTCAGAACCGCACTGAGGCCCATCTACAAGAGTTGGACAAGAAAATGACCCAATTGGCCCAAACAGTAGGGTGACTCGAGACTTAAGGTAAACTACCCTCACAAATTGAGCCAAACCCAAGCGAAAACGTCAATCCTATCACACTTCGAAGTGGCACCACTATCGAACCAAAAGCCACAAAAGAAGACGGCCAAAAGAAAGACAAGGAGAAAGCGCAATCCCTCATCCAGTGTGATACATCAGGTTCGTCCTCTATTCTCTCTCCCTACGTCGTGCCACCTCTTTTCCCATCGAGGTTGGTAAAGCGAGACAAACAAGCTGAAGAGAAGGAGATCCTGGATGTGTTCCGAAAACTGGAAATCAATATCCCACTCTTTGAAGTAATCCAGAAAGTGCCAAGGTATGCCAAGTTCCTAAAAGATCTATGCACTAATAAAAGACGGCTTACTAGAATCAAAAAAGTAAATCTCGGAGAACATGTCTCAGCCGTTTTCCAGCGAAAGCTTTCGCTAAAGTTAAAAGACCAAGGTATGTTCGCTATTCCCTGCAAAATTGGTAATGTTGGTATAAAACGCGCAATGTGCGATTTAGGGTCTTCTATTAACGTTATGCCTCTTTCTTTATATAACTCACTGTCTGCTCAGCCTTTGAAGGGTACGAAAGTGACAATACAACTAGCTGACCGATCCGTAATATATCCAGAAGGACTCCTCGAGAATGTTCTAGTAAAGGCACCAAAAATCGAACTAAAGTAGTTGTCGGATCACCTCTAATATGCGTTTTTAGGGGGAAAAGGACATTACCGGTAAAAAATATACTTTTTCATAAAAAAAAATGACGAAACTCCACAATCGTGAAATTTCTCATAGGGAAGTCCTCAGTTGGACAAAACGCAAAAAATGGAGGACGTATTTCTCGCAGTGCCTGTAGTCTGAATCAGGTCGTCGAGCTAAACGACGTTAAACAAAACGCCTTAGTGGAGGCAACCCATTTTATTTCATTTTTCATTTGCCTAATTTCTATTTATTTATTTTTTTTCAAATTTATTTTATTTTCAGGTACCCCAAATATTTTTGAGTCGAACATGACGCAATGTCCAAGTCCAAGGAAGCATTCCACACATGGACCTATAGTAGAAAGGCCATTTTGGGTGCATGTTAGCAAAACTCTCCACCAATTTAGGTGTATGTTAGCCAAACCCAAACCACTCGTCACTTATCTCCTTATCTTCACCCTTATTTTAAGCTTTTTTATATTATTTTATCATTTTCCTTTCAAATTTTAAACACCCTGGGACCCACACCTAATTGACCAACCTTCTCCCCATTCCTATACATTCATGTGATTCCCTAAAAAAAACCACACCCCTATTTCCCCTAATAACCCAACCACACACCATCCCCTTCCCCATCACATTCGGTCAAACTTAAAAAAAAAACCCATTCCCCTCTACAGCCAGCATGGTTCGAACAAGAGAGCAAGCTCGTCGGCTCACACAAGCTCCTTCGGCCAACCTCACCGGACAGCGACGGTATGCGCCGGTGTTTGTGTCCCTTCCCAGCGAGTCTGATTCGCCACCAGCACCTCCGCAGCCTCCTCTGGTCGAACTCGAGTCTTCACCCGGCCACATCCATCATTAAAATGGGGAGTGTCTCTTTTCCTCTCTTATATTCTGATTTACATATAGGGACATTATGATTTAAGTGAGGGGGTGGAAGTTGCATCAAATTTTACTTTGTTTATTCAATTGGTTGGAATTGAGTTTTTCTTGAATTGATGGTTGCATATCTTATTTTTCACCTTATTTCTTTGTTTTTCTTGTGAATTTTAATCTCGCTTTTATTGGAATTTAAGAAGCATGATGGCAATTGGCATGATTAATTTTTCTTTAAATTTTTTGACATTCCATGCATTTGTTGGTTAAATTGATAGCATGACTTAGTGCAATTAACCTTTCATGTGAGATTTGAGCCTAATGAGCATACATTTTCATTCTTGCTCTTTGTTAATTTTGAGTGTGCCGACTAATTCTTTGTATTCTAGAACTTGTAGCATAATGCTTGTCGAGACTACACGATTTAATGTGATGCTTTAGTGTGATATAGGCATTAGGTTTTAACCCCTTTCTCTTCCCAAAAATGGCCTACCCTTTGTTTATTTACCCCTTAGATAACCAATTTTGAGCTTTATCATTTTCTTTGATTTACCACATCTTTAACCGAAACCAATTTTGTTGTTTTTTCCTCTTTTTGTCACCCTTTTTCAGGACAAATTTAAGGTTATTCCGAAGCGAAAAAAAAAAGAGATTTGAAAAAACAAAAAAAACAATGCTATTTCGAACAATACAGAAAAATACATTGCAGAAAAAAATAATGCAGTTTGGTTCGAACAGTGCAAAAAAATACAGTGCTGAACAGAAGAATAAATTGTTCGAACGGTGTAAAAAAGAAAAAAAGAAAAAGAAAAGAAAAAGAGAACTTGTTTTCCTTTCTTTCATTTTACTTCCCTTTGAATAATTCTTTGGAATAATTTTCTCATTGTCCTGAATTTTTAAACCCGATCTTTGGCCTTTATCCTACCCGAACCTTAGCCCCATTACAATCATTTTAAAGACCTCTTGATTATTGCATCATGTTCACACTTAGTAGTGGAGATTAGATTTAGTTACAAGCTTATGGTAATGCTTTGATTAGTTAGCCTTGAGTGATTCTTTTTACCCGAAACACTTGAGCGAAATAGTGAACCAATGTGAGGTACTAAGTCTTGCTTCTTTGAGATTAATGAATAATTGGATTGTCATGTTTTGCTATTACTTGTTTTTAATTGTGCCTTTAGATTGATTTCTCTTGAGTTTTATCAATTGCTATGATTTTGATTTGCTTGGAAGTCTTGAGAATTTTGCGAAATTGAGATGGCAACTTGAAATTCTTGATGCATCAATTGAGAAATGCTTGAGGACAAGCATTGAATAAGTGAGGGGGAATTTGATGAGTAGTTTAAATGATCACTTTTTCATCTTTAATTATGCCTCTAAAGATTCGAATATGATACTGATATGGGCTTTATTATGTGTTTTTCGTACAGACCTTTAATTCTGGAAAACACACTAAAAAGAGGCATAATTCTGCAAATTTTATCTGGAGTCAAGGCTGGGCTAGTAGGCATGAATCCACGCATGAAATATCTGATTGGACGCCATGTCAGCACTTCTAGAAGATGACGTCAGCACTTTGATAGCTTATAAGCCGCATTTTGATAGCTTATCAGACGGATTTAAATTTTAAATTTGGGATTATCATTTGTATTTAGTTTAAATATTTTTAGGATTTATCTTTTATCTTTTATGATTATTTTTAGGGTTTTAAGATACTATAAATACCTCATTGGGGTAAGCTATCTGACATCTCATCTCACTCATTCTTAGTTTTTTTTTTTTTTTTTACTTTGGAAGTTTTTATAAAATTCCCTTCTCTTTTATTTTTGTTCTTTTAAATTTTATTTATTAAATGCTAAGTATGATTTCTTCCATAATCATGCTTAGCTAAATTCTTCTATTAGCCAAGGGCTTAAAGCGAGGCTTCAATTCACTTTGTGAGAACTAAAAGCACTCAACAACTTTGTTTTACACTCTTAATTTTCTGAAAACTTAGATCGGCAATCGGTTTTTCTATTAAAATCTTTTCGCTTTTTATTTCAAAAGTGCGCGTTGACTTGATTGTTGTTGGGATTTACAGTTAGGAAGAAGGAATGACGATAGTCGTGGTTTTGACTTTCTATGAACACACTTAGCGACGGATTCGCTAAGGGAAATTGAGAACGGATTCGATTCTCAGTGAGACAACATAATCCGAGTCAGGTTTTACAAAATTTTAAAAACTATTTTATACGGCGATAGTCGTGGTTAGTCTAACTAGAAAACTGGAATCTAAAAATTGATTTTAGATTATCGGTTTACCAAGGAGAAAAACAAGTTACAAGGGTTAGGCCTTGTAGACTTTAATCGGCATGTATCCGGAGTGAAAATTCTTTTTCAATGATCATAGCGAATTGAAGCAGAGCAAAATCTTAAGGCTAATTAATTTAATCGATTTATTTTTACTTCATTTATTCTCGCAGTTATTTATTCTCAAGTTATCAAGATCAAACCCCTTCATTCACTAAATTACCTTGCAATAGTCAGAATCAGAACAACCGTATATCAGAAACTCCTCAGTCTCTTTGGACTGATACCTTCTCCTCTATACTACGTTTTTATTTATTTATTCTGAGATTAATGAATATTTTATTTGACAAAAACTACGCTTGTCAATTCTTAAAGGTGTTTGGCTGCGAATGCTATCCTTATCTACGACCGTTCAACAGACATAAGGTTGAGTTTCGATCCAAGGCTCATCTCTTTCTTGTCTATTCTCCCGAGTATCATGGATATCAACGTGTTGATGATAAAGGACGGATCTACATTTCTCGTAATGTTGTCTTCAACGAGCATATATTTCCCTTTGCTCAAGCTCAAGCTACAGCAGCCACCTCTCAACCTCAGTTTTCCAGCTTCGTTCCAGTACATTCTCATGTTCCAGGATCTTCAACTTAATCAGCTACCTCTACTGGGCATGCTCCCACATCTGCTCAATCCACAACTGTTCCTGACACTGATACATCTTCTCCTCCTCATGACAATATTCCTTATAATGACCACCCACATTCTCATCCTCAATCTGTTGTTCCTGATCATCCTACTCAGGCTGGCATCAGATCCCTTGCGTCTGCTCCAGATGCTTCTATTCAGGATGATGCTCCAACTTCCTCTGTGGTGCACACTGATCATGTAGTGGACAAAAGACCTGCTGGTAACAGTCACTCCATGGTAACTAGAAGCAAGGCTGGGACATTCAAACCCAAAATCTATCATGTTCAATTCAGTAACACACCCACAACAATTCTTGAGGCGCATCAACATCCTGATTGATCAGCTGTTGTACATTTGGAATACAATGCTTTGTGTGACAATCAAACATGGGACTTAGTTTGCTTACCACCTGGGAAACGAGCCATAGGATGCAAATGGCTCTTTAAAATTAAGTATAATTCAGATGGCACTATTGATAGATTCAAAGCGCGACTCGTTGCAAAGGGTTTTACTCAAATTCCTGGTCATGATTTCTTGGAGTCCTTCAGTCCTGTGGTTCGATTCATTACTGTTAATATCTTGATCTCAGTAGCAGTTACTCATGGTTGGATTATACACCAAATTGATGTTAATAACGCGTTTCTAAAAGGCAACTTAGATGAGGAAGTATACATGCAGCAGCCTCCTGGATTTGTTCAACATGATTCCATGGGATCCCCTCTTGTCTGCAAATTACGGAAAGCTCTTTATGGTCTACGCCAAGCTCCTCGAAATTGGTTCCTGAAATTGAAGACATGTCTTTGTAGCCTTGGCTTCCATGCCTCCATGGCTGATACATCCTTGTTTATTCGAATCAGTGGTGAGATTACTACATATATTGTAGTCTATGTAGATGATATTCTACTTACTGAAAATTCTTCAACTCACTTGCAATTGGTGATTGATACTCTACATGCTCAATTCTCTATTAAAGATCTTGGCAGACTACATTTCTTTTTGGGGATAGAAGTTCAATACTTTGAACATGGTCTGTTTCTAAGTCAAAAGAAATATGCTCTTGAACTTCTTCAAAAAACAGCTCAACTTGAGGAGAAAGCTGTGTCTACTCCCATGGTTACATATCCCAAGCTCAGTCGACACAATGATGATCCTCTTAGTGATGCTCAAGGATTTCGAAGTGTAGTGGGTGCTCTACAATATTTGTGTCACACACGTCCTGACCTTTCCTATACAGTTAATAAGGTTGCTCAATACATGCAATCTCCTACAGATGTTCATTGGCATGCAGTTCAACGAATCCTTCGCTATCTCAAAGGGACTATTGATCATGGTCCATGGTTTGAATCACAACATCCTGACTCTATGTTACTAGCGGTCTTCTCAGATGCTGACTGGGGCAGCGATGTTGACGATCGTCGATCTACTTCAGGTCACTGTGTCTTGCTTGGTAGGCACTCAATCTCATGGAGTGCACGTAAGCAACGAGCTTTCTCTCGCTCTACCGCAGAGGCGGAATATCGAAGCCTGGCAGATGCTTCATCTGAGACTATTTGGGTTCATTCTGTGCTACGTGATATGGGCATTGCACTTCACGATGTACCTAAAATCTAGTGCGACAACACTAGCACCGTTTCAATGGCTGCTAATCCCGTCCTCCAGGCAAAAATTAAACATGTTGATCTCGACCTTCACTTTGTGTGAAAGAAGGTGGCCTCAGGTTCCTTGCAAGTCAACTACGTTCCGGCTCGTTGTCAACTCGCAGATATTTTGACAAAACCCTCGGCAGTCCAGCACTTTGAGGATCTTCGCCGAAAACTAAATGTCCTAAGCTCTCGTCAGTTACAAGAAGAAGAAAAAGAAATAAGAAAAATGTTGAAGAATGCAGTAAAAACTCACTGTAAATAGAAGTTTTTAGGAGGGAAAAGTTTGTTATATTTGTTAGTGTCTAATCATAATTTAGGAGGGAAAGGGTTGTTATTGGCAGAACCTTCTAGGTTCCTTTCTTGTATAAATGAACTGGTGATGAATAAGAAAATCAGCATTCTTATCCTTCATTTTTTCTGTTTCACAGGGTCGGTGCATTTTTGTTCTATCTTACTGGAGGAGAGGTTGTTTATGTACATTTTAAACCATATGAATCTTAAGATTTTAAATATTAACAAATTTCTGTATACAACATCAGGTCTCATGAATTTTGTTTCATTTATTCTGTCTTTCTTCTCACAAGAAAAGTTTTAATCTAGAGAAATTTTTGCCTTGCTCAATCTTTGATTACTATAAGATAAAAATTTTAAAATTAAGGCTTTTGTATGAATTTTGGGTTTTCCTCTAATTGAAAATTGAAAATTGAAAATTTAATTATTTTTGTTGTTGTTGGGTTAAATGCAATTTGAAATTAGGTTGCTTTTCTTTTCATCTATTTAATCGATTGGTGTCTTTTGTGAACTTTCTTAATCGTGTTTTGTTATGCTTTGATATTTTCCCAGAAAATATAGAAAATCAGAAGAGAAATTAAACACAAAATTTTTTGTTCTGGGTTAATTATTTGAAAATGGTTTGATATATTCCTTCACCGATTTATTCTATGGTTTATTTCATCAATGAGAGAGAGACGACGGTAAGAATAAAGAAAACGTCTGACGTGTAAAAAATTAACGGCCATATATGCATCAGTTAACGGTCTCGTCGGTCAATATTGGTCAAGGGACTAATTTACTGTACTTCGCGAACTGAAGGACCTAATTGACTACGTTTTCGCGTGAGGGGTAATTTGGGTTCGAACTCAAGAACAAAAATACTCCTTTAACCATTTTTTAATATTGGTCATTTAAGTTGGTATTTAAAAAGTTTTACTACTAAATAGAAAGTAAATTACATAATCAACAATCTCTAGAGCAAGTAGTTAAAGATCTTAATTGACACCCTCTTCTCTCCTCTAGGTTGTGGGTTTAAAACCATGTGGAGCAAATTCCCCCTTCCCTCTCCTCCTACGTAGAAATTATTCAAAAAAGGTAAAGTACACAAATGATAACTAAATTTTATTTAAAAATTTAAAATTGTAACCGAACTTTTAAAAGTTACAGAATGACAATTAAACTATATGTTTTGTTATAAAACGGTCACTCGACTGTTAAGAGAGGTTAATTGGGTAACGTTGCAATTACGGAAATTTATATAATATCACATTTAATCTTCTATATTTACACAAATAATTAATTTAATTCTAATTAATAAATTTAAGTTAACCCTATTTATTGCGACATTGATCTGCATTAAAAGGATGATACTTGAATGCTTGGAAGGGCTCATACATGGGGGAAAATTGGGGTAGGAAAAAGTAACAGAATTCAACACATTAGCTAACGTTATGTCTTATTGGATAAGAAATGTAATAGAATAGCAGTAACTAATGCAGGAAATATATCTTAATAACTCACAAGTTCTGCACTTGATTGATTTAAGTTAACTTTAACAATGAAAAAAAAAAGACTTCAGCACAGGTTAGGGCTAACCATTTACCTTCGGTGCTTAAATCATGAAAAATGAGGGTTGTATACACACACAATCCCCCAAAAGAACATTTTTCCGTGTATTTCTTGTTGGAGAATGTTCATCCTACATTGAGTGAAAAAATATAGTTGGCTTGGTTTATAAAAGAAATTTAGAAGCAGGGATGGATCTAGAGGGCGGTTGGAGGGGGCGGTCGCCCCTTAAAATTTTGAAATTCTTATATGATTAAGAAATTTTTTAGAAATTTTTTATGTATTTCCTATTGAAAAACTATTTTCGCCCCTCCTAGAATTTTATAGATTCGCCCCCTAACATAAAGTTCTGTGTTCGTCTTGAAAGCCTCCTTTGTTGAAGAGTGATGGACTAGGCCCCCACACGTGCGCCGCTACCACCGTCTGTCTGGTTCGTGCTCGTGTTGAAGACACGCCCACGCGTGTTCTATCTTTTTATAGAAAATTCGAAAAAAAATTAAACTTATAGACTGGTAAAACAGCCTGTTTACGTTTACAATTAAAACGTCTTTGTATTGGGTTAAAATGTGATGGCAGTTTCAATTTTAATTTGCTGATTAATTGACAAATTTGAAACAACAAATATTTTAGCTGTTCAAGGGATGAATCTGGACTATTTCCACTCCTGTATTCAAAGCTGTAAATAACGTAATTACAGCAGATATCAGGGAAATTATTAGATTGTTACATCTTTTTAAAATCTGATTTTTTAATGCCCGGTTTAATGATAATTGTTTTGGACGAAAACACCTCTGTTTCTTTCACTATAAATAGAGGCTTGTTTTTCATTTCTATATACAACAAAAACAAAACAGTTTCTAATTGTTGGTTTGAGGTAGAATACAATTATCTAATTGTTTAACAGTAACTTATTGTTGGTTTATGGTAAAATGCAATTATTTAATTGTTGTTTTGATCCGATGGAGTCGATTGGTTTGATAATATCATAAAAATGACTAAATTGGTAGAATTTTTAAATGTAGAGGGTTAATTTTGTTGAATTGTTTTCAATTAGAATCAAATTGATTGAATGTATAAGTTTTTGGGACTAAAACTATTAATAAAAGTACCAAAATAGTGGATGTAATTAAAGTTTGAGTATCAAGTTGAGAGCAAAACTTCTTGAAGTACCAAATTGGAAGAAGGTGTCTAGTTTAGGTACCAAGTATATATTTAAGCCTAATAGTATTTTTTTTAAAGAAAATAAAATAGATATGATATTCGTACTTTAATAAAATATCCAATGTGGTACATGTACTTTTAAAATATTTAAAGTAGTATTTTTCATTTGACAAAATGTCAAATATGGTACATGTACTTTGATAAAATGTCTAATGTGATACCAATACTTTTAAAATGTCCAATGTTGTATCTATACTTCGTCAAGATATCCAATACAATACTTGGACTATCATTTTGTGTATTATTGTGGTACCTGAGTTAACACCATTAATAATTGTCGTATCTAAACTATTATTTTGTGTATTATTATGGTACTTGGATTAGCATTGTCAGTAAGTGCCAAATCGGTAAGCGAAATTTCACAAGTACTATAATAATACAAAAAAAGATAGTTCAAGTGCTACATTAAATAGTTTTATCAAAATACATGCATTACAGTAGACATTTTGATTAGTGCTTGAATTATGCATTCTTCTATCTCTAATTACTCATTGATTGCTTGTTTTAAGTTGCTAATGTGGGCATTTTTGTTCATTTTCTATGCAGGACAGTAGATTCCAGGAATGTTGCTTAAACTGTTGAAATTGTACAATTTTTGATTTTCTGGATTCATGGCTGGATTAGTGGGCATGAATCTGGGCATGAAAGTCTGACTGGATGTCACGTCAGCAGCTTCTAGGAGATGCCATATTAGCCGGATTTTAAATTCAAACTTTGGAATTATCTTTTGTAATTAATTTAAATAATTTAGGATTTATCTTTTATCTCTTTAGGGTTATTTTTAGGGTTTTAGGCTACTATAAATACCCCATTTGGGTGGACTCAAAGATCATCTCACATTATTATTCCTAGCTTTGTTTTTACTTTTAAAGTTTTATAAAGTTCTTTCTTTTCTTTAGTTCTTGCTTTAAGTTTTTTTATCTCTTTTTCTTTTATAATGCTAAGTATGATTTTTGCCATAATCATACTTAGCTATGTTTTCCATAGCCAAGGGCTAAAGCAATGACTCAATTCCAACGTGAGGATTGAAAAGCACTTAAACAATTTCGGGTATCTCTCTTAGTTTTCTAAACTTAATTTCAAAATCAAAATGATTTCAAAACCAAAGATTGACGTTGGTCAAGATGTTGTTTTGGTTAAATGTATGGGAGGAAGGATCGACTAGTGAAGCACATTCGACTTCTTGGGAACACACTTAGCAAAATTGTTTGCTAAGAGGAAACTGAGATCGGAATCAATTATTATTGAAACAACGTAGTCCGAGTCGGCTTACTTATTTATTTTTGATCTACAATATTGTTGTTGATTAGATCAATTTCCAAAATCGATATCAAAGATGGCACTTGGGTATTCGGTATACAAGGTACAGTCACAAGGATTGATCATTGTAGGCGAGTAACCGACGTGAACCCCGAAGTGAAAAATCCTTATTCTAATGATCCGAAGAAGCTGAGTCAAAGCAAAAGCCCGAGGCTAATCTTTACCATATTGAATCCACTTCTTAATCTTCTTTACAATCTCTTATTATTTATACTCAATTCCACAAATCCCCACCATATTTAAATATTATTCAACTCTCTTCTCGGCTGACTGATTGAACAAAATAAATTAGGAAGTTCTCTTAGTCCCTGTGGGATCGACCCTCACTTCTCTTTTACTATGTTTGAATTCCTTTATTTATTATTTGAGAAGAATGAATTATTTTGACGCAAAAACGATGCGTGTCAAATTGGCGTCGTTGCCGGGGACTACGGCGAAGTTACTGATTATTTTTGTTTGATTTATGACCAGGAGAAATCCGGGAGAACAAAAAGAATATAACCCGGAGATCGAAGCATACGCCCGAAGACTACACGCCCAAACACTTCGGGAGAAGAAGCAAAGACAACGACAACAACAACTAGAACGTAATCTAGAAATAGCATCTGAGGCAGATGGGAGACAACAACCAAACTATCCGATAACTGACTGCGGCCCCTGATGATAACCAATCAATGTGCATAACATTCCCAAATGGCGAGACACCATTCTCTCTTAAGACAGGCTTAATACACCTTTTACCAACCTATCACGGTTTGCCAAGTGAAAATCCACATAAACATCTAAAGGAATTTCACATGGTCTGTTTAAGCATAAAACCACAGGGAGTCTCTGAAGATCAAATAAAACTTTGCGTCTTTCCTTTTTCTCTAGTTGATATTCCTAAGGATTGGCTATTTGATTTACCCTCCAACTCGGTTTCAACTTGGACTGACATGGCTCGCCTTTTTCTTGACAGGTTTTTCCCAGCAACTAAGGCAAGCGAGCTAAGGCGAAGTATCTTGAGTATCCGACAAAAGGATACTGAATCTTTATATGAATATTGGGAGCATTTCAAAAAGCTATGTGCAAACTGTCCACAACACGGGTTGTCTGAACAAACGCTTCTCCAATATTTCTATGAAGGATTAACGCCTATAGACATGAAAGTGGTGGACGCAGCAAGTGGAGGAGCTCTTGTTAACATGACTCCGACGGCGGCAAGAACATTACTATCTACTATGGCCACCAACTCACAACGATTTCACCCTTCAAGTGAACCATCTCGACGGGTTCACGAGGTAAGTACAGTTTCGCTGAAAAAAATTGATAAATTAGCTAATATTGTTCAATCTCTTGTTGCAGATAAAAGAATTACAGTCAAGCTTTGCGGGATATTGAACGAGTCCAGAGCATCCGGCGGACTGTTGTCCAATTATACAAGAAGAAGACATTGCACAAGTGAATGCCATAGGGAATTTCCCAAGACCTCCACAAAGACAATACAACCCCAACGCCAACTCGTATAATCCAGGTTAGAAAAATCATCCAAACTTCAGTTATGCTCAAAATCAAAGGCAAAGTCAACCATATCAGTAGAGAAAGCCCACTCAACAACAATATCAACAACCGAAGTCATCATTGGAATCCATCGTTGAACGGTTGGCAATATCCCAAGAGAAGTTTCAAACCCGTACTGAGGCCCACCTACAAGATTTGGACAAACAAATGACCCAGTTAGCTCAAACCGTGGGGAGACTAGAGTCGTAGGGAATACTTCCTTCTCAAACGGAGTCAAATCCGAGAGAGAATGTAAGTGCGATCACTCTTCGAAGTGGTACCGTAGTCAAACTAAAAGTCACAAAGGAAGGCGTTCAAAAGAAAAAAAAAGCGAAAGCACCATCTCCTAACTAAGCAAGGTACATTCGATTTACCTCCTGTGCCATCTCCCTACGCTACTCCTCCTCCCTTTCCTTCGAGGTTGGTGAAGCGCGGCAAACAAGCTGAAGAGAGGGAGATCCTAGATGTATTCCGGAAAGTGGAAATTAACATCCCACTTCTAGAAGTAATCAAAAAAGGTACCACGATATGCCAAATTCCTGAAAGATCTGTGCACCAATAAAAGATGACTTACCAGAATCGAGAAAGTAAATCTAGGGGAACACGACTCTGCAGTTTTTCAACGGAAGCTTTCACCGAAATTGAAGGACCAAGGTATGTTTGCTATTCCCTGCAAAATCGGTAAGGTTGGGATTAAACGCGCGCAATGTGTGATTTAGGCGCATCTATAAATGTAATGCCTCTTTCTTTGTACAACTCACTTTCTGTTGAGCCTTTGAAGGATACGAAAGTGACGATCCAGCTAGCAGACCGGTCCGTGATATACCCAGAAGGACTCCTTGAAAACGTTTTGGTGAAGGTAAAAGAACTTATTTTTCCGGCAGATTTTTATGTCATTGACATGGAAAATGACCGATTAAACACCTCTTCCAAAGTCCGTCTTGGTCGTCCCTTCCTTAGTACGACAAATACAAAAATAGATGTAAGAAGCAAAATTCTTACAATGGAGTTTGACGGCGGGGTCATTAAATTTGACGTATACAAAGCAATGCAACATCCAGATAATGTTGCTAGTATTAATTTTATCGATGTCATTGAACCTGCCGTTGAAGAGTTTATAGAAACTAACTTATCTGATAATTTGTGTAGGGAATTGGAAGGCTACGACAAAGAAATTAGGGAGTTGGAAAATATTTTTTTGTTCATTCTGATTTGCACCTAACTCTTTCGAAAGCTAAAATGTTTCCTTCCGTTTTGTAGGCACCAAATTTGGAATTAAAATTACCGTCGGATAAATTGAAGAGTAAATGAGATATCTTTTCAGAAAAAATGAAGGAATGCCACGGTCGTAAAATTTCTCATAGGGAAATTCTTAGTTGGATTAAGCGCGTGAATTGGAAGAAGTTTTTGTCGCAGTACCTGTAGTCTGAATCAGGTCGTCGAGCTAACGACATTAAATAAAGCGCTAAATGGGAGGCAACCCATTTTATTTTATTTTATTTTTACTTTCTATTCATTTTCAATTTTGTTTTATTTATTTTCGTCTTACATTTATTTCATTTGAATTTTCAGGTACCCAAGTAAATTAAATCGAATATGGAGAACATTCGGTCCCTTAGAGCAATGTGATCACCCGAACAAGTAGTTGAGCAATCGACCATAATCCCTTGCCCACTATTTGCTACACGGCGTATGATAGCCAAACCCATGGCATTAGGCGCATGATAGCCAAACCCATGGCATTAGCCAATTCCCCCTATCAGACTCGGTCTGTGCTTCTCACCCATTTCTTTTTTCAAATTGTGCGGCCCCCACACACTTATCCTTTGACCAACATTTAAAAACAATAACCCTTATCATTATTATTTATCTTTGTCTTTATTTTGAACTTTTTTCCTTTTAAATTTTTTCCCCATAAACCCCACACCTTATCACAACCTAAACTTAATTCCTCATGACTTATTCCCTAATCCATGCGCCATTCTCCATTTTTTCCTATCTACAATTTCAAAAATACAGCCTCAATTTTTCACCTGCCTTCCCCAAATTGATAGCCTCAGTTCGCGCACCAAACCCAAACTCCGGACGTCGCGAAGCCACGGTCCGCGGCCGACATTAATCGGGGAGTATTTTCACCCTCTCTCTTTTGCATTTTATTTTCCATAACGGGACATTATGATTAAGTGAGGGGTGGAATTAGAAATTAACTCTCACTTATGAGTTGCGATTGAAATTGAGTTGTTTCCTGATTAGAATTGTTGATGACCTTGGTTGCTAGTCTCTTGTTTGATTTAATTTCTTTGCATTTCTTTGTGAATTCAATCTTGTTCTTGTTGAATTTAGGATGCACGATAGCATGGCATGACTAATTTATGTAAATTTTTCTTGGTCGTTTCATGAATTTATTGATTGAATTGGATGCATGACTTAGTTCAATAGACCTTTTGTGTGAGTTTTGAGCCTAATGAGCATATGTTTTTATTCTTGCTCTTTGTTTCAATTGAGTGTGCCAAACTAATTGATTGCGTTCTAGAACTTGTAACTCGATGCTTTTTGAGACTACACATTTTGATTATGATGCTTTAATATGATAGAGCATTAAGTTTAAACCAATTTTTTTCCCGAACAAATAGCATACCCTTTTATTTATTTTCCACTTAGTGAACAATTTTTGAGCCTTTAATCATTTTTTTGTTTACCGTATCATTAAACCAAGCTTATTTTACTTTTTGTTTTCCCTTCAATTATTTTTTGTCACCCTTTTTCAAGACAAGTTGAGGTTAATCCGAAGCAGAAAATGAAGAAAAAAGGAGAAAAATCGAATTCGAATCAGTTCGAAAAAAAAAAGTCAGAAAAAAATAAATCGCTGCGATTTTGGTTTGAATAAAGCAAAAAAAAAAACAAAGTGAAAAAAAATTGCGAATCATCTAATCTGATCGATTTCGAATATACTGTGCTGTTCGAACAGTGAAGAAAAAAAGAAAAAATGGTGAAAAAAACAGAAAAAAGGAACAGTTCGAATGAAAAAAATGATTGATTTCTTCTCCTTTCTTCGAATAAATTCTTTGAAATAATTTTACTTGTCTTGACTTTTTAAACCTCATTTTCGGCCTTTTATCCTACCCAAACCTTAACCCCATTACAACCCATTTTAAGTCCTCTTGATTTTTGCATCATTTTCATATTAAGTAGTGGAGATTAGATCTAGTTCCAAGCCTATGGTAATGAGTTGATTTGTTTAGGCTTGAGCTATTCTCTTACCCGAAATACTTGAGTGAAATGAGTGAACCAATGTGAGGAGCTAAGTCTTGTATTCTTTGAAATTGGTAGACGATTGAAATGCCTTGGTCGATTTACACTTAATTGATTATGCCATGATTGATTGATCTTGAATTTCAACATTTACTTGATTTAGTTCACTTTAGAAATCTTAGAAATTCTATGAAATTGGAGTTGTCAACTTAATGTTTTTAGCATGATAATTGAGAAATGCTTGAGGACAAGCATTGAATAAGTGAGGGGGAATTTGATTAGTGCTTGAATTATGCATTCTTCTATCTCTAATTACTCCTTGATTGGTTGTTTTAAGTTGCTAATGTGGGCATTTTTGTTTATTTTCCATGCAGGACAGTAGATTCCAGGAATGTTGCTTAAACTGCTGAAATTGTGCAATTTTTGATTTTCTGGATTCATGGCTGGATTAGTGGGCATGAATCTGGGCATGAAAGTCTGACTGGATGCCACGTCAGCAGCTTCTAGAAGACGCCACATCAGCAACAATGATAACTTATCAGCCACATATCAGATAACTTATCAGCCGGATTTTAAATTCAAACTTTGGAATTATCTTTTGTAATTAATTTAAATAATTTAGGATTTATCTCTTATCTCTTTAGGGTTATTTTTAGGGTTTTAGGCTGCTATAAATACCTCATTTGGGCAAACTCAAAGATCATCTCACATTCTCATTCTTAGCTTTGTTTTTGCTTTTAAAGTTTTATAAAGTTCTTTCTTTTCTTTAGTTCTTGCTTTAAGTTTTTTATCTATTTTTCTTTTATAATGCTAAGTATGATTTTTACCATAATCATACTTAGCTAAGTTTTCCATAGCCAAGGGCTAAAGCAATGACTCAATTCCTTGAAAAGCACTTAAACAATTTTGGGTATCTCACTTAGTTTTCTAAACTTAATTTCAAAATCAAAATGATTTCAAAACCAAAGATCGACGTTGGTCAGGATGTTGTTTTGGTTAAATGTGTTGGAGGAATGATCAGCTAGTGAAGCACATTCGACTTCCTGGGAACACACTTAGCAAAATTGTTTGCTAAGAGGAAACTGAGATCGGAATCAGTTATTATTGAAACAACGTAGTCTGAGTCGGCTTACTTATTTATTTTTGATCTACAACATTGTTGATGATTAGATCAATTTCCAAAATCGATATCAAAGATGACACTTGGGTATTCGGTATACAAGGCACAGTCACAAGGATTGATCCTTGTAGGCGAGTAACCGACGTGAACCCCGAAGTGAAAAATCCTTATTCCAATGATCCGAGGAATTTGTTATCTTTTACTCCATATGGGTTACCAGATTTTGTAGGTTTGAAAGGCCACTCGATTCAGTCCCGTTGTATGGCTGGGTGGCCAACAAAGTTCAACGACCACCCACTTTTATTGGTTCGAATGTGCGTGTACGTTTTGTTCGTGAGTCCTTAATTATTGTACAAAAAAAAGGAAAATAAAGAAATGTAACTTTATTTTAGACAGTTGGGGTTTTGGGAAAGGAAATTCGAAGGAAAAAAAATTAAAGGCAATCTGAAATATGTTTAGATAGTATTTATTTTTTTCTTTTCTTTTCTTATTTTTTTGTCGTTTAGACGAATCCTTTTAAATTGTTCAATAAATTTTTTCTCGACAACCAATGTTTTTTTGCGACCGTTGACTAACAACAAAATAGTTTTTTTTTTATTTTATGTTAGAGGCATAGGAAGAGGCGAAAGACACCTCTTTCTCTCTTCTTTTCTTTGTTTTGCTACTGTTGTTTTGTGTTGTAGTTGCTTTTTTTTTTCTTTTGTTGATTTGATATTTTCGGCAGCTGTCCGTTTATTTAATTCTTTGATTTTATATCTCTTGTTCCATCATGCATCAACTATTTTTAGTTTTTTGACGCGGTGACCATTTAATGGTTGTTCTCGTTGTATTTTTTCACATACTTTATCTTTCGGTGACACCCAAAATAATATGCAAATGACGAATGGTATTGCTGGCTCTTTTCTTGTTTTGGTTTTCCTATTAGTTTTAGAGACTGCTTGAGTCTTATCTTATGTAGCTTTTTGTGTTTTTATTTTATTTGTGTTTTGCTTTTACAAGATTGTTCTTTCTTGTTCAGTTGTTGTGTGGTGTGTTTGTGTTTTGCTTCTATAAGTTTGCTGTTTCTTACTTTGTTGTTGTGTTTGTTTTGGAATTCCCTTTTTGTTTTGTTTTTGTTTTGTTCAATGAAATCGGCATTTCAATTAAAAAAATAATGAGTAAAACTTTTAGCCTCCAAGAGTAGCACCACCCCAATAATTGACCTATCTTTTCACCCTTTTTGCCGTTTAATTGGCTGTTTGAAAACCTCCCCCCTCCAACATTCTCTTTTTATGTACCATAAAGCAAGTTTGTCTTTACGCTGGGACATTGATTCATTGTGTTTGCCACTACAATTCCAGCTTGTCTTCTTTTGACGGCACTAATCTTTTGAGATTTAAGGATATATTCAATGTCCATACAACACATAAGTTACCATGTTTTGCTTCATCTGTCTAATTTCTGTGTTAATAAAGATCATTAATGTCAGCCCTAGAGTATGTAGATCAGACCCCCTTGGTTTATCCTCCACATATCCACCCCATTGATACCAGAATTATGAACTGCCTTAATTCAAAGTCTCTGTGTAAGATGGTCCAGTACCAGGTCTCTATTGTTACTAGAGTATCGGTCTACTTGGATTTTAATCTCTGCTGATATTTAAATAATTTCTTTATTTTAATTTTATATCACTCCATTTTTACAAAGTTTTTTAGTAGGTTCAAATTGCTAACTCTATTACTTGTTGTTATTGAAGTAGTGATATGCATTTGTCAATAATCAGTTGGTCTAATAAAATAAAATAATAAATCATTTAAATAAAATTAGAGATTCGAATATTGATATTGTGAATGAAATAAATTAGATATCGATAGTTATAAAAAAGAAGTAATGACATGTATCTTTTATTGTTATTCGACATATAGTTAGGGTAATATAAAAACTGAGTCAACTCCATTTGACCTACACAATGTAGACAAATAATGGACATGGACATCTCAAGCTAAAATTGAATGGAATTGTAAATGATGAAATTGTAAAGCAAATTCAGGGGAAAATTAAACGGGAACAACAGAAGGCTGGTGAACATATATCAAATCAACCATTACTTTTAGCATCACACATTCTGCAAGACCCATTCAAATTTCACATGTACAAAGGCAGGAGTGGAGCCAAGGAATTCATATTTCTCTTTATCAAGGAAATATGTACATAATTGGTTTCTTGATGGTCCAATGAAGAAGAGCCTGACTATGGGGTACTTAATGCCTGCAATTTTAGCGGCATCTCACTGAACCCCAAGTGCCCTTGAGAAACTTTTGCTTCTTTCCTGTGGACCAAAATATTAATTCCCAAAGGACCAAGGGGACCATGCTTCTTGCTAAAGAGGGAGGGGGGGGTAAGACATGAACTGCCATCCTTTTATGAAAGGTGTTCTTCCTTGTTTTTATTTTTTTAATATTTTACTGTGATTATATGGTAGTATCTGTTCTTTAATTAGACTACGTTGTTTTCACTTGTTTTCATAGCCCACTAATTGTTTGCTAATTTATAGTAGAAACAAAGCAAGCTAGAATAATGATCACTATGTATCTTCATTGTAAAGGTAACCAATGCATACTCAATGCCTAATAAACCAGAAAAACTTATACTATAATTTAAATGGAAAATATTCTTTGGTGAAATTGTTACTGAACACTAGCAGGGGATTCCCCACTTTATTTTGTTCTTTTAAAGGCAAAAAGCTAGCAATCTTCTTTGATATCTTTCAATATATCCGAAATATACTTCTTAGCAAAATCTTCACTGATACCCTTCCATTTCCTGTTATTAGTTTTCCAAATCTTTTATTACCAGAAAAACAAAAGAATTCCAGAAACCTACAGTTCACATTCTGCAACACTCAGAAACTAAAATATTCTGCAGCGCAAGTTATTTTCTTCTCTCACATGACCAAAGAATTTAAAGTAAAATTGGACCAAAAAAACTGAAATAAAACAATAAACCAAACATGAACAAGTGATGAGTTTGTTTATGTGTTCTTACAGGCACAAATCAACAACGAGAAATCGACTCTGTCTTGGTCTTTCTTCACCATCTTCTCCTCCAACCAAAGCCGACTATCCAATCCACTTCTTGTCCTGAACAAGAACACGGCCGAACCGGTAACAGGCTTGAAGAACCAATCATACGCATCCCACATCAGATCAATTAACAACCCATCAATGAATATCGTCTGGTTCCCTCTAAAATTCCATTGCAGTCTCTTTACTTTGATCACCGTCTTCTTATCGATACAAACCGATAAAACCGGGTGCTTTAGGCCTTCGTGATCCCCGCTGCATCTGATTATAATGTCATGTACAATGCCCGTATCACAGAATTGAGCCTTGGTGGAATAAAGTGTGTTGCCCGAACAATGTTCTTGCCTGGAAATGAGAGAAGCTTTAGCAACTGGAGTTGTGTTTTTGAGCTTCTTGGTGACTGCCTCTTCGGCCATATCGCCTAAAACAAGGCCTATCTCTGAATCAACCATGACTAAAACGTAGAACCCGTCGACCGGTTCGGGTCCGGTGTCGTATTTAGCGGTCGAAAGGTCCCAAAAGACTTCGATCTTCAAGTGATCGGATTCGATCACTTTGCTGCCTTTCTTCTTCCTGAAGAACCTCAAATTGGTGTTGAGTTTGAAACATGTTGAAGGGTCATCAACGAAGTTTATGGATAGGCCTTGACCACCGCCGGTTTGGTTCTTGCACCAAGTGACCTTGATTAAACACTGCTTCTGGGTTGAAAGAATGACTTTGTAAACGCCGGTGACTGCGTTCTGGACCGACGGCACTAGGCTGGGAGAGATGCAAGCATTGGTTGTCGAATAGCTAGAACATGAAGAATGTGAAACATTTACTGCGTTTTCACTGAAACAAGAAACAATGTCTCTCATTGTATATATTGAAAACTGCAACAACAAAAGAAAAGGTTCCGGATTTCGAGAAGGGAAGATGTAAAGATTTTGAGAGATGGGTGTTTCAGTTTTGGTAAAGAAGACGAAGAGAGGCAGCAGCAAGGAAATTCAGGTGCATATGCAAGCGTATTAAATAAATATGAATCTCTCTGTCTAGTCTATCTTCACCCTTTTATATAATCTGCTATTAAATAATCAAGGTAAACGAGCTTGAAGCTTTGTTTTCTTCAATCTCTTCTGACAGTTCACCATATATATTAAAAATATTCAAAGAAAATGAAAAGGTGGAAAGAGAAGTTGGACATGGTCTGAGCAGCAGCACTCTGGTTTTGGACAAAGAAAGTTATTTTACCATTTTCTGTAGCTGTTAAATCAGCCCTTAAAGCTAAAATTGATGAGATGTTAGAGAACTCATCAAGATTTTCAGAAGAAAAATAATATAAAGACTCAATCCCCTAAAATTAAAGTATGGGATTAAATTTTAAAATAATTTAAAAAATCTCTTACATATTTAAATTTATCCACGCTGAATGTACTAAATAATAAATCTTCTTAAAGTATTTTTCCTATTTAAAATCGTAAAACATTTAATACTTTTATTTATATTTACATTAAATATAAAAAAGTAAACATGGTTTTTAAATCTAAAAGTATACATTTCGAAAGTAAATTGCGTACTAAAAATAAACATGGGCAGTGGGATGATTGATAGTGAATGATAGGTCCTACAATAGTAAAATTTAGCCTTCAGACCCACCCATTTGCTGCCTCATGATTAGAAAAGGCAAGGCATGGTGTGTGAGGAAAAATCAACACTTTGATCCTTTTGTTATTTTCTTTTTATAAATTTCCCCCTTTTTGTTAAATATATTGACCTTATACATTAAAATACGTAACTAACTATATGACTATTTTAATTAAAGTTGTAGCTGTGACATCCTTTAATACCAAAAATAAAAAACAAGAAAAAAAAGGCATGTGGTTACAGTTAAGAAGCAATATTGAAATCAATGCTTGAAGTTATGGTTTGGCTTTTAGGTCAATAAATAAATAAATGCCCTCAAATTCTTTTTATTATTATTAAACTGGGTTATTCTTTCAAAGTATAAATGAGTAAAGTTAAAGCAATGGTGATACACGCAGTACTTTAGGTTAGAGAATGAACTTATAAATTTTTAGAGGGTAAACTTATAAAAATTTAAGAGGGTAAAATTAAATTTTCAATAAAAAATATATAAAAATATTAAATTATATAAAAATTTTAAATTTTTAAGGGGACGACCGCTCTTCAGCCCCTCAATCAATCCTTGTGTTGATATATGACCAAAAGAAAGAACCCGAGGACTTGAGTGCTTTAAAAAGGGAGGCGAGAGACAAAGGCCTGTTAATTACAACATGCATGTGGGTTTTATGTTATCATTAGGTTTTTAACCAAACATATTCATTTGATGTAATGAAAGACAAAAAAGTTTATTCTTTTTTTTTTTTTTAAGTTTTAGATGAGAATGGTTATATAGAGATACCTGGCATTGAATAAGAAATATGAAATTGTCATGAAAAATATAGAACAGTGAAACAAAAAGTACTTTTTTAATGATTTCTAAATTATTTTAGGTTTTTGAAGCTTTTATAATTAATTGCCGGGGGCATACCATATATTGTGGGTTATGACCCCAAGAAAAGGACTGACCTTAGGGCATGTTCATTTGCGCAAATAAATTAAAATTGAATCTGCACAAGAAACAGGGAAAAAAGGTTGCTGGTATTTCCCAGGCTTCAACATACACATCCAAAGATGAAAGTTATTTATGTTGTTAAAAAAAAAAAAAAAGATTAAAAATAATAAATTTTAAGAGTACGCCATAATAGCAAATATTTTAAAAAAATTAAATTTTAAAAATAAACCCCTGATAGTAAATATTAGAAAAAAATTGAGCATCTAATAACAATTATTAAAAAATTTGGCCTTCAATAAAAAATATTAGAAACAATGAATTTTAAGAGTAGATCTCTAATAACAGCTATTGAAAAATAATAATTTTAAGAGTATGCCCCTAATAACAAATATTTGGAAAAAAATGAGTCTCTAATGACAAGTATTAAAAAATTTAAACCTCAAATAACAAGTATTAAAAAATTGGACAAAAAATAACAAGTATTGAACAATTTAAACCCCTAATAACAAATATTAAAAAAACAAATTTTAAGAGCAATCCACAAACAACAAGTATTGAAAAAATGAACCCCTAATAACAAATATTAGAAAAAAGTTAAACTATCATTAAAATCTCAATTATGACACTAAAACTCATTAATGTTTAGACTAAATAAAATTTTTAATTAGTGATGGTGGACTCCATTAATAAATATTTAAATTTAAAAAAATTATATATATAAATAAAACTATAAATAGTGGGCTTTGGGTGGGCAGTGAGCCTTGGGCGGGCGCCCCTCCTGCCTACCCACAGGGCTTACCTTGTGAGTAATGATAAAAAATGATGTTACATCTTTTAGGTAATTCAAGTTTCAACCGAATAGTTTCCAAGTGTGTGTGAGTTTATCTAATGTGATTTTGTGAAGAATGGAATTTGGAGATTAAATGTTAGAGTAACCATAACCTAATCCAATTCAATACATGTACATTTTCACCATTTTTTCACAACAAACATTAATTAAAGGCTTAAGGGTATCGTAAGCTCTTGAATTTTAAAAAAATTCATTAAGTCGATAATTTTTTTTTGCATCCAATTAAGCCCTCGAACCAATAAACTAAATCAAATAAGTTCTTCGACCTTCATTTTTTGACGATTTTTTTGAGATGTTATTGTCATGTGACACGCTACAGTTTTTTATATGGCATTTACAAATTTTTTTAGAAAATTGGTATTTTTTTCTAATTTTTATATATTTTTTAGAATTTTTAGATAAAAATAATGGAAATGTCAAATGACAACACTATAACATGACACGTTGTACCAACTGATCCATAAAACTGTTAGATTTAACAATCAACGTTGGTCAAAAGAGTGAATTGATGAAATTTTAGATTATGAGGACTTAATTAGGTGCAAAAAATTTAGGGATTCCATTGATTTTTCCCCAAAAGTTTAAGGACTTGCAATACCCTTGAGCCTTAATTATATAGTTTGATTGAGAAAATGATCATTCACAAATTATCATCTCTCTTCCAAATCATCAAATTCCCATAATATTCATTGTTTAGGTACATCCACCAATGACTATTCAACCATCTTTATTTGGGGAAGACTAATGATTTAAATAGGTATTATAATTTGACACGAACTCGACAGGTCTTGATCTGATCCAACCTTATAAGAATGATTCTAAAAAAAATAAATTTGGGGTGGGATAGGTTTTAGTTTAGGGTAAAAAAATCTCGACCCGACCTGTTATATTTAGGTTAAATTTTAATATAATTACAAAATAACATTGTGTATATATAAATTACGTAGGGTTTTCCCCTTTATCTTTTCATTTCTAAGCTTTTCACCCTGCAGTTCTCTTCTCCTGTCTTTCCTTAACTTTCACATTTTCTATTTTCTTCCTTTTCATTATGTTCTTTATATAAATCATTTTTTTCATTTTTTTAAATATCCAAAACTTCTTTTTTTCATCTATATTTTCTGATCTAAGTTTTATATTTGTATTTATTTTTTCCTATTCGATGTTTTTTTACATGGAATATTTAAGTTTTGATATTTCATGTAAAAAACTTCAAATAAGAAAAAATAAATGTAAAACACTATAATCAAGTAATTACGAAATATAGAAAAAAACAGATTTAACATAAAAACACTATAATCAAGTAATTACGAAATATAGAAAAGATTATACTTTTCAAATATGCTTTTCTATATTTGCTAATTACTTGATTATAGTGTTTTTCATGTTAAATCTGTTTTTCATTTCTTATTTTCTCTATTTTTCCCTCTTCAAGTATAATCTTTTATATTTTCTATTTTTAATTGAATCTTCAACTAGGAGTGAGCAAAACTCGACTCGAAAAAACTGAAAATTTTGACTCGACTCGAGGTAAAAAAAACTCGACTCGTTTTGACTCGACTCAAAATTTCATAAACTCGACTCGACTCGAAAAATTTTCAAATAAAATTTGAGTTGTAAAACGGAAATTCGAATAACTCAAAATTTTTAGTAATTAGTGGAATGATTTTTAAGTTTGAGTCGAGTCTCTTAATTTTTCCTGGTATATATATACCGATATAAAAAAATATGAAGAAATATATGCCACTTATGAAAAAATATGAAGAAATATATATGCATATCTTATATGATTCGAGAAAGTCGTTTAAATTAGAATCAATTGTACTATAAAATGTAAATAATTACACTTAAATTTGTATAGGAACTCAAAAACTCGACTCGAATCGAAAAATTTCAAATAAAATTTGAGATGTAAAATATGACACGTCAACTCGAATAACTCAAATTTTTTTGACTCAACTCAACTCGATCGAACGCTCACCCTTATCTTCAACTTTTAGTTTTTTCAACAGTTGCATCTAAGAAATTTCAATATCATTTTGAGAACTCAAACAGATTTGATTTTACTAATTGAAAAATGAAAGTAAAAAAGAAATTAATCGGGTCGGATATGTGCATCTAATTTTGGGTCAATGTTAGGACTGAATATAAATTTAAAAATTTCTAGGACGGGCCGGGATTGAGTCTTGACTCTTGTTCTTTGGGTTAGGGTCGGGTCGACTAAAAACTTGTCCCATTACCATTCCTAGATCTAAAGCTGGAATCGTAACTGGCATGATACATGCAAATTGTTCTGCATCAACACGTACATAGTAATGGTCAAGTTAAAGCTGTATTTTCAGTTTCAAACCCAAACCTTTGAACACCTAATTCACAAAGGAAACAACGTGACGACAACAACAAAGAAGAAAAAAGGAATCCAAGCAACTTTTTTTTTTTCTTTTCTGTTTTGGATATATATCACACCAAAAAATTCTTAACCACAGTACCTAAATCGCCAGGAATTTCCCACGAATAAACAAGTTGGCCAAAGCCAGCTAATGGATTTATATAAATCTTTTGAGGGAATGAATCTATACTAGTTTAGTAACGGTATTGTGTCAGGCATGTTGCAAATCGGATCCAATGATAATTGATGTTCATCACCCAAAGCAGCCAGCAGTTTTTGCTCTAAAAATCAACTGCAATTTATATAGGATCGAAACAGAGAATCTGGAATAACAAAAAAAAGTCACTATCAATAGTTGAATTAGTTAATAGAATACTTAAAAGAATAAAATTCTTTTGTCGCATTTCGATGCTCCTTTCTATATTCCAGATTAAAAAATTGAATTTAAAATTAAAGTTAAAGTTAGAATTTAAAAAATTATAGGTAAAATGTATTTTTTAAGATTTATGGCTTAAAATTTATAATTTAAAATTTTAATGTTTGATGTAAAAAAGAGGAACAGCAAAATTTCAGGAAATTTTGTCCAATATTTAATTGCAATTGTCAGAATTTAATTTTAACAATGCCCAATAAAAATGTCAATTTCAATAGCTTAATTAGTCAATATCATTGGATGTTGTCACTTTGCATACTTTCGTACGAAAGTAAGTAATTATCTTCATTTCTCTGAAAATTTTCGTATATATACAAATATCTTTTGATATGAATATAATATAGCATGATCTTATGAATATATAGAACAAAAATTAGAAGTAAATATATGTTTATAACATATTCATTCTGACATTCACTCTCACATTCGAATAACACAGATTAAAATTGAAATTAAGGAGTAATTTTATCATTTTAGTAATTTCAAGTCAGTAAATTTGTTCGTCCTTTTTAATTCTATTAATATAGTTCTTGTAATTTTTCAAAATTAATAATGTTATCCCTTATTTTTAATTTTATCAACTTTGTTATTTGACTCTTATATTGTATCAATTTCACTATTTAATTATCATTAACAGTGGCAGAACTTAGTGATAGAGTTTGGAGGGTCCAACTTAAAACTTTTAAAAATTACAGGTTTAAATTAAATTTTTTCAGAAATTTTGAAGGGTTCAATTTATATTTTTTTCAAAACAATTTGGGGTCTAACTAAACTTTTTAAAATTTTGTGAGGCTTAATGAGAACTCCTAAAAATTATGGGAGGAGTTTAATTAAGAACATTAAAAATTTTTCAAACTTAATCTGATTTTTTAAAAATATGAGGAGACCAAATTTTTTTTTTTTTTAAATTTTAGAGTCTAAATTATAACTTTCCAAATTTTGGGAGGGTCGTGGCCCCCACCGGTCCCTATTATCTTCCGTCCCTGGTCGTTAAATTCTATGCATGAGGCCACTATTTGCTTCCAAATCAACTCTTTACAATTATAGATATTTTTAATCCACATTAATTGTATGACATTATCATCTTATTATATGACATTAATTTACTAAAGAAAATGATACGCAAACAATTTAACTCAGACGTTGTTAATTATTTAACGACAGAGTGCCTAACACGACAATGGACGACTGATGATAATGGTTCTATTAATTAATGAAAATCAAATTGTGAGATTTAGGAGGAGCAAAACTCGACTCAACTTGAACAATCGATTTTTCAATTTTTAGTTATTCAAGTCGTTATTTGAGTTATTTGAGTCAACTCAAATAACTCATACGAATTTCGAGTTCTCTTTTGCCAACTCGATCACTGATTTCCTTATTCTTTAATTCCTAATTTATTTTTATTTTTGACCAAATTTGAACCACACGCTCTTAGCATTTGTAGAATACCTATTTAGCTTCAATTCATATTTTTGAAACAAATTTCCTCTTTTTTCAATTTAGTCCTTCAACTTTACATGATTTCCTCATTTCCTCTTTCCTTTTAAGTCTATTTTGACCGCATTTAAACCATATACACCACTAACACTATATAATATGTATGCTTAACTGTAACTTTTTGCAAATTATTTCTTTTCATCAATTCTTTGACTCCTTATACTTCCACCAATACTTTTTCCTAAAAAAATCCTTTAAAAATAACATTATATATTTTTATAATTTTAGATGACATTTGCTTTAATTATTAAATAACATTACAAATTTTACTTACACATGTGAACACGAATATGAAGAATATATATGTATATCTTATACGATTAGAGCATTTTGTTTAAATTGATATAAATCCGTATTATAACATTATAAATAATTACAATTAAATTTATACAAAACTCGACAGCTAGTGTAATATCCCAATTTTTGGCTAGTGACTAAAATGTACATTATGAATGTTTTGTGGCTAAAGTATAAACTTTGGAAAAGTTTAGGGACCAAAGTGTAATTTTCAAAAGTTGTGTATTTTAACCCCGTAGATGAATAGTTTACCTCCAAGAATGACGTTTCCATGTTATCCGGATTTTTCGTACGGAGTTTGTATTAATGGCTATAAAGCGATAAAGTTTAGAAAAATATTCGGATAATCGGATCGAATCGAATATCCAAGATATTTTGAAGGATGATAAGCAGATTAGGTTACATGCAAAATTTGGTTGAAATCTGATAAAATTGGAATGAGAATTGAAGATTAAAGTTTAGTGACCAAAATGACAATTTTTAAAAGTTGGTTGCTAAATCATAAAGAAAGGAAAAGTTTAAATCCATAATAAAGGATTTGCTCAATAACTAATTTTATCCTGTAGATGGATAAATTCGGCCAGTGATTAAAAATAAGATATATGTCCCGTGAATGAAAATGCAGTATAATATATCAAATTTTGATCTAACCCTATTATTAAGCGTGCTCAGACCAGGAAAACACTAGGAAGAGTGACCTTCGGGAAGGTCCTATAAAAGTAGAGAATATTCGTATGGATTTCAGATGAAGGATTTCTAAGAGAAATTTTACTCGATGAAGATTTTCGATAATTATCAGAATAATAGACTGAGTTAGGAAAATTCAGTCTAAGTCCTTAAGAAAGGAAGTTTTTATGAGATAATAGTATTTATTTTTCGAATATGGAAATATAGAATTTTCGGAATAGATCCGATAGCTCGGTAAAGGTAAAATCGTAGTAGAAGTATTTAGTGAATATCGGGAAATCAGATTGAATTGAAAATTTCAGAGGCTGTTCCATAAGCCATGGAAAATCTTAAAATGATATTTATGGAATAGTTACTGGTCGAGAAGGAACTAATTTATTTAGATTATAATGGAATGGCAAGTTTGAAACAAACTAGTAAATAAAGACTAGTTGGAGGGCAAATTGGTCATTTGGCAAGGATGGCAATTTTGAAATATTTTTTGAAATGTTGAGGACGTTTTTGGAAGATGAAATATACATGGATTTAATCTCGTCCCTTGATTTTATATGAGATTAAATTAGCCATTGGATTTAAAGGCTAAATTGGTAATTTCACTATTTAAATGAATTTAAAATTCATTTAATAGTGACAAGTGTAAAATAATATTTAAAAGATGAAAAAATGTTCATCTTTTTCCAGCCATGTACCGTGGGAGCTAGAGGAAAGAAGAAAAAAAAATTTCCAAGCTTGATTTAAGTCCCGAATCTCGGTTTTTTAGGTAATCTTTCGAACTACAAAGTTGTTCTACTCTTCGAGCTCTATCTTTTGATGTAAATAATTCATAGAATACTTTCTTGGTTGATGAGATTTGATATGAGGAAGAAATTAGAGTTATGTGAATTTTGGGAATTTTGAAGATTTAAGAAACTATGTTTGATTTTATGTTGTTTCCATGCTTGGGACTAAATTGGATTGATGTCTAAAGTTAAGGGACTATTTTGTCCATCATTTAAATGTTAGAGGCTGGTGTTTAAATCTGAATTTTTAAGAGTATTTATAGATTTGATGATAATCGAAGCTTGAATTTGATGTTTGGAGGTTGAAAATCTAGTTATTTCAACTAGTGACTAAATCAGCAATTTGGAAATCTTTATGGACCTATTCAGTTTGATTGATTAATATTAGGGACTGATGTTGTTTTGTATTTAATAAGTTTTTATTGATTATATAAGGTTTTGCTATGCATGAAATTGAAGTTGGAATGCTAAAATTGGTGTTATCTTGATTATGGGCCATTTTAGCAATTTTTTAAATTGTAAGAACCAATTCGGCATGATGGAAATTGAAATGGATCAGTTCTGATTTTTGAGTATAATGATGAGTTGAATGAATTAGTAGTGATTGGAGGCTTAATTGCAAAGTTAGGAAGCTTGAATCCTTGGATTGTATTTAGTGACCAATTTGGCCATGTGAGAAAATGTAAGGACCAACATGTAACAATCTGGAAATTAGGGTATTTGTGTGTTAGAAATGTGGTTAAATGCTGGAAATTACATTCGAATCAAAATGAATTCGAGTTTAGGGACCAAAATGACATTTCGGCAAAATCAGGGATTTAGGGACTAGAATGTACAAAAGTTGTAAGTGAAGAATTTATGATGAATGTTATTAGGTAAAAATTCTATTGGTGATAAATATATTGAAAATGCCATTAAAATGGAAAAGATTTTCATTTTAGTCCCTAAACCTTTAAGTGAATGAAAATCAAATGGAATACTCGAATGATGGAAATTTGAAACATTTTGTATTTAAATGTTAGTTGGCAAGCTCGGAAGAATTATTGGAAGTTCAAATTGGTCACTAAAGACCATAATGAGTTTTTGAACAGTACAAGGAAAAAAGGAAAAATATTTGGAAATTTTATATTCAAATGATTATATTAGACAACATGTTTAAGGTATTGTTAGATTTGAATCTAACAAATATTTTATTTTATTCATGTGATTAATGAACACAAGTTCTAATCAAAGAAGGTTCGAGGTTCTATGAAAAAAGGATCTAACTAGGACTTAGTGAGACATTGTGTTAAGTGGCCAAGGTGAGTGCAATTACATACATATCATGACACATTTATGTTTTATACATCATTGAGATGGCTTGAGATGAGACTACCCAAATTTTATTGTCATTATATTTATGTCATGGAGCATATAATTGACATATTTTAAATATGTCAAAAGTTGAATATAAATGCATGGATCACTAGTTATATATGATGTTATATTATGAATGTTATTTCAGGTATAAACTGCCCAATGTTAAATTATGTTGATATACATTGCCATGGATGAAATAAATATGGAATATATGCCCAAGTATGTCATTGAGGGATAGGGTATAGTTGGCATGCCATAGAGTCCAGCAGCACGATGCATACTCGGTTTAGCACTATAGTGTACATAAATAACACTTAGTGTATATGATGGACACGAACTTATGTGTATTATGGTGGGAACGACCTTATGTGTATTAGCACTTCGGTGCATATTTGACTCAAGTACCCATGGTCCTCATGGGCTTATATTTGGGATATGGTTTATGGTTAATAAATGATAAACAAGTGAATAAGCTTATGAGCTTTTGGAATAAATGGCAAGTATATTGATAAGAAATTTATATGTGATTTATATAATGTTAATATATGAATAACATGATAGATTTACATGTCTAGTGATCATGATGCATTTATGCATATAAGACATATTATGACAAATAAACAAGCATGAAAGTCTTATGACATTAGCATGTAATAAATCATTACTAATGCAATGTGAAAGTTGTTGCTTTGACATATATATCATGTTATATAAACATAGCCATGAAGTCGAATAAAGTTTAAATTATTGTTATTAACTTCCTTTATTGCCTCACTAAGTTCGTACTTAGTGTGTGTTTGATTGTTCACACGTAGGTAAATCAAGATGAGAGTGAGAAGAGCATTGCATCGATATTGGAAAGCTCAACAGGTAATCATAGTAATGACATCCTAATTGAGGTTTTATTATTATAATGGCATGCACACTTGATAAACCTATTTGAGTTGTGATTGGCCTTTAAAGTTTGTTATGGTTTCATGATAATTGGCGTTTCTAGAAAGATTCAAAGTTAAGAGTAACCTCAAGTGATGAGTTGCATGGTAAGATAATTGAGAGCTTGTATGTTTTATAATAGTCAATTGTTCCTTATAAGAATACATAACATTTGAATACATTTGGGAATTGAATTATGATGAATTAGAAATATAAAAATGCAAGAATGTGCATTTTGGGACAGTGTGTACCAGTACTCAATATTTGGGTTCAAAATTACCAAAACTTGAATTTTGTTTCAAATATCATTAATATTTAAGGATAGTAAAGTTGTGACACTCCTGATTCATTTTTTTCGTATGGATACGAAAAGGGGTGTTACATTTTTTGGTATTAGAGCTACAGGTTTAGCCGGTTCTGGAGTTAAACGAAGTATGTTAAAGGTCAAAAGTGTATACATGCCACTAGGATGTCAGAATTACTGATGATTTTACTTGTTTGAATGGATGCAATTACATACTTCATTATGATAATAATGTTAAATTCCAATGTGTGAGGGTAAAAGAATCGTGTCAGGTGTTTAGGCGAGTGGATCAATAAGAGATTCACGAGCATGATAAGGTTAATGATAATATTCTATCCTCAGCTTAGCATGGTGCAGATGCACCAGAGTAACATGATATGCATGTTCTAGATTTAGAGCTTTTCTTCCAGACATTAGATGCAATCATGAATCAGCCTGCTTAGGCACCGATTGCAAAAGAATTGAGAGTTCTAGCACACTAGATTTTCATAGAGATATTAATGGAGATCCTATAATTGTTAATCTATGGTTTAATGATATAAAAGTTATGTTGAAGGAACTCTGTATTGATGATCAGATGAGACTCAAAGAAAAAGTATTACCTCATCTAAAAGGATTAGACCCGTATTTGATAAAGTAATGTTACGGTACATACTTAAAAGTCTATTAACTAGAAGTTCTTTCTATGAGAGTTCTATAACAAAGTTTATCTTATAGATGCAACGGAGTTTCTTGCATCTTAATTAAGGCAATTGGATTATTTACGGGTATGAGTGCAAGTTTAATAAACTGAGCTGGTTTGCTTCTAAACATCTTCATACAGACAGAATGAGACATGTTGTGATAGCTCATAGAGGGCTAGAGGTCAGTGCAAAGAAGTACTGACTACCATATGTATTTCAAAATTCTATGAGGCAATAAATTATGCCAAATGCAATGCAAAGGGTTCAGAATGAGAAAATATCTAAACAGAGGTCACAACTCGTAAAGAGGAATAGTGAATCATTATTTATCTCACAACTTTTAAAAAGTGGTGAGGATTCCCAACAAAGATATCAAACTTAATTTATTACATAGTTCTGTTAAGAGATCGGGATAAGGAAAATTAAGAACTCTCTGACATTTATAATTAATATTGGAGATTCAAGAAAACGACAAAACCAATCATGTGAGTGTTGTGATAATTGGCATGCATGAGCATGCAGAGTTTTTATTGGAATTTGTTACCAATGTGAAAATTATTTAACTAATTCTATGGATACCGAGCATCAAGGGTAAGCTGGGAGAGTATTCCTATTGTTTGTGAGTTTTAAATGGGTTACCCAAGAGGAGCTGTCAGGCTTGACGCTTAATTGAGATGCTAAGTTTAGGATTGGATTTAATCCAATATTGGACCTATATCGATTGTACTCTACAAAATAGCTCTTACTAGATTGAGAAAGCTAAAGACCTAGTTGCAAGAGTCATTAGATTGAGGTTTTATACGACCCAATATATCACTTTAGGAAGCTCCAGTGATGTTAGTCAAAAGAAGCAGTAATATTCCTCTTAGATTAAATTACGATTATATTATTACCATTAGAATAAGATTTGATAGTAGCACTAGTATTAGTGTAGTATGAATCTAGTAAGGATTCTACCTTATTCAATAATATGTACCATAATAGGTTGGGATGTGTATTGATGTAATAAGGCTAAAGTAGTAGTTGATGTATTTAGCCAATAGTCATTCTTTGGCTTATAAGCATTAAATGCCCAATTACCTTTGGAAGAAAAATAGTTTATTGATTACATAACTTCAACTCAAATCTACTTTGACAAATTGGATCAAAGATTTACAGATGAAATATAAGATATGTCTGGAAAGAATTTAGTAAGGTGAAAAGGGAAAATTAAAGATTTCGATGTTAAGTCTAAAGGATGTTCATATTATCAAGGGGTAATTTATATCCCCGATGATAATGAGTTAGAAAGAGAACTAAAAGGTGATTGAATCTGATTTATTTCAGGATGCAAAAAATAAAGTAAGAAAGGTTCGAAGCAATCTAGAATTGCTTTAGAATGATGGATAGTATCTGCTGATTTTGAAAGAAAAGATATTTAATATGAAGTTAAGGATAAAGTATTCCATAAAAGTTTCACCTTGGAAGAAGGTCTTATAGTTTGGACAAAAAGGGAAGCTGAGTCTGAGATTTATTGGGCCATATAAGATTGTGAAAAGAGTTGGTCCGGTGGCTTATTAGCTAGCCTTACCTCCGAAAATGGACAAGATTCACAATATATTTCATGTCTCAATGCTCAAGAAGTATCGATCAGATCCTATACATATCATTACCCTATAAGAAATAGAGATTCAACCGGATTTGATTTATAAGGAAGAATCGGTAAAGATACTGGCACATGGAGTCAAAGAAATAAGAAATAAGATGATCTCGCTTATTAAAGTTCTTTGGCGAAATTATGAAGTCGAAAAAGCGACTTGGGAAAGAGAAAAAGATATGAAAAAGCAGTTTCCTCACCTTTTCGAACCAGGTACGTATTAAAAATTTGAGGACAAATTTTATTAAGGGGGAGAATTGTAATATCCCAATTTTTGGCTAGTGACCAAAATGTAAAGTTTGAAAGTTTTGTGGCTAAAGTATAAACTTTGGAAAAGTTTAGGGACCAAAGTGTAATTTTCAAAAGTTGTGTATTTTAGCCCCGTAAATGAATAGTTTACCTCCAAGAATAAAATTTTCATGTTATCTAGATTTTTTGTACGGAGTTTGTATTAATGGTTATAAAGTGATAAAGTTTAGAAAAATATTCGGATAATCGGATCGAATCGAATATCCAGGATATTTTGAAGGATGATAAGCAGATTAGGTTACATTCAAAATTTGGTTGAAATTCGATAAAATTGGAATGTGAATTGAATATTAAAGATTTGTGACCAAAATGACAATTTTTAAAAGTTGGTTGCCAAATCATAAAGAAAGGAAAACTTTAAATCCATAATAAAGGATTTTCTCAATAACTAATTTTATCCCGATGGATAAATTCGGTCAGTGAGTAAAAATCAGATATAGGTCCCGAGAATGAAAATGCAGTATAAGGTATCGAATTTTGATCGAACCCTATTATTAAGCGTGTTTAGACCAGGGAAACACTAGGAAGAGTGACCTTCGGGAAGGTCCCATAAAAGTGTTTCTAATCGATATTTTGGACTCATTAAGAGTAGAGAATATTCGTATGGATTTTGGATAAAGGATTTCTACGAGAAATTTTACTCGATGAGGATTTTCTATAATTATCAGAAAAATAGACTGAGTTAGGAAAATTCAGTCTAAGTCCTTAAGAAAGGAAGCTTTTATGAGGTAATAGTATTTTTTTTGAATACGGAAATATAGAATTTTCGGAATAGATCCGATAGCTCGGTAAAGGTAAAATCGTAGTAGAAGTATTAAGTGAATATCGAAATCGAATTGAATTGAAAATTTCAGAGGCTATTCCATAAGCCATGGAAAATCATAAAATGATATTTATGGAATAGTGGCCGACTGAGAAGGAACTAATTTAGTTAGATTATAATGGATTGACAATTTTGAAACAAACTAGTAAATAAAGACTAGTTGGAGGGCAAATTGGTCATTTGGCAAGGATGGCAATTTTGAAATATTTTTTGAAATGTTGAGGACGTTTTTGGAATATGAAATATACATGGATTTAATCTTGGCCCTTGATTTTAGATGAGATTAAATTAGCCATTGGATTTAAAGGCTAAATTGGTAATTTCACTATTTAAATGAATTTAAAATTCATTTAATAGTTACAAGTGTAAAATAATATTTAAAAGATGAACAAACGTTCATCTTTTTCCAGCCATGTACCGTGGGAGCTAGAGGAAAGAAGAAATTTTTTTCCAAGCTTGATTTAAGCCCCGAATCTCAGTTTTTAGGTAATCTTTCGAACTACAAACTTGTTCTACTCTTTGAGCTCTATCTTTTTATGTAAATAATTCATATAATACTTGCTTGGTTGATGAGATTTGATATAAGGAAGAAATTAGAGTTATGTGAATTTTGGGAATTTTGAAGATTTAAGAAACTATGTTTGATTTTATGTTGTTTCCATGCTTGGGACTAAATTGGATTGATGTCTAATATTAAGGGACTATTTCTTCCAGCATTTAAAGGTTAGGGGCTGGCGTTTAAATCTGAAATTTTAAGAGTATTTATAGTTTTGATGATAATTGAAGCTTGAATTTGATGTTTGGAGGTTGAAAATCTAGTTATTTCAACTAGTGACTAAATCAGTAATTTGGAAATCTTTATGGACCTATTCAGTTTGATTGATTAATATTAGGGACTGATGTTGTTTTGTATTTAATAATTTGTTATTGATTATATAAGGTTTTGCTAAGCATGAAATTGAAGTTGGAATGCTAAAATTGGTGTTATCTTGATTAGATGCCATTTTAGCAATTTGTTAAATTTTAAGAACCAATTCGGCATGATGGAAATTGAAAAGGATAAGTTCTGATTTTTGAGTATAATGATGAGTTTGATGAATTAACTGTGACTGGAGGCTTAATTGCAAAGTTAGGAAGCTTGAATCCTTGGATTGTATTTAGTGACCAATTCGGCAATGTGAGAAAATGTAAGGACCAGCGTGTAACAATCTAAAAATTAGGGTATTTGTGTGTTAGAAATGTGGTTAAATGCTGGAAATTACGTTCGAATCAAAATGAATTCAAGTTTAGGGACCAAAATGGCATTTCGGCAAAATCAAGGATTTAGGGACTAGAATTTACTAAAGTTGCAAGTGAAGAATTTATGATGAATGTTATTAGGTAAAAATTCTATTGGTGATAAATATATTGAAAATGCCATTGAAATGGAAAAGATTTTCATTTTAGTCCCTAAACCTTGAAGTGAATGAAAATCGAATGGAATACTCGAATTATGGAATTTGAAATATTTTGTATTTAAATCTTAGTTAGCAAGCTCGGAAGAATTATTGGAAGTTCAAATTGGCCACTAAAGACCATGATGAGTTTTTGAACAATACAAGGAAGAAAGGAAAAATATTTGGAAATTTTATATTCGAATGATTATATTAGACAACATGTTTAAGGTATTGTTAGATTTGAATCTAACAAATATTTTATTTTATTCATGTGATTAATGAACACATGTCCGAATCAAAAAAGGTTCGAGGTTCTATGAAAGAAAGGATTGAACTAGGACTTAGTGAGACATTGTGTTAAGTGGCTAAGGTGAGTGTAATTGCATACATATATGACACATGCATGTTTTATGCATCATTGGGATGGCTTGGGATAAGCCTACCCAAATTTTATTGTCATTATATTTATGTCATAGAGCATATGAATGACATTTTAAATATGTCAAAAGTTGAATATAAATGCATGGATCACTAGTTATATATGATGTTATATTATGAATGTTATTTCGGGTATAAACTGCCCAATGTTAAATTATGTTTGATATACATTGCCATGGATGAAATAAATATGGAATATATGCCCAAGTATGTCATTGAGGGACATGGTATAGTTGGCATGCCATAGAGTCTAGCAGCACGCTGCATACTCGGTTTAGCACTATAATGTATATAAATGACACTTAGTGTATATGGTGGGCACGACCTTATGTGTATTATGGTGGGAACGACCTTATGTGTATTAGCACTTCGGTGCATATTTGACTCGTGTACCCAGGGTCCTCATAGGCTTATATTTGGGCTATGGTTTATGGTTAATAAATGATAAACAAGTGATTAAGCTTATGAGCTTTTGGAATAAATGGCAAGTATATTGGGAAGAAATTTATATGTGATTTATATCATGTTAATATATGATTAACATGATGGATTTACCTGTCTAGTGATCATGATGCATTTATGAATATAAGGCATATTATGACAAATAAACAAGCATAAAGTCTTATGACATTAGCATGTAGTAAATCATTACTAATGCAATGTGAAAGTTGATGCTTTGGCATATGTATCATGTTATATAAACATAGTCATGAAGTCGAATAAAGTTTAAATTATTGTTATTAACTTCCTTTATTGCCTCACTAAGTTTGTACTTAGCGTGTGTTTGATTGTGCACACGTAGGTAAATCAAGATGAGAGTGAGAAGAGCATTGCATCAATATTGGAAAGCTCAACAGGTAATCACAGTAATGACATCCTAATTGAGGTTTGATTATTATTGTGGCATGTATACTTGCTAAACCTATTTGAGTTGTGATTGGCCTTTAAGGTTCGTTATGGTTTCATGAGAATTGGCGTTTCTAGAAAGATTCAAAGTTAAGAGTAACCTCAAGTGATGAGTTGCATGCTAAGATAATTGAGAGCATGTTTTATAATAGTCAGTTGTTCATTATAAGCATACATAACATTTGAAGACATTTGGGAATTGAATTAGGATGAATTAGAAATATAAAAATGCAAGAATGTGCATTTTGGGACAGGGTGTACCAGTACTCAAGATTTGGGTTCAAAATTATCAAAACTTGAATTTTGTTTCAAATATCATTAATATTTAAGGATAGTTAAGTTGTGACATTCCTGATTCGTATTCGTCGTATGGATACGAAAAGGGGTGTTACAACTCAAATCTACTTGAATTTCATAAACTCGACTTGAATTAGAAAATTCAAATAAAATTTGAGTCATAAAACAGAACACGTCAATTTGGCTAACTCGAAATTTTTTTACTCGATTCGATCACTCCTAGTGAAATTGATGTAATTCGAGGAGTTCAAGTGTTGAACTTATAAAATAAAAAATGATAGGTAAAATTACTGATTTGAGATTACTATAGAATTAAAAACACAGGCATATCCTTTAATGGACTAGTGGGGGCAACAACGCCCAAAATTTTGAGAATTTCAAATTTTGCCCTTAATTTTTTTAAAAAAATTAATTTGGCCCCTCAAGATCTTTAAAAATTCATATTAAGTTTCAAAATTTTGAATATTTTTAATTAAGTTACCTCCTTGATTTTTTTAAATTTCGTTAAATCTCTCAAAATTATTAAAAATTTAGTTAAACGCTCATTTTTTTAAAAAAATTTCGTTTAAGCCTCCAAATTTTTAAAAAATTTAAGTTAATCCCTCAAACTTTTACCCCAAGCTCCACTACCGATTAAAAATACCCTTAAACCTTACAACTAATGATGTGCTAAAAAGAGTAAAGTGGCATATACAAAACAAACAATCAAAAATGGCATTAATTCTTTAATATCTCTCTTATTTAATAAAGCATTGAACAAAATCATTTCATAAGATTTCCAAATTCCTTTCGTACACAACAAATGATAAAGAAAAACTTTCAACCTCTCCAAATGGGCACATAGTTTATAATTAGAATTGTAATCGTGTTTCTAAGATTTAGGGCAAATGAACGTGATCAAAGGGGGTCATTTGCTGTATTAAAAGACGAGTTTTGGTCTCAATTGTACTTCCATTCCTTTGACTATTATAAGAAGAAATTAATTACAGAAGAATCTTATTTATAGTGTTAATATTGTAATAATTAATATTTTTGCAACATTTATAGTGCACAAAGTGAAGATATTATTATAAACATTAATCTTAAAAAACGTTGTTACGTACATGCAAGCTGCCAAAATTCATATTAAAAATTCGGGGTCAGACATTGAAATATTTTTTTAATAAATCCTATCGCAATGCCTTGCTTCTTAATATTCGATTGATCAGCGTACATAATTCTCCCTTTTTAATTTCTTTGGTAAAACTATTAAATAAATGTAGAATGATATTAAGGAGTGGTTTGTTAATTAAGAGACATGTGGAGCTTTTAGTATTTCCAAACTAATCGTGTTTTAAAATGGCAATAAACTAATCGTTTTTCCAAGCTACATAGAGTTTTGTAGCTTCGGGACATTGTTGACATTTCCATTCACAAACATAATATAACATAAACAACGAATGAATTATGGAACTTGGGCAGGTGTTGTATACTTTTAGCAATCTGTGGGCAGTTTACGATGCTCTTAAATATGTTTGGAACTTGGGATATCGAAGAGTTGAAATTGAATCCGATAGTGTTGATGTCGTTGGAATGTTAACATCAATATTATACTCTCTGAGGTAATGCTATCAATGAAGCAGTCCGTAATATGCTTCATTTGGATTCGGAGGTGCAAATTCACAAGATCAGTCGAGAGCAAAATAATGTCGCCGACGTTTTAGCTGGTGCTAGTCGTAATACAACTGTTAGAGAAATCATCTATGATACTATTACGTCTTTCATTTTGAATTTACTTCAGGAAGACCAGTAACCTAACTCTTTATCTTCGGTATGATAAAAAAAAAAAAATGAATTATGAACAATGACACTTGAGTTTGAAAATTTATTTCTTAAATAAGTATTATTGACATAATTTATTTCACGAAATGTGAGATTACTTTTAATATTAAATATGATAATTGGTGTTCATCCTAGGAGAATCGAGTTCAATCGCTTTATCTGCAAGATGTGTGTGCATTGTCAAAGAGTTAAGAATATCTATGAACAGATACTACATTGTAATCACCTTTAGACTATTCTAAAAAAATTAAGGCATTAAATAAACGGATTATATCATAACATTTTAAAATTTATACTCATAATATATTTACTTAATATATAAAATGTCATAAATGAATGGATAAAATTGATTAAATTATCATAAAATCTTATATTACCAAATAAAGAAGGGTATTGTGGAGATCCCTAATCAGCCTAGTGGCTAAGCATGCTTATATTGTCACATCTTGTATATGTTCGAATTTTAGTATGAGAATATAATATCTCTATCTAATAAAAAAAGAAGGGTATTGTGATTATCCCATAGTCCTAAATTTTGATAATAGTGATTTAGCATTCCCCAAGCTAATGTTACCAAATCAAAGGGAATAATTCTTTTTTCGGAATCTCACATTCTTAAAAAAAATGCAAGATTGAGCAAGCAAATTTGGCTGGTTGGCCAAGTTGCTCATTTTTGTTCCCTTATTTCTCTTAGGTCATGGGTTCAAGACCCACCAGGAACACCCCTTTCTTTTCCCCTAGAGTCCCCCCTTCCCCTCCCCTCTGGGTAGGATTAGGATTAGAATCAAGATTTGTCAAAAAAAAATGCAAGATTAATCTGAACCAAACGGTCCCTCGATATATTCCTAGAGCAATTGTTATTTCCATTACTTGCCTACTTTGTCAAAAGGTTACCAAGTTTTTATGCTATAGTACCTGAATTCCCAAGAACGAATGTCAGATACAGGACACATAAATGTGTTTGATTTAAGGGTTAATTATCCCATTCATACATGAGCTATACTAAATTCTTAGTTTCATACATTTAGTTTTTTTATTTCTCAGTTTCATACATTTAGTTTTCTATTCTCACTTTCATACTTGAACTTTGTTGTCGTTGATGAGTTTGTAAATGATCTATTTTATATGCTCTTTTTACTTTTCGTTTGCATGCTTTCAAGTTCATAAATATTGCATTTAGGTTAGATTGTATATACTTTGCATGTAGATAGGGAGTTACACCATCTGCACTTTAATGTCATATATATTGGTGTTTTTTATGGGAAAGGTGATGTTTAGTGGTGCATGTGCAGAATGCTGGTAGATGCTGGAAGATTGCTGGAGTGGAAGAGTAGCATAACTCATGGCTGAAGCTGACGAGGCATTAAAGTGTTGGAGATGAATCTACTTTTACCTATGTGGACTTTTTCCCATATACGGAACATTAAATATAGCGGGAAATCAATGACCTTCTTTAATGAAGCCGCACACTTTAGGGTTCTTAAACCCTAGTTTCACCGCCTATATAAGAAAGACTTGGATGCCAATTCGAGAGAGCGCGATTATAAACAACGGTCCTAGTCTGAAGCTTGCAGAGAACCATCAAGGTGGATGCTAGAGAAATCTTCTTACGGCAGACACCATCGAGAGAGGCTGACGGAGTAGAAGACCTGCAACAATAGTTGGACGTCAAGGAGGGAGTTTGTCAAGACGCTCAACTCTTTTCTTTTCCTTGCTTGATAAACTACCGCACTTTAATAATTTTGTTATGGATGTTTTAGGCTCAGACATGAGCTGAATACTTTAGCTGGGATTATTGCTTCTCAGGATTTTATGTTTTGATTTATTTTATTTTAATGCTATAGTTGTTTTCCCTTTTTTATTCTGTTCATTGTTCTTCATGCTTAGTTATTGTAAGAGCTATCGAGAGAGGCCTTTTAACTATTGATCTATGGCTTAATATCGAGAGAGTTAGGCTATACAAACATGAACATTGGGCTAAGTTGTTAACTTGGTTCTAATCCGGCTTAGAAATAAGTTTAGGATTTCAACGACTAAAAGGGAGTTCTTAAACAAATAATAGAGTCATTAGGGTTCAAATAGACATGTATTACCTTAGTTTCAATATTATTAACTTCTAGGCATCGAGAGAGTCAGAAGTTCTTTAGAAAATCCTATCAAATAGATAAAGATTCTAGTGGTTTACGCAGACATGTATTGCCAGACGCTATAGCATTGAAATAAGTAATCAAGCATATATCCTTAGCAATAATCCTAGCTTCCATAATTATCTGTTATTTGCTGCAGCTATTCGTCTTAATCATAGCTATCTTTAGTTTTATTGTTTTAGTTTTAATTAAATCTACAACCACCATTACTTGCAAACACATTCTTAAGTTTGATAACTTTGTAGTTGTTGATCCAATCCTCATGGGTTTGGCACTCTACTCATCACGTTATTACTTGATTCGACGATTATACTTGCTCTAAAGTGCATCGCTATTTGACAAGCATCAAGTTTTTGGCACCGTCGTCTGGATTGGCAATTGATAATTATGATGTAATTGCGCTTATAACTTTATTTTTCTCGCATTTAATTCTTGCTTTTATTTTGTTTCTTAGGTACTTTCCAGTGCACGACCAGAAGGTCCAACTCAGAACCTATTCTTCCATTCAATCCAGAGATTGAAAGAACTTTGAGGAATCTATGCAGAGAAAGAAAAAAAATATGGATAACGAGAACAAAGGGGACAGCCATATGAACGAGCGTAACTGAGGCATACCACCAGTCGATGGAAAGGGTGTTATTAACGCGGCCCAAAATAATGGCCAATTACGACAGGAAAACTCACCGCCTGCCAGACCTAGAAGACATATTAGAATGAATATTGAGCTCATTATCAATAATTTCAATCCACCGATTATTATGCCTATTCTAGGGACAACTCACTTTGAGATAAAGCATGTTATGTTCAACATGCTCAACTCCATTGAACAATTTGGAGGACCAGCAAGAGAGGATGCTTGAGAGCACACACAAGTTTTCTTGGAAGTTTGTGACTGCTTTTGACAATCAGGGATTCTTGATGATTCTTTGAGACTCAAATTATTTCCCTACTCCTTACGAGATCGAGCCAGGGCATGGTTGTAGACTTGCTCCACATGATCTATTACATCATGGGATGACTTGTGCAGCAAGTTTCTGCACATATATGATCCACCGAACGTGCACAATCAAAAGTGGAGCAACATTATCTCATTCCAACAATATGATGATGAATCCATGTATGAATGTTGGGACAAATACAAAGACATGCTACGCAAGTGCTCGATCCTTGGATTTTACAACTGGCTATAGGTTATGACGTTCTATAATGGCGTCAATGCACCTACAAGAATGATGATCGACTCATCAGCCAATAGAACTTTGCTTGACAAAGAACCTGACGAGGCTTTCAACATATTAGACCAGATAACCAACACTGACTACCAGTTCCCAAGGGGGATTGCCAAAGCAAATTTAAGATACAAGCCATCCTGAACATGAGAGAGATGAGGTCCTTGGATAATACCTTGTCCTTCTTCTAATTTTGGGACACAACAAAATAGAGGCCTTGGGTTCTTGGATGTAAAAGTTAACAAGAGAGTGGGCAATTAGACTAAAAACCTCATTTTTTATGATGGTAGGGAAGTTATCATCAAATCAGTGGCCCAAGCCATACCTGCCTATGCAATGACTTGCTTCTTGCTCCCGAATTGTATTATTGATCCCATGGTCTCCAAAACTAGAAGATTCTGGTGGTCCAGTAAAAGTAAAGAGAGAGGGCTGAGTCCATGTATCATGGAAAAACATTTACAGATCGAAAGAAGTTGAGGGCCTAGGGTTTCGGGACTTAAAGACTTTCAACCTTACTTTACTTGCTAAACAAGTCTGGAGATTGATCTGGAAAAAAGACTCTCTATGTTACAAGGTTCTCTCGGCCAAGTATTTTCCCCAAGAAGATGTGCTCTAAGCAAAGCAAAGGAGTAAAATGTCCTTCATTTGGAGTGGCATCTTCAAGGCAAAAGAGGCAATCGAAGATGGATTCCACTGGAGATTTGGGACTAATAGCTCAGTTCAGATCTTTAAAGACAAGTGGGGAGGCACCAAGCCAATTTTTTTGGAAAAAAACCACTTGGATAATGCAACCAACTTGATTAGATATGGGGAGTCCATGGTTCCCAATATGGCAACTTGGAGCGTGGTCAAGCTCAACCAAGTGTTCTCAGATGAATATGCATATTTGATCAGCTGTTGTCCTATTGCACCGCACTCGGATGACTTGCTCATTTGGGGTCACCATTCATCCGGAAGCTAAACTACCTAATTCAGCTACAATTGGCTTCTCCTCCAAAGTCATGAGGTAAGAGATTCATCCTCTATTTGAAGGTTATGGCTTGAATGCCAACCTTGACAAAAATTCAATTATTTGGTTAGAGACTATGCCACGACGATTTCCCTATGGGCCACAAGCTCACAGCCGTGAGACTTGATTCGGGTACTTGTAAAATGTGTAACAATGGGATTAAAACTTACCTCTACGCTTTCCTTGAAAGCCCACCATCAAAGAAGCCTTTGACCTTTGTGCTTTCTCAACCTCATTGCCTAACGGTCTTTTTCCAAGTTGCAAATTTGGTTGGAATGAGTGCTCAAGAACTTCGATAGGGAGAAGTTTACACTCCTCATCATCCTCCTATGGAATCTTTGGAATCAAAAAAACAAGTTCATCCACGAGAACAGAGCCTACCGATCTGAGAAATGTTGGACTATGCCCAACTTATTGCCTCAGACTACAAAGCTGAACATGAACCACCTACTATCTCGGTCCCATGTAGCCAAGCCAAGTGATGGTCCTACCCAACCGAGGGCACCATCAAGGTAAATATTGATGCCGCTTTCTTTTCCAACACAGGGAAACCTCGATTAGAGTGGTAGCACGCAACTCTCACAGCCTGGTAATTGATGCATGGGCCCACAAGCTTCATAGGGTGCACACTATCGAGACAACCGAGGTATGTGCTTTTATGATGGCCTCCATTTAGCTGTGGAGGACAATTAGCCAAGAGCGATCATTGAGGGAGACTCTATGGTAGTTGTCAATAAGTTAAACACTGAAGAATTGGATAGATCGATCACTGCCTTGCACCTACCTGATACACATGATATCCTTGTCGTTCATGCTGATATCAAGGTCTCGTACATAGGCCGAAAAGTCAATAGGGTTGCTCACTCACTTGCCCAATAGGCCATGTCTTGTAATGAGCTTTTTAATTTCTACTATAATGTTCCAAATTGTATCCAAAACTTTGTAATCAATGATGCCATTTATGGATAATTCAATACAATTTATCTTTTAACAAAAAAAAATAAGGGGGAGATTAAAGCTAGGCCCTAAAGCCTCTAGAACACTCCAGTTGGATGATTCCCAGACCATCGCGGCTCAGCTCTCTATCATCACCAACCTGCTCAAGAACATGCAAGCACCATCCAACATCTAAGAGGCCAAGGTACTGCAATACACTCGTGAGCATTGTGATGTGGAATACCAGTCGAGTGAATGCCCCTAACAATAAGAATTTGGATTCTACGTAGGATACACCAACTGCAACAACAATCCCACTCCAAAACCTATACCCAAGGTGGCGACAACATCCAAATTTTAGTTGGGGAGGCAACAAAAGCAATTTAGGAGCACAATAGAATGCCATAAACGAACCTCCTAGATTTCAACAAAAGACTCAGAGGCAGAACTATGGAGCTTCTAACCCCAACTCTAATTCTTTTGATAATTCTTATCAAAATTTTTATAGAAATTATCCAAGTCACCTTGCAGGATCAAGTAACCCATTTGAAGAACCACAGTGACATGCTCACAACACAGGCTGCCATGTTGCAAAACCAATAATCAATCATGCAAAACAACACAACTTCTATATGATCTTTGGAGACACAAGTTGGGCATATTGACCAGATAATGAAAGAGTGACCATCAGATAGATTACCTAGTGATATTGAACTCACTAAAGCCTTTAGTGCAAAGCTATGCGATGCCATCACACTACGTAGTGTCACACAACCGAGAACATAAGCCAATTTTGGGGGAGGTTCCATCGTAGTTACTAATCCTGATGGTAAGAAAGACAAAGCAAAGGAAGCTCTTGTATCCAACAAACCACGCGATGAGCCCAGGGAACTACCCTATTCCTAAAACGGTTAAAAGATCAAAAACAAGATGTCCAATACCAGAAGTTCTTGAATTTGCTTAAATAGTTGCATATCAATGTCCCACTCTTAGAGGCCATTACTCAAATGCCTATCTATGCCTAGTTTCTGAAAGAGATCGTGACAAAGAAAATGATGGTAGGTGAAGTTGAAACTGTTGCTACTGTGGGCGAGTGTGTGGCTGTGCTAAGAGATTTGCCACCCAAGATAAAAGACCCTAGAAGTTTTACCATTTCATGCTTTATAGACCATAACTATTTTGGCCGTGCTCTATGTGATCTCGGGTACAAGTGTTAATCCAATGCCAATATTTGTGTTTAAAAAACTAGGGATGGAAAAAGTGAAGCCCATATAGGTGATCCTTCAGTTGGTCAATCGATCTCAAATAAGACCCGATGGTAGAATTGAATATGTCCTAGTAAGGGTAGATAGGTTTGTCTTCTTGGTAGACTTTATCATCGTCAATTGTGAAGGTAATGAGAATGCTCCCATTATTCTAGGGAGACCATTCCTGGCCACCGGGCGTATTGTGATTGATTGCAAAAAAGGTGAATTCACCATGAAGATGAACAACAAAAAGATTACATTTAATGTCTTCAGCACACTCAAGCATGCAGACGACTATGAAGAATTCCAGCTTGTGGACACTGAAGACTCCCTCATTAATGAGAGTTTGCACGAGATGTGTTGTGGCAATGTGCTTACTGCTGGGAGCAATTTGACTTTGATGAGGCCATGTAAGAAGCTGAGCTAGAAAGTAAGGTGGAGATTAAATAATCCAATGTTGTGCTTAACAGACCAGGTATGACTTTTGAACCTTTGGATTATGCTGAGTTCAAATCTCCCAAACCATCACTCGAGCATCCACTGGTACTTAAACTTAAACCTCTTCCTCCACAATTAAAGTATACATTTTTAGGGGAGAATGATACATTGCCTATTGTTATACCCGCTTGCTTAAAACCTGACCAAGAAGCTAAACTGTTGAATGTTTTATCTTAGCATAAGAAAGCTTTTGGTTGAAATATTGCTGACTTGAAGGATATACGTCATACTTTGTGTATGTATGAGGTTTTGCTTGCAGATGATCACTGTAGTTTGTTGACACCAGAGCAGAAACTTAATCAAATTTTAAAGACTGTGGATGACATGGAAATAATCAAATGGCATGATGAACGCGTTTGCCTCATCTCAGATACTTCATGGGATCACTACCCATTATAATTATTGGAACAATGCCTAGGCAAGCTTTCTAAGGTACTGTAATGGTTGACGATCTATAAATGAACACCAGTCCACTATGAGAAATCTGTTATTTCATTATTGGATGCTTAACACATTCAATTTCTAACCCTTTTACTTGTTTGAATTTACTTTTCTACAATTTTACTTTCTACATTTTTTTTTTTTTTTGTATTTTTGCCTTTTTCTTTTTATTTCCTTTTAGGACTAGGTTTTCTTTAATGTATTATTGATTTTGGCAGTTATCTCGCAAGGTTATTAGCTGGGCCCTCAACAAATCAAGAATATGGACTTTTGATCAACGAGGATATTTCTTAGAAAAAGGGAGAGAAAATTTGTTTCCAAAATACTATTTTTCCTTATAATCATTATACCGATTTTCTCTGCCCTACTTTATCCTACATACTATTCACCTATTGTCATACACCTTCCTATCAATCACACACAATTAAACTCGTCTTTCCCTCTTTCACCACACTATTCAAAAACTCTGCAACCCCTTTATAACCTAGAGAAAAATCGTGTTTCCCCTTCTTCTTGCATTCTTGAAATTTACTCAAACCTATGACATTTCTTCTTTACATTTATTTTCCCCGTGACATGGCCAAAACAAGAATCACCAACCGTGCCAGTGCAAGTGCTTCACCAATCACCCCAAAATCTACTAGAGCAACACTATCCCATAAATCTTTTGCTTTGACGTCTCACCATACAACGACAACCAGAAGAGAAGTTGATCCTCATCAGATCTTTTACACTTTGGAGATGGAGACGAGATACAAGAACTTCTAGAACTGACAACAATAACGAAAGAAGGCTTGGAGTTTATCGGCCCGTAAACACTCCAGTTTGATGAAAACATTTGCTCCATCATGAAACCCATGGCTAGGAAGAGTTTGTTCGATAACCGAGGAGGATCAATGTTTCTTTGGTTCGCGAGTTTTATACCCACATTACCAAAGCTGATGACATCACTGTATTTATCTGTGGAAAACTCGTATACTTTTCTACCGAGACAATCAATAATTTATTTGACCTGGATAATGCAGATGACCATGAGGAATTTGTGTCGATGACAACTAACGCCACCCATGACGAGGCACTGAACGACTTGTGGATTTCAGAGAACTGCAGAGACTTAGAAGTTGACCACCCACTAGATTGTGAAATGGGTCGACTTGAAACCAGACCCTAAATATTGGATCTGTTTTATGAACACACAAATAGAACCCACAGGATACCACTCTACGATACCCGCCAATAGGATGCTTCTTTTGCACTTTGTAATGGCTGGTGGGTGAATTGATGTTGGGAGAATCACATACAAGTCCATTGTGAGTAGGGTAAAATCTTTAGGCCAAAAACATCCTATTCTTTTCCCAAGTCCGATAGCTGTATTGTGTAAGAAGGCACGGGTTTGGATTAGTCATGACGACTTGGTAATCGGGGCCTACATCGGGATGCTCCTAAAGGAGATACCACGACTTAAAGGGCTTGTGGCTAGTACAACACCTTTTAGTGCCACGGTTACAAGTTTTCTACGTACTGCCCTGCTTAGCGCCACGACGAAATTCTTCAAGCTATTCTTTGAGTATGCTAGAACAAATGATCTGGTAACACGAGCTATGTTGAACCAATTATCCCTAAGATCTATTAAAGCATTTTTGACATTCCCTGAGCATTACTTTTCTAAGCCTCTTACTAATCAATCGCCCATAGAAGAAGAAGACAAAGAAAAAAAAGAAAGAAGAAAGAGAAGAGGAAGAAAGAGAAACAAGAGACAGATAAAATCACTCCCAACCCTTCGGCTATAGTTGCTAGAACAAGGAAAAAGAAGGAAACCACTGTCCCGCCTACTCCCCGCCGACCTACTAAGCAAACGTGAGCTAAAGACAAGGGCAAGCCCCCTATGCACCCTGACTTATCAACTCTCACTAGCCTAGTTCACTTGGTTAGCAATGATTCCATTAAATTGCAATAGCTAGCGGGCCATGTCACTCATTCCCCCATCTAAACATCACCGACTCCAACTCCATCAACTACCACTCCCAAGACTCAAACTAAGGTCACTACTGGTCGAGTCTTTGAGCTTATTGAGAAACTACAAGCACACTTAGCGCACCAATCCCCATTATCTACCTCATCAGACTCATTCATATCCATCATTTCTCCTCTAAAATAGGATACCCATGCATCTCCTGCAAACAATCCGGCACCACCAGCACTTGTTCCATCTGCGCCTTAGACTGGACGACGAACAAAGAGCCAGGCGCGCCGCGCTGCACCACCCAGTAACTCCATGGGTTAGTTTTTATTTTTTATTTTTATTTAGTTTAGTTTTCCATATTTGCATCTATATATTTACTTTTCCTTGATTTCTTTTTCTTTTTCTTCTTGTTCCTTTTTTGCATTGGGGACAATGCTCTTCTCAAGTTTGAGGTAGTACTATCCTATGTATATATTAGGTTAAATTTTGGAAAATTTAAAAATTTTAAAAAAAGTATGACCTGTAAATAGCCTAGTATGTTTGATAGGTTCTCTTTGCTATGATTCTATTGATTTTGAAATTGTTGTTGTATTGATCATGACTTCCTATGATTAATCTATGTTGATGCTTTGCAATGTGTTAAGAGCTTTTGTGTTTTGAACTTAGTGTTGAATCTGCTGTAGCCCTTAAAAACACATGTTGCATGCACTCTAAAAGCTTAAGAAACCTTAGGGAAGCTTTAGGTCGACTCTCTGATGCCAAAGCATAAATCAATATGAATAAATTAAATGCTCAATGTAGCAACTTAAAGGCTTAAAAACTCCCTGAAAAATTAAGAAAATTAATTAAGACTTGATAATATAAACAAAAACTGTTGAGGGACACTCTTCTATGCGTCTTACTATCTTAGTACACTAGGTGAGTTGTGTTTGCTTTATTTAACTTTCCCTGGTAGGAAAAATAGTATTGGCAAAGAGTGAATGAAATTCTTCATGGGATGACACTTCTCGTAGGGCTCATGGATGGGCTATTTGCTCCATTCCATCTTCAGGTCTGAAGAGTAAGTGTGATAAGTTAAGCCCCAAAGATACTGTTTTTGAACTTAAAAAGAAAAGGGGAGTAAAATATGTGCTGAAAAAGAAAACAATATGCAGTGGCAATAATAAGAGAGCAATCCTTAAGTTTTTCTAAGGCCATTAAGTGATGAATGCATGTAACCTAGCACACACTGCACCTATAGCAGAATTAATTCTTGGAACAGAATTGTAAGCTCTACTACATTGTATCTCATTAACATAGTACTTTTTATGGAAAAGGTGGTGTTTTGTGGTGTATGGTAGGATGCTGGAAGATTGCTAGAGCGGAAGAGTAGCAAATCTCATGGCTGGAACTGACGAGGCATTAAAGAGTTGGATATGAATCTACTTTTACCTATGTGGACTTTCTCCCATATACGGAACATTAAATATAGCAGAAAATCAATGGCCTTCTTTAATGAAGCCGTACACTTTAGGGTTTTTAAACCCTAGTTTCACCGCTTGTATAAGAAAGACTTGGACGCCAATTCGAGAGAGAGTGATTATAAACAACGCTCCTAGTCTGAGGCTTGCGGAGAACCACCAAGGTGGAAGCTAGATAAATCTTCTCATGACAGACACCATCGAGAGAGGTTGACGGGGTAGAAGACTTGTAGTAACAGTTGGACGTCAAGGAGGGAGTTTGACAAGGACACTCAACTCTTTTCCTTTCCTTGCTTGATAAACTACCGTACTTTAATAATTTTGTTATGAATGTTTTAGGCTCAAACATGATCTGAATACTTTAGTTGGGATTATTGCTTCCAGGATTTTTTGTTTTGATTTATTTTATTTTAATGCTATAGTTGTTTTCCCTTTATCTATTCTGTTCATTATTCTTCATGCGTAGTTATTGTAAGAGCTATCGAGAGAGGCCTTTTAACTATTGATCTGTGGCTTAATATCGAGAGAGTTAGGCTATACAAACATGAAAAGTGGGGCTAAGTTGTTAACTTAGTTCTAATCCAGCTTAGACATAAGTTTAGGATTTCAATGACTAAAATGTAGTTCTTAAACAAATAATAGAGTTGTTAGGGTTCACGTAGACATGTATTACCTTAGTTTCAATATTATTAACTTCTAGGCATCGAGAGAGTTAGAAGTACTTTAGAAAATCCTGCCGAATAGATAAAGATTCTAGTGGTTGACGCAGACATGTATTGCCAGACGCTATAGCATTGAAATAAGTAATCAAGCATATATCCTTAGCAATAATCCCAGCTTCCATAATTATTTGTTATTTGCTGCAGCTGTTCGTCTTAATCATAGCCTTCTTTAGTTTTATTGTTTTAGATTTAATTAAATCTACAACCACCATTACTTTCAAACACATTCTTAAGTTTGATAACTTCGTAGTTATTGATCCAATCCTCGTGGGTTTGACACTCTACTCTTCACTTTTTTACTTGATTCGATGAGTATACTTGCTCTAAAGTGCATCACTATTCGACAAGAATCAGTCATCAACGAGATTACCATTTTTCGCCAAGGAAGCTGACGTGTACCACTAGGACCACTCATATTTGACACGTGACATTTATTTTATTTTTAAAAATTCTCCATTTACTTAAAGGTTAATAACATCGAGGACTGATCTTGTTATTAACCCTTAAGTAAATGAAGATTTTTTAAAAATAAAATAAATATCACGTGTCAAAATATGAGTGGTCCCAATGGTACACGTCAGTTTTCGTAAAGGAAAAGGATAATCTCGTTGAGGACAACAAAGTTAATGTATGAATGAAATTGAGAATAAAAAACTAAATGTATGAAGCTGAGAATTCAATATAGTTTATGTATGAATGGGATAATTATCCCTTGATTTAATTATATAGTTGATTTTTTTAAAAATATTTCGTACTCTTTTATATTTTCATATAATGCTTGAATTATTTATAATCCCTCGAATGATTAAATTGAAGTATATTGCATGTTTAATATATTCAAATCAATGACTTCTATGGTATTGTAGCAATAACGATGCCAACACAACTAAGGGCTCGTTCAACAATGCTTCTAAAACGGTCGTTGGAGCGCCAACCGGAGAAGCAATGTTGAACAGGTACCTTCAGCGTGCTTTCCCGTCGTTTCTCTGCCGAATTTAGTGCCCAAACGGACGTTTCCCAGCAGCTGGAAAATCCAGCTTTTCCCCTCAAACTGGTGTTGAAGACCGATGGACGTTAAAAATCACTGGTGAACGCAGCCTAAGGTTCAAACCACTATACCCATATTCAAATGCCTATTAGACATAAGATTCATAATATATTTTAAAGGCTTAATGACAACTTAAGTCCCTAACGGCTGCACATTTGTTCACTTTGGCCACAATCTTTCTTTTTATTATAAGTCTTTTTCAAATGACTTTTTTCTATTGAATTACTAATCATACCATTAAATTTTTAACTGTGTTGACACAATAGTTTTTAAATAAATAATTTCAATTGATGTGTAATTTCTTGCTTACATGCCTAATAAGATTATTACATGTGGCAATAACAACAACAACAATAACAATAATAATAATAATAATAATAATAATAATAATAATAATAATAATAATAATAATAATAATAATAATAATAATCCATTTGGGGCTCATTTTCAATGAATACCAATACTAAGGAGGTCTTGATGATACACGAGGCCGAATAAATTAACAAGAATGAACAAACAAGCTCTTCAATGAATACCCTAAAAGTGGAAACGCAAGTGCCTATGCATCAAGCCGATTTTGAAGGATAAAACACCGGGGTGAGCAAAACTCGACTTGACTCGAAAAAACTAATATTTTTAATTCAACTCGAGGCAGAAAAACTCGACTCCTTTTGACTTGACTCGAAGTTTCATAAACTCAACTCAATTTGAAAAAAAAATTCAAATAAAGTTTTAGTTGTAAAATGGAAATTCGAATAACTCGAAATTTTCCCTCAATTTTTCAAGATATATATATAATAATATAAAAATATGAAGAAATATATGTCACATATGAAAAGATATAAAGAAATCTAAATGCATATCTTATATGGTTAGAGAAAGTCGTTTAAATTGGGATCAAACTATACTATAACATAATAAATAATTACAATTAAATTCGTATAGGAACTCGAAAACTCGACTCGAATTTCATAAACTCGTAGCTGTAAACACTAATTTTATCCAGGTCCGTTGACCTGAGTTTTATTATTAATATATTATTGTTGATTATTATTATTAGTAGTAGTAAAAAAAGACTTTAAAATAAATAACATATCAAATATAAAATAATAACCCATTTAAATTATTAAGGTCCAAGTCCAATTACAGCTTAATAACAAAAAAAATATTATAAGATACAAAGCCTGTTTGACCTAGACCTATCAAAAACCCTAACTATGCTATCTGATCTCTACGCAGCCAAAGGAGAGCCATTGGATCTAGCCAGAGCAAACGACCATGATTAAACCTGCGCGACTAGTTGGATGCCGTGTGAGATACATGCTTGGGCTACTCACCTCCCTACGTGTGCGTGCAATGCACGTCGAGACCCTTCAGCTCCCACGTGCCACGTGGCTTCATCTAATGTTGTCACGTCATTCTCTAAGAGCTATCTGGGCTGTCCACTCTCGCTGAGATCTTAGCCATTGGATCAGATCTGATCCAACAAACCAGATCAAATCTGATAAGGAAAGATTCTTCATCTTTCTTTCTCTGAAGTCGCTATGTGTCCTTACCAGCGGCTGTCCGTTCATCGTGAACCAAGGACGCCGTTCTTCTATCGGTTCCCCCAACCACCATGAGAACGCAAAAAAGATAAGTAACAAAGATTAGTAAAAAATCTTTTCCATTTAATGTTGCTTATTTGTGTAAAGCAAAAGAAATTGGATATAAGAAAATGATGTAAATTCATTTTTTGTAATCAGATTCGGATACCAATACAAAAAAGTTCAAAAGGTATCCTATCAATCATCTTTTCGCATATAAAGCAGAAATAAAAAACAAAACAATATTATGGTTAGGGACTTTGGTCGTTACCTTCCTATCATTTCGGCTCTGGATCATATGAGGTTTTTCCCAACGAAGGATGGCCACCGTCATGTGACAAGCCACTCGATTTCCTCTTGAACCGTGCATGGTGAACCGGATGGGTATTTCTAAAGTCGATTTGTTCTTTTAAAAGAGGTTCAATTTTTCAAAACAAAAGGCTTTCAGATTGTTTTTTTTTCAAAAATAGGCTTTAGATTCGATTTTGGGAGTAAAAAGGATGGTTTTGGTCTAGTTTCGGTGTTTTCCGGCCCCAACGATATTTTGCGACGGTTGGCACGGCTAGGCCATGGTGGTTTCTGGGTTCGTACCCAGAAACCCATCTTTGTTTTGGTGTTATTTTCAGAGAAAAGAAAGGATCTTTGAAGAAAGCTAAAAAATGGGAAAGGGTCTAATTTTCGGCCCAAAGTTTTCTTTTACACACAATTTTAAAATTAAAGTGGTTTATTATCAACATAAACCCCTTTGCCCCAAAATATTTCGACCGACAGTCATTTCGCTTTTTGAAATCACGCCTATAGTCCCTGAAGTTTTCAATTTTGTCACTATTTTTGAATTAATTCGGTTCTCAGTGGGTTAATACCCCCTTTAGTCCCTAAAACTTCAGCTTTCATCTCATTTTGGTCCTTTCCAGTGACTTTGTTTTCCTTTAGCCCCCTGACCTTTTTAATTTGCTCGTTTAGCCCCTGTTCTTCATGCATATTTAAATTTCAGAACTGCCTATATTTATTTAATTTCAGTCTTTATTAAATCTTAATCTTTGGTAATATGTAACCCCCTCGACCCGGCCTAGTCGCAAGATCGAACAGTGCGAGCTACATTTGGTTTACCAAAGTAAACCGTGATGAAGAACTCGAAACGCGACGTTTTTTTTCTTTTTATCTTAACTAGATGAAATTATTATCCTATGTGTTCATACTGACCACAGGTGAAAACCCATCTCAATCGAGCATCGATTTGATATCCAATTGAACCCAATTGCAATTCCAAAAAACTACAAGGACTTAACCCTTTTTAATGTTACCAACCTTTAATTAGTCCAATTTCATGCATTCATGTCAAAAACGATCAGCTATACTCATGCAATTGCAACCACAACATTCAGGGACTAAAACGAAAGAAAACAAAACTTCAGAACCTTCAAATAACTGAATTAACGGTAGCCGTATTGGTACACTTGCATGCGTATCGGTACGGTATTGCTATTTTCAAAACCCTAAATTCCAGTAGCCAAATCTCGTTTTGTACGCCCTCGTGTACCGATACGCCATGCCAATTGCACATACCCCGTATCGAAACGGTTTCTCGCGTACTGAAACGCCATGCTTGAAAAGGCCTACCCGTTCCGTACGCTAAGCACGTGTATCGAAACACTGGCCACAAATGGTCTAAGCCTGTACCAAAACACTTGCCCGCATTCCGATACGCTAAGCCTGGAATGGCTTACTCGTACCGAAATAGGGACACGCGTACCGGTACGCATGGACCTGAAATGTCCTGATTTGCTAGTTTAACATGCTTTGAACACACCAAAACACCTTAACATGCTTCTAACATATATTCAACACATTTAAGGGTCAAACCATAGAAAGACAACTCAATTTTATCAACAAATCATGGCATCATACTTCAAATGAAATCTAGAGGCATGCTTCCTAGAAATCAAGCCAAGCAAAGCATGAGATCTTAAACCATCACCACAAACAATCCATAATGGACAATTACAAACCAAGAGCAGCAAAACAACATTGCTCAAACAGGGAGTTTAACAAAAATCTCCCAAATAACAACGGAAACCCTATTGCCTTTATTACTTATAGTCTAGCTCAAAACATACTCTTAGTGTCAAGTCTTTAGCGATCCTTGCTTCTCCGCTACCTTTAAATCTTTAATTCTCTGCATTGATGGACAAAGAGAGCGTAAGCACACTAGGCTTATTGAGGAGTGATCAAAAACAACATATCATCAATGCATTTAAAACCATTTTCCAAAAACACATTGAAATCTCATTTCAATCATCTTTTAAACATCACTTAAAACATTATTCGAACATCATGCCTTCAAAACCATGCACTTAACACTTTCAAAACCAGCATATTAAACCATATGCAACATGTGTCATTAACCATCAGCAAATCCCATTGCTAAACCTTAATTTAAGCCTTCACATGTATAACGAACCATATGCAAAGCTTAAAGAGTAAACATGTATAAGTCACATTATACAACATAAACCATTACATGACACATCAACAATTATATTGGCTTACATGTAATCATAACCAAGTTCCTTTACCAAAATAGTTCATCGGATACACGAATTCGACAAGTGTTCTCCCAACACTTCAAGCCATCTTAACCGGAATAGCGATACAATCACAATCGCGGTACATTACAACTGAGTACGCTTACAACCCATAGAGACACCAACCCCAATCCTCAGTTAGATGCTTAACCCACTAACGGGAGTTTACGGTAGCGTATAACCCCTTGACCCGTTAGGGTACTTGGATGGAGTATTCGGTACACCGTTTAAATCGCTCGACATCAAAGGCAACTTATTATAGTGCACTATCAATCCTATGGCCAACCAACTATATCCGATAACATTTTTAAACCACACCACTTGCAAATATAATTCACAATTAACCTCATACCTTACTATTTTTACAAGCATTAAACCAAACCATTTTCCAAAGCAACAAAGCATGCTTTTCACAAGTATTTCCACATACTTACAAGGATCACTTACCATGTGCATCCTTCAACATTTCATGATTAAAGACAATATCTCACATACTTTAAAACATTCTTAAATAGTAGGTACCATGTAATTCAAAACAAGTGCATAAAACGATTTCATAAAAGCACGACCGAGAGAGAAAACCACTTTATACTTGCTTTAGAGTTTAAACCAGCATCTCAAGCTAAGTTTAAACTCCCATAAACCACCTTTAAATCATTTTAAAGCTGAAATCCACGTTCTCACTCACCGATACGCGAAACCTCAATTTGCCATCACGAATTCAAGCATCTGAAGCTTCCAAAACTTCTCCGATAGCTTTCAGATGAACCTCCCCTATTTTAATCACATAGCAATAGAGGATTAATGCATCTCAATGCATTCAAAACTTTGCATCAACATTCCTCACAAAACATCAACAATCTTTTCACAATTACTCAACCACAACAACTGAAATCATCATCTAACCCTCTCCAAACACAACCCAGCCACAATCTAACACTTCCATTAATATCAATCAACACTTAAAAATAGGATCACATCATCCTTATGTCTCCAGAAACTAAACAGCCACCACAACACCTAAAAACTCAAATCTAACAACCTAAATAATTAGGGATTCAAGGAGTTTTGGGATTCCAATGTTAAAAAAACTTATCAACATTATAAAACATCCAATACATGTTTAAAATCAATCATCAACACTGAAAAACAGATCACAGTTACCCAACCACAACAACCGAAATCATCATCTAACCCTCTCCAAACAAAACCCAGCCACAATCTAACAATCTAACACTTCCACTAATATCAATCAACACTTAAAAATAGGATCACATAATCCTTATGTCTCCGGCAACTAAACAGCTAGCACAACACCTCAAAAACACAAATCTAACAACCTAAATAATTAAGGATTTAAGGAGTTTTGGGATTCCAATATTAAAAACAACTTATCAACATTATAAAACATCCAATACATATTTAAAATCAATCCTCAACACTGAAAAACAGATCCAATACGAATCTCGCTTAATTTCATCAATTAACCAAATTTAATCAAATAATCATCATAAAAACATAAAATTAGATTATAAATCATAAATCAATGATCAAATACTTGGGAATATCAATAAAGAACCATTCAATAGAGGAGAAAAATGAACCGTAACTCTATTGTGTGATTTCTTGCTCAATTGACTCATTAAAGCTTGAAAAACACAAGATTTTAATTAGGTTTTGTAAATCAAAGATAAAGAATCAATTATAAATCAAGAATCCATGAAAATAAATCTCTCACCTCTGGATTTTAATGAAAACAAGAGCGTTTTGCAAAATAGAAGTGAAGAGAAAAGTTGAGAGAAAAGTTTACGTCAAATCTTATAAAAATCAATAACTACCTTTTATTATAAAAACCTCTTTTAATTAGCTAATAAATCACATGTTAAAAATCTTAATTGAGGGAAAAACCACCCGCCAAAACTTGGTAAAATAGCTCCCTAAGGATTCTAAGAATTTGTCCTTTACAAACTATTCATCATTTAAAACAGTTTCCAAAACTTACATTTTGGTCACCAACCAAAATGTCACCCTTCCAAAACCAATTTTCCAAAATTTATTCCACCAATATTTTTCATATATTTAAATATGATTTTTAACCATTTCCCATATTTTTATCTTACTCAAAAATATTTATTCCCGAATTCGACTCGAATCTCTAACCCGGTTCACCAGACCGTCTAACCAGCCGTTAAATCGCTAAGGCCCAAAACCGGGGCGTTACAACTCTCCCCACTTGAGAAATTTCATACTCGAAATTTACCTGGAGAAAATAGATGCGGAAACTGTTTCAATATATTCGATCTGCTTTCCCACGTGGCCTCTTCAATACCGCGGTGCCTCCACAATACCTTAACAAGCTCAACCGTCTTGCCACGCAAAAACTTATTGCTGGTGTTAACGATCCCTATCGGTTCCTCATCATAAGACAAATTTGATTTTAGCTCAATATCTTCCACCGGTATAATATGCGATGGATCCGATCGATACCTCCGCAACATCGACACATGAAACACATCATGAATCATCTCCAACTCAGGAGGCAACCTCAAACGATAAGCAACTGGACCCACACGCTCAAAAATATCGTATGGTCCAATATACCTCGGGCTAAGCTTCTATTTTCTCCCAAAACGTATCACCTTCTTCCAATGTGACACCTTCAAAAACACTCAATCACCAACAACATATTCTATATCCCTGTGCTTCAAATCCACGTAGGACTTTTGAAGATCCGAAGCCACTTTCAAGCACTCACAAAACAATTTCACTTTTTCATTGGTGTCTTTCAGCACATCAGGCATCGAAATATGTTTTTCTCTAACTTCAGCCTAACACAACGGTGTACGACACCTCCTACCATACAAAGCCTCGTACGGTGCCATCTGTATACTAGCCTGATAACTGTTATTATAAGCAAACTCCACCAAAGGCAACTGTTTTTCTCATGTTCCTTGGAACTCGATGATACAACATCTCAACATATCCGCCAAGACCTGAATCTCGCGCTCTGACTGACTATCCGTCTGAGGATGATACGAAGTATTGAAATTCAGCCATGTTCCCAAAGCACGATGCAAACACTCCCAAAACCTTATTGTAAAGCGCGGATCTCTATCCGAAACTATAGATTTGGGCACCCCATGCAAATGCATAATCTTAGAGATGTACAGATCGGCCAACCTATCCAAGGTATACGTCGTATGCACTGGCGCAAAATGCGCACACTTCGTAAATCGATCAACAATCACCCAAATGGAATCCTTTTTGGTCGGAGTCAAAGGCAACCCAGACACAAAATCCATGGTGATTCTTTCCCATTTCCATTCTGGTATACTCAATGGCTGTAACAACCTGGAAGGAAACAGGTGCTCATCCTTTACTCGCTAACATACCATACATCGAGCAACAAAATCAACAACATATTTCTTCAAACCAACCCAATAGTACTCTTCCTTTAAACCCGATACATCTTAGTACTATCGGGATGTATAGCAAAAGGACTTACATGTTCTTCGGTCAAAATGGTACGCCTCAACTCTTCATCATCAGGCACCACCATCTACCTTTATAACACAACACCCCATCATCATTAAAATGAAAATCTGTAGGACTTCCATTCATTATATCCTTCACATGCTGTACCAAACTCTCATCATACCGTTGCTTCTTTTTAATCAACTATGACAAGGACGATATTACTTGCAACTCAGCCAACAACCCGCCGTCATACGTCACGCTCAACCTAGCAGATATAACCCTAAACTCTACAACTACTTTTCTACTCAAAGTATCAACCATAATGTTAGCTTTACCTGGATGATACATGGCGGTCAAATCATAATCTTTAAGCAACTTCAACCATCTTTGTTGCCTAAGATTTAACTATTTCTGCGACATCAGATACTTCAAACTCTTATGATCCGTATAAACTACACACTTATCACCATAAAGGTAATGCCTCTAGATTTTCAAGGCAAAAACAACTGCGACGAGTTCAAGATCATGAGTAGGGTAATTACGCTCATGCACCTTCAAATTTCTAGATGCATAGGCAACTACCTTACCCTCCTGCATCAGCACGCAACCGAGCCCAACATAGGATGCATCGCTGTAGACAGCGAACTCTTGCCCTAATTCTGGCTGAATCAAGATCGAAGCTCGTGTCAAAGCTTCCTTTAACCTTTCAAAAGCTCGCTGCCTATCCTCCGTCCAGTCAAAACAAACATTCTTTTGCAACAACTTGGTCAAAAGAGCAACTATACTAGAGAACCCATCAACAAACCTACGGTAATAACCGGCCAACCCTAGGAAACTCTGAACCTCTGACACAGACTTAGGCATTTTCCAACTCATCGCAGCCTCAATTTTGTGCGAATCAACACGAATCCCCTCGGCCGACACCACATACCCAAGGAAAACAACCTCCCTAAGCCAAAACTCACACTTGCTTAACCTGGCATAAAGCTGATTAGCCAACAACATCTGAAGCACAATCCACAAATACCTATCATGATCCTCCTCGGTACGAGAGTACACAAGAATATCATCGATAAACACAACCACAAACTAATCCAAAAACTCATGGAACACCCGATTTATCATGTCCATAAAAGCAGCCGGTGTATTGGTCAAACGAAATGGCATCACCAAAAACTCATAATGTCCGTATCTCGTACGAAAAGCTATCTTGGGCACATCCACATCCTTCACCTTCAACTGATAGTACCAGACCTCAAATCTATCATAGAGAACACTAAAGCACCCCTAAAATGATCAAACAGATCATCAATTTATGGCAAATAATACTTATTTTTTATCGTCAACTAGTTCAGTTACCGATAATCGATACGCATCTGTAACGTACCATCATTTTTTTCATAAACAACACCGGTGCACCCTACAGTGAAGTACTCGGTCTAATAAACCCTCGATCAAGCAACTCTTGCAGTTGCATTTTCAACTCTTTCGGGGCCATGCGATACGAAGCAATTGACACAGGTTCCGTATCTGCATAAACCTCAATGCCAAACTCCACCTCCCAATCCGGTGGCAACCCCGACAACTCTTCTGAAAAAACACCTAAAAACTCACATACCGTACGGATATCCTACACTCTCAACTCCTTCAAATCGGGATTCATAACATAGGCTAGGAAAGCCTCACATCCAGAATCCATCATTCGTCTCGCTTCTAAAGCCGAAACAATATTAGGAAAGAACTTGGCATTCTTACCTACAACCACCACCTTGAAATCATCAGACAACTTCAAGGATATCCGTTTGGTATCGAAATCTACCACAGCCTGATGCTCAGTCAACCAATCCATCCCCAAAATAACATCAAAATCGTAGAATGACAACTCCATCAATACCACATGAAACACATGTCCCTGAACCATCAGTGGACATCGATGATACAACTTCCTAACCACGACTGTCTCCCTAAGAGAAATGGTCACTCTAACACCCATATTAGGAATTTCAACTGGTATATCAAGCAACTGTGCATGCTCACTCAAGATATATGAATGGGTAGAACCAAAATCAACCAGTGAATACAACAACAAAGACTGTAAAGTGAATGTACATGCAATCACATCAGAGTCATTGTGACCCTCATGGTGTGTATACACTCTAGCTGGTCCACCACTCTTAGGCTGGATAGCAACCGTATGAGCCACAATCCTTTGCCCACTATCCCTGTGCTGAAACTGACCACGACCACAACCATGGCCTCTCTGTGGAGAAACAACATGTGCAGCACCCTGCCCACCTCTAGCTAAGAAAGGACAATCATGCTTCATATGGTCGCCAGACCCACAACTCCAACAAGCATTATCCATGATAGCCGCAGGTGCCTGACCCTCTCTGACAAAATGTGGGCAATCTCGCCTCAGATGATCACGTGATCCACAGACCCAACAAGTATTATACAGAGCTCTAACCTTGGTAACCTGCCCCTGCGCTCCACGCCCAACAATATCTCCATCGCGTCTCTGATCAGGGCGATACCTCCTATCACAGTGTCTCTTGGCCTAACCACCGCCAAAACTAGAATCTGCCTCTCTCTTACCAGAGCTAAAGCCTCTAGACCTAGAAGCCAAACCAAGATTTTGCTCAATATCCTTGGCTCGCATAACCAATACGTCAAAATCTGTATAATCAGTAGCAAGGATGTACGTCTTAACCTCCTGCACTACCCATAGCGGAAACGATCACATCGTTGTTGCTCATCAGGAAACAACTCAGGTGTATACTAGCTCAACCTCACAAACTGCACCTCATACTCAAAAATAGACATACCGCCCTGCACTAGAGCCATAAACTCTCTCTTCCTCTCATCTAGATACCGGACCTCCAAATACCTTTTTCGAAAAGCTTCATAAAAGAACTCCTAGGTTGTATCCTCAGGTTCTATCCCAGCTGTCATGGTGGTCCACCAGCTATAGGCATCTCCCTGCAACAGGGACATAGCACAACCCAACTTACAGGAATTCCTACAACTTATCTAACCAAGTATCCTCTCTGTACTGGCCAACTTATCCTCAGAAGCCTCTGGTGCTAGACCACGAAACTCAACTCTGCCTAGACTGAAAAGACACTATAACGGAAAACCCGTCTGCCCAATCACTGGTGCTAGCACATGAACACCCATAACTGCTACCTGAAATACATCGGTCATGGCTTGAATCAGCGGCGCCATGTCACCTATCCCTGGACCAACTAGAACAGGTGGTACTTGCTCCACTTCCACAGGTGGATTAGGTAGGGGCGGTGGTAACCCCTTAGGAGGTATGACATCCTCCTCATTTTCCTACCCAATAGAAGCAGCAATCTAAGGCATGATATTTTACAAAAATAAAACAATAAGGCTGGCTTAAGCAAGGATTCAAGACTTCCATTTCAAATCCAAAACATTTCAGACTATAATAATAAGGCAATGGGTTTCCCAAATTTCCTCAACATGGCACAAAGCAATCAACGTGCATATCAAAACCACCGTGCATAACAAACAACGGATTACAATTCACAACAACATTACAACAACCATACCAACTCCCAATTATCGTAAACATATCTCTAATACACCAAATGTAACCCCCTCGACCCGGACTAGTCGCAAGACCGAACCGAGAGAGCTATATTAGATTTACCAAAGTAAACCATGATGAAGAACTCGAAACGCGACCCCCTTTTTTTCTTTTTATCTTATCTAGATGCAAACTATTATCTTATGTGTTCATATTGACCACAGGTGAAAACCCATCTCAATCGGGCATCGATTTGATAGCCAATTGAACCTAATTGAAATTTAGGAACCAAATTTCAATTCCAAAAAACTACAGGGACTTTGCAATATCCCAAAATTTGGCCAGTGACTAAATTGTAAATTTTGAAAGTTTAGGGGGTTAAAGTATAAACTTTGGAAAGTTTGGGGACTAAAGTGTAAATTTCCCCAACAAGTAATTTTATTCAGTATAAAAGTGAATCAGATCAAAATAAGTACCTTGATATCGGTTTTAAGAATTAAGATGCAAAAAAAAGTACTAAATTTTGGATCGAATAAAATTGTTAAGCGTGCTCAGGCCAGAGAAATACAATGATGGGTGACCTTTGAGAAGGTCCCATAAAAGTGTTTCTAATCGATATTTTGGACTCAGTAAAAGTAAAGAATATTCGAGGGCAAATTGGTCATTTTGCTCCAATGGCATTTTTACAAGAATAGCAAACTAGTAAATAAAAACTAGTTAGAGGGAAAATTGGTCATTTTGCTCCAATGGCATTTTTGAAATATTTAAAAAGTTACAAGGGCATTTATTGAAGAATGAAATGGAAGATTTAATCTTGACCCTTGATTGATGATAAGATCAATCTCAACCATTGGATTAAAAGGTTATTTTAGTAATTTCACTATTCAAATGAATTTAAAATTCATTTATATATTACAAGTGGCATAAATGGGAGAGATTCAAAATTTAGTGATCAAAAGATGAAGATGTCTTCATCTTCATCAATTCAAAATTGAGAAAAAAAGGGGGGAGAAATTTTCCAAGTTCGATTCAAGCCACGAAACTTGATTTTCAATTTGGATCCGAATCAAAAGAAGGTTCGATGCATTATGAAAGAAAGTATCGAATAGAGCTTAGCGAGGCAAACTAATAAATGGCCCAGTTGAGTGCATTTCTATGTGTATGTTTTATTAAAAAGGGGAAGACTTGTGATAAGTCGACCCGTGATTAAAATTGACATTGCAATACTTTATAATACGTGATATGATGCATGACTTGACATGGCAAGCTTGATGGAGTACAAGGTACGAACTATTGTTTGCATAAATGATGATGCATTATGCTTACTTGAATTACATGATAGTGATGATACATGATTCATATGACAATATGATACATGAATTACATGAATAATGATATGATTAAAATGAAACAAGTAACCACATTGGGGATCCACGCCCATGGTGCCAAGAGCACTAAAGAGGTGCAATTATAAGGAGCAAAGAGTGTCCTTTTATGAGGAGCAAAGAGCATCCTTGAGTACGTACTCAAGTATTAAGGCTATGGAGTCTAAAAGGACTTTTCAGCCAAAAGTATTAAGGCTATGGAGTCTTAAAGGACTTTTCAGCCAGTATCCAAGGCTATAGAGTCTTAAAGGACTTTTCCGCCAGTACAAAAGGCTACAGAGTCTTAAAGGACTTTTCAGCCAGTATGATCACAAGACGATTACATGAAAGACATGATATGCAAATGATTACATAATGAAAACGTGACCGTGATAAAATACATGTTATGCAAATGATGGCATAAATAAAGCATGACCATGATAGAGCACATGATATGCAAATGATTGCATAATGAAAGCATGACCATGATAGAGTACCTGATATGTAAATGATTACATGATGAAAGCATGTCCATGATAGAGAATATATTATGCAATAATAACATGATTTATATGATAGTTATGATACATGACATATGTACATTGTGATATACTTGCCATATTATAGAGATAACAAAATGCACTTTTATATATAACATAATGTATTATATTATTTCATGTTTTTAAAATATATAAGTTTAACTGTCTCACTAAGTTCGTACTTAGCGTGTGATTATTTCACATGTAGGTCAAGTTGGAGCACTTGAAGAGGAGTCAAGCATGTTGTTCAAGCTACAATCTGCAGAACATCAGTATGACATTTTAAATTATGACAATCTCTAGTGAGCATGTAAACTATTTACTTACTGATAGTATATGATGCATTAAATTGAATTATAATGATCGTTTAAATAACTAGCTAAACGATGAATCGTATAGGGATAAAAAAATTAAGCTCACTTTTAGTAGCATGTTTAAGTAACATCTATAATGTATATTCAACTACGAGTATACTTTATGAGTGTTACATTTATTGGTATCAGAGCAAAGGTTTAGCCAGTTCTGGATGCTAAACCAAGTTTGATATGGAGTTTTTAGTAAATACATGCCACTAGGATGCCATATTACTAATGTACTAATTGTATGACTTGATGCCGATCCTCATTAGTATAAGGTGAAATGATACTAGAATATGGAATGTAAAACGATAATGGATTTATTCAGTTGACGAATCTTAGAGGTCAAGAAATGACCCATAGTGGATATGATACAATAAAATAAGCCTGGAAGTTAGTTCTTGTTTAGAATAAGTTATCTGCATAGTAAAGATATGATACAATAATTATAAGATACTCGGATACGAAGGAGTAAGAAGAAGAAGTATCTTTACTTTAGAAATATATATGTTTGAAGATAACAATGGCAGTAGTTTTTGTAGATGTAATCTGGTCATTTACTCAAGATAAGTTAAGGATTGAAGCTATGATGAAAATAACTCTGTAGTATCTTATTATAAGATGTTTGTACTGTCAGTACATATAAGGGAGAATTGGAAAGTTAAGTAATGATACTAATGAGATGATTAGGTATGTTAGGTATTTGAAACTAAGAAGAAATTGATCTGTAAAGAGATTATATTTGAAGCTCGAAAAGAAGATGTTAGGTATGAATCAGTCAGAGTACTAAAAGTAGTAAACTATATTGCAAGGATAATCAAAGCAAACATGGAAAGAGTTACAGTGTAGACTCCTCAAATGTTAGAAAAACTTTGAAAAATCTTTAAATCATACACAACCTAAGTAAGAAGGATTATTTCTTTAAGGAGACATTAGTATTATAAGATGTCAACTGTAAAGCCTGATAAATCAGGAAGACAAAGAATCTAGAATAAAAGTATGATGAAAGTGATATTTGAGTACATACTGAACAAGATTGGAAGTCTATTATCAATAAAGTGTATTGAACTCTTAACCAAAGAGCATTTAGAGAAGTCAATTAAGAGGTTAATTTTACCTGAATAGTTGACAGCAGAGCCTTATAAAGATAGGACTGAAGTGTAATGGATAAGCTAAGATATCTTTTCAGAAAGGTTTTGATAAAGACAATTAGTAATATAAGATGATGAGTATGACAAGCATTAAAATAATGAGGATTGTTCCGGCTAATTGAAATTTCTACAGAAATGTTTCTAGACAAGAACAAGAGTTTCGGATCACAAGGGTTATAAAGATACCCGTAGCAGTAACAATGAAATCAAGTATGAACTTTTTCTGATTTTTACCTAGATTGAGCTACTGGTGCAGTAAGGAGCTCAAGTACAAGAACAAGAAGTACCTAAGAGGTTGTAACCTTCGGGAACTGTATATAATAAAGCATTGGTTATTTAAATGTTTAAGCTGTTGATAGCCTTAAATGTCAGAGCAAAAGAGAAGTTATGATTGTTTATTTGAAAATGAAGATGATTTATAGGTCAAAAAGGGAAAACTTAGTTTCAGAACTGTAATACCTCAAGGAATCGGGAAAGAGTTGGACCAATATTATATTAATGGGTCTTATCTCCAGAAGTGAGCAAGAGTCTATAATATATGTACTTATGTTTTGGGGGCATTGACTGAATTATTTACATGTCAACACTCCTGAATAAATTGAGATGCAATTAGATTTGATACTTGAAGAGGAATTAGTAGAAATATTGGTTTATGGAATTAAAGAATTAAGGAATAAGAAATTTCATTGGCTAAAGTTTTGAGGAAAAATCACAAGGTCGAAGAAGCCACTTGAGAGGCTGAGAAGAAAATAAGGAAGTAATATCCGTAAATGTTTGGAACAAGTACGCATTGAAAATTCGAGGACGAATTTTCTTAAGGGGGAGGAATTGTAATATCCCAAATTTTGGCCAGTGACTAAATTGTAAATTTTGAAAATTTAGGGGGTTAAAGTATATACTTTGGAAAGTTTGGGGACTAAAGTGTAAATTTCCCCAACAAGTAATTTTATTCAGTATAAGAGTGAATCGGATCAAAATAGGTACCTTGATATCTATTTTAAGAATTAAGATGCAGAAAAAGGTACCGAATTTGGATCGAATAAAATTGTTAAGCGTGCTCAGGCTAGAGAAATACAAGGATGGGTGACCTTCAGGAAGGTCCCATAAAAGTTTTTCTAATTGATATTTTGGACTCAGTAAAAGTAAAGAATATTTGAATGGATTATGGATAAAGGATTTCTAAGAGAAATTTTATTCTATGGAGTTTTCTATAATTATCGAAATAGTAGATTGAGTTAGGAAAATTCAGTCTAAGTTTTGGGAAATGAATTTTTTATGAGATAATAGAGTTTATTTCCCGAATATGGAAATATGGAATTTTCGAAATAAATCCAATAGCTCGGAAAAGGTAAAATCACAGTAGAAGTATTTTATGAATCTCGGGAAATCGGATCGAACTGAAATTTCAGAGGTTGATCCAAAACCCATGGAAAATTCATAAAATATTATTTTATGAATATTTTATTATAGTTGGTTGGATTCCAACTAGACTTAGTTGAATTTTTACAAGAATGGCAAACTAGTAAATAAAAACTAGTTGGAAGGTAAATTGGTCATTTTGCCCCAATGACATTTTTGAAATATTTAAGTTAAAAGGGCATTTTGGAAGAAGGAAATGGAAGATTTAATCTTGGACCTTGATTGATGATAAGATCAATCTCAACCATTGGATTAAAAGGGTATTTTAGTAATTTCACTATTTAAATGAATTTAAAATTCATATATATATTACAAGTGGCATAAATAGGAAAGATTTAAAATTTAGTGATCAAAAGATGAATATGTCTTCATCTTCATCAATTTGAAATTGAGAAAAAAAAGGGGGGATAAATTTTCTAAGTTCGATTCAAGCCCCGAAACTCAATTTTTAGTTTGGATCCAAATCAAAAGAAGGTTCGATGCATTATGAAAGAAATGATCGAATAGAGCTTAGCGAGGCAAACTAATAAATGGCCCAGATGAGTGCATTTCTATGTGTTTGTTTTATTAAAAATGGGAAGACTTGTGATAAGTCGACCCATGATTAAAATTGGCATTGCATTACTTTATAATACGTGATATGATGCATGACTTGACATGTCAAGCTTGATGGAGTACAAGGTACGAACTATTGTTTGCATAAATGATGATGCATTATGCGTACTTGAATTACATGATAGTGATGATACATGATTCATATGACAATATATTACATGAATTACATTAATAATGATATGATTAAAATGAAACAAGTAACCACCTTGGGGACCCATGCCCTTGGTGTTGCACCTGGGATCCACGCCCATGGTGCTAAGAGCACTAAAGAGATGCAATTATAAGGAGCAAAGAGTGTCCTTTTATGAGGAGCAAATAGCGTCCTCCAGTACGTACTCAAGTATTAAGGCTATGGAGTCTTAAGTGACTTTTTATCCAGAAGTATTAAGGCTATGGAGTCTTAAAGGACTTTTCAGCCAGTATCCAAGGCTATGGAGTCTTAAAGGACTTTTCCGCCAGTACAAAAGGCTACGGAGTCTTAAAGGACTTTTCAGCCATTATGATCACAAGACGATTACATGAAAGACATGATATGCAAATGATTGCATAATGAAAATGTGACCATGATAGAATACATGTTATGCAAATGATGGCATAAAGAAAGCATGATCATGATAAAGCACATGATATGGAAATGATTGCATAATGAAAGCATGACCATGATAGAGTACATGATGTGTAAATGATTACATGATGAAAGCATGTCCATGATAGAGAATATATTATGCAATAATAACTTGATTTATATGATAGTTATGATACATGAATATATACATTGTGATATACTTGCCATGTTATAGAGATAACAAAATGCACTTTTATATATAACATACTGTATTACATTATTTCATGTTTTTAAAATAAATAAGTTTATCTGTCTCACTAAGTTCGTACTTAGCGTGTGATTGTTTCACACGTAGGTCAAGTTGGAGCACTTGAAGAGGAGTCAAGCATGCTGTTCAAGCTACAATCTGCAGAACATTAGTAAGACATTCTATATTATGACAATCTCTAGTGGTCATGTAAACTATTTACTTACTGATAGTATATGATGCATTAAATTGAATTATAATGATAGTTTAAATAACCAGCTAAACATTGAATCGTATAGGGATAAAAAAAATTAAGCTCAACTTTCAGTAACATGTTTAAGTAACATCTATAATGTATATTCAACTACGAGTATACGTTATGTGTGTTACAGACTTAACTTTTTTTAATGTTACCAACCTTTAATTAGTCCAATTTTATGCATTCATGTCAAAACTCAACTCAAAACGATCAGCCATACTAGTGCAATTGCAACCACAACATTCAGGGACTAAAATTAAAGAAAACATAATTTTAGAACCTTCAAATAACTGAATTAACGGTATTCGTATCGGTACACTTGCATGCGTATTGGTACGGTATTGCTATTTTCAAAACCCCAAATTCCAATAGCCAAATCTCGTTTCGATACGCCCTCGCGTACTGATACGCCCTGCCAATTGTACATACCTCGTACTGAAACGCTTCCTCGTGTACCAAATCGCCATGCCTGAAAAGGCCTACCCATTCTGATACACTAAGCCTGTGTACCGAAACACTAGCCACAAATGGCCTAAGCCCGTACCGAAATACTTGCCCGTGTTCGATACGCTAAGCCTGGAATGGCTTATCCATACCGAAACAGGGACACGCGTACCGGTACACCTAGACCTAAAATGTCCTGATTTGCTGGTTTAACATGCTTTCAAACATACCAAAAAACCCTAACATGCTTATAACATATATTCAACACATTTAATGGTCTTACCATAGCAAGACAACTCAATTTCATCAACAAATCATGGCATCATACTTCAAATGGAAATCTAGAGGCATGCTTCCTAGAAATCAAACCAAGCAAATCATGAAATCTTAAACCATCACCACAAACAATCCATAATGGCCAATTACAAACCAAGAGTAGCAAAACAACATTGCTCAAACAGGGAGTTTAACAAAACATCTCCCAAATAACAACAGAAACCTCATTGCCCTTATTACTTGTAGTGTAACACCCTTAACGTATACTCGTAAATCAAATATACATTAAAGATGTTACGGAGTCGTTTAAAGAAATCTTGACTTATAAATTTATTTGTACAAGTATTTACAAATTTTAGTTCATAAATCTAACCCTTTCTCAGTTTTCTTGAAAACACAACCTATGTGCAGTTAGCTTGTTTCAAACCTGAACTAATTATTTTAAAATATATTTGGCAATTATTAAAAACAATAGTTCAATTTAGGGTGAAAACTAGATTCAATATCTAGGCCCTTTCTTGACTTTAAAATCTTTACGTGATTACCGATTATTCTTATTAGCAAAGTAATTATCCTTTCATAAAGACTTAGACTGAAATTTCTTAACTCAGTCTATTATTTCGATAATTATTGAAAATCTTCATAACTTAAGGTTTCTAATAGAAATCCTTTATATGAAATGCATACAAATATTTTCTACTTTTACTGAGTCAAAATATCAATCAAAAACACTTTTATGGGACCTTCCCAAAGGTCACCCATCTTTGTATTTCCTTGGCCTGAGCACGCTTAACAATTTCATTCGATCCAAATTCGGTACCTTTTTCTGCATCTTAATTCTTTCATAAAGACTTAGACTGAAATTTCTTAACTAGTCTATTATTCCAATAATTATTGAAAATCTTCATAACATATGGTTTCTCGTAGAAATCCTTTATTTGAAATCCATACGAATATTTTCTACTTTTACTGGTATCATTTCACCTTATACCAATGAGGAGCAGCATCAAGTCATACAATCAGTACATCGTAATATGACATCCTAGGGCATGTATTTACTAATAAAAATCATATCGTACTCGGTTTAGCATCCAGAACCAGATTAACCTTTGCTCTAATACCATTAAATGTAACACCCTTAATGTATACTCGTAAATCAAATATACATTAAAGATGTTACAGGGTCGTTTAAAGAAATCTTGACTTATAAATTTATTTGTACAAGTATTTACAAATTTTAGTTTGTAAATCTAACCCTTTCTCGGTTTTCTTGAAAACACAACTTATGTTAGTTAGTTAGTTTCAACTTTGAACTAATTATTTTAAAATATATTTGGCAATTATTAAAAACAATAGTTCAATTCAGGGTGAAAAATAGATTCGCTATCTAGGCCCTTTCTTGACTTTAAAATCTTTACGCGATTACCGATTATTCTTGTTAGCAAAGTAATTATCCTTTCATAAAGACTTAGACTGAAATTTCTTAACTCAGTCTATTATTCTGATAATTATTGAAAATCTTCATAACATAAGGTTTCTCGTAGAAATCCTTTATTTCAAATCCATACGAATATTTTCTACTTTTACTGAGTCCAAAATATCGATCGGAAACACTTTTATGGGACCTTCCCAAAGGTCACCCATCTTTGTATTTCCTTGGCCTGAGCATGCTTAACAATTTTATTCGACCCAAATTCTGTACCTTTTTCTGCATCTTAATTCTTAAAACTGATATCAAGGTACTTATTTCGATCTGATTCAGTCTTCTACGGAATAAAATTACTTGTTGGGGAAATTTACACTTTAGTCCCTAAACTTTTCCAAGGTTTATACTTTAACCCCCTAAACTTTCAAATTTTACAATTTAGTCACTAGCCAAAAATTGGGATATTACATATAGTCTAGTTCAAAACATACTCTTAGTGTCAAGTCTTTAGCGATCTATTGCTTCCCAGCTGCCTTCAAATATTTATTTCTCTGCATTAATGGACAAAAAAAGCATAAGCACACTAGGCTTAGTGAGGAGTGCTCAAAAACAACACACCATCAATGCATTTAAAACCATTTTCCAACAACACATTGAAATCTCATTTCAATCATCTTTTAAACATCACTTAAAACAACATTCGAGCATCATGCCTTGAAAACCATGCACTTAACACTTTTAAAACCAGCATATTAAACCATATGCAACATGTGTCATTAACCATCGGCAAATCCCATTACTAAACCTCAATTTAAGCCTTCCCATGCATAGTGAACCATATGCAAAGCTTAAAGAGTAAACATGTATAAGTCACATTATACAACATAAACCATTACATGACACTTCAACAATTATATTGGCTTACAAGTGATCATAACCAAGTTCCTATACCAAAATAGTTCATCGGATACACGAATTCGACAAGTGTCTTCCCAACACTTCAAGCCATCTCAACCAGAATAGCGATACAATCATAATCGCGGTACCTTACAACCGGGTACACTTACAACCCACGAGGACACCAGCCCCAACCCTCAGTTATATGCTTAACCCACTAACGGGAGTTTACGGTACCATATAACCCCTTGACCGTTAGGGTACTTGGATGGAGTATTCGGTACACCGTATAAAACCCCTCGACATCCAAGGCGACTTATTATAGTGCACTATCAATCCTATGGCCATCCAACTATATCCGATAACATTTTTAAACCACATCACTTGCCAATATAATTCACAATTAACCACATACCTTACTGTTTTTACAAGCATTAAACCAAACCATTTTTCCAAAGCAACAAACCATGCTTTTCACAAGTATTTTCAGATACTTACAAGGATCACTTACCATGTGCATCCTTCAACATTTCATGATTAAAGACAGTATCTCACATACTTTAAAACATGCTTAAACGGTAGGTACCATGTAATTCAAAACAAGTGCATAAAGCCATTTCATAAAAGCACGCCGAGAGAGAAAACCACTTTATACGTACTTCAGAGTTTAAACCAGCATCTCAAGCTAAGTTTAAACTCCCATAAACCACATTTAAATCATTTCAAAGCTAAAATCCACTTACTCACTCACCGATACGCGAAACTTTATTTCGCCAATGTGAATTCAAGCATCCAAAGCTTCCAAAACTTCACCGATAGCTTTCGGATGAACCTCCCTTGTTTTAATCACATAACAACAGAGGATTAATGCATCTCAATGCATTCAAAACTCTGCAGCAACATTCCTCACAAAACCTCAACAATCTTTTCACAATTACCCAACCACAACAACAGAAATCATCATCTAATCCTCTCCAAACACAACCCAGCCACAATATAACAATCTAACACTTCCATTAATATCAATAAACACTTGAAAATAGGATCACATCATCCTTATGTCTCCAACAACTAAACAGTTACAACAACACCTTAAAAACACAAATCTAACAACCTAAATAATTAGGAATTCAAGGAGTTTCGGGATTCCAATGTTAAAACCAACTTATCAACATTATAAAACATCCAATACATGTTTAAAATCAATCCTCAACACTGAAAAACAGATCCAATATGGATATCCCTCAATTTCATTAATTAAACCCAATTTAATCAAATAATCATCATAAATACATAAAATCAGATTATAAATCATAAATCAAGGATCAAATACTTGGGAATATCAATAAAGAACCATTCAATAGAGGGGAAAAATGAACCTTACCTCTATTGTGTGATTTCTCCCTTAGTTGATTGATTAAAGCTTGAAAAACACAAGATTTCAATGAGGCTTTGTAAATCAAAGATAAAGAATCAATTTTAAATCAAGAATCTATGAAAATAAATCTCTCACCTCTAGATTTTAATGAAAACAAGAGTGTTTGGCAGAATAGAAGTGGAGAGAAAAGTTGAGAGAACAATTTACATCAAATCTTATAAAAATCAATAACTATCTTTTATTGTAAATACCTCTTTTTAATTAGCTAATAAATCACATGTTAAAAACCTTAATTGAGAGAAAAAATACCGGCCAAAACTTGGTAAAATAGCTCCCTAAGGATTCTAAGAAATTGACCCTTTACAAACTAGTCATCATTTAAAATAGTTTTCAAAATTTACATTTTGGTCACCAATGAAAATGTCACCCTTCCAAAACCAATTTTCAAAAATTGATTCCACCAATATTTTCCATATATTTAACTATGATTTTTAACCATTTTCCCATATTGTTATCTTACTCAAAAATATTTATTCCCGAATTCGACTCGAATCTCTAACCTGGTCCACCGGACCGTCTAACCAGCCCTTAAACCGCTAAGTCCAAAACTGGGGCGTTACATAATATGTGCTTTGTGCATATATTGTTACCTTTTGTTATTTGGTTTACATAGCCTCATATAATATTTGAACTATGGTTTGTAATGGTGTTATATATATATTTATTTATTTATTTTTATATATATGATGTGACGTATAACATATGTTTTTAACATGATATTTATGTACATGTTTAATTTTTATATGGTGCATTGTTTTTGGAATCTAATATTCATGATTTTATTTATGTCTTCATATATTTTACATACGTCATTACTATGTTTCATATCGGGATATAAATTGTTAATGCGGTATCCTTTTATTAGTGAGTAAACGTGGCTAGTACCATTCGTAGCGGTGGTGGTTTTTTTGTTTATTCTCGAATAACGGTGGCCTTAAAATTTACTCACGTGTATAACTAAATTTTAATTTAATCGTCATTTGAACTCACAAAGTCCTATATTAATAAAATGCTAATCGATTTGGTACCGATTTTGGCCGTGGAGGGGGTGCAAACCCTTCCCCACACGTAACCGACTCCCGAACCCAAAAAGTGAAAATCCCTGGGATTCTTTTGATGTCTGGTCTACCTAACACAAGTGACTGGTGGCGACTCCAGTTTTTTTTTTATTTTCAAAGATATGATTTCAAAAAATAAATTCCTCAAAATTCAAGTTTTAAACGTGAGATACTTATCAAATTTTTTAGTCGTTACAACATGACGACTCCGCTGGGGACATTATTTTTTCTTTTTACAAAAAAAGTGAGTCGGGCTTAAAAATAATTACCGCTTTATTACTATCGAATGTTGCGAGTTAAATTGACAATTAAGTTGATATTTGTTTATAAATGCGAGTTTATTTTGAACACATTTAAAGTTTGGCATATAAACTCGTCCATTTAAGTGAAGGAAAATGCTAGTGCTTTCGTGGGGATATTGTTTCTCCGTATGGGCCTAGCAAGTACCTTTGGGGCTCAAGTACCATATAGTTTCATTGGAATATTGTTTCCCCATACGAACATAGCGAATGGGTCCCCCTGAATCGAACCTGGTTGAAAGGAGCCTATAATGAGTAATGATCGAGGGCCTTGCTACCCTTAGTAGGGGACAACAAGGATAGTTCAGGTACCATTTCAGTACCAAAATTGCATGTAGAGAATGTAGAAAGCCCACCTCTTTTAGAGCCATGCGAATAACCTATGTATTTTAGATGGAATGCAAATAGGGTTGTTTTATTTTATGCTTCGTTTGTTTAATTTTCTACTTTATTTCTTATTTTATTTATTTATTTATTTATTTAATTTGGCATAACTTATTTCTTTTTGTGTTTTGTTTTTGTTTTGCATATATATTTGTTACGTCTACATTACATGCCATAAAGGTGTTGATTCGAGGCTATTTGCCCAATTAGAGATCTTTCATTATGGATGGAAGGTATATTCAGAGAAAAGAAATCAATTCGAAGGTCCAACATTGGTCTGAAGTCAACCACATGGTTCAAGGCGACAATTTTCCAAGTGAACGTATAGTATTAGGGTATACCTATATGACCCTACAACAAAATAATCGTTGGGAATTGAAAGAGATATGGGAATATTGGGATCGGAGGTTGCAAAATTTGTTCCGTGATAATTATGGAGATATAGCACACTTGATGTATGCTAGGATCAATGAACCTTTTTGCAGAGCCATATTCCAATTTTGGAACCCCGCCTTCTGCTGTTTCACTTTTAATGGTGAGGATATGATGCCCACAATTGAAAAATATTCGGCACTACTCAATCAAACAAATATTGAGAAAGATTGGATTTATGCTAAGCCACCAAAATCTCAAAATTATCCCATCAAGCTCAAGACTTTAGCTGGAATGAGTGAGGGTTGGGTAAAAGGTTTGATTCAGAAGCGAGGGGATAGTACTGTTTTTTCATGGGAGTGTATTCGAGATATTATACCTACACACATGGATGACGTTGTGAAGATGGACTTGTTTGCTTTAGGGATATATGGTTTGATTATTTTTTCGAGGGTTTTGGGTAATATTGACGTGCCTATTTTGGATTTATTCGAACGCAAAAAGAGGAAGGCAAATTCGGCACCAGTAATCTTGACCAAAACTTTTATTTCATTGAAAGCTAGCTAAAAGCATGAAGAGGGGCATTTTAGGGGTTGCGCTCAGTTACTTCAGGTTTGGATCCAAAGTTATTTGTAGGAGACGCTGAAGAAAGTTCTACTCGGTGTATTTTTTGGGGGTTTTCTCCTTTGCGAGATTATCTAGCAAAAGAATGGCGAGAAGATCTTAACAAGAAAAGTGGATTAAGATTTTCAAGAATCTTCGAAACGAAGACATAGTTTGGCAGGCACCTTGGCTATATAGTGTCATCCATTTCTTGTACAAATGTTGAGATTATAATTGGTTAATGATGCTAGGTTTGTATGGAGGAATTGGTTGCACTCCTTTGTTGGTATCAAGACAGTTTGGGTCTCGACAGTTTGTTCCCATTACTTCGGGTTTGAGTTAGACCGACTTTGGTTTCAAGGATGAATTTAGGACAAAAGTTCAAACTTCTCATAGGTCTTGGGACCATTGTTACCATATGAAGGTGGAAGGAGATAGTAAGTGCATGTTCACTTCTAATTATGATTTTTGGAGGCGTAAGAAGGTTAATGACAAGATTCTAAAGCCAGACCAAGGACCAGCTATGTCACTCAAAGAACACATGAGAATAGTTCCCTCCGAAGCCAATATCTTGAGGAATAAAGTAGAAGAGGTCAAGAAATAGATGGATGCCTTACGAACCGAGCATGTGAGCGAGCTTTATAAGGTAAGCTTGGATATAGATATATGTGATGGGAAAATCAAGAAACTAAGCAAGGATAATGCGGATTTTAGTGAGAAGAATACTCTTTACCAAAATGATTATGTTAAATTCCAAGCTTTGGTGCAAAGTGCCAACCGAAAAATATTTCTAGCAGTTGAGAAAGAAAAAGAAAATGGCATACGGTTGGTCGAGGAGGAAAAATAGAAGAATAAGCAAACGATCGAGAAAGAAAGGGAAAGCTACAAGTTGACCATCGAGAATGAAAGGAAGTCTTTTAGAAGTGCAATCAACCGATAAAGAGAAAAAGCCAAGAACCAGAAAGAGAAAGGTAAACAAGTGATAGATTGGGAGAGGGAAAACAGTGCCGCATGGAAAATGAAGTCTCACAAAAATAAGAACTGTCTGCAAGAGATACAAGGCTTGGAGTGGCTTGGGAGAGGGAAAACACTACTTTTGAAAGTATGAATTAGATTCAAGCTCAAAATGCTCAGCTAGAAGGAATAATAGTGGAGTTGGATCAGTCTTTCCAAGAGTACAATGATCGGAATGGTTTCCTTGAACTTCAAGCCAGTCAGCACGAGAATGAGACACTTTGAGCTCAGATCGAGTCACAAGAGGCTACAATTCAAGATTATTTGGGTCGAATCGTGGTCCTTGAGGAAACCGTAAAAGGTGGAGATAATTATTGGCTAAGGCGACTTCGTGATCCTACTCGAATGATTCAAGATAGAGATTAGTACAACATGAATTTGATGGTTCAAGGGCAAGGGGTTGCCCAACATGTGAGGACTCTAGGTACGGAAGCCAAACTCTTTACCCTTTTATTACCCCGTGGATGGATGAGGCACCAAGATTCTTTCAACAGTTTGAAGCCATCAAAGAATTAGGAGTTAGGGCCGAGGCCTATCTTTAGGAATTTATTTTATCTACTTTGTAATGAGAACCTTTTTAATTTCAATGAAAGTTGTTCTAGGGTGATCTCATATAAGAATCGGTGCCTTTATTTGTATATATTTCGTATTTATTTTATTTTACCATCTGTCCAGTGCATTTCATACCATATATATCATTCATTAATTATTAAAATAATAAACTAATTGTGGAAATATCATGGTAGAAAGTTAACTTCAAACAACAATTATTCTGAATTGTTACGGTACTTGTTTGCAAGTAAAAATAATGAAAGATAGGGTGGCTAACTCAGAGCAAGGTCAGATGGACCTCGAGACCCATTTCGATTGAGCCGAACAAAGCATTAGTGATTATATTGCACAGTCACAAGCTGTGATTATGGCTTAGATGAATGCGTTGCTTGGAAAGAGGGATGGTAAAGAAAAGGTTTTTGATGGTACTATTGAAGAACCAGAAGGGACTGCATTTCACACTAGAGTTTAGCCAGAGACACCTATTCCTGAGAGAAGAATGTAAATCAACACTGCCGGGGTATCTGCAAGCCACCAAGTAGGGGCATCTGCAGGTCAGCCCATCGATTTCGAGGCATGCCATAAGGATGAAATGCCAGACCTGAACGTAATAGAAAAAGTTATAGCTGAGGTAGAGACAAAATATTAAGAAAGGTTTCATTTTTTGAAGACAGGCTTAAAGCCATGCAAGGGGTGGATGAAAAGGGAACGATGCCAATGACTTGAGCCTCATGGCGAATCTAGTCTTCTCGCCAAATTCAAAACACCAGATTTTGATAAATATGGCAAAAATGCTTACCCCTTCGCTCATATAACTATGTATTTCCAAAAAATGACCTTCATAAAGGATGAAAAGCTATCGATTCATTGCTTCTAGGACAGTCTAATCAGATTGACAATTCGTTGGTATACCCAGCTTAGCCGTGCTAATATCAAGTCGTAGAAGGATTTTTTAAGAGCCTTTGTTGAACAATAAAAGCATGTGTCTGACATGACCCCGAATCAAATCATATTGGAAGGAATGGAACAGAGGTCGAATGAAAGTCTACATCAGTATACTCAAAGATTGCATGATGTAGCCATCCAAATTGAACCACCTATTCTCGAACATGATATTGCACCTATGTTTCTAAACACTTTAAGAGGTGCATTGTTTGACCGGTTGATAAATAATACCACTCAGACTTTTACCGATTTGGTAAGGACAAGAGAATCAATTGAAGTGACAATATAGAGTGAGAGGATCGACAATGGAGAGAACTTCGAAAAACAGTACAAGAAGAAGGATAATGAGGTGAACACCACGAGCACCAACAATGTCCCGACAAACATGACCATTTCATAGCCGCAGGCTTCGACTGAAAATGTGCAAAACTCAAATAAAAAAGAAGATAGAACTCCTAAGAAAGAAAGGGAAAAAATATCTTTTACTCATTTACAGTGTCATATAATGAGTTGTACTCTCAGTTGTATAAGGCTGATTTGGTCTGGCCATATCATGTTACTCCATTCAAACCCATTTCCCTTCGTGGTATGATAATATTGCACATTGTGACTATCATGCCAGTTTCTCGGGTTACTCGAAGGAGAACTGCATTGTATTTAAAAAGTTTGTCCAGAACTTGATAGACACCAGGGTTTTAAATTTCGATGAACCAAATGTGGCTGCTAAGCCATTACCAAACCATAGAGGCCATAGCGTGAACGCCATTGAAAATGAAGGTAATAGAAGAGCTAAAGGGAAAGTATCAGAAGTTATGTCTCTTTTTAGATGGACATTCCAGCAGTTGTGAAAGGCACTTCTAATAGAGCAGAGCATAGAGATAGTACAAGAAGAATATGGGCCTTACTATGAGTTTTACCAAGAAATAGGGCATAAGATTCAAGATTGTGAAAAGTTTAAGCAGATAGTCCAGAGAATTATGGACAACAATGAAATTGAGTTTTTTGAAAAAGTTGAAGGAAAGAAAAAACTGGAAGTCTGCATGTTGGACAACCCTAATGTCAAATACGGGGTGGGTAGGCCGTTCGTCATCTCGTTCAAGCCAATGGAAAATAGCTTGTCCCAAGGGAAAAGTTTGAAGGTGGCTCCTAAGCTTATCATCTCAGCTCTGAATCCTATCCTGTTCAAAGACATGCAGAATGTTCCTTGGAATTATACCGCCAATGTTTCTATTCTGAAAGGTTTAGAACCGCAAAAAGATGAAAAGTGGCCTAAAGAAGCCAAACCCACACAAGAGGAAGAACCGATGGAGTCGAAAAATACAGCTGTGAATGAAGTGGGACACTTCATAAGAAGCGGTAGGTGAAAACCTCAAAGATAACAGAAGTGGTAAAGGAAAAAGACAGGGATGTTACGACTGAGCTTAGGAAGATATTTGGTGAGGAGCCTCCTCTAAAGATCAATGAGCCGGTGACTGAAGCACAAGCGCAAGAATTTTTGAGGTTTTTAAGGAACATTGAGTACAATATTGTTGAACAACTTCGTAAACAACAAGCAAGGATTACGGTACTTGATAAGTGTTCAAAAGTACTATTTTCTTACCCTTTTTACTCATATTATTGTTAGAATTAGGCTCATATTAGTTGCTTAATTAGTCATTCATGCATTAATTCATGTTTCCTTCCATCGTTGAGCTTGATTACATAACTTGGTGATTTTTGTGGGAAAAGATGCTGCTTTGGTGTGTTTTGTGTGTATGTGTAGGATCACTTGCCAAAGCAAGGCTAGAGCTAGTTGCCAGGGCAATGCATGAAGGAGATGCCGAGCTAGTTGCCAAGGAAATGCATGAAGGAGATACCGAGCTAGTTGCCAGGGCAATGCATGAAGGAGAAGCCGAGCCAATTGCCAGGGCAATTGTCGACAAAGAATAAGGTGATATGGTAGTCAAAATTGATGACTAGACAAGCCCAAGATGACGTGGAGCAAAGCTAAATCCCAAAGGAGTTTGATTTCCATGAAGAGGTTAAAGAAGAATTAAATTCCAAGAAGATAGGAGAAGTTCTAGAAGGAATATAATTATAATAAAGAATTATATTCTTTAAAGATAATTTAATTCCCACTTAACTTCCTCCTCAAAGAAGGACTTTGACCTATCCCTATAAACTAGAGGAATTTTGACAACTCAGAGGGGGAAAGAGTAGAGAGAATTTTTGACAAGCTTTAAGGGGGAGATCTCGACAAGAAGGCTTCATCTGTCCTCCATCTTTTTCTTTCTTGTTCAATTAGGTTCATGTTAGGAATTCTTTATCTTGTGTTTCTTTGGAACCTAGCCATGAACTAAATCTATTTGGCTAAGGTTATTGTGTTTTGTGGTTGTGAGAAACAATTGGATTTTGTCTAGGCAATAAGAGTTTGCACTTTTCTATTCAAGGTTTATTCATTCTTGGTTCTTATTCTTGTTTGCGAGTGAATTGGGAGAGGATCTCGTAACTTCATCTATTTATCTAATATCGGGAGAGTTAGATTCAAGAAACAAATGAATATGATCTTTATTCAATCTATTGATGGTGAAGATTAATCTGGCTTAGGAATAAGTTAAGGATTTCAACGGCTAAGAAGAGCGCAAGATTGGTTGTTGTTCACCCTTGATTCACGCAGGGATGTATTATCAAGGCATGCACAAGTAGCTAGAGTTTCAACTTAGGGATAAGAAGAAACCATTGAAGAATGCTCTGCCGAACCTTGAAGTTGCTGCCCAGATGCCCAAGTAGTTGCCCAACTAGTCGCCCAGGCAACCATCGATTAGTTGCCAAGGCAACCCCATTGTGCAAGTTGCCACGGCAACTGAGTTGCCCTTGTACTCTTTTACCAAGACGATCCAATCGGCTATCACACCTCAACTTACGATAACCTGGCATATCTCTCTCATTTAATTACATCTTCTTTTACTTTATTGCTTTCTAGTTTAGTTATTAGTAAAACTCCTACAGTCTTCTACTTGTGTTCTTTTACTTTTTACAGTGCATGAAATTAGATTCTTGAAGTGGCACTAATCCCTGTGGAGACGATATCTTTTATACTATAGCTTGCGACGTGTATACTTGCACAATTGCGTGGCACTTATTACGCGCAACAAGTTTTTGGCGCCATTGCCGGGGTTGGCAATAGCGACTTTGTTTTTATTTTCTTGCATTTTTTTATTTTTCTTGTTTAAAATTAAAAGGGCTAACAAACTTTGGTTTTGCATTGGTATATGACCAGGGTGAGACTGATTACACCAGAATATCCCTTTAATCCAGAAACCAAACGAACCTTACAAAGACTTAGACGAAGGTTAAGAGTAGCAATGGCTAATCAAGACGACAATATGAATCAAGATGTTCCAACAGAAGGAGGAGTGATTCTTGCAAGAAACAAAACTATTCGAGACTATCTTGAAGAAGATCTTGACGGACTTAATCCAAGAGTTGTTGCACCTGAAATTGAAGCCGATCACTTTGATTTGAAACCGGTGATGTTTAATATGATCAACACAATTGGTCAATTTGGCGGCTCAACAACTAAAGATGCACGACAACATCTTAAATCTTTCCTCGAGATTTGCAACTCATTCAAAAAACACGGAGTCACCCCCGATGTTTTACGATTAAGATTATTCCCCTATTCACTAAGGGATAGGGCGAAAGCATGGTTGAATAGCATTCCTGCCGGATCAATAGGATCTTGGACCGATCTTTGTCATGATTTCCTTACTCGGTTTAATCCTACAAATTTGACTGATAAGCTTCGTAACGACATTACTTCTTTTCGGCAGGCATATGATGAATCCATGTACGAGGCTTGGGAGCGATACAAAGAACTTCTACACAAATGGCCCCTACATGGATTCCCACTGTGGACACAAGTAACAATGTTTTACAACATCGTGAATACACCAACAAGGATGATGCTAGACGCCTCGACAAACGACATACTCCAAGATAAGTCGCTGAAGGAAGCAATGCAAATTCTAAAAAGGCTGACCAAGAATGATTATCAATTCCCCTCTACTAGAAGAGGAGGATTTAGATGCCAAGCCACAATACATGAACTAGGATCATCAGACTCAATTTCGGCACAATTGGCTACCTTAACCAAGATGGTCCAGAACATGCAGAAACCAAACAACACACATGAGGTCAAGGTAATGGATTCCTTTTGTGAGTTATGTGGTGGTAACCATGATTCTTCTGAATGTATGCAGAATCCGGAATCCAGCTTCTATGTGGGGAATTACAACCGAAACAACAATTTGATGTCCAATACATACAATCCAGCTTGGAAGAAGCACCCGAATTGTTCATGGAGTAATCCCAACAATGCTCTAAACCATAACAATCAGAATGCACAAGCATCGGGATTCCAGCAGAATATGCAACGGCAACAATTACTGCAGCAACAACCGACAACGTCTAGTTCTTTGGAAAATTCTCTCAATGCTTTTATGTTGAAAACTGAATCTTATATGGTTGAGAATAGTAATTTCATAAAAAGAACTGATGCTTTTATTAACAGAACTGAGATGAGATTGCAAAACCAAGAGGCGACAATCAAATCATTGGAAAATAAAGTCAGACAATTTGCTCAAAACCTGAATACTAGACCACAATGAGGTTTACCTAGCGATACTGAAGTCACAAGAGGAACTGGCCATGAGCAATGTAAGGCGATCACCACTAGAAGTGGCCAACAACTTAAAGAGGCTCAAGCCCGCTCATCAAACAGAACTCCACAAAAAGATCAAGACGAACCCAGCGGGAAAGCCTCAGATGCTGAACCAGGAATTGCCGCGGCAACCGGCAATAAGCATGCCTCGGCAACCGGCGATAAGCATGCCTTAGCAACCGACGATAGGCACACCATGGAAACCCCAGTTGATGAAGCCTCGGCAACTCCAGTTGTCCCAGCAATGCCATCAATTAGATTCCAGACCAATGAAAGGATCGGAGATATCTGACTTCCACCACCATTCCCACAAAGGTTGAAGCAACAAAAGCAAGAATATCAATTCAAGAAGTTTCTTGATATCCTAAAGCAAGTCCACATCAACCTGCCATTGGTGGAAGCAATTGAACAAATGCCGAACTATGCCAAGTTCCTTAAAGACATTGTGTCCAAGAGAACAAGGCTAGGAGAGTTTGAAACAGTTGCCGCAAGAGAGGGATGCATGGCCATGTTGCACAATCGTATGCCACTCAAGTTGAAGGATCCTGGAAGTTTCACAATACCCTGTTCCATTGGAAACCACTATGTCGGGAAAGCATTATGCGACCTTGGGGCTAGCATAAACTTGATGCCTAAATTGGTTTTCCATAAACTAGGAATCGGGAAGGCAAGACCTACAATAGTTATGCTACAGCTAGCCGACAGATCCTATGTGCATCCAGAGGGAAAAATCGAAGACATACTGGTAAAAGTTGATAAATTCATTTTTCCTGCTGACTTTATTATTTTGGATTGTGAAGCAGATGAGCATGCACCTATCATTCTCGAGAGACCATTCCTAGCAACAGGGAGAACCTTGATCGATGTTGAAAAGGGAGAACTCACAATGAGGGTGAATGACCAAAAAGTTAAACTAAATGTGTTCCAAACACTAAGGCGCGCCGATGATCCAGAAGAATCCAACTTCTTCATGCCACAACAGAGTTTAACTTCGACGAGGAATTTAGTTGCCTCGGTAACTACATTGCCGATCAAGAGAAACCTGAGGAGTATGAAGAACCGGTCGATGAGGAACAACAAGAAGAGACAAATTGGCTAGTCAACCGACCAGGTACATACTTTGAACCACTGGATTACTCAGGTAAGAAAGGTAAGCTCGAAAAGCCCTATATTGAACAACCACCGATTCTTGAGTTGAAACATTGCCAGAGCAACTAAAATATGCATACTTAGGAACTGATAATACATTGCCTGTAATTATTTCTTCTAAGTTACAGCCTGAGCAGGAAAAGAAGCTGATCAAAATGTTGATGCTACACAAGAAGGCAATAGGGTGGACAATTGCCAACTTGAAGGGAATTAGCCCGGCAGTGTGCAAGCACAATATTTTGTTGGAAGATGATCACAAACCTTCAATTGAGGCCCAGAAGAGACTGAGTCATGCCATGAAAAGGGTTGTAATGAAAGAAATCATCAAGTGGCTTGACGCCGGCAATATATACCCAATCTCTGATAGTACATGGATAAGTCCAGTACAATGTGTACCAAAAATGGAGGTATAACGGTGGTAAGTAATGAAAACAATGAACTCATTCCAACCAGGACTGTGACCGGTTGTAGGGTTTGTATGGATTATTGAAAGCTAAACAAAGCCACTAGGAAAAATCACTTCCCATTACCCTTTATTGATCAAATGCTAGACCGTCTTGCAGGTAAACCCTTTTATTGTTTTCTTGATGGTTATTTAGGTTACAATCAAATTGCCATAGCACCAAAAGATCAAGAAAAGATAGCCTTCACATGCCCATACGGTACTTATGCTTTTCGAAGGATGCCGTTCGGATTGTGTAGCACCCCGACAACCTTCCAAAGATGCATGATGGCACTCTTTTCAAACATGGTCGAAGACTTCCTTGAGATCTTCATGTATGATTTTTCCATTTTCGGTAATGACTTCGACAGTTGCCTCGGCAATTTAGAGAAGGTGTTGGCAAGATGTGAAGAAACTGATTTAGTCCTCAATTGGGAGAAGTGCCATTTTATGGTAGATGAAGAAATAGTGCTCGGCCACAAGATTTCATCCAAGGGAATTAAAGTAGACAAAGCCAGAGTTGACGTAATCGAGAGATTACCCCCACCAAGTTTGGTTAAAGGAATCCGAAGCTTTCTTGGACATGTAGGTTTTTACATGAGGTTCATTCATAATTTTTCTAAAATCACTAAACCCTTGTGCAATTTGCTTGAACAGGATAAAGTCTTCGATTTTGATGATTCTTGTGCCCAAGCATTCGAAACCCTAAAGGAAAAACTTGCCTCGACACCCATTGTCATTCCACCCGATAGGACACTACCTTTTGAGCTCATGTGTGATGCAAGCGATTTTGCGGTAGGAGCAGTCCTAGGCCAACGCACAGGTAAGACCTTCCATGTGATATACTACGCTAGTAAAACTCTCAATAGTGCTCAAGTGAATTACACAACAACGGAGAAAGAGTTACTAGCTGTAGCTTTCGTATTTGACAAGTTCTTATCCTATTTGATTGGTACAAAGGTAATTGTTCATACGGACCATTCGGCAATCAAATATCTATTTGCTAAAAAGGATGCCAGACCTCGTTTGATTCGTTGGATATTACTTTTACAAGAATTTGATATTGAAATTAAGGACATGAAAGGAACAGAAAATCAAGTGGCCGATCACTTATCACGTTTAGAATGCAGTAGGGAGGAGGACGCAGATCTAGAGATATGCGATGCATTCCCGGATGAGCAACTTTTAGTTGCCTCGGTAACCATAGACGCGCACGCCTCGGCAACTCTCGACGCCGCAGACGCCCTTGACGCGCACGCCTCGGCAACCATGGATACGCATGCCTTGGCAACCCTCGACGCCTCGACAGCCCTTGACGCTCACGCCTCGGCAACCCTAGACGCGCATGCCTCGGCAATTTTGGGAGCAGTCGCCACGGCAGCACATGCCTCGGCAATACCCTGGTACGCGGATTTAGTTAATTTCCTTGTTTGTGGTATTTTACCTTATGGTCTTACTCACCAAGGGAGGAAGCGGTTCCGCCATGATGCTAAGCATTACTTTTGGGATGAGCCTCTTTTGTTTAAACAATGTGCAAATCAGGTTATACACCGATGTGTCCCTGAAGAGGAGCAACAGAATGTACTCCGACAATGCCATTCTTCACCCTATGGAGGACATTTTGGAGGAACTCGTACCGTGGCCAAAGTTTTTCAATCCGGTTTGTATTGGCCAACATTGTACAAAGATGCCCAAGACTTTTCAAGCAATGTGATCGTTGCCAGAAGACGGGCAATATCTCTAGACGACATAAGATGCCGCTCCAAAACATCATCGATGTGGAATTGTTTGATGTATGGGGGATCAATTTTATGGGACCTTTCCCATCTTCATTCGGCAACCTCTACATTCTACTTGCCGTCGACTACGTGTCTAAATGGGTTGAGGCAGCTGCAGTTCCCAACAACGATTCCAAGACCGTTCAATGATTCTTGCATAAAAATATATTTACACGGTTTGGGATGCCGAGAGAAATTATCAGTGACGAAGGCAAGCATTTTGACAACGGACTTATTGCCAAGATGTTGCAACGCTTCGGCGTATCACACAAGATTGCCACGGCATATCACCCACAAACCAATGGGCAAGCAGAAATTTCCAACTGGGAATTAAAGGGTATAGTCAAGAAAGTTGTAAATCCCTCCAAGAAGGATTGGTCATTAAGACTAGATGACGCGCTTAGGTATGTCCCCCTTCCGACTTGTCTATGGCAAAACATGCCATCTACCGGTGGAAATCGAACACAAGGCATATTGGGCAATCAAGACCGTGAATATGGATTGGGAAAGTGCCAGACAAAAGCGTTTGTTGGACCTCAACGAGATAGAAGAATTTTGTGCACTCGCCTATAACAATGCACGAATCTACAAGGAGAAAACAAAGCAATGGCATGACAAGAAACTATTGCCACGGCAATTCATGCCAGGGCAACTAGTTCTTTTATTCAATTCTCGGCTAAAACTTTTCCTGGGAAAACAGAAATCAAGATGGTCGGGACCATTCGAAGTTGTCAAACCATTCTCCCATGGTGTCGTGATAATCAAGTCCATCACTGACAAACATGAATTCAAAGTTAATGGACAAAGATTAAAGCACTACAATGGTGCCCATGTGGAACGTAACAAAGAAGTGGTCACCTTAGGAGATGCATGAGCATGCTCTCCTTTCGATATTTTATTTTTATTTTTATTTTATTTTTTTTTTTTTTTTTAATTTTTTGAACTATTTATTTTTTATTTTTTATTATTTTCGATTATTTTCTCTTTTAGGATAGATTTATTTTCTTTAAGATTAAAATTACATCTTTAATATTTATCTTTTTAAGTTTAAGAATCCCTTTACACATCTTTCTTTATTTTCTTTTATTAGTTTATCTTTAATTTTAATCCTTATTTTATTTGTCTTTGAATTGTAGGAAAAGAGTTCAAGATAAAGAGGAATTTTGATTCAAGAAGGAAACCTCTTCAACAAGGAAATTAATAGGTTGAATCTAAGGCTTATATAAAGCCTCCTACATACCCTAAATAAACCCCCTAGCCGTCACCCTTCCCCTAAAGCGAAACCCTCTTTTTCTTCTTTCCAAAATTAATCCCACCCACAATATTTACTACCTATCTTTTCTATATAACCCATCACCCTTAACTTCCAAGAAACCTATTCCTACTTTTCATCTTGCAACTCTTTAGTTTCTTTTATTTTCTTTTCTCTGTTTTTACAAAACTCACAACCAAGATCATCCATGGCATCCAAAATTGAATTTTTGGTTCATCCAAGTTCCTCCAAAGAACCAAGATACAAGAAGTTTGCTACACCGGTGGTTCAAGAAAGATTTCACTCCAAGTTTGAAAGCCGGAAGATTTGCGAAGAACAAGGCTTTGAATACTCCAACTCTCATGAAGATTTCGGCCTTGAACCATTCATCTTTAAAAGGATTGCACATCAAAAGTGGCAAATCTTTTGCCATCAATCGGAATCAGGTAACATCTCATGGGTAAGAGAATTCTATGCTCACTCACCTAACCCAGATAATCCTTATGTTTTTGTTCGTGACAAGGCCATACTCATAAGCTCCGAAAACATCAACACCTTTTACAGGCTCTACATTGAGAAGGACGAGCATCAAGCCTTTGTTGAACAAATCACGCCCAAGCAACTCGACAAGGTGCTTCAAGAACTCACTTTACTGGGAACTCATTGGAACGACAGTAAATACAAGGGCACGGTAAATCACCTTCGGCTTAAACCCAAGGCAAAACTATGGAATAAGTTTGTTAAAACTTCTTTAATGCCCACCACACAAAATACTACTGTTGATATACCACGTCTTTTGCTCATACATTCTATCTTGCATAATCGCATCATTAACATTGGAAAAATTATTTATGATGAGATTTTTGTATGTAGCTCAAAAGACAAGGGTTTTTTTTTCTTCCCTTGCTTAATTTTCAATCTTTGCAAGGAGATGCATGTCCAAGTGAGTCCACCGATGAAAAGGCCCTACCAAAGTCCGGTTAGAGTCAAGCACAAATCTGAAATCTAATGGGAGAGGCACCGGTAAAATCCTCAAGGCCTCCAATTGTCGCGGCAACCCCTGCCGCCTCGGTAACCCCTAATGCCCAAGCACCTAATGCCCGGGCAACTCGACCATTAACCCCGGGACACTTTGAAGCACTCTTGCAACCATTGGTGAGCCACCTTAGGCAAATTGAAGACCGGCAACTAATGTTCATGCGGTATATGAATGAGCACAACAATGCCATCACCCAAATCATCCTAGAAAAGTACCGGAAACTGCGTGCCATTCCCAATCTTTCCTGACGAGATCCTTGCCCCGGCAACCAATGAAGCAGTCACCACGGCAACCACAATAGATGATGCCGCGGCAACCTACACCGCGCCTGCCCAAGCAGTTGCCACGGTAACCAACCATAAAGGTGCAACGACAACCAAAGCTAAAGACATCCCAGCAACCACTACAAAATCCAAAGGTAAAGCACCTATGCCCAAATCAACTCGTACGGAATCATTGTCTGATTTTTCAGATTCGGACGAGTCCTCCATTGCACCAACAAAGACTGCACCAATTGAATCATCCAAGCAAAAATCAAATAAAATTGATGAAGAGGACAATGAGGACAACCCCGTACGAGGATCGGTTCAACCATCAGCAACAAGAAAATAACCATCGCGTTCAAGCAAGAGAATCAAGACACCGACCAAAAGGAAACTAATCATCCACGACGATGAACTCTCGGAGTAAGTCCTCGTTTGCATTTTATTTTTCTTTATCTTTAATGCATGCATTGAGGACAATGCCTCACTCGAGTTTGGGGGGATTGTTATTAGTTAGTTACCATGTTTAGTTGCATTCATCTTAAGTATTGCATTTAGGATACATAAATTGCTTGCCATGCCTTTAGTTGGAACAAGAATTGCCTAGATTTGATGAATATCCGATGATGACCTTGCCAATGCACTTAATTGATAGAAATTTTATTCTAGGATAACCATGGAAACGCTTAGAATTTTACTATGATGCTAAATTTTGATGAAACACTGTTGTGGTTTGATTGATTTAAGCAATTCTAGTGAACTTAGGTTGATAGTTAAAAAATTGGGGGATTAGAATAAAAATTGGATAAATTCTAGAGGTGCCCAAAATTGGCTCTAGCATGTGCTAAAAATGTATCGCTAAAGGTGCCCGAAACTGGCTCTAGTCGAATAAATTAATTAACTTAAGAAAACTAAAAACAAAACACTAGAGGTGCCCGAAACCGGCTCTAGTTAAAACATGTTAAAAGAATCCAATGAAGTAATTTGAAAACCTCTTGTTTGCATAGAATCCGAAAAATCAACTTGCACACAACTCCGCACACACTCACAAGCATTATAGTTTGATTCCGAGTAACTACTAAGTTTTTCGAAAAATGAAAAGCCAATCATACTTTGTGCCCCGGTTCTGAGAATTGAAATCAAGTTTAAAGCTAAGTTTGTGAAAATTGAAGTCTTGGCAGGTAATTACTAGTTTGCATTGCTTGAGGACAAGCAATAGTTCGAGTTTGGGGGTGTGATAAGTGTTCAAAAGTACTATTTTTCTTACCCTTTTTACTCATATTATTGTTAGACTTAGGCTCATATTAGTTGAATAATTAGTCATTCATGCATTAATTCATGTTTTCTTCCACCGTTGAGCTTTATTACATAACTTGGTGATTTTTGTGGGAAAAGATGCTGCTTTGGTGTGTTTTGTGTGTATGTGCAGGATCACTTGCCAAAGCAAGGCTAGAGCTAGTTGCCAGGGCAATGCATGAAGGAGATACCGAGCTAGTTGCCAGGGTAATGCATGAAGGAGAAGCCGAGCCAGTTGCCAGGGCAATTGTCGACAAAGAATAAGGTGATATGGTAGTCGAAATTGATGACTAGAAAAGTCCAAGATGACGTGGAGCAAAGCTAAATCCCAAAGGAGTTTGATTTCTATGAAGAGGTTAAAGAAGAATTAAATTCCAAGAAGATAGGAGAAGTTCTAGAAGGAATATAATTTTAATAAAGAATTATATTCTTTAAAGATAATTTAATTCCAACTTAACTTCCTCCTCAAAGAAGGACTTTGACGTAGCCCTATAAATTAGAGGAATTTCGACAACTCAGAGGGGGAGAGAGTAGAGAGAATTTTCGACAAGCTTCAAGGGGGAGATCTCAACAAGAAGGCTTCATCCATCCTCCATCTTTTTTTCTTTCTTACTCAATTAGGTTCATGCTAGGAATTCTTTATCTTGTGTTTCTTTGGAACCTAGCCATGAACTAAATCTATTTGGCTAAGGTTATTGTGTTTTGTGGTTGTGAGAAACAATTGGATTTTGGTTAGGTAATAAGAGTTTGCACTTTTCTATTCAAGGTTTATTCATTCTTGGTTCTTATTCTTGTTTGCGGGTGAATTGGGAGAGGATCTCGTAACTTCATCTATTTATCTAATATCGGGAGAGTTAGATTCAAGAAACGAATGAATATGATCTTTATTCAATCTATTGATGGTAAAGATTAATTCGGCTTAGGAATAAGTTAAGGATTTCAACGGCTATCACACCTCAAGAAACGAATGAATATGATCTTTATTCAATCTATTTATCTAATATGATCTTTATCCAATCGGCTATCACACCTCAACTCATGATAACCTGGCCTATCTCTCTCATTTAATTACATATTCTTTTACTTTATTGCTTTCTAGTTTAGTTATTAGTAAAACTCCTACAAACTTTTACTTGTGTTCTTGTACTTTTTACAGTGTAAGAGATTAGATTCTTGAAGTGGCACCAATCCCTGTGGAGACGATATCTTTTATACTATAACTTGCGACGTGTATACTTGCACAATTGCGTAGCACTTATTACGCGCAACAGTACTTGAGCTACTACTGAGCTTAAAAAAGTATCGTAATACATTGTTGAAAGTGTTGAATCAAATGTTTGTTCTAGATGATGTCTCCTAGTCAAGTTAGAACAAATAGTAGGCCATATTGCTATAGATAACTATATCACATTCAATGATGATGAGATTCTGGAATAGGGTATGGGGTCTACCAAGGCTTTTAACATCACCACCCGCTGCAAGGGGTACGTATTGCCTAAGGTACTCATTAACAATGGTTCTGCATGTATTATCGTTGGCAACTCTATAAAGGTTACCCATAGAAAGTTCCCACATGAAACCATGTTAGAATTCTGTGAGAGCCTTTGTTGGAACTCAAAGAGAGGTGGTGGAGAAGATCGAGATACCCCTGTTGATTAGACCAACAGAGTACACCATTGAATTTGTGGTGATTGATATTAATCTAACCTATAACTACTTACTAGGGAGACCATGGATTCATTCTGTAGGTGATGTTCCTTCATCACTGCATCAGAAGCTAAAATTTGTAATTGAAGAGAAATTGGTGAGTGTTGAAAAGTATTATTTTTCTGACCCTTTTGTCTTGAATTATTGGTAGACTTAAGCCAATTTCTAGCTACATCGTTAGTCATTCATGCATTTTTCATAGTTTCTTGGCTTAATGGGCTTGCCATGCATTTTATTATTTTTTGAAGAAAAAGTGCTGCTCTTTTGCTCTATTGTGGTGTCGGACGATTTGTCGAGCGAATTGCCAAAGCCTGCCATGGCAATAAAGGGATCAAATGGGTTAGTATTCCCAACATCCCAATTTAAATTAAAATGCAGAGGATTTTATCCCTATTTAAATTCATGCATTTTTCATAGTTTCTTGGCTTAATGGGCTTGATCATCTTGCAGGAAAATCTTTTTATTGTTTTCTTGATGGATATTCAGCTTATAACCAAATTGCCATAGTGCCAGAAGACCAAGAGAAGACCACCTTCACGTCCTCATTCGGTACATATGCGTTTAGGAGGATGCCATTTAGATGTTGCAATGCACCAGTAACCTTTCAAAGGTGTATTATGGCAATTTTCTCTGATATGGTGTAGGATTTCCTTGAAATCCTTGTGGATGACTTCTCGATTTTTGAATATAGCTTTGATAATTATCTCGGCAATTTGGACAAAGTGTTAAACTGGAAGAAGTGCCATTTTATGGTGGATGAAGGCATCGTGTTGGGCCACAAGATGTCATCCAAGGGCATATAAGTGGACAAGGCAAAGGTGGATGCGATTGAGAAATTGTCGCCACCAAATTCAGTCAAAGGAATCTAAAGTTTTCTCAGACATGCAGGTTTTTACATAAGGTTTATTCATAATTTTTCTAAGATTTCTATCCTTTGTGTAATTTGCTTGAACAGGACAAGACCTTCAAATTTGATGATTCATGTGCCACGACATTTGGGGATTTGAAAAAGAAGCTTACCACAGCACCTATTGTTGTTCCCCCTTATTGGAATTACGTTTCGAGCTCATGTGTGATACGAGCAATTTCGTGATAGGAGAGGTTTTAGGCCAATGAAAAGGTAAGATTTTCCATGTGATATACTATGCTAGCAAAACACTCATTGGTGCTCAATTGAATTACACCACGACAAAAAAGGAGTTGCTAGCGGTAGTGTTTGCATTTGACAAGTTTCGTTCTTATTTGATTGGTACTAAGGTAATTGTTCACACTGACCATTCAGCAATTAAGTACTTAATTTCAAAAAAAGATGCAAAGCCTCGTTTAATTCATTGGATTTTGCTTTTACAAGAGTTTGATATGGAAATTAAGGACAGGAAAGGAGCAGAGAACTAGGTCGCTAACCACTTATCCAGACTTGAAAGGAGCAACAAAGATGATGACCACTTAGAGATTCATGACACATTCCTAGATGAGCAGTTGTTATACCTAAACGTTTTGCCACGACAATTCTTGTCAGGGCAATTCGTGCTTCTTTATAGCTCACGCCTTAGACTCTTTCTAGGTAAACTTAAATCACGACGGACTTGACCATTTGAGGTGGTTAAACCCTACTCCCATGGTGATGTTGTGATCCAATCGATCAAGAATGGATCCGAGTTCAAGGTCAACGAGAAAAGATTAAAGCATTACTTTGGAACCCATGACGAGAGAGACAAGCACGCAGTATCCTTGGGAGATGCATGAAAATGCTCTTGCTAGGAATTTTTAATTTTATTTTTTGGTTATTTTATTTTTGGACTTGTTATTTTTGAATTTTTGTTATTTTAATTTGTTTTGGATTTTTCTTTTCTATCTTTTTATTTATTTTAATTTTGTTATTTGAATTTTTGGTTAGTTAGGATTTTTGGTTATTTATCTTTAGTTTAAATTTTCAATTTGTTTTAATTTTGTTTCAGTTAGTTATTTTAGATTGTTTTTGAATTTAATTATTTATCTTTCCTTTATATTTTATCTTTCTTTTATTTTTTTGAATTTTAAATTTGAGTTTTTCTTTTATCATATTCCTTTATTTTATTTTTATTTATTTTAATCTTTTTTCTTTTAGTTCAAGAGTTCAAATTGGACATCACTCAACCTTTCACTTTCTATCAACTTTATTCACTTCACCATTACAACACCAACCCCCCATCTTTCCTATTCATTTAATCTCTCATATTCACTTCATATTCTTCACTTTTCCTTTTCCCCATCTTTGAAGTCTTTAAGTTTTTCTTCTTTTTTTTCCTTGAACCAAAATCATATCCACAAACCTCAAAATCATGGACAAAATTTGTCCCTCACGCATGCCGCAACCATCATACCGTAAGTTCACCACTTCGGCAGTGCAGAAGCATTTCGAAGAAAAGTTTGCAATGAGAAGAGTTTGGGAGGAGCAAGGCTTTGCCTATGAAATGCCTCACCCGAGTTTTGGTCTTGAGGAGTCCATCTATGCCAGAGTCACAAATGGCCAATATTCTATGAACAACCGACTAGATTAAACGTCTCATGGGTAAGAGAATTTTATTCTCATATTTCTAGTCCCGATAACCTGGTTGTATTTGTACGTGCAGGGCCATTCTTCTCGACGCCACCACTATCAACGCCTATTATAGTTAGTTCTTCGAAGAAGACGAACATGCTAAGTTCGTGGAGAACGTGACTCCCAAGAAGATGGACCAAGTTTTGAAGGATCTTACCATTGAAGGAAAAGAATGGAACAAGGGATAGCTTAAAGGAACAGTAAACCGCATCATGCTAAAACTGGAAGCTAAGTTGTGGATTAACTTTATTAAGACTCTTTTAATGCCTACCACACACAACACCACTTTTTTGTTGTCTCGATTGTTATTATTGCACTATAATGAGATATATACATTTAGTAAAAAAGATGTAGGAGCAGTATATTTTCCCAATTTAATATCTATTTTATGCAAGAAAAAAGGTACCAATCGAGCCAACTAATGAACAACTACCAAAGAGGAGTAGGTGGACAAAGGCATAATACATGCGAGTGATGCAAGAAGAAATGCCATGACCAGCTGCACCAAAACCAACTATCCTAGTTGCCCCAACAAGTACACATGCCACGGCAAAAGACACTGCACCAAATGAATTTGCCTCGGCAAGTTCCCAAAGGATGGTCGACCTAATACGCCCTTTGTTGGAAAAGTTGGAACGTATGGAGGAGCGAGAAATGAAGCTCATGTGGTATATCAAGGATCGGGATGTTGCACTAAAATGAATCATTTTGGAGAAGTACCCCTATTGCCACTTACCATTCCCTGTATTCCTTGCAGAGCTACTTGCCAGGGCAAGTGAAGCTGGCAAGACTGGCCCATCTGAGAAGGAACCTGCCGCAGCAACTGCTGCCAAAGATAAAGGTAAGAAACCCATGACTAAACCTATACGAACTAAATCGTCTGTTGATCCTACAGATTCTGAAGACACCACGTCCTCACCGTTGATGTCCCTACCATCGGATGCAGAACCACCTAAACCAATAAAGCGTAAAGCTTTTCCACTTATGGAAGCTGATATGATGGGTGAGCCAGAAGATGAGGTAGAGGAAACTGAAGCTTTAGCCCCTATCCCACAAGCAAGATAACAACCATAATGCACTGGAAAACGTGTAAAGTATATGGCCACCAGGAAACTTTGATTCAGAGGTGACGGCCTCTCAGATTAGCATTTGCATTTCTATTTTTATTTTCCTTCTATTTTCATGCATTGAGGACAATGCTTGCCTCGAGTTTGGGGGGAATTGTCTTTTTTTGTTTCATAGTTAGTTGTATTTGCATTCATTTGTTTGTCCTCTCATGTTTTTCATGTTAGCATGCATTTTTCATGATAGTTTATGTCACTTTCCATGATAGTTTGCCTGACTGTACTTATTAATAACCTGTTGTGATTTCTAATGATGATTTATTTGCCACGGTATTAGGTTAAGAGAACTTTTAAGGCTTAACATGAAAATTTGCTTAGGATTTTGTTATGATGTTGTTTTAATAAACACTATTGTGACTTGTTAATCTAGGAGAACCTAGTGAACCTTAGGTAAGTAAGTATTAGAAAAATGCTAGAGGTGCCTAAATGGCTTTAGCCTAAAAAAATGAACGATGAATGAACCTTAGCTAGAGGTGCCCAACACTAGCTCTAGTCTTAGGGATCTTGAAAATGCTAGAGGTGCCTATCCGGCTCTAGTATTAAAAAAAGAAGAATCGCTAGAGGTGCCCAAAACTGGCTCTAGTTAGATCGCTTGCCTTGGCAAGTTAATAAAACTAAGGTTTTGCTTGGACTCCTATGATTAGCTTGTACATGACTATGCACACACTTCACTTGCACCATACTAAATTTTGAGTAATTTTTCTGTGTTTTGCCTAAAGTCACAAAGTAATTACTACTAGTTGCCACGGTTTTAAGGATTGAAGTCATGTATGCAACTTGTTCATGTTTGCCTAAAGTTTCACGCAACAAACTCTACTCCTCCTCTATTTAAAGAAATCAAAGACATGAAGAAAGGGGAGTCGAACTGATGAGAGAACGAATTGTGAGAGAGAGATCGACTTGGGGAAAGCTGATCGAGGGAGTGATTGGATTGCGGAGTTTATCTCATCTTTTCTTTCTCATCTTGTAATCGCATATCAGCCACCATGTTTGGGGAATTTTCCTTTGTATTTTCATTTCACCCAACCATGAACTAAGTTTTGGTTTAAGCTTAATGCACAAAGTTGATTCAATTCATATTCTTGCAAATCGAGTAGTTTAGAGATACACACTTGAGGGGAGAATCATTCATTGAAATCAAATCCCTAATTGGTGACAGCAAAGGGAGAGCAAGATCAATGGAGATTCGTAAGAAGGATTTACTTTAATGAAGTGACAACCATTGGAGGTTCCTCAACCGAGTTGATTTCCAAACATTACGAGAGTTGATGGAGATCAAAGAACTGAATTGATTTTGGGTTTCCTAATATTTCAAGAGCTGAAGAAAATCAATTCCCTCTGGAAAGCTAGGTTTGATCAGTTGAATCTCATCAAGGAAAAAAGGTTGAAAGCTATTTGCCATAGCCAAATGTATCAGAAGAGAATGATGCAGGCTTATAACAAGAAGGTTCACCCAAGAGAATTCCGAGAGGGGCATCTAATGCTTAAAAAGATCTTGCCGATTCAAAGAGATTTTTGTGGAAAATGGATGCCTAATTGGGAAGGGTTGTATGTCGCCAAGAAGGCTTTTTTAGAGGAAAGTTGATCCTAATAGAGATGGACGAAGATAAGTTGAGCAATCCAATAAACACTGACTTGGTCAAAAAAGTATTACTATTGAAGCAAAAAGAATAAGAGAAAAATAAAAAATGGTTTCAAGATGAAAACCCAAAAATGGCGTCTTAAAACCAATGGTAAATTTGAGTTGAAAACCCGTAAAGGGCGGATCAAATGAATCTTGACATTAGGCATTTGACAAATAAGCCCTCTAAAAAATTCAGATATCTCAGTAAAGATCTTCATGCAAAGAGTCTACCTCGATCGATGGGCTCACGTATCATTAACTCAGTGGAAGTGTAGGACATTGAATCATGTTTTATTTTATTTTTTCTTATGTTTTCCATGACCTTTTAAATCATTCCAAAAGTTATCGATCTTAATGAAATACTATTTTATTACTTCTCTTATCGTTTCTATAAGCATCCTGCTAGTAGGTTAATATAGATTCATGATAAGCAAAAGATTTCTTGGTGTTACTGTGTTTTGGACTTTAAAGTGTAGGTGATACAATGATAGAATTAAACTCGACATGAAGGTTTCCTATGGAAAAAATATACCAAGGTATACCCAGAAGAAGAACTCAGGCGCCAAGATATGAGAGTGTGCTGAGGTAAGACGATAAGTGTCATCTACGTCAAGACTCAAGCTTGTCGGAGAAAAGCAAGAGAATTGTGAAAAAAGGATTTCAAGGTGAAAACCCAAAAAGAGCGCCTAAAAGAAGAACAAGAAGAGAAAAAAACAACAAAGTGAAAACCTGAAATGGCGCTTTGAGAAAACCAAACCTAAAGTGAAACTGTTCGACTGTATTAGTGCTTGGCAAAAGGCTAGAAAAATGTATTGGAAATGTATGAAAATAGTGCCAAGACTAAGTCTTTTATGTGCAATTATACACGGTCGGAAAGTAATACATCAGTAAGCTGAGTTATCGATCCTACAAGGATTGACCAAGAGTTTGATTACTTTGCTTGTTTACTTGTCAAGGAAAAAGTGTTGGTTGATTTGAGGTTGTTTTGAAAATAGTTTAAGAGAAAGGAAATAAAAGGAAAACAACGTTGGCACAAGGAGAGTTTAAATAAGTAATGAGTGTTGGCAAGGGATGCCTGTTTTTCACGCTTTTCATTCCAGCCTTTAATAATTTTCTGCCTTGATATTATTTGTCGGGCAGATTCAAAGTTGACATTGCCTCTGTCGATGGCAATGCCCGAAATTAACCATGTAAAAACCCTTATATCTCTATAATGAAGTTTTTTATAAATCAATTTGATTAAGTCCCAATCTATACTCCTAAGGGGTAGACTCACTCCCGAAGTAAGCTCATCTACTTCAACATTTTTCGTCGAATCATCTCACCTTAGTATCTAGCAACTAATCGTTGCCCCCTAAGTATGTTAAGATATTAAAGTGCAATAAGCAAACAATGCCAGCGGTCGCTTGGCAAAGAATTTAGAAAATTGAAGAACATGCTAGATAAGGGAAACAATGCCAAGGCATTTTAGATTATTAAAAATAAACATGAAAACATCATTTAAATGCAAACATCCCCCACCAACTATTAAATTAGTTCATGGTAAGGGTATTAAACCAAAAACCTTCATCGTTTTCTAATAGCATCATCATTTAAAAATAAAAATAACTAGAAAAAGAGAATAGGCTAGAAAAGGGTCGGTCAATGCAGCCCTTCAAGGTTTAGGCTCTTGGTCAAGCTGGTCGAACCACATCTCCTTGGTGCAGCCGATCATTGATGATTGATCGCTCTCCTATTATGTGCTTGCTTGAGTTCTTTAAATAGACGTGCAAGGATAACCTAGGATAAGCCTTGAAAATTGAATTTTGAGTGCTTAAGGGATAAAGGAGGTAATCATCTTATCCTATATTTGAATCCTAAGGTTGACATCATCAAGGTCTAACAGCTACTTGGCTGGGCATCAAACTTCTCTTCGCTGCCAACCAATGCTTTAGCAATTTTTGGTCCATCGCTGCCAATAGCAACTCACCATTCTCTCTGACATTCATTCCTTTCTGTGATGCACTACTCTGCCATGCCTACAATAATGCAAACAAAGCAACCCTTCACACTGGCATAGCACAATTCCTAACTCCTTATGCAAATGCATGAAAATGCAACTAAATGTACTTTAAGGCAAGCAAATACGATGTGAAATAAGCATAAGGTTTAGTACTTTTGAGGATTTAACACACCCCCAAACCTAGTTCATTTCTTGTCCTCAAGTAATGCATGTAAGCTACAAACAAAATGGTGAAAATAGTACCTCGAAAAAATTTTGGTCTGAATGTCAACACATACTGGCAAGCAGAATTTGGCTCTAGTTTTGTCCTCAGACATCTCACTGCAGTAATGCCAAGTAGATAAGAAAATTTAAGTGCAGCAATATAACTTTAGTCCAAGGGCATGAAGAGTGCACGATGTGTAGGCAATATGCACCAAGTATCCTTTTACTCCCTTAGTCGATTTTACTACCTAAACTCTGGATTTTTCTTTTATTCCTGCCAAGGGTTTCTCTCTTTTTTTTAAAACTGGCATTAAATTAGGGTTTGCGTCATGGCATTGTTTTGCGTGAGTAATAAGAGAGAACATACCATGAATCCCCACTTTAGTCCAGACTACATCACTAAGCTAACCCATTACACTCATACCCTTAAAGTTTTTTACCAAAGCACTAACGAGAGAGTTCCACCAAGCCCCAGGCTACCTATTATCTCTAAGGCAGAGGAATGTTCCAATTATTTCTTACCTTGGCAAAACATTGTTGCCTTATTAATTTCTGTTACACTGGCATATTTTTTTGAGCTTAGTTTGAAAAATTCTAAGTTTGGTTAGGAACTAGATGCATAATACGTGGTAAGTGAAAGTTCAATTCCCTAAACTAAAGATCAATTGCCAAGCAAACTTGGCATTACTAATCTGCTAGCATAGGCAAACTAAAGATTAAATTTCTTCATCGGACAGACTATTCTAGAACAATTTCAACTTGCCTAACAAAGTGTTAGCATACTTCAAAATTTGACCGAGGAAAAATTTTCTTTTCCTTTTTTTAGTGGTTCGGTATGCATAGCTACAACCTAATTTATATCGCATACATGGCATGGCAGTAGAAATATGAACATGAATGCATGGCATGGCATGAATGCGAGGCAACACACACCCCCAAACCAAAGACGTGCATTGTCCTCAATGCATGAAAACAACACATATATACAATTAAACAGAAAAGATAAAGAACATGTGAATGCAATAAATGAAAATGCAAAGAAGTTTAAGAAGAAGAGGACTCCCCTGTGGAGACTTCCTCTCATGTGACGCGAGTTTTTCTCTTGATAAATGTCCCACGATCAGGGGCCATTATTTTCCTTCCTTTCATGCTTGGCTTTGAGGCACCAGTGGGAGCTCCAACTTCCTTAACATACTGCACTGGCTCTCACGCAGCAGGCTCGGCGGCAGATGAGGCTGGGGCAGTAGGTGCTATGGTAAGATTCTTTTGAACATCTCCTTCTGACTCTGATGGTGTTTCTGACTTAATAGATTTAGCTTGAACTAGTGAGAGTAGGATGGTGGCACCTGACTGTGTCAGGGCATGAACTAATCAGGGACTGGCTAGTATGGCATCATTGCTGGCAAAGATTTCTACAAGAAAATCTGGGAAGGATGGTAGAGAGTCCGGGGATAATCTTTCAAGGGTTTCCCTGATGGAAACATCCTTGGCATGAGTATACTGCCATAGTTTAATATTTTGCTCCTCAGCTCTCTCTAATTTCTGGAGAATCATCTCCAGCGATGGTGGATCTAGGAGAGCAATAACAAGAAATCAGTTGGCATGGAAGCGTCAGACTCTGCCTTCAGCACTTTAGGCTTTGGCGTTGATTTTTTTACTTTTCTCTTTCCATTATTTTTTGACTCGGTGGCAGTGAGTTACTTTCATAAGACCGGCGTGATTGTGGTGCCCTTAATTTCTTGGCCTTTGTCTGAGTCAATATCGGGCACACCATGCCTCATGCAAATGTTAAAAATTAACAATGGGAAGAACAATCTGCCTTTAGGCTCACCAGCACATTTATATGTCTCCTCGATGATGATCCAACCAACATTGATTTTCCGGCCAACAATGATTGAGTGCAATAACGTCAGCCGTTCCTTCAAAACTGTTTCGTTGTGGGTGGTAGGCATCAGATTTTTCTTCAAAAAGTGGTTCCACCCCTTTGGTTGAGATTTCACTGCCAGTCTCTTGGCTATTCAGTGTCCGTTGGTAAACTCAATCCATTCTATATCTACTTCGCACAAATCCGTCAGTAATTTTTTCCTCTTGGTAGCAGTCATTGACTCAGCATACTCTAGATGTTCCTCTTCGGTATCCCCTAATTCGAACATGCCATTGATATATCCCTCATCAAAACGCACGCATGTGCCTTGAATCATCAAGAAAGGGTTATCCTTGGTGATCAACTAGCATAAAATTCTCGAACAATATTCGCAGAGACCTCTCCCTTTTGTTGGCAGAAGAGTTCCCACTTGTTCTTGTTTATGACCGCCATAAAGTCACGGTTGGCTCATCTTTGAAGTCAAAGTGCTTCTCATATCAAAATGATCTTAAGGCAAAGTTCGCTTCATACTTTTTGCGAATCTCTTCATCGAAAAAGATTTTGAAGGGCGTGGACGAGGAAGCCATGGAAACAAGTTGAAATCTTGATCGGTTTGGGAAAAAGAAGAAGAAGAAGAAGAGAATGAATATTTGTGTTCTCGCGTGATAAAGAAAAATAAAAGAAAAGTGAAGGGTCTTTAACTCTTTGAACGGCTAGGGTAGGTTAAGAGTAAAAAGGTTGAGTGTTTTAATGAGGATATTAAAGCAACTAATTTAAGAGGGGTAATGATGGGTAATTGCGTGTATGGGAAAAAGAAAAAGGGTTTAACTGATAAGAATAATGTGATAAGGGTTTAAGTGATAGGGTAAGTTTAAAAGAGTTGAGTGATAAGGGTTTAAGTTGAATTTAAATTTTAACTTATCCAATTTGGTCGGCTAGGGTAAAGGTTCAAAGACTATTTTCACTTTCTCATGGGCTGGCATTTCACCAAGCTAGGGTAAATCTTTTTCTTCCAAATTTCCAATCGCCGCATGCCAAACCCCTGCCCTGGCATTGTATATAGCACACAGAATTCTCCCAATTTACAATTGCCTCTTGCTAGGTCCCTGTCTCGGCATTATGCCTGACACACTAAATCTGTATATTCTCAAAGAAAACCTCTCAAATCAGAAAAATCAAAATAAAAATAAAAATTAAAACTAATAAGAAAAAAGAAAGAAATGAAAATTATTGAAAAGAAAAACATCTAACCTACTATGTACAAGAATTTCAAAACCTGATGATAATGTTACGGTACCTCTGCCAAGACGATAACATCTTTAGCATTCCTCGGATCACCTTCCAAATAGTGCTTTAATCGTTGACCGTTTACCTTGAAAATTTCTTCCGACTTCAAACTTTTAATAACCACAGCACCATGGACATATGGCTTTACAACTTTAAAAGGGCCTGACCACATTGACTTAAGCTTGCTTGGAAACAATTTAAGCTTTGAGTTAAATAACAAAACACGTTGGCCTACCTCAAATTGTCTTGGCATTATCCTACTGTCATACCAGTGTTTGGCCCTCTCCTAGTAGAGTCTGGCATTTTCATAAGCTTGTGTTCTGAACTCTTCTAACTCATTTAGGTCTAGTAGTGTTTTTTTCTCCAGTAGCTCTCCATGCCAAATCAAGCGTCTTGATTGCCCAATATGCACGGTGCTCCATTTCCACTGGTAGGTTGCATGCTTTTCCAAAAACGAGCTTGAATGGTGAAGTACCCAAGAGAGTTTTAAAAGTTGTCCTGTAAGCCCACAAGGAGTCATCTAGTCTCAAGGACCAGTCATTCCTAGGTGGATTTATAGTCTTTTCAAGGATACTCTTGATCTCCTTGTTTGAAATCTCGGCTTGCCCATCTGTTTGGGGATCGTATGTCATGGAAATCCTTTGCTGAATTCGATATCTGCACAAAGCTTTAGAGATTAGATTGCATTTAAAATGGGTACCCTCAATATGAATAATCACTCTAGAGGCACCAAATCGAGTAAAAATGTGTTTATGCAAGAACTTGGCAACAACATTTGCATCGTTCATTGGCAATGCAACAGACTCAACCCATTTTGAAACGTAGTCAACAGCTACGAGGATGTATAAGTTACCAAATGATGGAGAAAATGGACCCATGAAGTCTATCCCCCATACATCAAATAAGTCCACAGGCATGATGTTTTGGAGAGGCAATTGGTGTCTGCTAGAGATGTTTCTTGTCCGCTGGCATCGATCACTTGCCTTGGCATAGTTATGAGCATCTTTGTATAGTGTGGGCCAAAAGAATCCTGACTGCAGCACCTTGGTAGTAGTCTTCATCCCAGCAAAGTGACCTTCATACGGTGCAGCATGGCATAGTTGCAAAATGTTGTACTGCTCATCCTCTGGCACACACCATCTTATCACTTGGTCGGCACACTGTTTGAACAATATTGGCTCTTCCCAGTAGTATTGCCTAACTTCTCGTAGGAATTTTTTCTTGGCATTGTATGCCAGATTTGGTGGTAGAATATTACTTACCAGGTAGTTGACTATGTCAGCGTACCATGGCATGGCATTAACTGCAAGCAAATATTCATCTAAAAAATCATCTCTTATGACAGCGTTCTTACCATCTTGAAGGTGATTCTCTAGACGTGATAGGTGGTCAGCTACTAAGTTTTCACTGCCCTTCTTGTCTCAAATCTCGAGGTCAAATTCTTGTAGTAGAGCGTCCATCGGATTAGTCTAGGCTTGGCATCCTTCTTTGCCGAAAGGTACTTTAGTGCTGAATGATCTGTATATACCAAAACCTTGTTACTAACTAAATAAGATCTGAATTTATCAAAAGTGAATACAACTGCAAGAAATTCTTTCTCGATTGTGGAATAATTCAACTGAGCTCCATTTAGTGTATGGCTGGCATAGTAGATGGTATGAAAAACTTTGCCACGTCGTTGTCCCAATACTGCTCAGACGACATAATCGTTGGAATCATACATGAGCTCGAATGGCTCATTCCAATATGGTGCCACGACTATAGGGGCATTAATCAACTTCTCCTTAAGTTCCTGAAACGCTCTTAAACAATAATCATCAAATTGAAAAGTGGCATTTTGTTCCAAAAGCAAGCATAAAGGTTTAGAAAAATCTTTAATGAAATGACGGTAAAAACCTGCATGTCCCAAAAATCTTCTAATACCTTTTACACTTGTCGATGGTGGCAATTGCTTGATTACCTCAATTTTTCCTTGGTCGACCTCCAATCTCTTCTTGGTTACCTTGTGCTCGAGAATAATGCCCTTCTTCACCATGAAGTGGCATTTTTCCCAGTTCAATACTAGGTTTGTCTCAATGTATCTCTTCAAGACTTGCTCCAAACTCTGAAGGCATTCCTCAAATGTTTTGCCAAACACTGAGAAATCATCCATAAATACTTCCAAATTGTGTTCGATCATGTCAGAAAAAATGGACATCATGCAACGTTGAAATGTTGTCGGGGCATTACACAGGCCAAATGGCATTCTTCTAAAGGCAAACGTCCCATATAGACACGTGAACATGTTCTTCTCTTAATCTTCTGGAGCTATGGCAATTTGGTTATATCCTGAATAACCATCTAGAAAACAGTAAAATGCCTTACCTGCCAGTCTGTCCAATATCTGATCAATTAAAGGAAATGGAAAATGGTTTTTCTTGGTGGCATTGTCCAGCTTCCTATAATCCACACACTCTCCATCCAGTAACGATTCTGGAATGAATTAACTCATTGTTGCTATTTTGAACTACGATCACGCCACCTTTCTTTAGCACACATTGTACTGGGCTGACCCACTAGCTGTCAAAAATGGGATAGATTATCCCAGCATCTAGCCACTTGATAATCTCCTTCTTAACAACCTATTTCCTGCTCGGGTTTAATCTTCTCTGACCCTCAATGGTCTTCCCATGATATTCCTCCAAGATGATTTTGTGCATGCAAATGGTTGGGCTTGTTCCTCGGATATCAGCCAAGGTCCCTCCCAACGCTTGCTTGTAATTGCTTAGAATTTCTAGCAATCATTCCTCCTTATCATTAGTGAGAACAGCAGCAATGATCACTGGCAAGGTTGAGTGTTCACCTAAGTAAGCATACTTGAGATGGTTTGGCAGTGATTAGAGCTCTAGTTTGGGTGGCTCCTCAATGGATGATTTTAGTGCCACGATCTCTCTTCAAGCAACTCTAATGGTTCTAGTTATCCAAAAATAGCTTACTTCTACTAAGGCTGCTCTTTTAGTGTCCTCACTTGTTCACCTTCACTGTCACTTCTGCTGGCATCATCATCAGTATCTTGGCACATTTGTGCCACGTCCACCTTAAAAATGGACTCCATGTTATCATTTGCTTGGAATTTGTTTGATTCATCTGAACATTTCAAAGCTTGAAACACATTAAATGTAACATGCTGATCATTCATGCACATGGTAAATTCACCTTTATGAACATCAATCAAGCTTCTACCTGTGGCAAGGAATAGTCTGCCCAATATAATTGGGATATTTAAATCTACCTCATAATCTAAGATAATAAAGTCAGCTAGGAATATGAATTTATCTACCTTTACCAACACATCCTCAATCTTACCCATAGGATGTGCAAAGGATCGGTCTGCCAACTGAAGTGTCACCGTGGTAGGCCTTGCTTCTATGCTAAGCTCCTTGAAAACAGACATTGGCATCAAATTGATGTTGGCTCCCAAGTCACACAGTGCCTTACCCATGAATCTGTTACCAATGGTATAGGGAATAGTAAAACTTCCTGGATCTTCCAGCTTTGGTGGTAACTGATTGAGTATCATTGCACTACATCCCTCAGTGAGAGCTACAGTTTCGAAATCTCCCAGCTTCCTCTTTTTGGATAAGATGTCCTTCATGAATTTGACATAGTTGGGTATTTGATCGAGAGCTTCCACCAATGGTAAATTGATTTACAATTGTTTAAGTACTTCTAAGAAGCGCTTAAATTGCTGATCCTGATTGTACTTTTGTAGTCTTTGTGGAAACGGTGGAGGTGGATAAACATATGATGGCTCTACTGGCTTTTCCAAGGTTCTACTGACATCTGACTGAGGTCTAGCATCAGACTGTGGCCTGACATCTCTTATGTCAACTTCTTTCTTCTCTAGTTCTTTTGGTTCAGCTACTGGTAGTTTTTTCTTCTCCTGGCAACTATTTGGCTGCTTAACAGATGTCTCAGCCTCGCATTGTTTGCCACTCCATAGAGTCACAACTTTGCATTGTTCATTATGGTTTTGCTTGGCATCCTCTGTATCGCTTGGAAAAGCTCTATGAGGTCTATTGTTGAGTGCATTGGCAATCTGTCCAATTTGTACCTCCAAGTTTCGCATCGATGCTGCCAAACTCTAGACATTTGCATCATTCTTCTCCATATATTCTGTCAAAGTCCCCTGGTTATTCCTTTGCCCTGCATAAAAATTGTTTTGTGCTCTTTGTGGCATGGCATTCTGGTTGACCCCTGGCATGCATTGTTCTGACGTTGGGCATTGTTGTTTTGCTGTTTGGCATTATATTGGTTGCTTCCTTGATTCCTCCAAGCTAAATTTGGGTGCTGCATCTATCCTGCATTGTAAGTATTGGAATTTGGATTATAATTACGATTAAAATTGCCAAAGAACTTTACTGACTCAGGGTTGTTAGGGTAATCTTCTGTGGGATGATCATCTCCACATATTGTACAGAATGGGGCTAATGCCTTAACTTCTTGGGCCTCATAACTCTTTTACAAAGTTCTCACCATGCTAGTAAGATTGGAAATCTCAACGTCGATGGATGTGAGCTCGTCTATCTGTAATTTCCCACCATTTTTAGTGTCGGTCCCAAGTCTGGCAGTAGGACATTCAAAATCATTGATTGAAATCCTCTTAAAGATGCCAACTGCCTCTGTATAGTTTTTTTCAAGCTGTGAGCCATTTGCCGACGCATCAACAACTGTTATGGTTTGTACATTAAGTCCATTATAGAAGGTCTCTATTTGGGTCTATTTCGGGAATCCATGCATGGGACATCTCCTTAACAGATCTTTATATCTCTCCCAAGCATCATATAGGGCCTCATCATTAGCCTGCCTAAATGTTATGATCTCACCCTTCAACCTGGCGGTGAGTTTAGGTGGCTAGAATCGTAACAAAAATTTCTGGCATAGATCTCTCAATGAGGTGATAGGACCAAGTGGCAAAGAACTTAGCCACGCTTTTGCTCTATCACTCAGAGAAAATGTAAACAACTTTAGCTTCACTATATGCTCCGATACTCTAGGCTGCTAAAATAGCTAACATACTTCCATGAACTGCTTCAAGTGTTGCCTTGGCTCTCCAGTATATGCTCCATCAAATTGTCCTGCATTCAAAAGCATTTGTATCATTACCGGTTTGAGTTCAAAATTAGGTGTATTTACCTCGGGACCAATTAGTCCTGGCATCAAATTGTCAATGTTTGGTGCCGAATGTTCTCTAATAGGTTTCTCTTCCTCCACATTAACAACTGGGGCAAAGGAGCTGGTGGTATTCCATTGTTATTAGGTGGATTCTCATTATTGTTCAACACTCCATTTCCTCCATTGCCTTGTTGAGCCATCTCTCGAATCTTTTTCTTTAACCTTCGTAGGGTTCTTTCGATTTTCGGATCGTATAGCCAATCTTCCACCACAGGGCAGTTTTTGGCCATACACCGGTCAAAAAAAGATATAAAATAAAGAACAAAAATAAAAAGAAGACAAGTAAAAATTTAAAAATAATAAACTCTGTTGCAATCCTCGGTAACGACGCCAAAAACTTTTTTGACTGTGTGAGTGCTTGACAAAAAGGTGGGAAATGTATTGGAAATGTATGAAAACAGTGTCAAGACTAAGTCTTTTGCGTGCAAGTATACACAGTCGGCAAGTAATACAGCAGTAAGCTGAGTTATCGATCCCACAAGGATTGGCCAAGAGTTTGATTGCTTTGCTTGTTTACTTGTCAAGGAAAAAGTGTTGGTTGATTTGAGGTTGTTTTGAAAATAGTTTAAGAGAAAAGAAATAAAAGGAAAATAGCGTTGGCATATGGAGAGTTTAAATGAGTGATGAGTGTTAGCAAGGGATGCCTGTTTTTCACACTTTTCATACCAGCCTTTAATAATTTTCTACCTTGATATTATTTGCCGAGCAGATTCAAAGTTGGCATTGCCTTTATCGATGGCAATGCCTGAAATTAACCATGTAAAATCCATTAAATCTCTATAATAATTTTTTCATAAGTCAATTTGATTAAGTCCCAATCTATACTCCTAAGGGGTAGACTCACTCCCGAAGTATGCTCATCTACTTGAACATCTTTCGTCGAAGCATCTCGCCTTAGTATCTAGCAACTAATCGTTGCCCCCTATGTCTGTTAAGATATTAAATTGCAATAAGCAAACAATGCCAGGGGTCGCTTGGCAAAGAATTTAGAAAATTGAAGAACATGTTAGATAGGGGAAACAATGCCAAGGCATTTTAGATTATTAAAAACTAAACATGAAAACAGCTTTCAAACGCAAACATCCCCCACCAACTATTAAATTAGTTCATGGTGAGGGTATTAAACCAAAAACCTTCATCGATTTCTAACAACATCATCATTTAAAAATAAAAATAACTAGACAAAGAGAATGGGCTAGAAAGGGGTCGGTCGATGCAGCCCTTCAAGGTCCAGGCTCTCGGTCAAGCTAGTCGAACCACGTCTCCTTGGTACAGTGTCTCCAAGCTAATCATTGATGATTGGTCCCTTTCCTATTATGTGCTTGCTTGAGTTCTTTAAATAGGCGTACAAGGATAACCTAGGATAAGACTTGAAAATTGAATTTTGAATGCTCAATGGATATGGGATGTGATCATCTTATTCTATATTTGAATCGTAGGGCTAACGTCATCAAGGTCCAACAGCTACTTGGCCAAGCATCAAACTCCTCTTCACTGCCAACCGGTGCTTCGGCAATTTTTGGTCCATCACTGCCAATAGCAACTTGGCATTCTCTTTGCATTCCTTCTTTTCTGCACTGCTCTGCCATGCCTGCAATAATGCCAACAAAGCAACCCTTCACACTAGTATAACACAATTCCTAACTCCTTATGCAAATGCATGAATTTTAAGGCCAAAGGCAACTAAATGTACTTAAAGGCAAGCAAAAATGATGTGAAATAAGCATAAGATTTAGTAATTTTGAGGAGTTAATAGAAACCTAAAAAGGCACTTTAGGAAAAGTTTCAAAGGCTTGAAAGGAAGGCTAAGAGTTTTGAACCCAAATGTAAGATGTGGTACCACCACTACAAAGAGCAATAAGGAGAAGGACGCAAGAAGTAAGCCAAGATTGATCGACCAGAAAAGTGAAAATGTCCATACTGGAGATGTTGTTATCCATGCATCATACGTAGTTAGGCATCCCTAAGTTAGGAGCATGCTAACTCATACCATCAAACCATCTTCTCTATATTCTTCATAAGTACTAAAGAATTAGCAAAAGACTGGACCTTTCACTTCACGGTCGGAGAAGTAGATCTCAGCAAGGAATCAAAAGTCTTCAGACTCATCCAAATATGATTTTCAAAAATCTTCTGACCTTCAGCTCTTATAGAAATGAACATCTTTCCATGACAACGCGACAAGAAATCGGGGCATTGTATCAATATTTTCCCAAATTCAGTCTTTCGGGAAGTAGGGGAAGAGTTTTTTGGTACTTATGACACGAGAAAATGGGGTGCCATTTCAGAGCGAAAGGTTCTATATAGGAAGAACTCATAGCTCCAAGACTTCAAAGGGAAGATTTCTATATAGGAAGGACTCTTAGCTTCAAGATTTCAAGGAGAGAAGTTTTATATATGAAGAAATTGTAGCTTGAAGGATCCACCCAAATAAATCGGAAGGTTATATATTGGAAGAACATGTAGCTCCAAAATTTGAAGGTTAAGAAGTTCTATATAGGAAGAACTTGTAGCCTGAAGATTTTGCCGAGGAAAAGCGAAAAGTTCCAGAATAACTCGTGATTCCAAGGCTACAAACAATGAAGTGGGATAAAATTAATGCTTATGATGTTTGCTCTATTCTCATTTCACCATAATGAGCAAAGTAGGGCAGCTGTAAACATCAATTTTATCTGGGTCTGTTGACCCTAGTTTTTTATTATTATATTATAATTATTGTTCATTATTATTAGTAGTAGTAGTAGTAGGAAAAAAGACTTTAAAATAAATAACATATCAAATATAAAATAATAACCCATCTAAGTTATTAAGGCCCAAGTCCAGTTACAACTTAATAACCCAAAAAATATTACTCCCTCCCTCCCACTATTTGTGTCACATGTTGACTTTTCACAGAGTTTTAATAAGAAAAAGTTTATATAATATGGGTAGTGTAAAATAATTTGAATGACAATTTTACCCTTAAAAAGTTAAATTTTTTTGTTGGGAAACTAAAAAAGGATATAAAAGTAAATGTGTCTTGTAAAAGTTGTTGAGTTTTTCAAAGTGACATTTTGACTGGGATAATTTTAAAACACAAATGTGACACCTTTATTGGGACAGGGGGAGTAAAAGATACAAGGCTTGTTTGGCCTAGACCTATCAAAAACCCTAACTATGCTATCTAATCTCTGTGTAGCCAAAGGAAAGCCGTTGGATCAAACCAGATCCAACTACCATGATTAAACCAGAGAGACTCTTCGAATGCTGCGTGATATTTATGCTCGGGCTACTCGCCTCCCTATGTGCGCATGCAATGCACGTTGAGACCCTTTATCTCCCATGAACCACGCGGCTTCATCTGATGCTGCCAAGTTATTCTCCAAGAGGCATCTGGTCCGTCCACTCCAGGTGAGATCTTAGCCATTGTATTAGATCTGATCTAACGACCCAAATTAAATCTGACCGGGAAAGACTCTTCATCTTCCTTTCTCTGATGTCATCGTGTGTCTTCGTCAACGATTATCCATTCATCACGAACCAAGGACTTCGTCCTTTCATCGGTTCCCCCAACCACCATAAGAGCAGAAAAAAAAGGAAATGAGAGAGATTAGTCAAAAATCGTTTCTATTTAAAGTTGTTTATTTGTGTAAAGCAAAAGAAATCGCATATAAGAAACTGATGTAAATGTATTTTTTGTAATCAGATTCGGATATTAATACAAAATGTTTAGAAGGTATCCTATCAATTCTTTTTTCGCATATCAAGCACAAAAGAAAGGTAAAATGTATTTTTTTCGCAAAAAAAGGGTTAGGGTTTTTTGGTCATTACCTTCATGTTGTTTTGGATCCCAATCATCTGAGGGTTTTCTCGATGAAGGATGGTCGTCGTCTACTGACAAGCCTCTCAGTTTCCTCTTGAGTCATGCATGGTGAACCGGATGGGTATTTCTGAAGTTTGTTTGTTCTTTTAAAAGGGGTTCAGTTTTTCAAAAAAGAAAGGCTTTTAGTTTTTTTTCGAAAATCAGGCTTTATAAATTTGATTTTGGGAGTAAAAAACCTGATGGTTTTGGTCTAATTTTGGTGCTCTCCAGCGTCGGTGAAAGGTGATCGACGATGATTTGTGACGGCCGACACGGCCAGGCCACAATGGTTTCTGGGTTTGTACCTAAAAACCCATCTTTGTTTTGTTGTTGTTTTTAGAGAAAAGAAAAGATCTTTGAAGAATGCTAAAAAAACTAGAAAGGGTCTGATTTTTGGCCTAAAGTTGTCTTTTATACTCGATTTTAAAATTAAATTTCTTTATTATCAACATAAACCCCTCTACCCCAAAATATTTCAGCCGGCAACCCTTTCGCTTTTTGAAAACACGCATGTAGTCCCTGAAGTTTTTAATTTCGTCATTGTTTTTGAATTAATCCAGTTCTCAGTGGGTTAATACCCCTTTAGTCCCTCAAACTCCAGCTTTCATCTTATTTTGTTCTTTTCCAGTGAGTTTTTTCCTTTAGCCCCTGAACTTTTTAATTTGCTAGTTTAGCCCATGTTCTTCATGCATATTTAAATTTCAGCACTGTCTATATATATTTAATTTCAGTCTTTATTAAGTGTTAGTCTTGAGTAATATGTGCTTTGTGTATGGTGTATATATTGTTACCTTTTGTTTTTTGCTTTACATAGCATGATATAATATTTTAAGTATGGTTTGTAATGGTGTTATATATATATATATAGCTTTCTATAATGACAGTTTATATTATGTGTTTTTAGTTTATACCGTATTATATATATATAATACAATGTGACGTATAACATATGTTTTTGCCATGATATTGATGTACATGTTTAATTTTTATATGGTGCATTGTTGTTAGAATCTAATATTCATGCTTTTAGGGAGAAAAGCCTGGATCAAACAGTGGTTGTGAAGCTTTTAGGGTGACATATCGGATACACAACACTACGTTCGAAGATCTATGAATTATGGAAGCCGTCTCAACCCATCAGGCTCATAGATATAGAAAATGACTATTTCCTTGTCTCCTTTTATACACGTTCTGACTATCTTCGCATTCTTTCCGATGGTCCTTGGACTGTCTTTGGCCACTACTTAGAGGTCCAGCCATGGACATCTGATTTCTCCACTTCTACTCTATATTTACGGAAAGTTATGGCCTGGATTCGCCTTCTTGGACTCCCATTCATACTTTATAAGAAGAGCATCATCACTAAAATTGGGGAGTGCATTGGTTTGGTTGTTCAGATAAACTATCAGACTGAAAATGGAAAGAGGGATCGGTTTGCACAGATGGAAATTACTGTGGATCTTAGCAAGCCCCTAGTCTCAAAAATTGTGATCAATGGTAAAGTCTAACTTATTGAATATGATTCCCTCCCAACGATATACTTCCACTGCGGTAAGTATGGTGATTTGTAGGAAAATTGCTCTCAAAAAAATTTAGAGACAAATGCAGCAGATGTTACTGAGCCCCTGACCACCGAACAGCAACAAAAAGAGGAATCCTTCTTTGTTCCATGATTGATGGTGGTGTAAAATCCTCAAATGATCTACTTTTTATGTATATATTGCCATGCTATTACTTGAATTTGGTTACATATTTGTGCATTTTACAATTAGATTCATACATTTGAATCTCAGAGTTAAGGAATGTACAGTTTTCTTTGCCAGAGTGAAGGGGTATTTTCTTGTTGTGGAAGGCAGGTTTGGCAGGACAGGAGTAGGTGGAGCAGAAGAGAAATGTCAAGAGAAGTTGGCAGAATATAGAAAAAAGAAATGCTGAGGGCCATTGGCAAAAGCATGACGAGGATTACCTAGCTCGGTTGACAAAATAAGGATGACACTTGCCCGGTCATATAGCTGTTGGTCAAAGCCAGGTCAGCCCTAATTCAAAAAGAAGATAATGCGCCTACAAAGGTGCTTAACAAACTTTCAAAAATAAAACCCTAATTAGGGTTTTCATGAGCGCCTATATAAAGAAGGCCTTTGATCAAGCAAAAGGGGGTTGCATCGTGAGGAGAGAGTGAAGGTAGAGGCAGACCAAGGTTTGACCAGGCAGTTTAGCCTAGAGCTCTGGATCCATTAAAGGGATGCATCGACAAATCTTCTTCATTTGTCTATTTATCTTAGTGTTAATTTTGATTTGATGCTCATGTTTAAAAACGATATGGTTTTGTTAGTTTCCGCAGCCATGAACTGATCTTTAAAGTTAGTTTGGGGCGTTTTACGATGAACGCTTAGCTTTAGGGTTTTTAATAATTGGATGCCTTGGAAGTATTGTTTATTTTGCTTGCACTTAAATTTATCAAATTTTATGCCATACGACAGTTGGCATTGAATACTTATTATTCCCTAATATCTTACCAGAATTAGGAGATAAGGACTAATTGCCAAATACTAAGGAGAGAAACTTCGACCAAAGATGTTCAAGTAAATGAGCTTACATCGAAAGTGAATCTACCCCTTAGGAGCAAGTATTAAAACTTTACCAAGTTAATTTTTTGAAAGCATCACTATAGACATATCGGTGTTAGAAGTAATTAGCTTACGGTATTTCCATCGACAGAGGCGATACTAACTTAAAATCTACTCGGCAATAAGCCCAAGGTTGAACATTATTAAACACTGTCATCACTAGCGTGAAACCCAAACATCCTTTTCTGAAAGTATTTGACATCCTGGAAAGGATTGCCACGAATGATCTCCAATATCCTACTGCCAGACTGGGAACCAGAACAAAAATCGATGGGAAATTAGAGCTTGATTCACTATCATCTTTCAATGCTCAAATTTCTAATCTCAATAATATAGTGAAGACGATGCAGAAACCTACTGAAGTTCGGGAAGTGAAGGCATTAGAATCATTTTGTACTATTTGTGAAGAGGACCATAATGTAGAAGAACGCCCAACAAACCCTGAATCGATTAATTTTTTGGTAATTTCAATCGTAATTTTAACCCATATTCCAATACTTATAATACAGGTTGGAAACAGCATCTAAACTACTCTTGGGCGAATCAGGGAGGCAATCAATATAATGCCAAGTGTCAGAACAACAATGCACTGCCAGGTTTCAACCAAAATGTGATGCCATAAAGAGTACAAAATAATTTCCATCCATGTCGCGGAATGATGCCACTGTCCAGAGTTTAGTAGCATCTATGCGAAACTTGGAGGTTCACTAGGATAGATTGCTAATGCACTCAATAACAGACCTCAGGGAACGTTGCCAAGTGATACAGAAGATGCTCAGAAAAAAAGGAATGAACAATGTAAAGTAGACACTATTCAAAGTGGGAAAAAAAGGAATGAACAATGTAAAGCAGTCACTTCAAAGTGGAAAACAATGTGAGAATGAAACACCTGTCAAATAGCAGTTATTTTCCAGGACGAGAAGTTAGTGCCAGTAGATGAACCCAAGGAAGCAGAGAAAAAGGAGGCGGGCACTAACAATGTCAGAACTCAATCTAATGCCAACACCACGTTGGCAAAAATAGTGGAGCCCATATTTGCCTACCCACCACCACCTGTTCCACAGAGGCTTCAGAAACACAAGCAAGATCAACAGCTTAAGCACTTTTTGGGAGTTCTTAAACAAATGCAGATCAACATACCATTGGTGGAAGCTCTCGAACAAATACCCAATTACATCAAATTCATGAAGGACATTTTGTCCAAAAATAGAAAATTGGGAGATTTTGAGACTATTACTCTCACTGAGGGATGCAGCGCGAAGATAACCAATAGATTGCCACCAAAACTAAAAGATCTAGGAAGTTTTACTATTCCTTACACGATTAACAATAAATTCATGGGTAAAGTACTGTGTGACCTAGGAGCCAACATCAATTTCATGCCAATGTCAGCTTTTAGGAAACTTGGTATTTTAGCAAGGCCTACCATAATAACACTTCAGTTGGCAGATCGATCTTATGCACATCCCAAGGGTAAGATTGAGGATGTTTTGGTAAAGGTAGATAAATTTATATTTTCAGCTAATTTCATTATTTTAGAATATGAGGCTGGTGTAGATGTCTCAATAATTTTGGGAAAACCATTTCTTGCCACAGGTAGGACCTTAATTGATGTCCAAAAAGGTGAACTTACTATGCGTATGAATGACCAACAGGTTATGTTTAACGTATTCCAAGCTCTTAAGTGTACAGATGAACCTGAGGAATGCCAAGCTGTTGAGATGATGAAGTCTATTTTCAATGTGAACATAGAACATATTTGCCAAGGTACAGATGTTGATGCCAGGGAACTAGATGATGAAGATATGATGAGTGAAGAATCTGAAGAACCCACCATGTTGAATGAAGCCACGGGATACTATAGGAGACCTAAGCCGCTTGAGTTGGCCAGTAGAGAAATCAAGGCACCCAAGCCATCTATTGATGAGCCATTCGAACTGGAACTGAAGCCTTTGTCGAGCCACCTCAAATATGCTTACTTGGGAAACAACTCCACTTTGCCAGTGATCATTGCCGCTGATTTGACTGAAGACCAGGAATAAAGATTGTTGGAAATACTAGGCAATTATAAGCAAGCCTAGGGGTGGACCCTAGCTGATATCTGAGGGATAAGCCCAACAGTTTGCATGCATAAAATTCTTTTGGAGGATTACCGTGGCAAAAAAATCAAGGGCCAGAGGAGACTAAATCCTAGCATGAAGGAGGTACTCAAGAAAGAAGTCATAAAGGGGTTGGATGCCAAGATAATTTATCCCATTTCTGATAGCTCGTGGGTCAACCGGTGTAGTGTGTACCAAAAAAGGGTAGAATGATCGTGGTTTAAACCAACAAAGATAAACTAATCCCTTCGAGGACCGTGACGAGCTGAAGGGTGTACATAGATTATAGGAAGCTAAATAATGCCACCTAGAAGGATTATTTCCCACTTCCTTTCATTGATTAAACATTAGACAGGTTAGCAGGAAAGGCATTTTATTACTTCCTGAACAGCTACTCGGGCTATAATTAGATTGCCATCGCTCTAGAACATTAGAAGAAGACTACACTCACCTATACATATGGGACATTCGCCTTCAGAATGATGTCCTTTGGATTGTGTAACGCCCCTACAACGTTCCTCTATTGCATGGTGTTGATTTTCTCATATATGATCAAGAATAACTTAAAAGTTTTCATGAATGACTTCTCCATCTTTGGAAAAAGTTTCAAGGAATGCCTTCATAGTTTGGAACTTGTTCTACAGAGATACATTGAAACCAACCTGGTCCTGAACTGGAAAACATGCCACTTCATGGTGAAAGAGGGCATAGTTCTCGGACATAAAGTGACCAAGGGACTCGAAGTAGACAAAGCAAAGGTAGAGGTAATCAAACAATTGCCACCACTTAGAAGTGCCAAAGGTATTAGAAGTTTCTTGGGACATATAGGTTTTTATCGTCGTTTTATTAAAAACTTCTCAAAAATTTCTAAACCTTTGTGCTTACTTTTGGAAGTTTAATGATTCTTGTTTGAAAGCTTTTCAGGAACTAAAAGACAGGTTGATTAATGCCCCAATAGTTGTGGCACCATATTAGAATGAGCCATTCGAGATCATGTGTGATGCCAGCAACTACATTGTTGGAGCTGTGTTAGGACAAAGGCGTGCCAAAATTTTCTATACCATCTATTATGTCAGCCGAATATTGAATGAAGCCCAACATAACTACACAACAACTGAGAATGAGTTCTTTGCATTTGTCTTTGCGTTTGAAAATTTTAGATCTTACCTAGTGGGAAGTAAAGTTGTGGTGTACACAGACCATTCGACAATCAAATACCTTCTGGCCAAGAAAGGTGCCAAGCCCATACTGATTCGATGGACAGCCTTGTTACAAGAGTTTGATCTTGAGATATGAGATAAGAAGGAGAGTGAGCACCTGGTTGCTGATCATTTGTCTCATTTAGATCACCACAATAAGGATGACAATGTTGCTGCCATTAGAGATGATTTCCCTTATGAATACTTGCTTACAACCACTACCATTCCATGGTATGCTGACATAGTCAATTACCTGGTCAGTAATATATTACCACCGGACTTGTCAAGTAATCCCAGAAAGTGATTTCTGGGGGATATTTGGCATTACTATTGGGATAAGTTGTACATGTTCAAACACTGTGTCGATCAAGTCATTCGCCATTGTGTGCCAGAGGAAGAACAACAAAACATTCTTTAGTTTTACCATGTAGTACCATATGGAGGACACTTTACTGGGATGAAGACAGTAGCCAAAGTGTTGCAGTCAGGGTTTTTCTAGCCAACGCTATTCAAGGATGCCCATTATTTTGCCAAGTCATGCGATAGATGCCAGTGGACTAAAAATATTTCCAACAGACATTAATTACCACTTCAGAAATCATGTCTGTAGAGTTGTTTAATGTGTGGGGATAGACTCTATGGGTTATTTTCCCCCATCGTGTGGTAACGTTTACATACTTGTGGCAGTAGATTATGTCTCCAAATGGGTTGAGGCTGTTGCTAAGTTCTTCCACAAGCACATCTTTACCAGATTCGGTGCCCCTAGAGCCATCATTCATGATAAAGGTACCAATTTTAAATGTCATTTAATCACTAAAGCTTTGTGCAGATACAGAATCCAACAAAGAATTGCCACTGCCTACCATCCTCAAACAAATGGCCATGAAGAAATTTCAAACAAGGAGATCAAGAATATCTTGGAGAAAACTGTGAACCCTACTCAGAAGGACTAGTCTTTAAGGCTGGATGATTCCGTGTGGGCATACAGAACAGATTTCAAAACTCTATTAGGAACTTCCCCATACAAGCTTGTATTGGGAAGTCATGCCATCTGCTAGTGGAGCTAGAACACCATGTTTATTGGGCAACCAAATGGTTGAACATGGAATAAAAGGCTGCAAGTGAGAAGCGTTTGTTAGATTTGAATGAGTTAGAGGAGCAGAGCACAAGCCTATGAAAATGCCAAACTTTATAAAGAAAAAACTAAGAGGTGGCATGACAACAGAATATTGCCAAGACAGTTTGAAGTTGGGCAAAAAGTGATGTTGTTCAATTCAAGGCTTAAGTTATTTCCAGGTAAACTCAAATCCAGATGATCAGGAGCCTTTAAAGTTGTAAAGTCTTATGCTAATGGAGCAGTAGACATCAATGACTTAAAAACAGGGACAACATTTAAAGTGAATGGCCAGAGATTAAAGCATTATTGGGAAGGAAGTCAAAGTAATGCCAAGGACATTATTCTCTTAGCGAAAAATCAGTAAATTTTGCCATCTTAACTTGATCATTGTAAATATTATGATAGTCATTTTCTTTTTTGCATTATTTTTTTACTATTTTAGTTTTTCTTTTTCTGTTTTGAAAGATTTTTGTGTGTCAGCGCAGGTAATTTTGCTCAGGCAGTATGCCAAGACAATATGGCATTCCAACACCCATCATCACAAGACGTGGCATCACATGGACCCTACTCAAGATCAGGCACAAGGGAAAGCACTTTTTGCTGAGCGGGAAACCCTAGTAGTAGCAGCCCAGGTGAAATTTTAAAGTTTGAAGTTGTACCCTATTTTTAACCATGCTTCTTTTCTTTTGCCGTCAACTCCTACTCTCCCAAATTCATCTTAAACCATCTTTATTCCCACTATTTTTAACCATGCTTATTTTACCGCACCGTCAACTCCTATTTTTAACCATACTTTTTCACCCTATTTTTATCTCACTTCCCCATACACTCTATAACTACCAGACCATCATTATCCCCACTAACTTCATCTTAAACCATCCCAACCATCTCTCTTAACCCTTATTTAATTCCCATATTCCCCTTAATCAATAACCTTTCACATTTCCATTCCTTTGAACGGAAAAAAAATCAAGAACCCAACTTTTCTTTCATCTTCTACAACGATCAACCATATTTCCCTAAATCTTCAATGGCATCTTCATCAGACTTTCCCCAAATCTTCTTCAGCGGTGAGATGAAGAAGAGATATGAGGAAACTACGTTGCATGAACCTTTTACTATGAAAAAGGGTTTAAATTCAAGAATGAACCCAAGTTGGGGTACTCACCGGAGGTGGTTGCCATCGTCAAGAAACACAATTGGGAGTCTTTTTCCAACAACCCGGAGAGGTCTAATCCACCATTGTTTGGGAATTTTATGCCCGCTTCACCACCAAGGCTTCACTTTTTTCATTCTTACGGGGTAATCGTGTTCAGTTTGATGAGGGTTATATTAATCACATGTTTAGTTTGGATGGTGCAATGGAGGAGCACTCAGTATTCGCCAAATCCTTGCATGCTGTCAAGAGACAACTTTTATTGAAGGACTTGTACGAACCAGGCACAAAGTTGAACGTCTTCTCTAAATTTAAAAGGACAGAGAAATGGTTGTTATTGAAACCACAGTCGAGATGATGAAATCACTTCTTGAAGGCTAATCTGGTGTCGACAATATATAATGACACAGTGTTAGAGGACATTATGGCATTACTGCACTCAATCGTGAAAGGAAAGAAGATTAATATGGGTCATCTGATCATTGACGAGACCTATAAATATCCTGATAAAAGTTGTGGTAGTTTAATTTTTCCTTCACTGATCTCCTAAATTTGCAAGCAGCATAAGGTGCCAATGCTTGACTCTGACAATATCTAGAAATGAAAATAAAGCATTACCCCTGTGCGGCAATTGATTGCCAAGGAGGCTAAAGAGAAAGGAAAGGGAAAGGCTGCTTAGCCGGCTTCTGCTGCCAAGACACCCAAGGCAGAACCTTCCACACAAATGCCGGCTGATACAATGGCATTGCTTTTCTAGATCTATCAACGCCAAGAACTCATTCTGCAAAAGTTAGAGAAGGATGAGGAGCAAAGTTTGGTGCTCTGGAAATATGTTGGATCCAGGGATCATGCCCTTAAGACAACTCTTGAGGGTATGTCCACCAATCCTTGGCAACATATCCAGAGTTCCTAACTGAGCATTATACACCAGAATGAATGCCAACCAGCCCCTAATTTGTCCACACTCCCATCCAACAATCTAATGCCACAGTACTAGTATCATTTCTCCATGTGGAATCTACCAGAACTGAGACTCCACAGAAGTTTGATGATAATGTGCCTACCAAGATTGATGTGCCACCCGCTGCTCTAGCCTCTCCGCTGCCCCTGTAGCTCATGTCGCATATGAGCTGGCAAGGGTAATTGAGGAGGTCCTATAAGACGTGAAGGCCTCTACTACTTCCTCAAAGCCCCAGTTGAAAAGGAAAAGCACTTGGCACCAAATCGAGGGAGCTTCGTCAAGAGAAAAACCCGCGTCACTCGTGTTGAACATTAAAAGGGGAGTCTTCTTCCCCTTAACTCTTAGTTTCATATTTTTCATCTTTATCATTCATTGCATTTGTATATATATGTTTTCATGCATTGAGGACAATGCACATTTTTGGTTTGGGGTGTGTGTGTTGCCTCACATTTATTATCATGACATCATTCATTTTTATGTTTCTGTCATGTAGATTAGATAGAATCATGCATACCAAACCATTAAAAAATTTGTTTACCACGACTTGATTTTGAACTGATAATTTTGCCAATATATTGCTAGCATAGTTAGAATTTGCACTAGTATGCCATGTCCGATGATGAAATTAGAATCTTTAGTTAGCAAGAGCCGGTAGATTAGTAATGCCAGGTTGCTTGGCAATTGGTCTCTAGCTTAAGAAAATTTAGTTTCACCTAAACAAGTAGTATGCATCTAGCTCCCAAGACAAACTTAAGATTCTTGAAGCTGGACTCAGAATAAGAAAAAAATATAATAATTTCAGGGTAAAAATAGGCAACAACGTTTTGCCAAAGGAAAAAAAATAGTACACTCATCTTCCTTAGAGATAAGTAACTTGCGGCTTCGTGGTTTGCTCCCTCTTAGTTCTCAGGCCAACAAAATTTTAAGGTACGCGTGTAAAGGGTTAGCTTAGTGATGCAGTCTGGATTAACGTGGGGGTTCGTGGTATGCTCCCTCTTACTTCTCACGCTAAACAGCATCATGACGCGAACCCAAAATTAATGCCAAAAAAGAAACCCTTGGTTAATAATAAAAAATAAAAAAAATCTTTTTTTGAGTTTGGATAGTAAAGTTTTACTAAGGTAGCTGAAGGATACTTGAATCAAACCACCTGCACTTCATGCACACTTCATGATCTTAGGTTAGAGTTATATTGTTTCACCTGAATTTGTTAACCTATTGGCATTACTTTGAGATATCCGAGAACAGAACTAGGGCCAGATTTTGCTTGCTAGTTTGTGTTGTTAATCAGGAAAATTTTTCCACGCTACTCTTCTTTACTTTGTTTCCTAGTTTTTATTTGCATTACTTGAGGACAAGCAATGAGTTATGTTTGGGGGTGTTAACTCCTCAAAAGATATACTTTTTACGTATATATTGCCATGATATTGCTTGACTTTGATTAAATATTTGTGCATTTTACCAGTAGATTCATGCATTTGTATCTAGGAGTTAAAGAATGTATAGTTTTCTTTTCCAGAATGAAGTGGTATTTTCTTGTTGTGGAAGGCATGTTTGGTAGGACAAGAGCAGGTGGAGTAGAAGAGAAATGGCAAGAGAAGTTGGCAGAATGCAGAAAAGAGAAATACCGAGGGCCGTTGGCAAAAGTATGACTAGGATTGCTAATCTCGGTTGGCAAAGATGTTGGTTAGAGCCAGGTCAGCCCTAATTCAAAAAGAAGATAATGTGCCTACAAAGGTGCGTAACAAACTTTCAAAAATCAAACCCTGATTAAGGTTTCCATGAGCTCCTATATAAAGAAATCCTTTGATCGAGAAAAAGGGGGTTGCGTCGTAAGGATAGAGATAGACCAAGGTTCAACCAAGCAGTTTAGCCGAGAACTCTAGATCCATTGAAGGGTTGCATGACAGATCTCATTCATTTGTCCATTTCTTTTAGTGTTAATTTTAATTTGATGGTGATGTTTAAAAACAATATGGTTATGTTGGTTTCCCTAGCCATGAACTGATCTTAAAAGTTGGCTAAGGGTGTTTTGCGATGAACGCTTAGCTTTAGGGTTTTTAATAATTGGATGCCTTGGAAGTATTGTTTATTTTGCTTACACTTAAATTTATCAACTTTATGCCATACGACAGTTGGCATTGAATGCTTATTAACTGCTAATATCTTAACACTTAGGAGATGAGGACTAAATGTCAAATACTAAGGAGAGAAACTTTGACCGAAGATGTTCAAGTAAATGAGCTTACTTCGGAAGTGAATCTACCCCTTAGGATCAAGGATTAAAACTTTACCAAGTTAATTATTTGAAAACATCATTATAGACATATAGGTGTTAAAAGTAATTAGCTTAGGGTATTGCCATAGACGGAGGCAATACTAACTTAAAATATACTTGGCAATGAACCCAAGGTTGAACATTATTAAACGTCGTCATCGCTAACGTGAAATCTAAACATCATTTGCCAAATCCAGCAACCATCTTGACACAAGTGTTTGACAATCTGCTCAAATCTTTACTTTATTTTACTTTAATCATTTCCTTAGTTACAATCCAAAATCAATTGCTATCTCATTTGTTCCAATTCACAAGTAATTATCGTGGCATTTAATTCCTAGACAATTCTTGTGGATACGATACTAAGCTTAATATTGTATTACTTGATGACCGTGTATACTTGCACACAAAAAGACCTATTCTTGGCATTATTTATTTGCTTAATTACACTAAACCATCGATCTGTTGCCAAGCATTAGTTAGTCGATAGTGGACCGCAGACCTCATCAAGTCTAAAAGAACTATGAATATCTGGGGGACAGTCAAGTGGTGATGTGTTTCATGGGTCACGCTTTAATCCGATTTATGACTCGGCAGCTGAGGAGATGCCTAAGAACAATAATGTAGCTTTGCGATAGGAGATTCTGGCCAGTAAATCTTGACCGACCTCCATGCTCCTGAGAGCCAAGCCTAATGCTAAAGGGAAGCTAGCTATGGCTTCTAAGAGCAAAATTACGGTCCACATTCGTAAGCCCCTCGTTATCACTCTCTCAAAATATTTGATCCTCTCTTGCAACCAAGGTAAACCAAGCAATTCTAAATCTGGTGCATTGCCTAGTTCCTCCCTCACTCTTGATGGATCGAAACACTCTGCGGTTATAATTGATGAAAATGCCAACCCTAATATCCCTTCATCGTCTATAGTTTCACCTATGACTGATTATTCTACTCATAATCCTCCTTTGGCTGATCCCCCTGATTGCACTATTGTACCTTTGGCCCCAGCCCGAGAGCCAAATGTTAATACTCCTATTGATGATGGCATGCAAGCTGACACCTCTGATGGTATTAGTCATAAACTGGGTGGACACCAAGCTGTGGCAATGTTAGAATGATTTTTGCTAGTCCTTTTGTATATATTTTTATGATCTAAAAATATTATAATGGAATGTCTAGGGATGTGGTCAATGGCGCTTTCTCCCTACGTCCAAGCAAATTTGCGTGACAACAAGCCTAATATGGTGATCTTTGTTGAGCCTCATATCAGTGATAGAAAAGCTAGCTCTATTATTGCGACTTTTGATTTCCCAAATTCCCATCGAGTTGAAGCTTCTGGTTTCTCAAGAGGAATATGGGTGGCCTAGTATGAATCTATCTCTGTCTACATCATCATGAATCATTTCCAATTTATTTACTGCCGAGTTACTATTAAGTTGGATAGAAGTGTAATATATGCAACAACTGTTTATGTTAGTCCTTCCGCATCAAGGTGCAGCTTGTTATGGCCTTACTTACATCGTTTAGCGGCCTCTATCCGCTCCCTATAGACTTTATTTGAAGATTTCAACGCCACTATTATCCATTCCGATAGAAAAGGTTACGCCATATCTTCTTCACCGAGCAAGGTCTACGACAATCTTCTTTATGATTATGGATTGCGGGATATGGGGTACCAAGGCCCCAACTACACTTGGTCTCATGGGTTGGCTCTGTTAGAACCAAACCATAATAGATATAAAACCTAAACCCAAGATCTATCATGTCAAATCATCAAGAACAATAAACTGAAAGCGGAAGTGTACCTGAATTCATTGATGGCCTGAAAACCTTGAATCTTGATGTTGAAATCCCAAATCTTTGGTATTGATCTTCCAAGAAGATAGGTTTTCTCTTGACGTAAAACTCTCTGACGGGGAAGGAGAGAAAAACAAGTTAACCTATTTCTTGGGGACCACTACCTTTTTATATAGTTGATTTAATAATCAACTATTAAGTATTTATAACTCTGCCCCTCATCGAATTATAAATACATCTTATGGTATCTACACTTTTATTTCCATGACATTTTAATACCCATGACACGTCTAACATAATTAGTCACTTAATTTTGTGTCATACTTTAAAATAGCAATATACATTATACATATGTACCCACTATTACGAATTTTAATCCAACAATCTCCCACTTGGGCAACATATGTTTCCTGACAAATGTATAACCTTATGAGCTCAAAATTTTGCTATTATATAATAGGTATTCTGTAACAATCTCGTCCATCAACTATAACCATATAGGATCAAAGCAGCCTTTGTCATATCAATCATGACAAGACCCATCAATGGTCACGTATACAAATATAGTCAAATGACATAGATCAATCATGGATGCGTAGCATGGAAAATTACATGAAATGTGAACCAAACATGTCTATTTCCAACTGGTCCTCCTAAACCTTAGCGAGATCAAACTTTACTGAATTCAAAGTGTGCATAAACCAAAAGAACTTTATTTCTGCAGAAAATAATCTTAAAATATCCTTAAACTGAAGTAACCGAAATTGTGTCTAAAACGAATGAGCATTTTTCAAAATTACAAACTCCCACTAAAATTGAATATCCTTAAATAAAATTACACCCCACATGAGTAGTGTGCTCATGAAAGACCTAGGGTGTCAGTTTCTTAATAAGTGCGCAATTATGAAGTTTGTATCAGCATGTTCTATAGACACACAACCACTCTGAATTTTCTTTAACAACTAGGAACTTAATATTTATGTACTTCAAATTTAAAGTGTTCCTATTGTTTATAGAATAAATGAATGCATATTTATTGTCACAAAATAACCGAAGTGATCTTTCTATTCAATCTATAATTAGCAGCCCATGTGACAAAATTATTTTGCATCAATATTCTAATAGAATCGAAGTCTGTAAACTTGATGATCTCTAACTTACCAGAACTCTGATATGTGAGCATGTAGTTTTTTTTGTTCTCTAAACATATCTCGTAACCCTATTGGCTACTATCTAATGGTTCAAACTAGAATTGCTTAAATATCTGTCTAACATTCTAACAATGTACGCAATATCCGAACGCATACATACTTGAGCATAAATTAAATTCTCAATAGATTATGCACTTGGAATCTTTTGTATTTTTTTTAATTTCAAGGTTACTTTTAGGGCATTGAGTAAGACTAAATTTGTCTTCTTTAGTAATATGAGTATCACTTGGTTTACTCCCACTGAACTGTAGAATATAGAATTGTGAACCAAATTTATCTCAAAACCAAATGAGATAAACAATATGAAATTTATAATTTCGTTAATGAGAGTCCAACTTAAGCTCATAGATGAATTTCTTTAATTTACATGTCATTGGTTTTGTATCATTAGACACAAATCTATGATTGTACCATAGAATTTGTTTCTTCAATGTCACCATTGAAAAACACAAGCGTAACATCCATCTTATGTAGCTCAAGATTAAAATAAGCAATAAGCGTCATGATTATCTTAAAAGATTCTTTCAATAAAACTTGAGAGAAAGTCTCCACAAAATCAATGTCTTCTTTTAGAGTATATCCTTTAGATACAAGACATGCCTTATACTTGTCCACATTATCATTTGTATCCCTCTTGGTTTTAAATATCCATTTACAACCAATTGGTTTGCACCTTCACATAATGGGACAAGTTCCTAAACTTTATTGTCTTGCATAAAATTATACTCTTCTTGAATGACATCAATCCACTTTTGAGAGTCAGAACTTTTATGATTTGATAAAAAAAATGATTGAATCATTTTCTATCATTCCATTATTATCCTTATTTTCTTGAATAAATACAAAGTAATAATCTAGAATAGTATTTCTCCTTCCTCTCGTGGATATCTTTAATGACACTTATTTTTTTAAGGTTGTTGAGTTTGTTCTTCTGAAACAATTACCTTATCTTGAATGGGAGTTGTTCAACATTGTTTTGCTGAGGTACTTGATTCACTTCTTGATTAATGATAGGTGTAAAAACCTAAACATCATTAAAATTGATAGTATGAATTAAATTATAATTCAACTTCCCCTCAATAGCAATGTATCTAACCTTATTTCTCCCTCCAAACTCAACATCCTAAAAATGTTATAAACCTCTCCTTAAAATAATCCTTATTGTGGGATCATAAAATTTACAGCCCATGGATCACTCAAAATAACCGAAGTAGTTGCTCACTTTTGAAGTTTAATTTCTTCACATGTGTCCTAACTTATACAAAAGAATTAATACTTTGTAACTTATTGTTGTTTCTTTTGATTAGGACCTTTAGCAACTTTATTCTAATATATTTTTATTGCCCTTATTCTTAGAGACACTAACTAAATGAGCACTTTTACACTTATAATGCTTCAACTTTTCTACCTCTTTAACACAATTAGAAATAAGCTCATTTAAAGTCTATTTCTCCTTTTGACATTTGTAACTAATTTTGAATTGGTTAAACTGTATAGGAAGCGATACCAAAACCATAAGAACAAACAATTGTTAGAAAGTTTGATCTTATGTGCCTTAAGTTTTGAAGCAATATTAAACATTTTTAATAATGTACTTCCTCACATTTCCTTGACCCCTATACTTCATAGACATCAAAGAAGGCATAAGTGATGTTATCTTAACCTTAATGTTTTGGGTAAATCATTTCTTAATTTCGTCAAGGAAACCCTTAATATGAGTAATCTCTTTAGATTTGTGCTCCTAAAGACTTATAGAATGTTGTTCTTTATGATCATTAGACTCGTACAATTTGAACAAAATCTCCTCTCAAAATCCCTTTTTATGGGTGCTTACCGCGGTGAGAGGTGCAAGTTATCCTTCCCTTAGTGCAAAGTCTGTGTTCATACAACCAAATACTATATGTAAGTTTCTTTTCTATTCCTTGAAACTAGTTTCACTAAACATGAGTGTAGAATGTATTTAACAGATATTGTGACAGCAAAGATAAATTACCTAAATATAGAACAAAATAAGCAAATAAAATAAAAACAAGCCAACATAAATATTCATAAGTAAACAAATAAATTCAAAATAATGGCTAGTTCCCCTCAAGATACCAAGCACAACATTAATATCAAGTCTTTGGACAATAATATTAACCGTAAGCGGTACTCTTGTTGTAGCAATCAAACATTGACAATAAACTATGTCAAATAATAGATTAATCTTTGGAGTAACGTATTGCTTACATAAAGTACCTTATAATTGTCACACATTTATCGCCACAATTGTCGTTGTAATTCTGCCAAATATTAACTTTCCTTTGGGTCAATTAATAAACGCATGAATTACAAAAACCCATAATTATCTTAATATTTTAAATAAACTAATCTACACAAAAGCGGTCACTTTGGTGACATTATGTTTCAATTAATCCATTAAAATATTAGACATCCGAAGCCAAAATATGAATTTAATTGTTTTAAAATATTTATCTTAATTTTATCTTTCAATCAAATTAAAAGATAACCAAAATAATAATAAATTTGAATAAAGGTAAACCTCATATCAAGATACCGGACACTCCATTAATATTTTATCTTTGGACAAAACATTAACTTGCAAGTGAAATCTTGGTACAGTAATCAAACATTGATAATAAGAACATGTCAAACAAAAATCATCCTTTGGGCCGATTTATTGCTCACATATAAAACTGAATAATTATCACATGTTTATTACCATATTTGCACATGTAATAATGTTAATTATTAACCTTCCTTTGGGCCAATTAATACTAACATAATCCGACTTACATGCAAAAAAACTTTTATATATTAAAATAAAATAATTTCCACAATAGAGGTCACTTTGGTGACTTAATGCTTTAATTAATTTATCTCAAAATATATAATATAAATATAATGATATTCAAATTTAAAATTTTATAACAGTCGAAACTGAAATTTCTGATAACACTTAAGTTTCTGAAATAACCCAAAATAAGGTTGCCTGAATGGGGCTATCAGAAATCAAAAAAACCGAAATCTTTGATTGTTTCTATAAAATTTCTTAAGCCTGCATTTACCGAAATTAAAGTCGAATTCAAAACATTCAATCTTTAACTAAAAGCAAAAAACAGAAGTACCATACAAATGAATAATTCTTATAATGATCACTTAAAACCTTAAAATATATCCATAAAACCTAATGATCAAAATTGAAATTATCGATCAACCCAAATCGAATATATATTCCAAAACTAAAACCAAATGCATAATTCAAAATCACAGTACTAGACGTGCATTCAAAAATTTACCCAAACTTATTTGATTAATTATATTAATCATCAATCCAACTTTATAAATCACCAAAAAAATTGAATTTAAAATAATCAATAAACTAAATGTCCAAAAAACAACTGAATACCAAATTCACATAATTGAATAGTGGTGAACATGAGATCAAAGTACAACATGTCATTCGACTAATTGATTACAGAAATCAAGAATCGACTCAGGCCAAAATCAAATGAACGAAAGATTATAAGGACTAATCTGAATGAAAATGAAACATGGAAGCTAAGAGCGTCGTTGTCCCATTTTTTTAATAGAAAGACAAATAGTTAATATTATTACCGAAATCATAAGAAGCCATTCATATTAATAAATATCAATTAATGGCCAAATACCAGAACTTTATACATTCATAAAACCAAAACCAAAAACTGAATCAATCGATAAAGAATTAGTGTCAAATGTTGACTTATCGAACGAATGCAAAGTGCAAAGCAATTCTATCAAATCTAATACAAATTACGCTAAAGAATTAAACGGGAAATTCAATTGCACTAAACTATAATATATCGATTGTCTTCCTGATACATAAAACCCTAAAATAAACATAAAAAATTGTAGCCGCAACAAGATTCAATCCTCGTCAATATAACTTAGAAACTAAGCATAAAATATTAAACACAAACTGCAAGCTAAAAGGGGAAAACCAAACCGTAAATCTGAATCCAAATACCAAATTATTAATCTTAATCCAAATACCAAATCATAATATCAAGACCATAAAATTAAAAACGAATCAACCCGAAAAAATAGAAAATTTATTGGTTCTCAATGATTCAACATGACGAGGCACTGATGCCACTTGTTAGAACCAAACCATAATAGATATGAAATCTAAACCCAAGATCTATCATGTCAAATCATCAAGAACAATAAACTGAAAGCAGAAGCGTACCTGAATTCATTGATGGCCTGAAAACCTTGAATCTTGATGTTAAAATCCCAAATCTTTGGTATTGATCTTCCAAGAAGATAGGTTTTCTCTTGACGTAAAACTCTCTGACGGGGAAGGTGAGAAAAACAAGTTAACCTATTTCTTGGGGACCACTACCTCTTTATATAGTTGATTTAATAATCAACTATTAAGTATTTATAACTATGCCCCTCATCGAATTATAAATACATCTTATGGTATCTACACTTTTATTTCCATGACATTTTAATACCCATGACACGCCTAACATAATTGGTCACTTAATTTTGTGTCATACTTTAAAATAGCAATATACATTATACATATGTGTCCACTATTACGGATTTTAATCCAACAGGCTCATGCACTCCTTGACCAATTTATTTGTAACACCTATTGGGATGAAACTTTTCTAGATTCGACCGTTCACCATCTCCTCTGTTTACGGTCTGATCATAAATCTTTTATATTGCAGGTGGGTTTCCCTACCCTAAGTTGCACAGATACGGCTACGGGCATGGGGACAAGGACAGGAAACGGCAATTTTCAAAATTATAGGGTATGGGTACGGCAAGGGTATGGCAAATATAATATATATATATATATATAACATTAAAATTCATAATACAATAAGGACTAAAATTATAATTGTATTAAACAATAATTATAATTGTAGTTATTTAAATTCACTTCTAATGATTTTTAAATTATTTTCTAACACTTAGATTAGAAGATTACTAAAATTAAATGACTAAATTGAACGAAAATTTAACTTTACATTCTAAATTAAGAAAAAATCAATGACTAAAATGATAAAATTAAAAGATGACATGGCTAAAATAGATATTTACCCATCCCTATTTAAAGCTTGAGTGAAAAAGGTTAAAACAAGTTGAAATAGGTTACAAATACAATACACACCCAATATCCCACATCCTTAAGATACATAAAGCAAGGAGAGAAAAAGCTTATAAATAGGTGCTTAGCTACTGGAACAAAGAAGCAATTTATATTTTTTAAGTTGAGTGTTTAATTTAGTAGCTTTTTACTTGTGCCTTCAATCTTTCATGTGCATACTTGAGCTTTAATTGGGTTTGAATTTCAATTGAGTTCGATTCAATTGATTTTAAGTTTAGTTGGGTATAATTTGAACTTTCTAAGTTCAGAATTATCCTTGAACTTTTTAAGTTTGGATTAGTTTAATGGTTTTTAAAACTTTGGTCACAAAGAAGATGGGGATTTTATTTTCCATTTTTTAAGTAAATTTATTCGGGGACGTCCCCAATTAATGTTGACTGTCCCTGTTAAATTTTGACCTCCCCGATAAAATTGGGAAGTTCTCGGGACGTCCCTGCACCGTCCTGGGGACATGGGACGGCCTTGTATTGGAGTCCCCGTGCTTCAAAGTCCCTACCAACCATTTCAAATCCTCCAAATTTTGCTATTTCTCTGTATGGTTATCTCATAAAGATTTCAGTTGTTTGGTGACTGGCAATTGGCAACCCTCCCAAAGTATGACCGAGACTGTCACTCGGTTCATAACTGCAGCGGATACATGGAACAAATCGGTCTTGCGTAAGCTTGAGGCTGACCTTCTTATTGATCTTGAGAACCTCCTTGATGATGAAGAAGTTTTGTGGAAGAAAAAATCACGATCTGACCTGCTTGTTAATGGTGACCGGAACACACGATATTTTTATCGGCGTGCTATTTACCGAAAGAAAAAGAGCAAAATTACATCTCTCAAGCTCCCTACTGGTGAGTGGTGCGATGATGAACATGTCCTTTAGGAGGAAGCTGCCTAGTACTTCACTCACTTGTTTTCCAAGGACAGTGTCACCTCTTATCCTTTTCCTATTCCAGGCGTATTCCCAAACCTCGTAGAGGAGTTGATGCAGTCCCTTGATCATATCCCTTCTAAGCAATAAATTCATGATTTGCTCAAGGACATTGAGCCACTAAAATCCTCAGGGTGGGACGGATTACATGCTGAAATTTTCCACAACAGTGGAGCATTGTTGGTGCTTCCATTTGCAAGATGATTTAGGGGATTTTTAAGGGAGATCGGTTGGAGAACATTTGTGGACTTTCGGCCAATCAGCTTATGCACTGTCCTATACAAGTTGCTAACTAAACTCATTGTACGCAGGCTAAAGTCTTTATTCCCGATGCTCATTGCAGAGAATCCAACTAGTTTCATCTCATATTGGTCCATCATGGAAAATGTTATTGTCAACCAAAAATCAATACATTCTATGAGAACCTACAAACATAAAAGGGGTGGATGGCTATTAAAATGGATCTGGAAAAAAAATCTTTGATAGACTGCATTGGGATTTTATCTCTCCCGCCCTAGTTGATGCCGAATTTTGGCAAAGTGTCCATAGAATTATTATGGACTGTGTAACCTCATCCAGTATGCAAGTCCAACGAAATGGTCAGTTCTCTCGATCATTTCAGCCGGAATGAGGAATCAAGCAGGGCGACCCCCTCTCGCCTTATTTGTTTGTGCTTTCCATGGACAAACTTGGCCATTTAATTCATCACTCTGTCGCACAAGGGACATGGGAGCCTTTTCGTTTCATTAAAAATGGTACTCCTCTTTCACACATGTTCTTCGCTGATGACATCATCCTGTACACAAGGGATGATATGTGACAAGCGTCGTATTTGTCAAATAAATATTCATTAATCTCAAATAAAATAAATAAATAATGTAGTAATAGAGAAGAATGGTCGATCCGCAGGGACTAAGGAGCTTCTGATATTTGGAGGTTTTGATTCTGACTGTTACAAGAAAATAAAGTAAATGTGGGGGTTTGTAGCAAGAGTTTAATTTAAATAAAACTAAGAAACAAAAAATTTAAATCTAAGAATGAAAGTAAACTTAAGAAAATATTCAGTTTAAGTAACAGCCTCGAGCTTCGCTTTGGCTCATTTCCAATCGATCATCAAAAATGATTTTTTACTTCGGATAATTGCCGGTTACAGTCTACAAGGCTCAATCCTTGTACTTGTTTTTCTCTCCGGTAAACCGATAATCAAAAATCAATTTTTGAATTTCAGTTTTTTGGCTAGAATAACTACGACTATCGCCGTTAGAATAAAACAGTTCTTTTAAATCTGGAAAAACCCGACTCGGACTATGTTGTCTCAATGAGATTCGAGTCCGATCTCAATTTCCCTTAGCGAATCTGTCGCTAAGTGTGTTCATAGGAAGTTGAATATGCTACAAGTCGATGCTTCCTCCCAACTATAAATCGAAACAACATTCAAACCAACGAGCTCTTTTTGAAATGAAGGTGTTAAGATTTTTAAAGGAAAAGCCGATTGCAAATCCTAGTTTGTAGAAAATTGATAAATATATTCGAAGTTATAAAGCGCTTTTCGATTCTCATGATCGGAATTGAGTTGTTGCTAAGCCCTCGGCTTGTTGAAAAATTAGCCGAGCATGATTATGGTAAAAATCATACTCGACATTTTAAAAGGAAATAAATAAAAACTTGAAAATAAAAACATAAAGGAAAAGAGAATTTTATAAAATGTAGAAAGCTAGAACAAACTAAGAATGGAAGATGAGAGATATCTTTCTAGCTTACCTCATTGGGGTATTTATAGTATTCTAAAACCCTAAAAATAAAAAATAACCTAGAGATGATAAAAGATAAATCCTAAAAATATTTAAATTAAATACAAAAGATAATCCAAAGTTTAAACTTTAAATCTGTCTGATAAGCTATCAAAATGCGGCTGATAAGCTATCACAACTGCTGACGTCATCTTCTAGAATTGCTAACGTGGCATCCAGTCAGTCTTTCATGCCCAGATCCATGCCCACTAGTCCAGCCTTGATTCGAGAGAATAAAATTGCACAATGTTGTCTTTTTAAGTGCAATTTCCAGAATTGTATTCCTGCATAGAAAACGCATAAAAACACCCAAATCAGCAACATGAACTAATCATTAAAGGCATAATTAAAGATAAAATGGTAGCCAAATAAACTACTTATCAAATTCCCCCTCACTTATTCAATGCTTGTCCTCAAGCATGCCTTAATCAAATATGTCAAAATCTCAAGTTACAATCCGTAATCCCACAATATGTCAAGGAATACCAAATGAATTAACGATCACATCAATTATTGGAAATAAGGTGACAATCAAGAAGATAGGCACAACTAGTAGCAAGTTTAAGCAAAAGTCGAAACATTCCAATTATCCATTAGCTTCAACGTATCAAGATTCAATACCTCACAAGAGTTCACTCATTATCGCTCAATGTATTTTGGGTAAAGGAAACGCTCAAAGCCAAGATTAAGACAGACATTACCATAGGCTTGTACGAAAATCAAGTCGCCACTACTTAGAATGAACGGGATGTATTAATCAAAGGGTCTTTAATAAGGTTGTAACGGGGCTTAGGTTGGGGTAGGGATAAGGCCAAAAAGTGGGTTAAATGTCAAGACAATAGATGCTAAAGGAAGTTCAAGCCACGAAATAAACAAAGTAAGCAAATGCAAAGAAGTGAATCAAACAAAAATGTTTTTGCTCTTTTCTGAATCTTTTTCTGTTGTTTTTCTGTTCGAGTAAAATTCTTTTTTTCTCTCTTTTTTCTTCTATTGAGTATTGTTCGAACCTTCTCTCTTTTTTTCTTTTTCTTTTTTTTTCTCTTTTTTTTCTTCTTCGTGGAGAAAATCAATCTCTGTCTTGACAAGGATAACAAAAGAGGGTAAAAATAAAAAGGTTTGAGTTTTATAATTATGGTAAAGCAAAAAAAAGTAAAGGCACAAAATTGGTTCACTAATGGATATAAAACGGGTAGGCAATTTGGGTATAGAAATGGGTTAATCTTAAGTGTCCTAATCATATTAAAACATCCAGTTCAACGTGCAGTCTTGACATGCATTTAATTACAAGTTCTAAAATATCAAAATTAATCCAGCACACTCAATCAAAAACATGAGCAAGAATAAAAAAGTTTGCTCATTTAGGCTCAAATCTCACAAGGTGGTGTATTGCGCATTGAATCAAGAAACATATCAACCAATGAACTCATGAAATATCAAGGAAAATTTAACTGAAAAACACCAATCTTGCCATTTTTTCTATCATGCACCCTAAATCCGATTAAAATGTGATCAAAAGTTCATAGGGTATTCAAAGAAATAAAGCAAGATTCAAGATTGATAACAAGAGATTTCAACAATTCAACCAAGGCAACTTAATTTCAGGCATATAAATAAAATAAGGTAATTTGATGCAAGCGTTCTTTCCCCTACTAAAAGCATATTGTCCCAATATGTAAACGAAAATATGAGAGAGGGAAAAGAGATACTCCCCATTCTAACGACAGTCGTGGCCGGGTGAAGGCTCGGGTTCGAACCATGGTGGAGTGGTATTTGCTTACTGTCTTCATCCACTTACGGCGAGGAGAAAGAGGTGACGACGCAGGATTGGAGTTGTTGGGGAGGAGCACGAACGCTAGTGCATATCGTCGCGGCCAGCGAGGTTGACTGAAGGTGCTTGCGGGAGCTGCCGTTCTTGGTCTCGGGTGCGCACTATGGTTGCTAGAGAGGTTGGCAAGGTCGAAGGGGATAGGGGCTGGAGGGATTGTTTTGACCGAATGTGATGGGGAACGGGATGAGTGTGCGGCTGGGTTATTAGATGGAATAGAGGTGTGGTTTTTTTTAGGTTATCACGTGAGTGTATAAGAGGTTGGGGTTGGTCAATTGGTTGTGGGTCCAAGGAATTTCAAAAATTAAAAAAATGGATAAGTGATGGGAAAAGATTGATGGAATAAAAATAAGGATAAAGAAAATAAAAAAGAGGTTGTTCGGGAATAGGAGACATGGTTTATCATCCAAGCGTGGGATCCACGGGGGGTTAAAATTGAAGAGGGAAGTGGTAAAATAATAAGTTTAAAAAGAATGTTTAAAATAAGGGTAAAGATAGTTGGGATAAGCAATGGAGATGACAGATAGGTGTGGGTTTCGCTATCATGCACCTTGGATGGTGGAAAGCTTTGCTAACATGCACCCATCGTAAAATGGTCCTCCTCCCATTGAACCATGCATGGATTATATCCTTCGGCTACATTATATTCGATCCAAAAACAATTTTTTTAGGGTACCTGAAAATAAAATAAAATTAAAAATGAATAGAAATAAAATAAAATTTTAAAAATAAAATAAAATAGGTTGCCTCTCATTTAGCGCTTTATTTAGCGTCGTTTAGCTTGATGACCTGATTCAGACTACAGGCACTGCGAAAAATACTTTTTACACTTCTTGCGCTTTGTCCAACTGAGAATTTCCCTGTGAGAAATTTTACGATCATGGAGTTTCTTCATTTTTTCTGACAAAATATCTTTTTTACTTCTCAATTTATCTGACAGTAATTTTAGTTCCAAATTTGGTGCCTGCAAAATGGAATGAACCATTTTAGATTTTGAAGGAGTGAGGTGCAACTCAGAATAAATAGAATAAATATCCCTAATTTCTTTGTTGTGATCTTCTATTTCCCTGCACATATTATCAACAAAGTTAGATTCTATAAACTCTTCAACGGCAGGCTCAATAACATCAATAAAATTTATACTAGCAATATTATATGGATATTGCATTGCTTTGTAAACGTCAAGCTTAACAACCTCACTGTCAAATTCTATGGTAAGAATGTCGCTTCTTGCATCGATTTTTGTATTTGCTATACTGAGGAAGGGACGACCGAGAATGATCTCTGAAAAAAGTGTTTGATCAGTCGTTTTCCATGTCGATGACATAAAAATCCGCCAGAAAAATAAGTTCATTTACCTTTACTAAGACGTTCTCGAGGAGTCCTTCTGGGTATATCATAGACCGGTCAGCCAGCTGTATCATCACTTTCGTATCCTTCAAAGGCTCAGTAGAAAGTAAGTTGTACAAGGCAAGAGGCATAACATTTATAGAAGCGCCTAAATCGCACATAGCACGTTTAATCCCAATCTTACCGATTTTACAGGGAATAGCGAACATACCTTGGTACTTTAATTTTGGCGAAAGCTTTCGTTGGAAAGTGGCTGAGACATGTTCCCCCAAATTCACTTTCTCAATTCCGGTAAGTTTCCTTTTATTTGTGCATAAATCTTTTAGGAATTTGGCGTACCTTGGCACTTTACAGATTACTTCAAGAAGTGGGATATTAATTTCCACTTTTCAGAATATATCTAAGATTTCCATTTCTTCAGCTTGTTTATCTTTTTTTACCGATCTCGATGGAAAAGGGGTGGAATGGCGTAAGGAGAGGGAGTGAGAGATGAATCCAATGTACCTTGTATGGTGGGCGATGGTGCTTTCTCTTCATCTTTCTTTTGGGCGCATTCCTCCGTAGTTTTTGGTGCAACAACGGTACCACTTCAGAAAGTGATGGCGCTAACATTCTCTCTCAGGTTTGGCTCCGTTTGAGAAGGTAGTTTTCCTTGGGACTCAAATCGTCCGACTGCCTGAGCTAGTTGACTCATCTATTTTTCAATCTCTTGAAAGTGTTCTTCGGTCTTCAGTTGAAATTTTTCCTGGATCATCGCTAAACGCTCGACAATTGACTCCAACGACGATTTTTACAGTTGATATTGTTGTGGTGCAGGTGGTTGATAAGCTTGATTCAGTCTGGGATTTGGTCCATAGTTGAAATTTGGATGGTCCCTTTACCCTGGATTATAGGAGTTGGCGTTAGGATTGTAAGGTTGCTGGGGAGGTCCCGGAAAATTTCCCATTACATTTACTTGTGCGACAGCATCTTGTTGTAACATTGGACAGCAATCTGTAAGGTGGTCCGACATTGTGCATATCCCGCATAGTCTAACTATACCAATTTTGCCCGCAACAAGGGATTGGACTATATCAGCTAACTTATCAATTTTATTTTATAAAATAGCTGTACTTACCTCGTGAACGCGTTGAGAGGGTTCACTGGAAGGGCAAAACTGTTGAGAGTTAGCGGCCATAGTAGAAATTAAATTTCTAGCCACAGTCGGAGTCATTTTTACAAGTGCACCTCCACTTTATGCATCGACCATCTTCATCTCCATAGGAAGTAGGCCTTCATAGAAGTATTGGAGAAGTGGTTATTTTGACAGTTTGTGTTGTGGACAATTTGCGCATAATTTCTTGAATCTCTCCCAATAGTCATATAATGATTTCGTTTCTTTTTGTCGGATACTAAAGATGCTTTGCCTTAGTTCAGTCGCCTTGGCTGTAGGGGAAAACTTGTTAAGAAAAAGTCGAGCCATATCAGTCCATGTAGAAACTAAATTAGATGGTAAATCAAATAACCAATCCTTAGCCAAATCGGCTAAGGAAAAATGGAAAGCGCAGAGTTTAATTTGGTCTTCGGATACTCCCCGCGGTTTTGTGCTTAAACAAACCATATGAAATTCCTTAAGATGTTTGTGCGGGTCCTCATTGGGTAGACAATGGAAAGTCGACAAAAGATGGATTAAACATGTCTTTAGTGCGAATGGTGTTTCTCCATTCGGGAATGTGATGCTCAACTGTTGTTGCTCTTGAGGTGTCTCGACAAGTTCTCTAATAGTTTGGTCATTGTCTTCCATCGAAATTGATGCTTCGTTATCGTGTATGAATTGGGATTCTGCGACAAATGTTGCTTCAGGATTTAGATCTGATTGGCGCTATCTTTCTTGTTGTAATCGATGTTGTCTCTTTTCTTGAAGTGTTAGTGTGTGTATTCTTCAAGCTAATGCTTCGATCTTCGGTTCAAAATCTGCTAGTTCTCCCAATTCTTCCTGGTCATAAATCAAAACAAACTATATTAGTAACTTTGTTGAAGTCCCCGACAACGGCGCCAATTTGACAAAAGTCGTGTTTGTCAAATAAATATTCCTTAATCTCAAATAAAATAAATAAATAATTTAGTAATAGAGAAGAAGGGTCAATCCGTAGGGACTAAGGAGCTTATGATATCTTGAGGTTTTGATTCTGAATGTTACAAGAAAATAAAGTAAATGGGGGGCTTGTAGCAAGAGTTTAATTTAAATAAAACTAAGAAATAAAAATTTTAAATCTAAGAATGAAAGTAAACTTAAGAAAATATTCAATTTAAGTAACAGCCTCGAGCTTCGCTTTGACTCATTTCCAATCAATCATCAAATAAGATTTTTACTTCGGATAATTGCCGGTTATAGTCAACAAGGCCCAACCCTTGTAACTTGTTTTTCTCTCGCCGATAATCCAAAATCAATTTTTGAATTTGTTTTTTTGCTAGACTAACTACGACTATCGCGAATAAACAGTTCTTTTAAAAAAAAAACCGACTTATGTTGTCTCAATGAGAATCGTCCGATCTCAAATTCCCTTAGTGAATTCGAATATAGGAAGTCGAATATTCTACAAGACGATCCTTCCTCCCAACTATAAATCGAAACAACATTCAAACCAACGAGCTCTTTTTGAAATGAAGGTGTTAAGATTTTTAAAGGAAAAGCCGATTGCAAATCCTAGTTTGCAGAAAATTGAGAAATATATTCAAAATTATAAAGCACTTTTCGATTCTCGTGATCGGAATTGAGTTGTTGCTAAGCCCTCGGCTTGTTGAAAATTAACCAAGCATGATTATGCTAAAAATCATACTCGACATTTTAAAAGGAAATAAATAAAAACTTAAAAATAAAAACGTAAAGGAAAAGAGAATTTTATAAAATGTAGAAAGGTAGAACAAACTAAGAATGGAAAATGAGAGATATATTTCTAGCTTACCCCAATAGGGTATTTATAGTATTCTAAAACCCTAAAAATAACCTAGAGATGATAAAAGATAAATCCTAAAAATATTTAAATTAAATACAAAAGATAATTCAAAGTTCAAATTTTAAATCTGTCTGATAAGCTATCAAAATGCGGCTGATAAGCTATCACCATTGCTGATGTCATCTTCTACAATTGCTGATGTGGCGTCCAGTCAGCCTTTCATGCCCAGATCCATGCTCACTAGTCCAGCCTTGATTCTAGAGAAGAAATCTGCAGAATGCTGTCTTTTGAAGTGCAATTTCCAGAATTGTAGTCCTGCATAGAAAACGCATAAAAACACCCAAATTAGCAACATAAATTAATCATTAAAGGTATAAATAAAGATAAAACGGTAGCCAAATAAACTACTTATCAATATGGTACAAGAAAGGAACATTCTGGATATTTTAACCACCTTTGGTAATGCTTTTGGTCATCGGGTCAGTAAAAGGAAAACCTCCATCTATTTCTCTCTTACTACCTATCCTGCTTTGCAAGAAGAAATCAGCTATTTCCTTGGTTTTCAAATAGTGGAATGTTTGGGGAAATACCTAGGCATCCCGGTATTATATAGCAGGGCCAAGTGTTTTGACCAGGGCTATCCCTGGGCTAGGGCAATAGGAGCGCTCGCCTAGGGCCCTCACCCTGCCCAGGGCCCACGCAAAAAAAAATTAAAAGTATAGTTTTTAGCTTTTACGGGTGGATGAAAAAAAACCTAGTGATGAATATATATATATATGGCTGGATAAGTTTCGAGGGCCCCAATAACAAGTATTAAAAAAATTAAATCGTAAGAATATGCTCATATTAATAAATATTGGGGGAAAATCGAGCCCCTAATAATAAGTATAAAAATAATTTAATTTTTAAGAGTATGCTCATGATAATAAATATTAAAATTAAAATTTTTAATACTTGTTATTAGGGACCTATTTTTTCCACTATTTATTATTATGAGCATACTCCTAAAATTTATTTTTTTCAATACTTGTTAATATAGACACACTCTTAAAATTTATTTTTTCAAGTCTTAAAATTTATTTTTTTCAATACTTGATATTATAGACATGTATTTAAATAAGGGTATGTAACCGCAACAGAGATCGTTATATAGAGGTAGAGACACCATCCAAAACCACAATACATGCAACCGTGATAAACGCAATATGACGGAATATACGATCACAACCGCAATTTAAATCTCTAATTTATGGCTCAATTTTTAGATTCACCCTAGGGCCACTAAAATCTCAGGAACGGCTCTGTTTCTGACTATTAGTTCATCTTGGATAAAACGCGTACAAGGCTACCTGGGTGGGCAACCCGTACTCTCTCTATGGCTGGGCGAATTACGCTAGCTAAACCTGTTTTATCCACCATCCCAGTGTATTTTATGCAATCTATTATGCTTTCAAAGAAGGAATGTCTCGGAATCGAGAAGCTAATTCGAAAGTTCATTTGGGGATCAACCAATAACGCTTCCAAAATATCTCTAATTAATTGGGAAGCACTCTGCCAACCTTTAGATAGAGCGGGACTTGGTATTCGGAAAATACATGAATTCAATGTGGCCTTTGCTCTTAAGACTGGCTTCTCTTTGATCACAAAGCTGGACTCCATGTGGGTTAAATTCTTTACAGAGTAACGGATCCCTGCCCAGTTTCGATCCAACATATTATTTGCACTCCACTTTGGCGAGCTTTGTCCAACTATTGGGATGAGTTACGGGTAGGAGTTGCTTGGTCCCTTGGTAATGGTTCATCCCTTGGATGATGCCCGGCTTCCGACCTTAGGGCCACTGCGCACTCGTATGGCTGTGGATGCATCCCTCTTCCCCGAGTGTTCCTTCTCCGATCTGGTTGATGCAAATGGCTATTGGGAATATGGCAAACTCACGGCTACATTCCATGCCGACGTCATTCCCCATATCTTAGGCATCAGGTGCCCCGATCCTTCCGATATGGAAGACCAAATCATTTGGCGATGCAGTAAGTCGTGTGAATTCGAAACAAAGGCAACATATAGCCACTTTGTTTCCGAGGCTTGGAGCTCTTCTAATCCGGTATGGAAGTTAAATTGGAAGCTTCATGTCCCACAGCGCCTTTGTTTATTTCCGTGAGTTGCTTTCCAGAACCGTTTGATGACTAATCTCGAGAGGTGTCGAAGATCAGTTGGCCATAGCGCGCACTGCCCCTTATGTTTCTGTGTTGAGGAATCCTCTATCTATTTCTTGCGTGATTGCCCAGAAACGCATGCAGTCTGGTCCAAGCTGATAGCTCCCTTGGCTCCTCCCCAAGTTCGAGCCCAGTTTTTCCAGCTGAACCTCCAAGAGTGGCTCCACTAGAAACTGGCATCTCATGTTCCATCCTCTGAATGGGATATTCCTTGGTCTTGTTTGTTTACCTCGGTTTTATGGCAGGTTTGGAAGAGCCCACGATGTTGTCTTCAACGGTGCTACTCCCAGGTCTGACGCCACACTGCATCGTGGTGTCACTTGGGGGCGATATTACAATGGTTGTAATTTCAATCCCTTGTCAATACAGGTAGCTACTGCTCGCCACCCTCGTGATGCACACTGGTTAAAACCTGACCCGGGGTGGGTATGCCTCAATGTGGAGGCTGCCATATCCCCTGTTACCGGTGATGGCTCGGTTGGCGGACTACTACGTGACCATGATGGTGCATGGCTCTCGGGGTTCCAAAAAGCTATTGGGAAAGCTTCTCCTCTTCAAGCTGAATTTTGGGTGATCTATGTTGGACTGCAATTTGCTTGGGAACAGAGGTTTGATAACCTTCAGGTACAATCTGACTGTGCCGAGGCAATACGTCTTTTATGTGACCCAAGGACTAGTGTGAGCACCCTCCTTCTTGTTTGCGCCATTGCAAAATTTCAGCAACGTGGATGGTTTATTGACATTATATGGGTTTCTCGAGATAGCAACCTGTAATGATCTCAAGTAATCAAACTGAATTTCTATTGAAGAACCAGAGAATTATAGTAGAAAAAAAGGAACAGAGAATTGGGATAGGGAGAAAAGAAGAAAGGGGATAGAAAAGGATTAGCCGCAGCCAATGTTTAACAAAATATTCGATATCCCTCTCCCTAGAGCAACCTATTTATAATAATAATAATAATAATACCTTCTATTTAATCTAAAAGCCAACTATTTCGGGTGGTCCCATTCCCATGCAATTCCCCATTCATAAGCTGATATGCTTGCCAGGAAAACGACCTCTTCCCGCTACGACTTGTTCCGATTGGATACCCCACCTGATGATCTTTTGCCTCTCCTAGAACTAGATAGTTTACCACTGTCCAATGTAATAACTTAATCCTTTAATGGATTCTCATTTATATTCAAAAAAAATAATGAGATTATTATGATAAATAAATAAATAATGAGATTCTAGTTTTTTTTTTGTAATAAATTGTGTTTGTAGTTATATATTTTAATTATAGTCACAAATGTTTACCTCCGTTTTTTGGCACACAAAAAAATCATATAGTGATATGTTTTGTAATTTTTTTTTAATAAAGGCCGCTAGTCTTATTAAAAGAGAAAATATCCAAATACAATAAGGGTTTACAACTATCATCGTAAACTAAATACATAATTTGGACATTTTCCTATAACATTGACATAAGAAACTAGCCACTTTAAATTATACAAGGACCATACATGGAAAAAGTTAAAAATCCCAACCAAAACACTCGAACAAAAAATATATACGAATAAATCTGATTGCATCGGCAAACGAACCACAAAAGGGGATTAAGCTATTGAGAGACCACCGAGAACTGCAAATCAGAGCCAAGCGTCGTGAGAAACTATCCACGAACGCAAATCGCGTATCCAAGTTCAATCGAAGGGTCCAAAGCAGGGAAGATTAACAGGATTACAAATAAGCGCCATTTTGGTCAATTGTGATATCATCAAATCCAACCCTAAGAAAACATAAAATAAAAAGAACGACCGAGAAAGAAGACAAAACATGTGTCAAAAGACAGAGATAAACATGCCACAAAGGCAGAATTATTCTTATTAAAAACAAAAAATAGAGAACCAGCAGTCGACGACTAGCATCAAAGCCAGTGCCGCCACCGGGTAAACAAAATTAAAGAAGAAAAAAAATTGAAGTTCTCAATGCAGCACAAACCCTAGGAAAAGAAGTAAGTTCTGTATCTATAAGTTATAGTTATTGTTTCAGAAAAAAATTTCCACAATAAATAGTAAGATTCAAGTTTGTTGTGACAAATTATGTTTGTAGTTATATATTTTAGTTATAGTGACAAAATATACTATCATAAATATTTTCCTCTATTTTTTTGTGCAAAAAGTGTTATATAGTGATAAGTTTTGTAACTATAAGTTATAGTTATTGTTACAAAAAAATATTGTCACAAAAAATAAGATTCAATTTTTTATTATAAATTATGTTTGTAGTTATATATTTTAATTATGACAAGATATAATGTCCCAAATATTTCCCTTCATATTTTGGTGCCAAAAAAAGTTATATAGTGCTAAGTTTTGTAACTATAAATTATAGTTATTGTTACAAGAATAATATTTTCACAACAAATAATCAAATTCAAATTTTTGTGATAAACTATGTTTGTTGTTACATATTTCAATTATAATATTTTGTCGTGTATATTTTCTTCCATTTTTTGGTGCCAAAAAAGTTATATAGTAATAAGTTTTGTAACTATAAGTTATAGTTATTGTTACAGAAAAATATTGCTACAATAAATAAAAAAGATTTATTTTTTTATTTTTTACGTTTGTAGTTATATATTTTAATTACAATGTCAAAATATATTATCACAAATGTTTCCCTCTACAATGATGATCAAAACGATCCGCATATTTCTTGCATATTTTGTAATGCTCACAATATTAAAAAAACATATCGATACACACAATTAAACAAATCAAAAGTTTTTTCATTTAGAATTATACAAACAATCATAGTTAGTTGGAATAAATAACATATTTTTTTAATAAAAACAATTAACTCGATTAAAATTATAACTCATCCTTGTCTTCTTCATGTTGATCGTCAAGGTCTTCATTTTTCACCACGACCACCATCATCGTAATCATCATCATCAAATAAATTGGTATGAATTGTTCTTTCATTTGACATTGATCCACTCTTTGAAGACAAAAGACTAGAATCAATTTCACCAACTTCAGATTCTTGAGTGAACGATTGGTTGCTTTCAATATTAATTAGCTAATTATCGTTGGAATTAGGTTCAAATTATTGATACGACTCATGATTATGAGCTAGGTCACTTTCAGTTCTTTGAAATTCTGAAACGTTGTATACATGCAAGGGATTTGTCTTTTGCACAAATTTTCAGTTATCTCTATTTTTTACATCATCTATGTAAACAACCTACTACACCTAAGTAGCGAAGGCAAAAGGATCATATGTATACTATTTTCGACTAACGTTCACATTTATGAAGATTCCATTTGTTCTTAGACCATTTTTCTGTAACCAACATTCCACTAGTCACAAATAAAAAAACTTTACTCTCATTATAATAAGATGCTCAATAATATAAATTAACTGACCGCAAAAATTAGTTTCTTCTGAATTATGAACTTCTTTTACTAAAACGCCATTATTTTGAGTGTGACGACTAATTTTATGCTCGATGCTATGAAACCTTACTACATTCACAGTTATACCAGTATTTTGAGTCACACGTGTATCAGGACCCAAACTTGATACATATAGATGATTGTTCGGTTCAAGTGAACCATCCAAATTCAACTTAATAACTTGTGAAAATAAGTTTGAAAGTCTAATTAATAAATATATTTTCATTAACATATACTCCCTTCATCCCACTATTCTTCTCACATGTTGACTTTTCACAGAATTTTAGGAAGAACAAGTTTATATAAGTTGTGTGATGTAAGATAATTTAAATAACAAGTTTACACTTAAAAAATTAACTTTTAGTTTTATTGGAAAACTAAAAAAGGATATAAAAGTAATTGTGTCTTATAAAAGTTGTTGAGTTTTTTAAAGTGGCAATTTGAGTATGACAATTTTAAAACACTAAAGTGACAATTTTATTAGAACAGAAGGAGTATTATATCAATTGAAAACAACTTACGTATTGCTTTAACTTAACTTGATCTGATATAGAATGATCCTAACACAATCTGATCCAAACCTGAAATAATTCGAACCCAAATTGATATGATTTATGAGTTGACCCAAATTGTTATAATGGTAGCAACAATATATGAGATATGAACTATATATACGAGAGGATCATAAAGCAAATAATAGTTCAATTATTAATTTTCATATATGTATATGTCATATTATTTTTTTAAGAGATCACATTATTAGTTGTAATTATACATATAAATTTCTTGAAAATAAATAAATAACTTGGAGAGATTTTCCCGGGAGCCAACATACATCTCTCTATTTTTTTTAGAGGGAACTAACTTTTATTTTAATAAAATTTTTATCTCATTATACTAAAAATTTAGGTTTGGGAGGGAAATTTATGGCGAGAAACTTTTTTCTACTCATCTTTTTTTTTATAGATTACATGTCTACTTAATAGTCCATGTTCGAAATTCGTGGCTCTTCCTCCTAATAATATATTCTCCAAAATTCGAACATGGGTTCTCTCCTTAAGAGAGCAATGTGTCTTGCCAATCGCCATTGCACCCAACAATTGTTGATTAATAATGTTTTAATCAAACCCTAAGTATGCTTTTATTTAACCGTCTCAAGTCATTGACCTAACATTGTCTTTCTTCTTTCATCTTGAAAAGAAAAAACAAAAAAATAAATTTTTTCTTTGATATTTGATCTAATTTAATATGATCTAAAGTTCATGGTTTATAACACGATCTTGTGTTTTTTCTAGGCAATCATGCATAAAAACAAGGGAGTAAGAGTTACCTTATTGTCTTTGGCTGACCCTAATCGACAAAAGTAATCAAAATTCAATACAAATGATAAGTCAATGAACAATCAAGGTAAGGAGCAATCAAAATCTAATACAAATGATGACTCAGTGAACAATCAAGGTAAGATAGTCTACAAACAACAATTAACTAGTTTGGGCATGTATCTTCATTTTGTTTAAAACAAGTCGTATGAAATTTTGTTCCTTTTCGAGTTCGTTCAACAATAGAATCTCATGATTTCCTCTTTTTTCCATTTGTTTGATTAAAAATGATTTTTTTGGTAGCATCTGTCTCGTGAAATTAGTGATTACGAATCTCTGAATGACAGTTTATCTCTTGTTTTAGATGTTTCACTTACAAGTTTGATTGCGATTAGAATTGCCAATTTTTATTCAGTTTATCTCTTTGTTTGGGTCTGTAGTCATTGCCTTTTAAGGATTCGGTTTTATGGATTTTTGGAACCTTGTACCAGTCCTAATTTAATAATAAGTTTGAGTTTGAGTTTGGAACCTTGTACCAGTCCTAATTTTTGGAACCTTTTTTTAACATTATTAATATTTATTTATTTGTTATCTTTTCTAACACTTATTTACTATAATTTTGATATGTTAAGAGAATATTACTTCCGGCAATTAAAATATTTACATTTTAACCCCCACAAAGTTCAATATAATATAACTTGTGAAATATGCCAAGCGAGACAACATCAATCAAATCATTGAATAATTAAGGTAAGTTATTTTCAAAAAAGTAAATTCATGTATATTTTTTATATTTTATCTTAAATATTAATTTTATAATAATCATATATTAATATTTATACGTGTGCATATTTATAGTTCAGACAAAAAAAGGCCGTGAGGTGGCTAGAAGTTTCGAGGTAAAATATACATTGAAACAAAATGATAAAATTAAAGGTGTAAAGATAGAAAATTAATTGCATTTACTAGTTTATAATGATAAACATCTGCTTATAATGAAGGTAGGAATTACCACTCGAAACTTTGTACCAGCTATTGTATTTTATTGGATGGATGAAGATAAAGTAATTATATTTCAAAAAATTTAGGTTAGATGTATTAATAACTAATACTTTTGAAATTTTATTAATGTATTATGTTTATATTCTTAAAATATTAAATTTATATTAAATATTTTATAAGAATATGGCATATCTTTGGATGATCCACGTGTAACAAAATAATGAATAAAATGATGGCAAAGTGTTATATTAATTTTAAATACAAATGCTATAAATATTTCAAGAAATTTATTTCTTCAGAAGAAGCACAAATTAGCCATGTGAAAATAGAAGATTGAAAGAAAATGGGTAAGCATTTTAAAAATGACAAATTTCACGTAGAATATTTTTTTATTGATTAATAATGTATTATTTATGGAATAATATAAACAAAATAAATCATATACAAGGTCAAAACAAAGCAAATAAGAACAATAAGGAAAAATGAGGATTCTACATAGTATAGGTTCAAAATCATTTTTTCAACAGATTTATGAATTGGTATGTTTTAAATTTATTTTATTCTTTTTTATTTTATTTATAATAAGATCAGCTAATAAATTACTTTTTGTCTTCAATTTTGCATTTGAGTTTAATTTTTTTGAATTTTTTAAATGTAAGAGAATTTTTAAAAATATATTAAAATTTATTCAAAAGAGTTAAATGTTGAGCATGCTAAAATGAAACTATATTATGATGTACATCATAAAAAATATGAGACATGAATTAACCAACAAACAGAAGAGAATTATATAAGATTTTTTTTTTTTTGCTCTATCAAAGTCGTATAATTTTATTAAGAGGGAATCATACAAGTAAATATTAACATGCGCCTCATTAAAAACATCCTTGAGTATAGGTTGAGAAAAAGAGTATGTCACGCCAATAAGCATAAAATAACAAACCCCAAACAACAGACCCTAATGCTCAAACCACTGCATGCACAGTGCTACGCCCAGCACAGTACCATGCCCTTAACTCGACAAGACCGGCATCATACCCTAGTGCACACACCACACCTTATACAATGTCATGCCCAACAGGCTACCATGCCCTTTCACCAACAAGACCGGCACCTCATGTCACATACATGCCTGGAAAAGTAAAGCACGGGAGATTTCTTCTTTGACTAAGGCATCAGCGAAACCATTGGCCTTGCCAAAAGCATGGTGAAAACATAAATTCCGAATCTCCATACAAGATCTATTAATTGAAGCGAATACTTCCCACAAATGCCACGGCCGTTTATGCACATGCAACGCCCAACCAATCGCAATCTTCGAATCTGACTTGACCACAAAACTATGGGTCAACCACTGAGATCCCCCTGAATATGGACAACGCAAACTCAATAGCTCGTATCTCAGCCTCATTTGAATCAAGCGGACCAGAAAAAAATGCCAAAATTTGACTCTCGGAATCCCATAGCACCCCTCTAAAACCTGTTGGGCCTGATTTAACTCAGGCTGAACCATCAATGTTAAATTTCAACTCCACATGGAGGTGCCTCCCAACATACACCTTCCTGACTCGGCCCAGAGGCATGTATAGCAAGACACAAATAAGAACAACTCCACCACATCGCCTTACTAATATTAAAACCCTCACGTGCAGCGTTGACCAAATAATAAGCGCGTAACTGCATCAAAAAATAGACTTCAGCCTCGACAAACGATTATTGTTAAATACGATGTCATTACGCCATAACCATAACGACCACAATAATACCATTACACACGAGACCCGCCATTGGTTTTTCACACTCAAAAAAGAACAATGAAAATCTGGCAAGAACTCTCAAAAAGAATATGGTACAGGCAAGCTTAGCCCTCACCATGACCGAAACCAGTCATAAATTTGCTGCAGACATGGACATGAATATAGTAAGTGAGCAATTTCCTCTTCCTCCGTCCCACACCAAACACAAAGACCTTGGTTATCCCCGAATGAAATCTTGCGCGCCTTTAAGAAAACAAACGTAGGCAAACGATAAATCCAAACAAACCATAAAGAAGCTTGAACCTTAGGAGGAACAAGAATTTTCCAAGCAAAACAACCCCCAAAGTCACCATCCCCCACCTTGTCCAACATAAGCAACCTCAACACAGCTCGAATGGAAAACCTCACATGCGCATCAGGCTTCCATATCAAGACATCAAGATAATCATTCTGAAGACGCACTGTACGCAGCAAATCACGCAACTCCTAGAGTAGATTAAGTTCAAATACGCAAAGCCCCCTTCGAAAGAAAGAAAGCCAATTTGAATGCAAAAAAGAACCATCACTGGCATACTCTTGCACCAATGCCACTTTATTCACCGCGATCAAAAATAGTCGCGAATATACATCCTTCAAAGGCTGTTTGACACACCAAGGGTCGAACCAAAACAAAACACTGCCCCTATCACCAATCTTCTAAAGAAAATTTGACATATCCATATGTGCATCCATCCCCTCGCTACAAGAAGAATTTACAATCTGCTTCTAAATCGTTGACATTGAACCTCGTTTAGTGGTGTTAAAATACCACAACGGCACATTCGCACCATACTTAGCTATAATTAACGGCCTCCACAACGAGTCCTTTTCCGTGGCATATCTCCAAGTCTATTTGGACAACATCGCCATGTTTTAAAACTTTAAATCTGCCACCCTAAGACATCGCGGCCGACACACAACCTCCTAGCTAACACGGCTTAGCCTTCGTTGCATCCCAACACCCTCCATAGAAAAGCACGGTGAATTTCATCTATAGAAGCTGTAACACTTTTCGAAACAAAGAACAATCCCATATAATATACCAACAAAGAAGAGAGTACAGAATTAACCAAAATCAAGCGAGCTGCGAATAACATCGATGTTCTCTTCCACCCAGCCAACTTACACTGGACGCTATCAATCACCGGTTCCCACACTGCCATAGACCACAGATTAACTCCCAACAGTATTTCCAAGTACTTGAAAGGCAATGCACCCTTTTTGACATCCTAGAATCTGTGTTACCGATTCAAAGACAACATTATCAACACCAAAAGCGAACAAAGATAATTTACAAAAATTGATCTTCAATCCTGAACAAACTTGAAAACAATTCAACAAACGTTGTACATTTCGAGCATAATCCTCCGATGCTTTAAAAAATAGAATTGTATCGTCCGTAAATTGTAAGTGCAAGATTAACATGCCCGAGACAACCTCTATCTCACGAATCACCCCAAGACCAGATGCCGACTCCAACATCTGATGCAATGCTTTCGTGACAATGACAAATAATAGAGGTGACAACGGACAACCTTTTCAAATCCCCCTACCCATCCTAAATTCCTTCGTCATACTTCCGTTAAACAATACCAACATACGAACCTTGCTAATATACTCCCAGACCCAAGCTTACCAAGTCGAATTGAACCCCATACATTACAAAATATGATCAAAAAATTCCCAGCATACGCTGTCATATGCTTTTGCAAAGTCGAGCTTAAGCAAAAATCCACTCTTATTACCAAATTGACTACGCAAAGAGTGTATGACCTCATTCGCCAGAAATATGCCATCCACTATTTGTCGCCCCTTTACAAAAGCTGTCAGCGAGTCACTGATCAAAATTTAGCAACACCACTCAAAATTTTCACCAGAATTTTATGGACAAAATTTACCAGACTGATTGGCCGGAAACCACTCAAAGTCAACGACGAATCCACTTTAGGTAGCAACACCACAAACGTGCAGTTTGCACCACTCTGTAATTTAGCAGTATTATGAAATTGATGTAGAAATCTCATGATATCAACATACACTATGATCCGGCCCCTGTACTTTATCCCTATCGCAACTCTAAATAATCTCGCGTGCCTCCTCAACTGTGAACGATTGTGTCAACATCACATTATCCTGCTCAGTGAGCTTCTTAAATGAACCATCCACAACCCAAGAACACAATCGGACATCTTCACAATAATGTTTCTGGAATTCCTTCACTATAAACTGACAAAGTCTTTGCGGATTCGTTTCCCATCTACCTCCAATCTTTAGACCCACAATACAATTCTGAGTTGCACGCAATTTTGCAGTTCTGTGAAAAAAATACAACGTTTTTGTGCCTCAATTTAACTAGGATATTTTTATTGCCGATCCCAACCTCAGATAATCGACACCATTCATCAACAATACGAGCCATATTACTCTTACTATCTAACCAGAAATTAAGAAACGCAAAAGGTCGTGGTCCTCAATCTTGATCGTCACACATTAACATCACTGGACAGTGGTCCGAAACACCTATTTGTAATGTTAATTGTTGCACAGAACTAAAACAATCCACCCATATGCTTGAAACTAAGAATTTGTCTAACTTGATTCGTCTATTACCATAGCCGAACTATGTATATTGCTTCTCTATGAGAAGTAGATCAATCATCCCCGCGGTATCAATAAAAGTTGCGAACTCAGCCATCCCTTGCTGCATCACACCGTAGTCGGCTCTCTTCGAAGGCTGTAAAACTACATTGAAATCGCCTGCCACGCACCACGGTCCTCAGAAACTGTCCACCCTCGATAAAATATTTGTCTATAGCAAAGCTTGTTCCCTATCAGCATAAGGTGCGTAAACCGTCATAATGCAGCACCCTATGTCTTCTTGTACCCATCTCCCTTGCACCAATACAAAGTGCCTATCAATTTCCACCGATTCTATCCTAAATTTTGTACCCTCCCAAATAACCAATATGCCTTTGGGTGCCCCTATCGACAGTGAGAATTTATATTCAAAGCTATTCGATATCTACATATTTGCAATCACCAAAGAACTAAAGTCTTCCATTTTTGATTCTTGAATCAACACCATATCAACTTGGTTCTTTAAAACATCCTGCAAACATCGTCTTTTCATTGCTTTCCTCAGCCCTGGATGTTCCAAAACCTAATTTGCATATTCAAAAACTCTCCCACCCTCGGTTATCACCCGAAAGATATCCTTTATAATATCCTCTTCCCGGCCTATCGACTTTACACCCACAAGTTCTCCCAGTTTCACTGTATTCTCAATCTCACACCGTAAATTTTGCTAACTGTTCTGAATATTAGGAGTAGTAAGCGACGTGTCAGCGATCGTTGTATTAGACCGTCCAGTACTCTTCCTTGGTCGACCCCGTCCTCTTTTAACTTTCGCTGCGTTACCCAACACTGTATTCCCCTGTCTTACCTTACGCAGAATTCCATTCACATGTACAATATCGTTTGGAGTCACAACTGTGTTATCCTTTCTAAGTTATACCAAATTCACACAATCAGATATTGATTCTGTTACACATACCTCACCAAGTCGGTTGTCTTTATTTTGTTCAAACGGTTGAGCATTAAGAAGAGTCCTAATTAAACTTTGGTCCTTATCCTCTCCCTTTTGATACACTCGTGGAACGCAGTCCCTAATTTTACTTGGACCAGGATTCTTCGATTCTTCAACTAAATTCTGATCTTTAATCGAATCTCCTTGATTTCCTCACTGAAAACTTACCCCATCATTCAAATTGTACACAGTATTGGAATGATCACTCACCACCCTCAAGTCTTCCCGTCGGTTATCCTTCCATAACTGATTCAACCACCATCCGATCGATTCATCAGGACCACCCAAACTCAGAATGAAAACACCCCTAGGATTCCTTACCGCCTCATACACGTTTACCCTTTTCAATTATCTCGACTCCAATCCAGCCTCACGGTCTATGGAGTTCGACACGTAGGAGTCTGAACTTGTATCCTCTTCCTTACCATATTCACATTCAAGCACCGATCCACACAATTCTGATTTCGATACACAAAGCTGACATTTAAACTCTCCCACATGTAATTCAACCTCTTCCTCAATGTGCGTTAGCACATTCGTTTCAATCAAAATCCACCCTCGCTCAAACGGTGAAGGCGCTATTGTCGTATCATCAACTCGAACAAGCGTTCCCCATAATTTTGCAATGTTCTCAAACGATTCCTGTGCCCACACATGTATTGGTAATCTACCTATCGATGGTCATACTCGTCTCGACTCCATTCAAATCTTTTCTGACCATAACTCCACTTTGGAAGAACAATTCTGCAAAACCCTGGAGTTCAAAACTTCATCTCTGATAGATGAATCCACAAACATCAATAATATTATCTCTCATGTTATTCGTAAAATCGAAAAACCTTTCTATTGTGCCACATTCATTTTTAAAGCCAATTCCTTAATACTCTGTGGCCGTGAACACCAGCCCACCGCACAATTATTTAAAATCTCAGCCTTTGACTCATCTATAATACCCTGCACAACTCGTAGCTTACTCACCCCATTTCCTTGACCCATAGGATCCACCATATTTTCTTCTATGCTCCGGGATTTGATTGTTACAACGTCCTTACCAGTCATTTTTGTACCTAGCCGCTTGGGCCGCCAGAAAGAATCATTCTCTCCCCTTTGTGCTAATGATACTCTAATTAGTGACCCATAAATCCAAGCTTCATTTAACTGCTCAATCACTCGATTTGCGTCCTTTATGTAACTCATCCGGATAAAGCTAAGTCTTGATTCATCCGTCGCTGTCTTCCGTGGAATTCAAGCATCCACCACCACACCATGTCTGTCAAAGATCTGCCACAAACCCTTCGAGTGCAACGTTGAAGACAGATTCCCGACGAACAGCGTCCATAACAATGGCTTTTCACTTATATTTACGAGAAAAAATAAGAATAATCTTAAGTGAAGAAATTAAAAAAAAAAAAAAAAACATTAAGGTGAATGGGCGTCAAATTATAGAGAAGATTTTAAATTCAAAATACGATTACACTCGTAGACTTGGTTACGAAATATAGCTAAATAGTTTCAAAGAGTTTGAATTAGAATCTACGTTATATGCTGAAAGAGTTGGAAATAAAAAGCGAACCGAAGAATTTGTAATTCAACAACAAAGCTAAAAAAAGAAAAAAAATCTTGACCAGAATGCAACAATGAGTTGAAGGAAAACTAAGTTGTTCTTCAAAATTAGATTCAATAATTTCCTGCAAGATTTGTAAGAAACACTTCTGCTTAATATTCAAGGTAATATTTTAATTAAATTTTTAATAATAAAATATATTTTATGTGTTACTTTTTAAATTTTTAATAAATTAATATAATTTATCTTTTTGCTTTTAAATGTAGGCGCAAAATGATTTCAATTTATTTTTATTTTTGGTGAGCGAAATTATGTTTGATATTTTAGTATTAGTTTTGTCAAAAAAATAGCCTAGTTTTCTTTAAACATACTCTAGTTTTCTTTTAAAATAGCCGCCGCCTATTTTTTTTATTTTTGAGGTAGCTGACTATCGGTAATTATTTAGATATTAATTGTCGACCGTTGGTGTTCATTATTTCTCTTGTATTTATTTATTATGTTTTTAATTTTTTTAGTTTTTTTATTTTAATAAAATTTTTTGTTTTTGTGGCACGCTTTTCCTCTGCCTTTGTGGCACGTTTTCTTTATTTTTGTGGTTCGTTTTGTCTGTCATTTTGGCATAATTTCAGCATACCTTAGTGATCGTTTGGTGCTAACACAGAGATCTTCACGATGCTACTTTTTTATTATGATTCTGTCGGTGGTCATAGAAAGATAGATTCCCACTCGGTTGATAGTTGTTTGCCGATGTAATTAGTCCTGGGTAGCGGAGCAATCTGCCCGATAGTTTAGCTCGCTCATCACTCCTATTTCATCTCGTAATGCGTCTCGTTTGGATAGAGACAAGGAGATTCAGGAAGGCTTCTGAATTTTGACGGTATGCTAATTTCTATGGAAGTATTTACTTTTGTTTGCACTTTGGTTTTTTGTATGAGATTTTGGTAGACTAGTCCCCATTATTTTCTCTTCTGGTTGCGTTATATTTGTAATATCTTCCATATTTTTTAATAAAATTCAGTTATCATTCTAAAAAAAATGAGTTTTGTCATTATAACATTTTTAAATATATTTTTAATTATTATAACTAATTATTTTAGTTATCATAACAAATTCTTACAAATGATATTTTGTAACATTAACAAATTATGACAATTAATATAGTCACAAAAACAAATTATGAAAAAAAAGATTATTTTATACCATTAATAAATTATGATAAATTTATTTAGTCACAATAACATATTTAAGTCTAACTAAAATAAGGAATTTTGTCAAATTTATCCTCAGAATAACAACTAATGAAAAATTTATTTAGACATAATAACAATTTATAAAAAAATTAATTTCTCAATATTAAAAATATTGTGTCCTTATAAGTAATATTTTGTGATGAAATAAAAATAGTGAGAAATTAATTTTTTTTTTGTAATATGTATTTTTGTCACAATTTTTGTTTAATGTTAAGATTTAAGTTAATTGTGACAAAATTTACTTATTGTGATAAAATAAATATTATATCTCTGTAAGTTATATTTATTGACGAAATAGAAGCAGTAGAATTAATTTTTGTTGTAATATGTATGTTTTTCGCAAAAACTCTTTATATTTGATGTTTAAATACAAATTAATTGTGATAAAATGTACTTCTCACGATAAAATAATTAATTTATTGTGATAAATATTTTTTCATGATAAGTTAATTATAGTAATAAAATTTTATTACTACAATAAACAATATAAAATAGTAATATATACAATTTCGTCACAATATATTTTATATGACAAAATTGTTCTAACAAATAAAATTTATCAAAATAAATATATCATGATAAAAAAAATTAGTCGATAGTTGCAATATGAATGGGGTTTAGCAATGGTGGGATGCATTGATGGTGTTGGTAAGAAGGGTGTTATTGAATATTGGGATGGGGGCACAAGTCCAGCCTTTTTGCAACTGTTTCAATTATGAATAATTTGAATACCCCGCTTTATATCTCTTCCCTGGATATTCCATATAACAATATTTCTTGGAAAAAAAATTGATACACATATCGTATAAACAGGGCCGTTTTGAATTTTAGTGGCCCTAGGACGAACTTAAAAATTAGACTTTAAATTAGAGATTTGAATAGCGGTTGTGATCGTATATTCGGTCATTTTGCGTTTATTACGGTTGCAGACATAACGAATGTTATTTTTATCACTGCGGGTATCGCAGTTGTGAAAATTTTTAATAACATATGCTATTGTGGACATAATGGTTGCAGGTATTATGATTTTGGATGGTGTTTCTACCGCTATATAACGATCTCTGTTGCGGTTACATACCTCTATTTAAATACATGTCTATAATATCAAGTATTGAAAAAAAATTAAGAGTACGTCTATAATAACAAGTATTGAAAATAAATAAATTTTAAGAGTATGTTCAATAATAAATAGTGGGAAAAAATAGATCCCTAATAATAAGTACTAAAAAATTTAATTTTAATATTTGTTATTACGAGCATACTCTTAAAAATTGAATTATTTTTAATACTTATTATTAGGGGTCGATTTCTTCCCAATATTTATTAATATGAGCATACTCTTAGAATTTAATTTTTTTAATACTTGTTATTGGAGCTTTCGAAACTTATTCAGCTATATATATATATTTTATCACTAAGTTCTTTTTTTTATCCACCCGTAGAAACTAAGAACTGCTTTTTTAATTTTCTTGGGCGTGGGCCCTGGGCAGCGTGCCCTTATTAGTTTTAGTTTAGGGCTTAAAGTTTAGGGGTTCAGGTTGTAGGGTTTAAAATTTAAGGTTAGTGTTTAGAATTTAAGGTATAAGATTTAGGTTTTAGTTTTTAAGGTTAAGGTTAAAAATTTAAGATTTAAATTTTATATTATAAATATATAAATTTTTTATAAAATTAATTTTACATGACTTGTGTATCAAAATTTTACTCATATTTTTTACCATATATTCAAGAGTGCGGCTCATAACAAAAGAAAGCTTAACGTGATGGATGGATGTTCAATCTGAACCTATCATCACATTTGTCCATTGTACCTAAATGGGCAGATTCCACTTGGGCTCCCTTCCTTCTATCAACCTCAGGAATATGTCTTATAATTTGTCAAGCACCAAACAATAAACAATGAAGTTTTGAACTTTTAGCTTTGAAACATTCTTAAATCAATATATTCAGTTTTTTATGATATTTCAACTAGAATTTTAAATCGAAAATGATTACGTTTAAACGGATACAAATGCACAAACTCTAAAAAGTGCCAACTAAACAAAAAATTATTATATGAACTTGTCTCCTAACGTCATCAATGATTATAACTAATAAAATTCGTCCATTCATTTTTTCAAGGATGAATCTTTATTTTATTTTTTTCATATCAACATGAAGTTAGTTGTTACAGAAAAGCTAATTTTAAATGGATTGATGACAAAAAAAATAACCAGATGAAATGAGTGATTTTTACTAATTAAGATTATAGATAAGAAAGTAAAAAGAAATCATAAAATAATTTCCCCCACTAAATTAAGACCCATACAACAATATAATTAATTTGCTTTAAAAGTTTATTTAAAATTTATGTTGATTTACCGGCCACATGGTTGGCTTAAGCTAAATTCGGATGGATCAAAGAAGGGTGGAGATGGTCACGCTGCATGTGGAGGTATAATTAGAGACGAGTTCGGCAATTGGAGAATGGGTTATACCAAATCTCTTGGTATATGCTCGGTTGTGGACTCGGAATTATGGAGATACTTATTGGATTACGGCTTGCGTAGAGTTTGCGCATTGCTAATATTTTAGTTGAAATCGATAGTATGGATGCACGTGGTTTAGTTCAAACTACCAATCGTCACCAAGGTTTACCAGGTTTAGCATTACATATTTTGGAGTTGTGTGATTGGAATTGAAATGTTCGTTTCCAACATATCTGACGGGATGGTAATACAGCGACCGATCGAATGACAACATTAGCTCAGGCTGAGGATTTAAATATCCGCATATTTCGTACTCCACCCTCGGAGGTGATTAGTGTGTTATGAGTTTAGTTTGTTTATGGACCTTTGTAGTTTATGGGTTATCCTATTTGTTATTTTCATTATGTTCTTATTACAATATGTATTTTTTCCCTCTATTTAGTTTTTAAAAAATTTATCGGGGCATATAGTAATTTTTTTTTTCATAAAAAATATGCTGATTTATGTAGTTTTGGACTGTGTGTCAGAAGATCCTAGTGGATGTCTTGTATTATTTTAGGCGTTAGTTTGCTGTCGACATCTTTTGCTTTATTTTGAATTGTTTATCAAGGTTTGAAGCTTTTATTAATAAGAAAAAGTTATTTTACAGAGAAAAAATAAAATTTTAAACTCTTAAAATTTTAATAATTTATATTTCTAAAATAATTATTTATTCAAACAAATACAATCGTAAATGCTATCATTTCGAAATTATATATTTCAAAATTTTAGCATTTTCAAAATCTTCAAAAATTTTAAAAGTGCTTGTAGAGTTATCATATTAGTTTAGTTATAATTTTAATTGCATTGAAGTTCATAAAAGGAACTTATAACTATTATATCTAATATAAAATATAGGGGTAAATATCAAATTTATATATGGATTTTAATTTTTTTTATAATATGCATGTTTGTCTTACAGTCTATGTCTTGGTGCGAGTTGCACCTCCTAACAATATCATTTCCAAAGTTTGAACTCTTTTCTTCTCCTTGGGATTACAATATGTCATACCGATGTACCCAAACCTGTTAGTACATACATAATTATTTGTTTATCCAATATATGAACCTCTAAAAGTGCTACATGCTAATGATGTTAGTGGTTTGTAAAAATTGAATTGAATCAAAATTACATGTTTAAAATTATAAAAAAAAATTAAAGTTCAAATATCACAATTCAAGTCTCACTAAAGTGCATACGTAGGTTTGAGTTATATTCCTATAGAATATATAATACAATAACATAAGTGATCCGATTTGAGTTAGGCTTCCTATGAAAATTTTATCTCTAACAAGTCGTTTAGAAATTGGGTTAATATTTGAAGCACTATTAGTGAAGTTTTTTCTTTCCACAAGCGGACTTCTAAACTCTACACACCAAAAACTAAAAACTAAATTATAAATTATAAACCTTGAACTCTAAACCCTAACTTTAAACCTTAAAAACTAACCATGAACTCTAGAATCTTGATCATAAATTTTAAAACACTAAATTTAAACTCTAAAAATACACCACTTCTAAAAAGCTTCGTTTTCCACAATCAACATCAAATTATTTTCCTAAAAAAATTTGCGATGAAACACCTTTTTAATTTTGAACAAGTTACTAGTCCAACAAAAGCCCAGAACGAAGATGAAACCTGGACATCTCTTAGCCCAATAAGGCTGAGGCTGACATGACTTGCTTTATTTACTCGAAACTGTGCCGAATTATTTTTCGACGTCAACGACTTGGAAATTGTATAATAGTTTATGTTATTCGAATTTTTTATTTTTAAATATTTATGTTTAATATAGATTTAGATATACATACGATGTTTGAGTCATTTATGTTCCTACTATATTGTTTCAACTTTCAAGTAATATAGTTGAAAATATCGATCGAGTATAATTCGATTGACATTGTTGTTGGCACAATATATATGAGGATGAGAGATCGAGCATGCTTAAGCATTTAATATCCTCTTATTTATAGGTGAGTAATGGCCTGTGTACAAAGATGTAGCCATGTATTAAGTGGGAGAGGCTCTTGCCCCACACACATTTTTTTAGCTTCTATATATATATATATATATATATATAAGATGGAATTCACTTACATGGTGTAAAATTCATTTAATTTTACACTAATCCTTGGCCATTAGATGAATAAAACGGATGGATGATATTAACAATAGAAAATGTGAAGAATATCACTTGAAAAAAAATATAAGGAAATAATCATAGACATTTATTACTACCATCCAACGGTCAAAAAAGTGTAAAAGTAATTGAGTTTTATATAATGTAAGTGGATCATAACCTTATATATAATTGATTATTATAAATTTATTCTATTTTCAAATATTTATATTTACTCTGTAACCTCTAACTCTGGTTTTATCCATATCTGAATAATATAAGTATTACACACAAAAGGTTGAAAAAAATAGTATGGTTGAGAATGAAAAGAATTTTCATCATGGTGCAAAACTACATATAATGGACCACATAAATGATTTCATTTTCCTCCATAGGTATAGTTTCAAAACCAATTAAAACATGATGGACCACAACTTTTTCTGCAACAGCTGCGAAGTTGTTATACGTACAAGGAAAAACTACATAAATAGTCTCCACCTATTCTCGCGTTTCTGTTTTAGTATTCTAACTATTATTTTTGGTAAAATGGTACTTAATGTTATATTTTTGTTCTATTCTAGTACCCGGTCGTTAAAAATTAACAAAGATGATGATGTAGCTTGGTATAATCACAGTTTTAGTCCAAAACAATTATATATTTTATTAATTTAGTCCAAAATCTATCAGTTAAAACGCCATTTTCATTTTGGGATAAAATTACAAATTACCCATTTTTTCTTCTTCTTCTTTCTCCCTCAATGATTGAACTGAAATTAGAGTTCTAGAACCCTAATTGTACAACGATGACAATAAACTGACAAGAAAGGCTTGCGGCGGTGCAACGACGACAACTACAAATAGAGGACAGAACGTAGACTCTCACAACAGTAATCAAACACTTTCAAATGATAATGGCAACAAAGTTTTTGGCTTACCCATTGCTCAACATGGAGGAGCAAACAGTGGTAAAACTAGAACGAATGAAGCCAAACAAAATTGACGTCGCTACTCGCGAACGACGTACGATAGAGAGAAGTTATGACCACAGTTTTACTCACAACGGGACGAAAAACACAATGATAGAGGTCGTGTCACTCACATAGCACATCGGCGATGAGGGACTCTGATGGTTCACCAACGGTTTAGCTACCATTTCTTTTAATGGCAACCATTGACTTCGATGGAAAAAGAAAATGGGAATTTGTAATTTTATCCCTGATATTAAGATGATGTTTTAAATGGATAAATTTTGGACTAAATTGATAAAATATATAAATGTTTTAGACTAAAAATGTGATTATACCAAGGTACGTCATCATCTCCATTAAGTTTTAACGGTCGGGGTACCAAAACAAAACAAAAATGTAACGTTATGTATCATTTTATCAAAAATAATAGTCGAGTACCAAAAAGTAACGCAAAAATAGATAGGGTACTATTTATGTAGTCTTCCCTACATATAATACCATCGAGGCAAAGCTAATTCGTAACTAGGGGTGTTCATTGTCGGATATCGGATCGGATCTAATCCAGTTTTTTCGGATATTCAATTTTTCGGATTGACGATATAGTGATCCGTATTCGATTCGAAAAAATCGGATATCTAGATATTCAGATCAGATATTCGAATATCTGATTATTTGAAAATATAATTTGCTTTAACTATTTTTTTCGAATTTGAAGGTCGTATTTATAAAAATTTCAATATTTCAAATATAACAAACAACAAATTGCTAAATATAACAAGATTCGCATCTATGAAAATTTTAATTTTTTTAATTTTTAGATATAACAAGCTTCAAATTATTTTTTATTAAATTTTATTTTTTTAATTTTTCAACAATATCTACCTAGGGGAGGGAAAGGAGAATTTTGCTCATACTGGTCTTGAACCCACAACTTAGGGAAGAGAGAATGTGTCAACTGAGAGCTCTAACCACCTGCTCTAGAGATTGTTGACTTTAAGCATCAAATTGCTAAATATAACAGGATTAATATTCATGAATTTTTGGATTTTCGAATAATTCGAAACTTGAAATATTGTGATCCTTATCCGATCCGAAAAATTTAAAATCGGGTCTGATATCCGATCCAAAAAATTTAAAATCGAATCGAATATCCAATCTAAAAATAAAAATCAGGTCAAATATTTTAATTTTCAGATCGAATAAATAAATAATCAAATCGATCGAATCAAATATTTTTAAACACCCCAAACTTAATCCGAACCAGGACCTTGTCCAAGTGACCACAGTAACAGTGCTCCGTCACATGGTATTCTGCTACTTCCTAATTTTCTGACATCACTGCCCTTAATTTTTAGGGTTAACGTCCTGGTTTCGAGGTGTCAAACATATAAATGGACAGAACATTTAATAAATAATTCAATTTTTAGTTGCTTATATTCATTTAGCAAATTTGAATTTTGCCCTTTTCCTCTCTCTTTTAGCATTTGCCCTCTCCCTTAAATCTCTTTAACTCTAGATTTTATTTCAGTGATGGCTAACCGTCATTGCTGGCGCCTGGCGGTGACTGGTGTTTTATCCCGATCCTTTCTTTTTCTTCATTTTTTTTTGTTTTTTATAATTCACAGTTTTTTTCTTTGTTGTCGTTCTGTCATTGAAAGATTTTTTCTCAACATCTTTATTCCAAACAAAAATATCTTCTTTTGATGATATATTATGGACTATTTGACGACGATAGTCGTTGAAAGAAACTCCTTTTATTTCTTCTTTTTTATGTTTTTCTTCATTTATTTTTTTAAGTGTTTTGTCATTTGTTTGCTTTTCTGAATGTAAAGTTGTGTTTGGTGAGGTTCATTTCCTTCGAAGGTCCGATTGATAGTTTGGCTTTTCGACTCCACCTCCTTTTGGCTTTTCGAACTTCGATGATCTTTGATCTTGACCTGAAGTTATTTTTGATCGCTCTATCTGTGTTTTCATCAACGTTTCTATCTTTCGATGATCCTCGAAAGGACATGTAATTAAAGACTTTTGTTGCTGCCGTCATTCTTGTCTCGACTTCAGTCGGTGATTGTGGTCTTTTATTGTCTTTCCATGCTTGCTCTTGTTTTTCTTTGTTCTTGTCTTTGTGTTTGTCGTCGTTATTTTCTCTGTATTTCTCTTTTGATTTGTTTGTCGGACTACTTCATCGATTTGTTTGTGACCGATTATTGTTGTTTGTTTTCTGTTTGTGTTCGAACATTATGAGAAACCGAATTTATTAAATTAGAAATTAATATGAACAAAATTTCCATACTTGTTTATTATATGAAAAGAGAACGGATAAGAAGTATTGAGTTCATTTATCTTCGCAAAAAAATTTATTTTAAAAACTCGTTTAATAATTTATTTAAAGCTATTATTATATAATTAGTTATTTTGCCGTTGCTTTTATGTTTATAAATTTGTCTATGTTCGTTTAAAACTCGATTCATTTATCTATGTATACGTAGAGATAAGATCCCAGCTAACATTTTCAGCAGATCGAGACTTATTAATATTTATTTCATCTAATTTAAATTATGGGTATGTTACAGACGTTGACTTATATATATAGTTTGAAAAATAATAATCTAAATTTCCTAAATGATGCGTACTTTTTTATATTTTTTCAAAAACATCAATATGATTATTAAATTATATGAGAATAAAATGATAAATGTTAAGATTTGAATTTGATATTATAAATGAGTGGTTATAGATTAAAGTTTATTAGAACTTCATGTACTTTATTTAAAAAGTTGGTTTTAATCTTTCTACTAAAAAATAGTCCTTCTATTATATTTAAAAGTTCACTTTTCCTTTAAAAAAAATCATTTTAGTCTATATATTATAAAAGGGTAAAACTTTGATACTTATACAAGCCTGTGTATTTACACTATAAAAATTCAAATCCTAAATTCATAATCCTAACTCTAAAAATTAAACCCTAAATCTTAAACCCTATACACTAAATTCTAAACACTAATATTAAATTCTAAACCATACAATCTAAACTCATAAAGTTTAAACCCTAAACTAAAACCTAACCCCTAAAACTAAAAGGTACGTGTAAACTAAAGTTTACACGGCTTGTGTATCAAAGTTTTTCATTATAAAATGGGCATTTTGGTTCATGTGCGCTTGAAAACTGAATACTATTTTGGATTGGTCCAGAATTTTAAAGTAATAGCTAATGGACTTAAATATTTTAGTTTAAACACCCTAAAAGTCCCTGTCAATTTGAAACTCAGTAAATCGACTCCTCTTGAAAATGAGAGTAATTTATTCAATGTACATTTTGAAAACGAGTAAATAAAAATGGTATATGATGATGCTGACCTTGTACGTCAATACATTACACATGTTCAACAGTGGTCGAATATTTTTTAAAAAAAATAAAAATATAATATTTTTCATAATTTTTATTTTTTCAAAAATTTTAAATATGTTTTATGATTTTTGTAGTATCTTTTTCAATTATACCCTTACTCTCACTCTAAATATAAAATGTCTAAGAAAATACAATGTACATTTTTTCAATTAAATATCTTTTTAATGTTTTGGATTGTAATTATTTTATTAATGCAAGTGAAGGCAACAAAGTTTGGAGTTAGAATAAATTTAATTTTGCATATAGGTTTCATAATTGTTTAAAAAATTCATGCAAAAATTTACAAAAATATGTTTTAAGAGAGATTAATTTGCTCAAGCTCAAAATTTAAAGGGACCTAAAGAGTATTTAAATCAAAATATTTAAGTCAACTAACAGTAACTTTAAAATTTTGGATCAAAATATTTAACCTCTAATAGATTTTAACCTATAATTATATATTCATAAAAAGTAAGGATTTAATCACATTCATCTATTTTACCTATCTAATGGCCACGAATTAGTGTAAAACTAGTTGAGTTTTACATAATGTAAGTGGATCATATATATATATATATATATAAATAAGATATTGTAAATGTTAATATGTGTATTTATATATGTTGGTGTGATTGGTGGTTGCTACTAATAATAAATAATAATGTAGGGTAACATTATTGACCATCGTCTGGTCACAGCAAAGCAGTAGACTTATTTAGTTGGGGTGGTGTGATTCTCGCAATTCACTTGACACAAACAACCCTTAATTTGATAATTCAACTATTATGTTAATAAGATCTTGATAAAGTCGAGAATTTCAAGTTTGAATAATTTTCCGAGTAAACCATAAGCGTGCTCTATTATTGTAAGTGTAATGTATAATTTTATATATTGTTATTATGCGATTTAAATTATTGTTTTTTCCTAGTTTTTTTCTTTTGTATTTTTTTTATTTTTGATTAATCGATGACGATATTAATTTTAATGTTGGTTGTTAACCGTCATCATTCTTTCTTTCTTAATTTCTTATATTCAGTTATTGTTTTCTTTAATATTTTGACTTTCTTCTAGTTTTTCTCTGTCTTGCAATACACTTCTGTCTTGTGGCACTTCTTTGCTTACCTTTTGTGGTAATTTGCATTCATAGATGGTTTTTTCAGGATGCTCAGCTCTGATTTTCCGTTATCAGCAGTCTTTTAGTAGTTTGATCTCTTTGTGTGGTTTGTTTATGATGCAATCAAATATATTTTGTGAAGCAGCCTGTAAGACTGTTGGTTTCGCTCACCGCTTCTACTTCGATCCTTAAGGGGGTATTTGGTTCGTGGAAAAGATCATTACCATATGTAAATAATATTTTCCAGGAGTCTTATTCTCATGTTTGGTTTGTGCTTATTCCCACTTGGCCGGAAAATAGTATTACCAACATTAGCGCTTTTTTGTCAAGATTCCAGTAATGTCATTCCCACCCAATCCTTAGGTATTAGTCAATTCCTGTCAATTTGGACCAAAATACCTCTGAAATAATAAAAATTTTCATATTGGAGTTAAGTAGAACTTATACCGGTGTAAATGTGTTACAGTTAGTTGTAGTTAAGTAGAACTTACATGGAGTAAAAGTGTTGTTATGTGTTCAATTTAATATTGGAAGTTCAACTTGTTTCAAAGAAAATATATCACAAAGACAATTTGGTAAAATATGCATTCTGGTAATCTTATATTCCCTCAACCAAACACTGACATCTTATATTCCTACCAAACAAACCAAACTAGGTAATGTAACATTTTCAGTAATGTGTTTGGTAATGTTACATTCCAGGAATCTTATTTTCATAGGTTGGTATATTTTGCGAACCAAACGCCCCCTAAGTGTGTTGGTGGATATAGACAACGGGTTTTGTTTCATTCTTCCTTTTTCCAGTGTTCATCTTATCTATGTCGTTGCAGCTCACTGGACGTGCTTTGTTGGTAAGATGTTTCGTTCTCTAGTGTTTTTAGTTTCCCTTTGTTTTGTTATTTTTCTACTATATTTTTATTTTGTTTAAAATGTTTTTTATAATAAATTTAACATGCATATTATTAAAAAACAACGTATTGTTAATCAATCGAATAATGATATATTATTGAAAAATTATTACTAATTTTATGTTTAGTGATGAGACAAGTTCTCCTGGACTGCACTAATTATTCTTTACCAAAACTTAAGGGGTTATAACTAATTATTCTTTACCAAAATTAATACTAATTTTTGTATTGTTAATCAATCGAAAAATGATATATTATTGAAAAATTAAGGGGTTATAACTGATTATTGTTTACCAAAATTTTTAGGGTTGTTAGCGCTGTTAATTTTTTCTTCTTCAATTTTCATCTTTTTCTCTTTTTTATTTTCTAATTAGTGATGATACTAATTTTGATGTTGGTCACTACCGCGGTAATTTATATATTTTTATTTTTTTATATTTGATTCACACATCTTGATGTGCTTTTTTCTGCCTTTATGACACGCTTTCTCTGCCTTTATGGCATGTTCTATGGTTATTTTTACTTTTGTGGGTGTTTGACGCTTATTTTTTATTTGTATTTGTCGGTAGTCACAAATAGTTTAATTCCCCTATTGGTTGTTTGTCGATGTAATCTGTAGCGAATCTTTATCTTTAGGAATAGACGTGAAAGGTGGTTGCCGATTTTTAAGGATTTCATCTAGTTCGTGTTTTGAAAACTCCCTAGGGACCCTTCCTACAATCGGCCGTAAAAAAATTTTTTGGTGCAAAAAGAAGTGTCGGATTTGACCGGTGCAACTCTTATATTTTCTTTTTAAATTTACAATTGACTTTTTATGTTTTAAAACTTTTAATAGGTTACGTTTTTATTTTATTTTTATTTATTAATAAAGTTATTTAATTTATACGTCAAAAAAATTTCACGTGAACCGCATCAAATATTAACGAACATTGATTACGAAAAGAATATAATAACAATTCAAAACAAATGCTCTTCCTATAATTTGCAAGTGGTTATCATTTACCATTTTCTTCACCGATCCAAATAATGAATCGAGTTTCTTTAACTATATACAACTGTATATAGCTCGAGGTCTTTTTCCTTTCAGTTAAATAAATAAACATAAAGATAAATTACATTTTAGTCTTTAAGTTTGTCTATCTTTTCATATTGATGTCTAATATTTTTGCCCATATTAGTATCTGAAATGTTTTATTTGTCCACCATAGTACATAAGCTTCTTTTTTTGTCCATACTAGTCCTTACTTTTTTTGTAACGGTTTTAATTTCTATAATTTTTTTTATGTTTTTATGATCTTTTACAAATTTTTAAAAAATAGTATATATATTTATAATTTTCTACTATTTTTATAATTTCTTGTTCACTTTTTAATATTTTTGAATGTTAACGTGGCAGACTATCGTAATGTTACTTCACTTCTTTTTAACATCGTTACAAAAAAAAAAAAAATACTATTGTAAAAACAATTAAATTTATGTATCTATATGAGCACGATAGCTTTAGATATTAATGTGAGCAAAATAGATAAATTCAAATACCAATATAAAAATGAACAAATTCAAAAACAAAAAAATGTGACTCATCCCATGAAGATATAGTAATTCTTTCACGCTAGTATTCTCATAGAACTTAGCTTGCTCTGCATAGAGAAAGCATGTGACGTAGAAATTTAGAAGTAAATCAAATCAATCAGATTCAAGATACGTAAATTGCTTTTTCTATTCAAATTGATTTTTTAAGTTTTACAAATTAGCAAATTAGAATCTTCAATTTCCAAAAAGCAAGTGCAAAGAGATTTTGGTGAAATATAACAAGCTTATCGGATCTGAAAGTGGTTTGAAAATGATTTATGATTTAGTTTAAGAAATCATATAAACCTAATAACAATTAGATTGAAGATTACACGCATAAATAATAATAATAATAGTAGAGTCAAAACATAACTTTGAACAAATTTTTACTCACTTGTCTCATGTTCTATCATTTTGCTCTCAATTATTTCCTAAACTATTATTTTATCTTACTTGTTATTCAATGATATTTTATATTCAAAAAGTTATTTAATTCAATCAGAATATGATGCTATTTTCAAAATTGGTTTATTTATAAATTGATCCCCATTTTTAAACATTTATTTATTTTTTCTCTCCAACCCCAAATCCTGACTCAGTCGTGTATCATATCATAAAAATGTAAAAAAAATATAAAAAAATCATAAAAATTCTAAAAAAGACTATAATGTTCAGAATTTATATTTTAAATTTATATTTTTAAAAAATTATAGTTCATCCTATTTTTTAATATATATATATATATATATAATTTGAAACAATAAAGAATTTTTAAAAATAAATTTGGATTTTTTTCGGATTTTTTTAAACATTTGTATACATTTTCTTGGTTTTTAAAGAATTTAATAAATTTAAAAAAATCTTAAAATGAAAAAAATATAAACTAGAATTTTAGGAATTTATGTTTGGAACTACCATTTTTCTCACAATTGTAATCATACTTAATTTATTTTCAAAATATTTAAATCTATAAAAACATTAAAAATGTCAAAAATTGAAAAGACCTATAAAATTTTAAAAGTATTTTGAGTTTTAAAACAAATAAATTCAGTTTTTTATATTTTTTAAAAAAGTTTATTGTTTCTTATTTTCTTTACACGTGCCAATCTTTGATAGAATAACAATATTTTTTAACGAAAAATACAACCAGATGATAGGATGGAATGATAGTACATGAGTAACCGAAAAGAATAAAATCTCATGTCCCTTATTAGTATTGTTTTAAGGTGTGATATTAAATAATTAAATTCTAAGTATTAATTTTAAATTTTAAATTATAAACTTTAAACTCTAAAAATATATTATATCCTAATTCCATAAACTCTAATTTAAAACTTTAACTTTAAACTCTAAACTTGACTTTTGAGCAGGAGATTTCTATTCAACTGAAGAAAAACATGCTTAGGAGATAAAGTGAAACTTAGACTACATTATAATGTGTAATGAGATATTAAATTTTTTATTTATTATCGACAACCAAATTGATTTAGTAGGATGGAACACTATCTGATTTAGATTAGTCAGCCAATAACTCTATTCACAATATCAGGATTTGAATCTGTGGCCTTATTTAAGGGATCTAGTGTTTCATCCTAAGAAGGAAAATGGTCAATCCGACACAGTTTCAGGCAATGATAAAGTCCCTGATGCTCGCCAAGAGAAGCTAGTTATTGACCCGTGTCATTTCAGCTGCACCAAAAGGAACTGGAGTGGCTTAGAAGATTTGTTATAGGACAAGTCAAAGGGATGTACGATGCAAACTTTGCACAAAAAGTTCTCCGTTCAGAAAGTTTCAGAGTAAAAGTGTGTGTGTGGTTAGGTTTTTACGTTATCATCCAGTTCGAAGAGGAAGAACAAATTTAGATTTTCTGGGATTTAAAGGAGTCGATGCTCCTTAAATAGTTCGATGATTCTGATACTGTGGAACACTTCACTTCGAATTCTAAGCAAAAGGTATGGATAGTTCTGAAAAATGTCCCGTTGGTAGCTTGGAATGACAGTATTTTCAAGTCAATAGTAAACAGATGGGGCTCCGTGATAAGGATAGATGAAGACACCTATATGAAGAACATGTTTGATTGCACCCGGATCTTAACTGGTGTAAAACAAAGATCAGACGTACCATAGAGTGTTAACATCTTCATTAATGGTATCAACTACCAAATCAGTATCTCAGTTAACGATTATGAGGATGAGAGGGCCTAGATCTGTGATGATATGCCAAAATTACTTTTGGACGAGAAGATGGATGATCAAAAGGATGTAAAAGATAGTTGTCGGTTTAACGACATGGTTTTCGATAATAATGGTATTGCCAACATGCCCTCTATCTACAATATCGGGGCGACAAATGGCCCGACAGGTGTCATTTTGTCCCCTAATAACACTAATGTCGTGCACCAAGATCAACAATCCAAACCTGCTACGATATCAGTTATAGTTGGTCAACCTCTGTGCAACAAAAACAAACAAGTGGCCCTAATTGAAGTCCCCATCAGTTGTGCATTCGAGTCATCCAAAATCTTATCTGACTCAAGTGAGTTTATGGTTCCAATATTATATAAGGATACTGGGATCTTCCGGGTTAAGCCCAAGTATGTGAAAAACCCAAACGGTATGAATCCTCTCTCCTTCAGATCCAGATTAAACAAACTCCAAAGGTGGGCCTCTTTTGGCAACTCAATGAGTGTAAGCAAATCGGGGATGTTTCCAGAAATCTCTCTGAGGGATCTATCAAAGAACCGACTGGAAACTAAACTCCTCCATTTTTCATGCGACAAAATTCTAGCGACGTGATAGAAGAAAATGTTAGAACTGCAATAAGTGGTGAAGCCAGAAGCACCCTCTAAATGGCCCACTACTTTGGGGTACAATTTGCAGCTTCCGACCAGATTGTGATGGCGTGTTTCGAGAATCTGGAGGCTGAGGACTAGTAATTCCTCAGACCGGTATGTAATATTTCTAATTTGTGTGTTAATATTTTGTTTGGATGAATTGTGTTCTCTTGTCTTAGAATGTTAGGGGATTGGGTAAGCCTGATAAAATTCGTGTGGTTTCAAAAGTAATTGCAAAGAGCAAGGCAATCGTGGTGTTCATAAAAGAATCCAAATTGCAAAATTTTAAGCCTCAGCAAACCAATCGTTTGAAAGGATCGAGGTTTGAGCTGGTTTATTCTCTATTTTCTGGTGCTGTTGGAGGTTTGATTTCGATGTGGAATCCAAACGTGTTTTGTGAAGAAAGATCTGTGATTAGTGAGCATGCAATTGTCATTATTGGTACCCTATCTAAATTCAAGTCGAGGGTAGCCCTTATCAACGTGTACGCCTCAAATGACCAACAAGAAAGGAGAATTTTTCTAGAGTCGATATCGGGTCTCATTTCCTCTTTTTAGTTGCCAGTTTTGATTGCCGGAGACTTCAACACAGTGAAGACAAGCAAAGAAAGGGTTGGAGTTGCTGACGATAAAAGATCAATGTCGGTTTTTTTTGAGTTCATTCAAACTAATGGTCTCATCGATTTACCTATGAAAGGATACCCTTTCACATGGATTCGTAGTGGAACTTATTATGTGGGGAGTAGACTCGACAGATTTCTGCTGTCTCCAGAAGTGCTGACTTGCCTTCCAAATCATGTTCAAAGATCCCTTTCGAGAAGCTTATCGGATCATTACCCTGTTCTACTAAAGGAGGAAAAATTCTTTTATTTCTGGCAGACCTTTCAAGTGGTTTAGTCACTTGGTGGAGCTTGTAAAGGAGGGGTGGCTCGTAAAGCTCAAAATCAAGGTGCTGGGAATTGCCTAAGACAAATTAAAGCCGTAATAAAGTCTCGGGCAAAGGAGAAAAAAGTGAGAATTTGCAACAACATAAATGAAGTTGAAGAGAAGATTGCAAGCTTGGAAACCATGCTTCTTAGTAACGGGGATAACCAAGCCATTTCGAATGAAATCAGAATGTTACAGGTAGAGTTATGGGCCAAATATAGAATTGAAGAAAGAGAATGGCTCCAAAATCGCGGTTAAAATAGTTCAAGGAGGGGGACAAGAACACTAGATTTTTTTACATATCCGTTTTCCTTAGAAAAAGTGAATCAAATCAATTTGATCAAGGTAGGAAGTGTGACCCTTGAGAATCAAGTGGAAACCGTAGAGGCTTTTTTGAAGCAGTTTAGAGCATTTTATAATGAAAAGCCCACCATTCCTTTAGTTTCCCTTGATATTCCCTTGAATCAACTAAGTTCGGGGTCAGTAAACATGCTTGAAGCTCTTTTCTAGAGCGAGGAAATTTGGGGTGCAATTAAATCAGCTGACAGGTCCTGTGCCCCTAGACCGGATGGCTTCAATCTATGTTCTTTTAGAAATTTTGGCCTGTTCTAAAGACTGAGGTGATGTTGTTTTTTGATGAATTTTACAATGGGAGAGTATCAGATAAAGCATTCAACCACTTCTTCATCACTTTAATTCCTAAAAATGCATCGCCAGTGGGCATAGAGGATTATAGACTCATCTCTTGTGTCAGTTTGGATAAAATCCTCGCTCGAGTCCTATCGAGGCAATTATCAGCGTGCATTAGTGAGGTTGTCGGTGAGTGCCAATTTGCTTTTACCTCTGGAAAGCAAATCACAGACTGTTCTCTGATAGCTAATGAAATCATGGATGACCTTAATCAAAAGAAAAGGAAAGCTATTGTACTCAAAGCAGACTTCTCGAAAGCATACGCCACTGTAGATTGGAGAAATTGGATCAAAATGTGCACATCTTCAACATTAATATCAGTTCTAGTGAATGGAAGGCCATCGAAACTTTACAAACCAGTAGGGGGTTAAGGCAAGGCTGCCCGTAATCCCCTTTGTTGTTCAACATTGTTGGAGAAACACTAAGTAATCTAATCCAAAAATCGACAGATTTGGGTTTCATTAATGGAGTTCGGGTTGGTCAAAGCAACTTGCGAATCACCCACTTACAATTCGCGGACGACTTAGTTGTTTTTGTCGAAGCCAATGAAGAACATGTGCTCAACATTAAGAGGTTACTCAAAATTTTTGAATTAATGTCAGGCCTAAAGCTGAATGTGAAGAAGACGAAGCTGTATGGGGTTAATATTAAGACCTCCCAGTTGCATGAATGGGCGAATAGAATCAAATGTTACTGTGATCGGTTTCCAACCACTTATTTGAGATAACCCATTGGTCACTCTCGTAATTCCCAAGCCTTATGGAAGCTTATATTCGACAAAGTTTTATCCAGACTTGATTCCTAGAAAGGGCATCTCCTAGCGTTTGGAGGGTGTATCACATTGTTCAGGTCAGTTCTTTCTAATTTACCAGTGTATTATATGTCTATGTTTAACATGCCAATTGCAGTGGCAAACTCCCTTAATAAAAGAATCGCGAATTTCATTTGGGGATCGAATTCGCCAAGATCCATCTATTAGATCAAATAGGATCAAATTTGAAAACCAATCTCTCATGGCGGTTGGGATTTTTTGATCTGAAACTAAAGAATAGAGCCTTGTTGAACAAATGGCCGTGGAAGTACGAACTCGAGGCTGAATGCCTATGGAAGAAAGTCAGAGACGAGAAATATGGTTACGACCCTAACCAATTGTTGCCAAAGAAGGTAAATAGAAGGATTGGATCATGGATATGGAGAAGCATCACTCGACCAAAATCTGATTTAGAGGACCACTTCACTCAGAACATTAGATATGTCTTCGGGGATGGTAAATCTTCAGATTTTTGGGAGGATCCTTGGACGGAAGTCTCATCCCTAAGAATCTCTTTTCCTAAAATTTTTGCACTCTCAATGAAAAAGAAAGGTAAAGTCTGTGAGTATGGGTCAGTCGAGAACGGGCTATGGAAGTGGAATTTTGCATTGAGGAGGCCTTTGTTTTGTTGGGAAATTGAAACGTGGAACAATTTCATGGTAGTGATCAATAGAGCGTGTGATAGTTCATATCAGTCTGATAGAATTGTGTGGTTGGGGTCATCATCGGGGCTTTATAAAGCCAAGGACTTCTGTGAAAAAGCATCTACCATTGGTTTGGAAGAAGGCAAACTTTAGAGATAGGTTTGGTCGAAGTTTGTGCAATTTAAGTTCACGCTTTTGTGTGGAAAATCATGTACGAAAGAATTCCTACTCTGGATGAATTACTAAAGAGAGGTGTCTCGGTTTCGGATTCATCTGTATGTGTGTTATGTTCTAAGGCATCCGAGTCCATAAACCACATTTTCTGTCACTATAAAATCACAATGCGAATATGGCAAAAATGGTGGTGTAATTTTAATCTTAAGCTAGTCATGCCTGGGGATTTTAGATCCTTCTTTGTCCTTTGAGAATCCCAGCCTATACATCCGGGTAAAAGAACAATATGGAGCATTGCTTTCTTTGGCATTATTTGGACAATTTGGTTATATCGGAATGAGTGTGTGTTCAAGAACAAAAATATATCCGTGTCACAGATTTACGAGACTACACTTCTAAAGATTGGTCATTGGGTTAAGTGTAACTGGCCACGATCCATCCTTTCCTTTTGGATTTTATTCATTCTCCTCATAAAGCCATCGTCATTCTTGATCAGAACAAAAGGCCGGTGCTGTACAGTTGGTCAGCCCTCCCAGGGGTTACTTAAAGTTCAATGTTGATGCAACCCGTAAGAAGAAGCTTTGGGAGAGCCGGAATAGGTGGTATTTTAAGAGACGAAAGGGGCAAATGGTTCAATCGATTCTTCAAAGCAGTTGGCCTTTCCGATCCTACTTATGCATAACTAAAAGGTATTTTGGAAGCTTGTCTAATTTTTGCTTCTTTGGTCTGGGCGAGTTTCTACAAATTAATTGTGGAATATGATAGTCAACTTTCAGTGAATTGGATTCAAAAACCACCCCTGAACCTTTCTTCTTTACCGTTGAGCGATGCAACTCCATTATTAAAACACAGGGTTGGCAGATCCAATACGTCTATCGTGAGACAAATTGTGAAGCCCATTTGTTGGCAAAACAGGGGATCGATTGACAGATTGAACTTCTGGATTTGTTTCCTGAGCAAGATCAAAGGTGATGATCATGACATTTGAAGAGGCGTTTGGTTCAAGTGTAATAGTGGTTGCTTTTTGCTTGTAATGAACCTGTCCTAGTTGTAGGGAAACTCAAGGGTGTACTCGGTTACATATGCAAGATCAAGGATAGTGTGTTTCTGGTTTTGTATTTGTATTGATGTTTTCCGAACGCGTTTTGCGCTTCTTCAATAAACTTGGGCACTCTTTTCATCTATTAGGTTTAGAGGGATTTTTAACTATTTTCTTTAAAAAAAAGATTAGTCAGCCAATGAATTGGATATTAGTTGTTAAATAATTTTTTTATTTATCAATTTTCATTACATATTATGTGATTATGTAACATCCCTTTTTCCGTATCCGTATACTGGGTACGAGTCGGAATGTTACTACTTCTTTAATCTAAAACTCATGGTAATTTAAAATTTTCAGAAAATTTTTCGATGGTCACCCATCTTAAAATTTCTCTAGCCCAAGCACGCTTAATTTTTTTTTAAAATTGACTTAAATTATTTGTTCGAGTTTCAATCATAAACCAATTATCTTAGCATGCAACTCATCACTTAAGGTTATTCTTAACTTTGAATCTTTTCAGAAATGCCACTTATTTTGAAACCATAACGAACTTTAAAGGTTAGGCACACTCAAATAGATTTAGCAAGTATACATGCCACTATAATAATCAAACTTTAATTAAGATGTCATTACTGTGTTTACCTGTTGAGCTTTCCAATATTGATGCAATGTTTTTCTCTCTCTGGATCTTGATTTATCTACGTGTGTACAATCAAACACACGCTAAGTACGAACTTAGTGAGACAATAAAGGAAGTTAATAACAATAATTTAAATTTTATTCAATTTCATAGCTACATTTATATAGCATGATTTATGCCAATGCATCAACTTTCACATTGCATTATTAATTATTTACTGGATGCCAATGTCATAAGATTTTCATACTTGCCGGGTTATCATAATATGCCGTATGTGCATAAATGCATCATGATCACTAGATAAGTATACCATCATACTAATCATGTATCAAAATAATATAAACCAGATATAAAATTTCTTATCGATATACTTGCCATTTGCCCCAGATTGTTCATATAAATCGAATACTCGAATATACACTAACCTGTTTACTATTTATTATCCATTTATTTATAGCCCAAACTAAACCTTGAGGATCATGGGCACGCGAGTCAAATATGCACGGAAGTGCTCCCGATTTCTGCACATTTATAAGGCTGTGCTAACCTCCCGATTTTTCGCACGTTTATAAGGCCGTGCTTACCATGCACTAAGTGTCCTTTACGTACACTATGATGCTATCCCGATTTCTCGAATATGCAGCGTGCTGCTGGACTCTATGGCATGTCAATTATACCCTGTCCCTCAATGACTTATTTGGGCATAATTTCCGCATTTATTTCATCCATGGCAATGTATATCAATATAATTTATTATTGGCAGTTCATACTCGAAATAACATTCATAGAATAACATCATATATAACTAGTGATCCATGCATTTATATTCAATCTTTGACATATTTAAAATATGTCAATCATATGACCAATGACATAAATATCATGCCAATATATAAACCAGGTAGACTTATCGCAAGTCTTCCCAATGATGTATAAAACATCTATGTATCATGTTATGTATGCATTGCACTCACCTGGGCCATTTATTAGCATGGCTCACGGAATCTTACTCGATTCTTTCTTTTATAGAGCATCGAATCTTCTTTGATTCGGCCTTGACTTCATTAATCACATGAATAAGATAAAATATTTGTTAGATTTAAATCTAACAATAGCTTAAACACGCTGTCTAATATAATCATTCGAATATAAAATTTCCAAATATTTTTCCTTTCTTCCTTGTACTGTTCAAAAACTCATTATAGTCCTTAGTGACCAATTTGAACTTCCAATAATTCTTTCGAGCTTGCTAACTCACATTTAAATATAAAATATTTCAAATTCCATTTTCTAACTGCTTGCGCTACCTTCAAAGATTTACTTATACCGAGCAGAATACATACTGATCTTAATTTCCTTTATACTGGAAAAACTAGATTCGATAACGGTTCTAACGATATAATCCAAAAAAATTAATAAAATCTACAAAAATTATGAAAATTCTTCAAACTCCCGTCACAGATCTGTCCTTACAGAATATGCTCTATAAATTTTCTGACATTCATTTGATTAAAATTCATATTTTAACTCGGAACTCGAAATCAGTTTCCGTTTGTTGGAAATGAAACTAGATGAACAAATCTTTACAACGGTATAAAATTCATCATCTAACCATTTTTGTAGAATTTATGGTGAATTTTCGAAGTCACTGCCAAAATTCAATCTTCTACATAACTTTCCATAATAAACTTCTAATTTATACTCACTTCTTATTTTTCTACTTGTCAATTTAGTCCCATCACTTGCTTTAAACCATCAATTCATCATCTTCTTCATTAAATAATTATTCAATATAATTCCCTCTAATTTTCTTTCTTTGCCCAAAATAGTCACTAAAATGCAAATGTAAGGATTCAAACTTCATAACTTTGTAATTTACTCCTCAAATCAACACTACTACCTTAATTCTATTATTTTAACTAAAAATCAGATTTGATCCCCATCCAAGAATTCCTTTCCTATTTGGTCACTTGATTTTGACAAATTGTCAAATGGTCACTAATTTGATTCAAAATAGGTTTAGCATTCTAACATCAATTTCACATCTCCAACATCATTAATTACATAAATACACTCCAAATTCATAAAATTCAAATTTGGTCCCTTAACTTTGAAGCTTGCCGAATTGGTCCCTATATATTTAACTTAGGGTTTTACTTCCAAACAACAAATCAAGCTTACTAGATCATTAATTCAACATCATAAACCCTAAGTTAGACTTAAATCCATAAACCATAATCTTCTCCATAGAAACCAAAATATGTATGGTTTAAATCCTAACTCAATAACATGATTTTAACATCATATAAGCTTGATTCCAACTTAAATTCAACCATGGAATTATAAAATCTCAAAAGCCCCAATTTTGTTCATAAACCCTAATTTCCTTCTCATGAAAAATTCTCTTCAATCAAGCATGTATTCCATGAATTAAATACATCAAAAGATAGAGCTTGAAGAGTAGAATAACTTTGCAGTTCGAAAGATTACCTGAAAATTGAGTTTCGGGGCTTGAATCGAGCTTGGAATTTCTCCCATTTTTCCTTTAATTTTCAAAAATGGAAGATGAAGAAAGCTTCATCTCTTTGGCCTTTTAATTTTCAATCCCTCCAATTATGCCACTTGTATTTTATAAATGAATTTTAAATTCTTTCAAATAGGGAAATTACAAAAGTGCCCTTTTATCCAACGATTGAGATTGATTTTATCATCAATCAAGGGTCAAGATTTAAAATTCAAATTTATTCTTCCAAAAATATCCCTTGTATATTTCAAAATTGCCATCCCTGCCAAAAGACCGATTTTCCCTCCAACTAGTCTTTATTTACTAGTTTGTTTCAAATTTGCCATCCCTGCCAAAAGACCAATTTTCCCTCCAACTAGTCTTTATTTACTAGTTTGTTTCAAAATTGCCATTCCATTATAATCTAACTAAATTAATTTCTCCTCAACCGGCCACCATTCCATAAATATCATTTTATGATTTTCCAAGGATTATGGAACAGCCTCTAAAATTTCATTTCAATCCGATTTCCCGATATTCACAAATTACTTCTACTACGATTTTACCTTTACTGAGCTATCGGATCTATTATGAAAATTCTATATTTCCATAATATTCCCCGTATCATCATCCTTCATCCAATGACCTAAATTTAAATCTCGAGTTAGTAGTTTACCAACTTTGCCCTTATGATTTTCCTAAATTACGATCTTGCCATTTTTCATCTAACGGCTCATATTTAGAATGTAAAATCAACTTAAATCCAAGGGTTCATATTCTTCCAACACAAAGAAAATATCTCAGACATGTAAAAAGACAAAATCAATCGTGGCTTATCATCCTTCAAAATATCCTGGATATTCGATTCGATTCGATTATCCGAATATTCTTCCAAACTTTATCGCTTTATAGCCAATAATACAAACTCCGTATGAAAAATTCGGGTAACACTAGAACGTCATTCTTGGGGGTAAACTATTCAGTTACATGGTTAAAATACACAACTTTTGAAAGTTATACTTTGGTCCCTGAACTTTTCCAAAGTTTTTACTTTAACCCCTAAACTTTCAGAATTTACATTTTGGTCACTAACAAAAAATTTGGGATATTACAGATTAAGTGGGTTGGTGAGGGCGTAGGAAATGGGCGTTTAGTGGGATGATCAATTGATCATGTTGGAAAATCAAAGATTATTTCCACAATAATCAAAGCCATAACATATATAAGTGCCTAATAAAGCCAAGTGGTATTAATAAATAAATAATTTTGGTCCGACAACTAAGCCTTTAGTAGGCTAATTCATTTTTTTGACAAAAAGCTGTAATACCCATTTTTTTTTTCCGGGTCCCAAATTATATTCGAACTATCTACCCTATTTAAACCAAGTTCCCAAAAATATATATAAAAAAAATAAAAAAGCAAGGCATGGTCTCCACGCAGAGAACCATGCCCTGCCACCCATGCTTCACCCCATATGCTTGCCCCATGCCTTGCCCCATGCCACCCCACGCCATGCTTTGTTTCCCCACAATTCACTCAACCTCACATTATTTTCATTCCCCCATCACCCCCTTTAAAATAACCACAAAAGCAAATGAAAGGGGGACCTGGCCATTTTCAAGCACAATTAGAAGGGAGCTCACGGGAGATTGAAAAGAGAGAGAGAGGGAGCCGGCCTTTGATTCTCATTTTGGTGAGGGGAGCTGACGACAGGTTGAAAAAAAAGGGGATGGACTCTCATATTTTTTTGGTTTTGGGGAAGATACCACAGATTGGAAAGAAAAGGAGAAAACTCACTATCATATTTAGGTTTGGGTATTTATTTTTTGGTGTATGTTTGTGGTATAATCTTTTTTTATGATCTAATAGAAATTATGTTTTATTATTCTTTTATTTATTTTTAGTTCTTACGTTTTTTTTTTGTTCATATGTTTCTATATCTTGTTAGAATGTGTTTAGATTAATTTTTGGTGGTTGTTTAATATTTTTTTATCTTCTCATCTCTAAATATGTGTTTTTTTTTATCATGATTCGTATTTGTTTTATTCTCTTATTTGTTTCTACATGTACGGTATGTATGTATATCTTTGTTTTTGATATGATTAATATGTGGTTTTGTTGTAATATTTCTTTTATTTGTTCTTGTATGATTGTTTCTATGTATATACATATATATTAATATTCCTTGGTATTTAGCATGTTATGTGTATCATTATATACTCTATATGTAGTTTACGTGTATATATATATATATATAGGGTATTATATTATAGATGTAGCTTGTATATATTATATAGATATGGTGTTTGCATATACTGCTTTTATGTTCTTTTATATATATATATATATAATATTTTTTTTATATATAGTTTAATAGCGTTTAAGATTTGTAGTTGTTGTTGTTATTATTATTATTTCCTAAAAAAAATCCGCAAATCTTTCTTATTCTTTTTTAGCTATTCAAGTTTTGCTTTATTCCTTTTTAGTCATTAAATGCCTATTTTTGTACATAATTAAATGCGGTATTTTGACCTATTCTAAATCATTGTTTTCCTTTTAATTACCGTGTATTTATTTTCTATATTATATATATATATATATATATATTAATGTTTTGTAAATAATATATGATATTATATAGTACCATTAACATATACGTAGCATTATGTATTTTTTGTATATATGAATTGCATTGGTTTTTTTTTTTATATTTCACATTACTGTTTTTTATGCTTTATATATATTCAAATAAATTGTCAATGCGGTGCCCTTTTATTCGAGCGTAAACGTGGCCAGTATCAAGCGTAGTGATGGTGGTCTTTCGGTTTACTCTCAAATAATAGGGCCTTTAAAATTTACTCGCGCTTATAACCAAATTTTAATTTAATCATCACTTTAATCCGTAAAGTTTAATATTAACAAAGCGGCAATTATTAAAGTACCAATTTTGGGCCGTGTAGGGGTGCTAATCCTTCCCCACCCGTAACCGACTCCTGAACCCTACATTTTAAAAATATCTGGTTTTATGGTGCCCGACCTACCTTAGTGGCCGGTGGTGACTCCATTTTTAAAATAATACGGTTCTTTTCTAAAAACCCTAATGGAAGACATTTTTTAAAATACCCAAACACCTTAAAATCTCGTTTTTAGCGAAAAAGGATCGCTACAAATGGCGACTCCGATGGGGACATTTTTTGGTTTTCAAAAATAAAAGAGAGTCGAGCTTTTTAAATAATTATCGCTTTACTAATATTGGAAATTCTGGATTAAAGTGACTATTAAATTAACATTTGGTCATAATTGTGCGTTTATTTTAACGCATTTAAAATTTGGCATATAAACACGTCCTTTTAAGTGGGGGGAAAACGCTAGTGCTTTCGTGTGTATATCGTTCCTCCGTATGGGCCTAGCAAGTACCTTCGGGGCTCGAGTACCTTATGCTTTCGTGAGGATATTGTTCCTTCGCATGGGTATAAGCGAATGGGTCCCCCTAAGTTGAACTCGGTTGAAAGGAGCCTATAATGGGTGATAACTAGGGGCCTTGCTACTCTTAGTAGGGGAAAACAAGGATAATTCGAGTACCTCTTAGCACCAAAAATGCATGTAGAGAATATAGAAAGCCCACCCTTTTAGAGCCATGCGGATAACTTAGGTGTTTTAGATGTGATAAATAGGATTGCTCTGCTTGTTGCCTTATCTACTTCGCTTTTTATTTATGTATCTATTGAGTTTATTCGGTACTAACTTATTTCTTTTTTTGTTTTGTTTTTTTACTTTACACATACTTTTGTTGCATTAGCATTGCATGACATAAAGGCATTGGTTCAAGTGGTTTGCCCGAGCAGAAATCTTTGATTTTCACCCTATTTATTTTAATTTATTCATTTGATTATTTTCAAATTGACCCATTTTTGTGATCACATTAAATCTGTTCACTTTGGCATTCACTCCATGGCATATCATAACATTCTTGTACTGGTTCTAAAAAAAACTATCATCAGGAGAAAATCTAGTACCCTAGATATCAAGGCAATATTCAAAGTTTCAAATGAAGCCCGTGAGTTCAAAAGTTGAGCCACGAGAACCATTTTTGAATCAGTACTTTCGCATCTAAGACATGCATCTCTCATCTACATGCATACATTTTGAGAATTTTAAAGTCGCCCCCGGGTTACTCAATTAGACACAACAAAGTTGGTCGATCTAGTACTTTACAAGAACCTCTACAAGAGCCCCAATCTTAGGGCATATTCGAAATTGTCTGCTGCAAACAACATGCTTCCGACAAGGCTTCAATATTGGGGGCATTCTCCATCAAGGTTTAGAAACAAGCATTCGATAGTTACATATCATCACCGTTCTGCATTGATCCAAAAGAGACGAGTTGCCACAAATCAACACAGTAAATTTGTGAATCCAATTCATGGGGCAACGAAATCTACACTCAAAGTTTCAAATTCACCACAAGAGCAGTTTTAGACTAAAAGCGTGATTTGACCAGTCAAGAGTCAAGGGCATCCCTTTGGGGGCAAAAGGAAAGGAAATCATATCACATTCATGCATTTAGTTGCATTCATCTTGCATTGGACCATTTTTGCATACGTCACACATTTAGATTAAGTGTATATTCCGTAGTCACCATGCACCTAGGGTAGACGCATGCATTTAGGCATAAAATTCATGCATCCATTTTTGCTTACAAATAGGTTCAACAAAGCGACTAAACATCCTCAACGTGGGGGCAATCACAATGGCCAACCTTAGTCTTGGAAGAGGCCAAACACAGGAAAAAATGCTGAAACATCTAAATAAAAGGTACCAGCAACAAAATTTTGGAATATTTATTGATTAATATTTTTTTCTCATTTTCAGGTCACAACTCGCCGCCAGTAGAACAACAAAAGTAACTTTTTCAGATCTTACCTTCGTCATTGGTGATAGACCAACATTTCCAGATTTTGCTTTACCGTTAATGGTGCAGCAGTTTAAATATTTTGAAGATCTCGCTTCTCCGTTGATGGTGCAACAGATCCAAACCTTCTTCCAGATCTCGCTTTACCGTTGATGGTGTAGCAGATCAAATTTTGAAGATTTCGTTTCTCCGTTGATGGTGCAACAAATCAAATTTTGTCAAGGTCTCATTTTTCCGTTGATGGTACAACTAGACCAAATTTCTTCCTCGAATCTTGTCTCATTCTTATAGTTGTAGGTAAAAAATAAAAAAGAGAGCAAAAAAATTCAAAAAAAAAATTGAAAAAGAAAGTTCGAAAAAAGGAAAAAATCAAAATTCAAAAAAAAAAAAAAAAGAGAGAAAAAAATCAAAAATGAAAAATCAAAAGAAAATTTATCAACATTCATCACCCGATCCTGTCCCTCCGTTGATGGTGTGGCTGGGGTCCAAGTTGCTGAAATCCAGTCCTGCTCCTCCGTTGATGGCGTAGTAGGATCCATATTGCTGTTATTCGATTCTACTTCTCCGTTGATGGCGTAGCAGGATCAAAATGCTGAAGTTCGATCTTCTCTCTCCGTTGATGGTGTGGATAGATCCAACTTTATAAACTTTTGATTCTGCCTCTTCGTCGGTGTTGTAGCTGAACCAAATTTGCCAAATTCTGATCATGCTTCTTCGTTAGAGTCGTAGCTTGATCTTGAAATAACAACTCTCTGATCCTGCCTCTTCGTCGGTGTCGTAGTTTGATCAAATCTCTAGATCTTGCCTCTTCGTCGGTGTTGTAGCTTGGTCAAATTTAACTTTCGGTTCTGCCTCTTCGTCGGTGTTGTAGCTAGACCAAATTCACTAACTCTTGATCATGCCTCTTCGTCGGTGTCGTAGTTGGATCCACATTACTAACTTTAGACCATGCCTCCTCGTCAGTGTTGTAGCCTGGTCGAAATTTACTAACTTTTAACTTTTTATTTTTATTAAAAAGAAGGAAAGAAAAAAAGAAGAGAAGAGAAAAATAAAAAATGAAAAAGAAAAAAAAGGAAAAAAATTAAGATGAGCTTCTAATACTTCGATCCTGCATCTCCGTCATAGTTGTAGCTGGATCAAATCCTCAGACCATGCCTCTTCGTCGGTGTTGTAGCTGAACCAAATTTACTAACTTCCGGTCTTGCCTCTTCGTCGGTGTTGTAGCTAGACCAAAATTACTAACCATAGATCCTGGCTCTTCGTCGGTGTTGTAGCTGGATTAACATTACTATCTTTAGACATTGCCTCTTCGTCCGTGTTGTAGCTTGGTCGAAATTTACTAACCTTCAACTATTTATCTTTATTAATAGTAAAAAAACAAAAAAAAAAAAAAAAAGAAAAAAGAAAATTCAAAAAAGAGAAAAAAGCAAAAAAAAAGGCAGAATAAAGAAAAAGAAAGAAAATCAAAATGAGCTTTCAATCATTCGATCCTGCCTCTTGTCAGAGTTGTAGCTGGATCAGACATTAGAACTTTCGTCCATCAATCATGCCGCTCTGTCAGTGTTGCAGCTGGATCAAATTTTGCAGACCCTACCTCTTCGCCGGTGTTGCAGCTGGGTCGAATTTTCTTTAGGTAATATCTCATCATCAATAAGGTAGTGAGTCGCACTCATTTTGCTTCCCCAACAAGCAACTCCCATTTTGAAGATTCTTGCTTCCTCCAAGAGTGAAAAAGTAGATCCGTCAAGTATAAAAAAAGAAGATATGCACCGAAAAGAAAGAAGATCTACCGAAGAAAGAAGACATGCATCAAAAGGAGATAAGTTTAGCCAAACCGGACAAAAATGGTTATTCTCTTGTCTTTGCTCTATTCTTGTTACACAACAATGAGCAAAGAGAGGCAGCTTGTAATACCTATTTTTTGTTCGGGCCCCAAATTATATTCGAACCATCTACCCTATTTAAACCAAGTTCCCAAAAAAATATAAAAAATAATAAAAAAGCAAGGCATGGTCTCCACGTAGAGAACCATGCCCTGCCACCCATGCCTCACCCCAATACTTGCCCCATGCCACCCCACTCCATGCTTTGTTTCCCCACAATCCACTCAACCTTACATTATTTCCATTCCCCCATCATCCCTTTTAAGATAACCACAAAAACAAATGAATAAGGGGAGCCGCCAATTTTCAAGCACAATTAGAAGGGAGCTCACGGGAGATTGAAAAAAAAAGAGAGGGAGCCGGCCTTTGATTCTCATTTTGGTGTGGGGAGCTGACAGCAGATTAAGAAAAAGGGGAGGGACTCTCATATTTTTTGGTTTTGGGGAAGATACCACAAATTGGAAAGAAAAGGAGAAAACTCACTACCATATTTAGGTTTGGGTATTTATTTTTTGGTGTATGTTTGTGGTATAATCTTTTTTTATGATCTAATAGAAATGATGTTTTATTAGTAATCTTTTATTTATTTTTAGTTCTTACGTTTTTTATGTTCATATGTTTCTATATCTTGTTAGAATGTGTTTAGATTAATTTTTGGTGGTTGTTTAATATTTTTTTATCTTCTCATCTCTAAATATGTGTTTTTTTATCATGATTCGTATTTGTTTTATTCTCTTATTTGTTTCTACATGTACGGTATGCATGTATATCTTTTATTTTGATATGATTAATATGTGGTTTTGTTGTAATATTTCTTTTATTTGTTCTTGTATGATTGTTTCTATGTATATACATATATATTAATATTCACTGGTATTTAGCATGTTATATGTATCATTATATACTCTATATGTAGTTTACGTGTATATATAGGGTATTATATTATAGATGTAGCTTGCATATATTATATAGATATGGTGTATGCATATACTGCTTTTATGTTCTTATATATATATAGCATAGTTTTTTATATATATAGTTTAATACCGTTTAAGATTTGTAGTTATTATTATTATTATTATTATTATTATTATTATTTTTCCTAAAAAAATTCCGCAAATCTTTCTTATTCTTTCTTAACTATTCAAGTTTTGCTTTATTCCTTTTTAGTCATTAAATGCCTATTTTCGTACATAATTAAATGTGGTATTTTGACCTATCCTAAATCATTGCTTTCCTTTTAATTACCGTGTGTTTATTTTCTATATTATATATATATATATAATGTTTTGTAAATAATATATGATAGTATATAGTACCATTAACATATACGTAGCAGTATGTATTTTTTTTGTATATATGAATTGCATTGGTTTTTTTTATATTTCACATTCTGCTTTTTATGTTTTGTATATATTCGAATAAATTGTCAATGCGGTGCCTTTTTATTCGAGCATAAACGTGGCCAGTATCAAGCGTAGTGAAGGTGGTCTTTCGGTTTACTCTCGAATAACAGGGCCTTTAAAATTTACTCGCGCTTATAACCAAATTTTGATTTAATCGTCACTTTAATGCGGAAAATTTAATATTAATAAAGCGACACTTATTAAAGTACCAATTTTGGGCGGTGTGGGGTGCTAATCATTCCCCATCCATAACCGACTCCCGAACGATACATTTTTAAAATCTCTGGTTTTATGGTGTCCGGCCTATTTTAGTGGCCGGTGGCGACTCCATTTTTAAAATAATACGGTTCTCTTCTAAAAGCCCCAAAGGAATACATTTTTTAAAATACCCAAAAAACCTCAAACACCTTAAAACCTCGTTTTTTGGCGAAAAAGGATCGCTACAAAAGCTAATTCATCTTTTGAGTTCTACAATAAAACATCTCCTAATATGTGCCCTTGTTATCCGTTTTTAATTCAAATAATAAAGGTTTAGTAGTTTTGTGGTTAAAAAAATGAGTTTCAAATGTTGCGGAAAATGTAGTTTATTACATGTTTAAATACCTTGCACGAGTTTTAGTTAAAATATATTTTGATTATCAGTTCGATTAAACATTGTAATGATTTGTTCTAATTATAATTATTCAAATATTATATTCAAATATGATTATACTCATAATTTTGTTCAAAACTATGACTATACTTTTTGAATTGAAATCTGCTAGTTTTATTGAACGATGGTATATCCAAAATTACAATAAACTTTACATTATAGTAAACAAAAAATATAATCTGGACATATTCTTATAACCATTGAAACAAAAAAATAGTGTCTCGAGATCATAAGATGATCATACAAGGAAAAGGTAAAAACTCAACCCAAAGACTTGAAACAAAATATAGATACAAACATCACCAAAGATCAATGACGAAAGGTAAAACCATAAACAAACAACATAAAAACACATATTACAATAAGACACGTTGACAACACAGTCATTACTACAACTCAATCGCGAACAAGAAACGATGATTGTGAGAGCGTATCCAAAATCCACTTCGAGAATCCAAAACAGGGAGACCAACGAGATAACTAAAAGAACGTCATCTTGATCAGTCGTGACAATGTTAAATCCAACTTTGATAGAAAACCAAATAAAAGAACTGTCAAACGGCCGATAATGATAAAAAAACGTGTCAAAATACAGAGAAAAACGTACCGAAAGGTAGAGTAAAACGTACCACAAAAGCAAACTTACTGATTCAAAACTAAAAAATACAATAAGAATAAGACAAACAATAAAAAATAAAAAATAATAAATTCCTACAGTCGGTTACCAACACCAAAATTGATGTTGCCGCTAACAAATAAACAATAATAATAAAAAAAGGAAATAGACGAGAGAAAACTGTGCTATAAGTGGTTTCCAAACTCAATGGAATGCAACTTTATTTTATGATTATACTTGTAATTTATTTATAACTTAAAAATCCATATTTTTAACTAAAATACCATTTTTTGGGGGAGGCTAAAGATTGCTATTACTTGGTTTTATATTCACATTTTAAAATCTATTGTCAACATAAATAATATAAAACCCTAGAAAAAAATGCAACATCAATTCAATACCAAACTACATATATAAATAAACCAAACTACCTATCAATAATGTGTTATTTTATGGAACCTACAGCTACAATACTGCCTTCTTTCATTTACTCCTTTTAGCCAATTTTTAAACGTTTTTAAATAAAATTTGAAATTGATGTTCCAAAATGGGTTCCAGTTTCAACCTTATTGTAATTTCTCTTCCTTCACATTATTATGATGTTCCACACTCTCATCTCCTTTTTTTTTTCTTTCTCTTTTCCCTTTTCCATTTTCCAATTTATTTCCATATTTCTCATGTTTAAATAAAATATATACTTACATATGAATACAATATTTAACAAATAATGATAATAAAAACAATATGATGCTAATAAAGTCTGAGTTGTATTGGTGTTGACGATGTCGAGGTCTTAAATTTTTAAGTGTTTAAATGTGAGTCTTACGTGCGTAAATACAATATGTGAATTTATATTTTAAATTTATTATGAAATTATTTTGATTTAGATTGAAATATATTACAATTATTAGTCTATATATTTTTATAATATAATAATTAAGTATTAACGAGCAAGCACATTTGGCTGGTTGGCCAAGTTGCTCATCATTGTTCCCTTATTTTCCTTAGGTCATGGGTTATAGACCCACTAAAAACATCCCTTCTTTTTCTTAAAGTATCATTTTCTTCTCCTCTAAGTAATATTAAAATTAAGATTTGTCAAAATAAATAATTAAATATCACCATTATTATAATGATATATTGGTTATTTATGTAATTTAAAATTATAATTGAGTGCATCCTTGAAAATTTTCAATCGCAAGAAAATTGCTACACTATGTGGCTTGGCATGTGGCAGTGGTCCTAGATACTTGTCTCCAGCATACAATAGAATAGAATATTTTGGATCCTCGTTTTCTGTCGTTAGTTTCATTTTCCCCAAAAGTAAATTAGTTTTTTTTTTTAATTTTATATGAATTTTTTGGGTTTCCAATTATAAATAAAAGTTTTTACCGAGCAGATCGACTTAAAGTTACTAGATTTTTTTTTATAGTAAAAAGAACTTTCATCACAGATTCAGATTCAATTCATTTAACTCTGGATAGTTCACAAATTATTTTACAATTAATAAGTCTTCAAATTATGTCGAGATTTTTAAATTAGTTCTTAAATTTTAAAATATTTTGATTGAATCTTTTAAACTATTAATATTATTTCAATCGGGTTTTCCAGTTAGTCTGATAATTTATTTACATGTTAAATGTCAACTTATATATGACGTAGAGTAAATTTAAAATACGTAGATCAAATTTTAAACATATTCTCACATGTTGTAATATTAGTTTAGATCTAACACGTGAAGGCCTCACAACATGTGAGAAAATGTTCAAAATTAAAACAGGAGGTATGGTTCTGAATGCCTTACAAGATAGAGATTTAAAGAAAAATAAAAAGAAGAGGGATCGAGCTTTGAGAAAGTAGAGGAGCAGAAGAAATTTGGATTCTACCGAGCTTTTTGAGAAATCCCTTAATGACTCAGACTTGGCCTGGTGGAATGCTACAACTTTGAAAGTAAAGAAGGCTATCGAGTTAGAAGAATCTCCAGGGATCAGGGCGACGAAAATGAGATAATTAAAGATCTTGCTATCTTAGAGGTGTTGTAAATTATTTTTGTCTGGATTAGACCAAAAATAAGCTCAATATCTCTATCTATTATGTTTAATTAAAAATTTTTTATTCAGTTCAAGCTGCCGCATTTACAGACTCAAAAACCAAGAAAGAAGTTGTTATTACCCGAAAAATTTTGATCTATAAAATTAATGTATTTACTTTTTAAAAATATTTAATATCTTTTTTTGTATAAAAAAACTTTTATCGAATGAAATTAAAAAAAGTAAAAAAGTTAAATTTCACGTGGCTAAAATTAGCCACGTCTCCCCAACCCCTTTTGGTGGCTATAAATAGCCATGGGAGGGCACCGATTCGGCAGCCACAATGGAAATTGGCTAAGACACAATTGGCAGCCAAAATGAAATGGCCATGGCCGTAAATGGCCGAAGCAAGCTTTGCTTGCAAGAGAGCAGTGCTCGGATTAAATTCCCGTAGTGGTTTGGTCAACCACCCAATCGGAGTCCCTTTTATGATCCGATCAAGTTAATTTTTGGGTTATGAGAAGATGGCATCGAAATTTTGATGGGAGTCGGTCAAAATTTTTCATTCGAGCTCTTAGTAGGGTAAAATTCGATCTTTATCTTTGTATTTATTTATATAATAATATATAGTTTTGTTGATTAGTTTTTATATTGGCATGTTTTTTTAATATGTTTTGTATATTATTTCACTTTTAATTTTTGCATTAATTTTTTACTTTCTTTAATTTCAGTTCTTTTTTATATTTGATGTATTTTATTTTTATTTTATTTGTGTAGTTTTTATGTATATTTGATAAGTATAACATATATATATGTATATATAATATGTGTAATATATATTATACTTATAATATATATATAGTATAATATTTGCTTTATATAGTATTTGTATAATATGTATATTTATATATAAGATATGTATAAAATATTATTTATGTATTTATGTTTATATATATATATAAAGATATATTGTCTATTATATAGTATTTTATTTGTTTTTATTTTATTACTTTATATTTACATTATTTATATTAACGTTATGTTATTTATTATTTTACATAAATATCGTGTATAGTATTTTGCCCCATTGTTCTGATATTTCTATTGAGAGTGTCATTTCGGCCATCCGAGTGTCATCACCTTTGAATGTCGTGAATACCAAGGCAAATTTAAACAGTTGCGCATGCATTTTGGGAATTAATTATTAAATTAAATTGAATTTTTTCGTTTTCCTTAATAAAAATAATGCGAACCCTTAAGTACCAATTTTGGGCGTAGTGGGGGTGCTAATCCTACCCCACTCGTAACCAACTCTTGAACCCATCTATGGTTTACTTTTCCGATGTTCGGTCTACCTTATCCAACTGACCGGTGGCGATTCTATTTTTTATCATTTTTTATTTAAAACACGAAGCCCCACTCTGAAAAACGGGTTTCCAGGTAAAGCCCGGACGAAAAGGTCGCTACAGCTTGGTGACTACGCTGGGGATATTTTTTGTTTTCAAATACAAGAAGGAGTTAGGCCTTAGTAAGGGTTCATATTGTAATTGTTAAGGAAAATTTAAATTCGATTTAATTTAATTTTTGAATTTTGGTTGTTTATAAACTGTCATCATATGTTAGCTTTAGAATCCTTAAGTGGGAGAGATTACTTCGCTTTGTGAGGTTTTCACCTCCGTCTAGTGTTGTAATATGCTCATGGAATCTGATCCTTATATTCCATGAGGTTTTTCACCTCCGTATGGTATAAAGGTCGTATTCCCCCGAATCGATGTCCCAACGACAGTTCGGGTACCCTTACTTTAGATCCCAAACCGCATATAATGAACCGTAGTATCCACCCTTTAACTAAGCTGCTACTATGCCCGTTTAGAAATAACCCTTTTTAAGGTTTTGCTTTGTTTGTTTATATTCTCTGTATATTCTAACTGCTTATTTTCTTCATTATTCACCATTTAATTCCTTTTATTTTTTCAATTATTTTATTGCACTGACTCATTTGCTCTGTTGTTTTTATTTTATTTTTTTCTGCATCCGCATTGCATGTCATGTCATATATAGGTGTTGATTCGAGATGAGCCCATTTTATAAGGCGTTCAGGTATAGAAGGGAAGTTCTGTAATGTCAAAAACGATAATGCTGCAGTATGGGGATGGTCCGAGCGTATACAGATGGAGAAGGAGATAGTCTGACAGTAGGATATGTATCAGAAATTAATGGGCCCACCTTGATAGTTTCCCAGCAAAATGACATTCAAGAACTGAGAGAGATATGGCAAAGTTGGGACTCGGGTATGAAGCAGGCCTTTCAAGGAGAATTCAGCGATATTGCCTTTTTGTTGGACGTTCAAACTAATATGTACATGTTTAGAGCCTTAACACAATTCTGGAATTCAGGTTACAACTATTTCACTTTCGGAAAAGGTAGATATGACCCCAACTATCGAAGAGTATACTGCTCTACTCCATTGTCTGGGAATCAAGGAGGGGAAGGTATACATCAACCCCAAGAACCCACCATCCTTCTAGAGAGTTTGATTAATGTCACCGGAATGAGCAAATAGTGGTTCTATGGAAAGATTTCGAGGAAAGGAAAGATCGACTGCGTTCTTGGAAACGCATATACATGGCCGAGGTTTATAATTCACCTGTTACTATGGGATACGAAGAGTGGATACTCGTCCGAATCAATGATTCCATCTTTCCTGCGAACCCAGGAGTTATCCAAACCTTGGAAAAACATATGGAAGACGCTCCCTCAGATTTGGAAAAGGCTAAGAGAGCCTATCAAAATAAAGTACGAGTTCTGGAAAAGCGTATCGCCGACTTAGAAGCAGCAAATTATCTAGCCTCGGTGGATGTAGAAAAATACCAGCGACAAGAAAAGGATATCTTAAAACAAAAGAAGATTCTCGAAGCAGACCATGAAGATTTGAGGAAAGATTTTTTGGAGCTAAAACGAAACCTGCGAAGGAATAACTTAGGCACCACCGTTAAAGAATTGACCACTAAACTGTTGAAAGAAAGAAAGAGGGCTGAAAGCTATGCTCGGAGATATGAAGTTGGTCAGAAATAGGTAGAAAAGAAAGGCAAAGGAGCTGGACACTATTACTTAGAAACTGGCCGACAGTCAGATTCAGAACCAGGAACTAAGGGCTTAGAACGAGGAATTTGAAGCTAAAATTTTGCAGTTGGAAGAACTTCTACTAGTGTATCACAATCAAGATAATGTTGCTGCCCTAAGCCTTGCATGAGAGAAAAAATGAGTTGCTCAAGGCCAAGGTCAACGAACTCGAGAACACTCTTCGTGACTACAAAGAGAGACGTGTCTTTTGAAGGAACCTTGTTGGAAGATAATCATCGAATAATATATGGACTGCAGTAGGCCGATCAGCTAATCCAAGATCAACATAGAGCAATGATAGACGTTATGGTACAAGCACAGAAGGTAGCCCCATACATCAAAGGTTTGGCCAAAGAAGCACATGAGCTACGTGCACATGTTAGTCCAGAATCATAGTTGGGATCCCGAGTGTGTACTCTGCTTCAAGAAGTTAAAACTTTAGGGATAAAAGCTAGTCGCTATCTATAAATGCGTTATCTTTGCTTTTTGTAATAAGACTTCTTCGTCTAATGAAAGTCTTTCTAAGGACTACTTGCGAATCAACACTGCATTTGCCTTCATTTTAACATAACATTCAACCATTTAGTTGTACATTATAATTTAGATACATTATTAAGAATAACTAAATTAATTGTGTAAATATCATGAAAGAAAGTTTAATCTCAAATTGCAATCATTCCACATCATTACGGTACCCGCTTGTAAGCAAAAAAATGGAAAACCGAGTGAGTGAACTAGAACAGGGCCAAAAGAACTTGGAAAACCGTTTGGATATGGCTGAACAAAACATCAGCAAATAGATCACCCAGTCACAAGCTGTAATTTTGGCCCAGATATATGCTTTGCTTAGAAAGGATAAAGATGATACCATAGAAGAGCCATAGGGTATTGCATCTCATATCAGGGTTCAGTCAGACACGCCAATCCCCGAAAGAAAGGCGCACATCAACACCACTGGGTATCCGCCAACCATCATGAAGGAGGGACCACCAAGAAACCAATCAATCTGGAAGCAGGCTATGAGGAAGAAGTGCCAAACCTCGACTTGGTAGAAAAGATCAGATCAAAAATAGAAAAAAATATGAAGAGAAATTTTGTCTCTTTGAAGAACAATTCAGAGCCATACAAGAGGCCAATTGGAACATATAACAGCTCCATAAAGAAGATCAGAGAACCTCAATCATTGGGGCATCGATATGATCATTAACCTCTATCCCCAAAGAAGGCCAAATACGCAAAAAATCTCAAAACATCCAGACAACAACGACAAAATTTTGAACCATTACTAATTGATGTTTTCTTTTGTGTTTAGGTCATGACTTTCAGCCATAAAGTGGCGAAGCCGATTTCTTTCATATTTGCCTTCATCAATGGTGGTAGTCCAACCCTGTTCAGGTATTGTCTCCCCGTTATTGGTAGTGGATCAACCCTACTGACTTCAAGCCTTGCCTATTCGTCGGTGCTTCAGCTGGGTCAAATTTACTCTTTCAGATTCGTCAGAATTAAAGTTGGATCAGACATAAGAATTTTCACCTTTTTATCCCTTCTCTTTGCTAGTGTGATGGCTAGATTAGAGCCATTTGGGCAAGACTGACAGAAAAGTTGGCGCAACGCGCTTAAACACTGCCAAGTTTAAGAAGTGGACAATTCAAATGTCCATCAAAAATTTATTTTTGTGAATGGTCGAATGAAAATAAATCATTTGAGAAAATCCAATATTATGATTGGTATAAACTGATTGTACCAGGAGAATAGTACAACTAGCCTAGAGCAAATGGCTACCGGTAAAGGCAACTCAAAATCGTTGATCCTTATATATTTGGAAAAAATACAAAAGAAATCTAATGGCAGAATCAATTGTTTAAAACCTTCATTCGATCCCTCTTCACTAGTGTTGTAGCTGGATCAAATATCAAGACCTTTATCTTTCGACCATGTCTCTTTGTTAGTATGGCGGCTGAATTAGAGCCATTTTGACAAGTCCAATAGAAATATTGGCGCAATGTGCTTAAACACGGTAAAGTTTAAGACAATGGAAAATTTAAATGTCCATCGAAAATATATTTTTACGAATGGTCGAAGGAAAATAAATTCTTTGAGAAAATCCAGTGTCATGATTGGTATAAACTGATTGTACCCAGGGAAATGGTACAACTAGCTAGAGCAAACGGCTATTAGTAAAGGCAACTCAAAACCGTTGATCCCTGTGCATTTGGAAAAAATGAAAAAGAAATCAAACCAAAGAATCAAGTGTTCAAACCTTCAATAGACTTTTCCTTTGCGTCAATCTTTCTCCAAATTTTGCTTACAAGAACAACAAAAAAGATCAAGTAAAGCCCAAGAAAGAAGTGGTGGTTAGAGCAAGAACCCTTACCCCAAACCTGACCGTTTAGCTTCAGAAGATGAAGAATTCTATACAAGAAGAACTCCCAGCTTGAAGGTTATATCTCCGGCCTTGATGAGGTTTCATACAGGAAGAACTTTAGCCTTACTTCTGGCTTTGATGAGAGTGAATGACTTTCAGCCCTACATCTCTGGCTTTGATGAGGATTTCATACAGGAAGAATTCTCAGCCCTACATCTCCAGCTTTGATGAGAATTCTATACAGGACGGATTCTTAGCCCTACCTCTAGTATTGATGAAGATTCTATACAGGAAGAACTTTCCAGTCTCAAAGCGAGTTACTCTTTTGTGCCTATGACGGTTAGAAATCGGGGCACTATCTAGAGATTTTTTAGACTTCAACTTTCAGAGAAGCAACAAAAATCTTTTAATCGACTTGTAACAAGATACCATTTCATGCCTATGATGATAAAAAATTGGGGTATGATCCAAAAATTTTCCAGTCTTCAACTTTTAAAGAAGTAGTAAAAATCATGTGGTAGTCTCAAAGCAAGTTACACTTTGATGTCAAGACGATCAGAAACTGGGGTGTCCTTTTAGTTTTCCGGTCTTCAGCTTTCAAGGAAGCAATGAAAATTATCTTGTAGTTTCGTAGCAGGATACCATTTTATGCCTATGACGGTTAGAAACCGGGGCATCCTTCAAGGTTTTCCAGTCTTCAGCTTTTATGGAAGCAACGAAAACCTTCCAGTAGTCTTGTAGCAAGATACACTATGATGTTAAGACGGTCAGAACTTGGGGCATCCTTTTAATTTTCCAGTCTTCAGCTTTCAAGGGAGCAGCAAAATTTTTTTAATAGTCTCACAAGCGAGATGTCATTTTCATGCCTATGACGATCATAAATTGTGGTATGATCTAAAATTTTCCAGTTTTCAGCTTTCAAGGAAGCAACGAAAATCATATGGCAGTCTCAAAGCGAGTAGCTCTTTTGTGCCTATGACGGTCAGAAACCGGGGCACACCATCTAGAGATTTTTCAAACTTCAGCTTTCAGGGAAGTAGCAGAAATCTTCTAGTCGTCTTGTAACAAGATACTATTTCATGCCTATGATAAAAAATCGGGGTATGATCTTTCAATTTTCCAGTTTTCAGCTTTCATTGAAACAATGAAAATCTTTCGTTAATCTTGTAGCGAGATACGCTTTCATGCCTATGACGATCAGAAATCGGGGCATGATCTTAAAATTTTCAAGTCTTCAGCCTTCTGGAAACAATAAAAATCTTCCGGCAGCAGGATATCATCCCATACCCATGACGATCAGAAATCGGGGTATGATCTTTAAATTTTTTGGTCTTCAGCCTCCTAAGAAGCAGAGAAGACTCGTGGAGGGCTCTCGACTCGAGGATTTTATCTTCTCAGCAGAGCACTCCAATTTGAAGATTTTGCCTCTAAAAGTAGTCGAGCGAATCAATTGAAGATTGAAAGAGAGTGGACAGTGGTCAGCGAAGAACCCTCAGCTTACCTAGACCAAAATGGTCACTACTTTGTCTTTGCTCTATCCCTGTTGTAACCCATTTTTGTCCGGATTAGACCCAAAATAAGCCCAATATCCCTACCCATTATGCCTAATTAAAAAACCCTTTATTCAGTCCAAGCTGTCGCATTTGCAGACTCGAAAAGTAGGAAAGAAGATGTTATCGCCTTAAAATTTTCGATCTGTAAAATTAATGCATTCACTTTTTAAGATATTTAATACTCCAAAATTTTTTGTATTGGAGAGCTTTTATCAAATAAAATTTTAAAAAAGTAAAAAGTAAAAAAAGGGCCAAATTTCACGTGGCTCAAAATGAGCACCGTCTCCCCAACCCCCTTTTGGTGGCTATAAATAGCCATGGGGAGGGCACCAATTGGGTAGCCACAATGGAAATTGGCCAAGATACAACTGGAAGCCAAAATGAAATGGCCATGGCCATAAATGGCCGAAGCAAGCTTTGCTTGCATGAGAGCAGTGCTCTCGGGGATTAAATCCCCGTGGTAGTTTGGTCAACCACCCGATCGGAAGGTCTTTTTGTGGTCCGATCAAGTTAATTTTTGGGCTATGAGAAGATGGCACCGAGATCTTGGTGGGGGTCGGTCAAAGTTTTTCATTTGAGCTCGTAGTGAGGTAAAATTCGATCTTTATCTTTGTATTTATTTATATAATAATATATAGTTTTGTTAATTATGTTTTTTATATTGGCATGTTTTTTAATATGTTTTGTATATTATTTCACTTTTAATTTTTGCATTATTTTTTTACTTTCTTTAATTTTAGTCATTTTTTATATTCGATGCATTTTATTTTTATTTTATTTGTGTATTTTTATGTATATTTGATAAGTATAACATATATATATGTATATATAATATGTGTAATATATATTATACTTATAATATGTATATAGTATAATATTTTATTTATATAGTATTTGTATAATATGTATATTTATATATAAGATATGTATAAAATATTATTTATGTATTTATGTTTACATATATAAATATATTAAGATATATTTTATATTATATAGTATTTTATTTGTTTTTATTTCATTACTTTATATTTACATTATTTATATTAACTTTATGTTATTTATTATTTTACATAAATATCGTATATAGTATTTTGCCCCATTGTTCCGATATTTCTAATGGGAGTGTCATCCTGGTCATCTCCTTTGAATATCGTGAATACCAAAGCGGATTTAAACAGTTGTGCATGCATTTTGGGAATTAATTATTAAATTAAATTTTTCGTTTTCTTTAATAAAAATAATGCGAACCCTTAGGTACCAACTTTGGGCGTAGTGGGGTGCTAATCCTTCTCCATCGTAACCAACTCCCGAACCCATCTCTGGTTTACTTTTCCGGTGTCCGATCTACTTTATCTAAGTGACCAGTGGCGACTCTATTTTTTTTTACCATTTTTTATTTAAAACACGAAGCCCCACTCTGAAAAACGGGTTTCTAGGTAAAGCTCAGACGAAAAGGTCGCTAGAAGAGGTTAGTAGTTTAAATGGTTGAGTTTGGGGTTGTGATGGTTTCGTTTCACTTGGTACTAAGTGGTTATGGACAGAGTGACTTCTGTGCTGGTTAGCAGTTACTGGATTGGTTGAGTTTATCGGAGAGGTTTAATTGAGTTGAATTCTTCGTAAGGGCTGTGTGTTCTGTATAGCGTAAGGGGCGTGTTTCATCTCTTCTATTGTTTTAGTAGGGTTATATGAGATCTGCAGTTAGATTTGGTGATTATTTACTGTCTTGGTGCTTTTTTGTTGGTTATAGTTCAGAGTAGGACTCTTTGAGGGAAATTTTTTCAGGAGCCAAGAGATGTTGTGAGAGTGTGTTGATTGGAGTTGCTGAGTTTTTCTGGATTGGCGTTTTATGTGATAGATTTTTGCACGAGCCTAACGACTCTTTCAGGTTGTTATTGCGTAATTGGTTGAGGTCATGTATTGCGTGAGTGATTTACAGGTGTTGGAGTTTTGCATTTTGTTGATTAGTCATTTGTTGCAACATGTTGGTGGTTGATTGGGGAGTTGGTAGCATTTGTTTGGTGTCTTTGCAAAGGAGGGATGACTTTTGTATATGACTCTTTGTATGTTAGGATTGTTTGGAGTTTTTTAGCTTTAGTATCTATTGTATAGGATTGAAAATTTCTAGTTGGCGTATATTGTTGTTGTAAGACTTGTGTGGTTATCTTTGTGTTGCCTGATTCCATTACACACTTTTTTCTTCTTTTCCAGAAGGGTTTTTTAATAAGGCATATGATTTTCGAGCAGGGTGTTATTTATAATTAACAAAATTATTCTTGCTGAGCAAAATATGTGAAAAATATATTGTATCATTATAATTTAATAGGACTATTTCTTTTATTTGACAACATCATATCCAAGTTATTAATGCAGCAGATGCAAAGTGTTTAAAATTTGATCCACTTGTTTTAATATGCATCATGTTAAATCTTACATGATATTTGACACCCAAGCTTATGGTTAGACTGATTAAAGGACCTTATTGATATGATATTAATAGCTTGAAGATTCAACTAGAATATTTTGAAGTTTGAGAACTATTATAAACTTGAGCCATAATTTACGGCATTTGTTGTAATTAATTCAAATATTAAATTATCAAATAAAATTCAATTCGGAAATTTTTTTTTGATTAAATAGAGAAGTATTACATTCTTATACCAAGATTCGAACATATACAAAATAAGGTAATATTAACATCATTAGCCACTAAACCAATTAGTGGATCTCAATTCAAATCAAACTTAAAGTTTTAATTTTACTTTTCTAAAGCCTAATTCTTAAGAGATAATCAGACTTATGACAAGTCTAAGCTATAATATAATTTTTATAATTATTTAAAAATATACTAATAAATATTAAATATAATGGTAAGACCTATTATATTCTTAAAAAAAATTTAATTCAAATTTTAGATATGGTATTTTTTTGGGAGAGACAACTCCAAACATAAAAAAATAAATATGAAAAATGAAAAATATATTGTGAACATAAAAAAGTATTAGAATTATAAGGCAAGATATATGCATGTAAACACAAAGTAAAGAGTAAAGATAATGTATACGTACACTTACATCAAAAGGAAAATTTACTCAAGTTTGAAGTGAAATTATTTGGGTAGCATAGATATTTTAATATAAATTCAGATATACTATATAGAGAATCTTTTATTATTATTATTATTATTATTATTATTATTATATTTTGTTGCATAGGTGGAGCGTTTTATTTTGTAATATAGGGAGAGTGGTAAACAATTTATATGTAAAACATATTAATTCTGTGTTCTATCTTTGAATAATTATTTTATTTAAAAATACATAAAAATATAAAAAAATCATTTATATGATATTATATAAAATATGTCAACCCATTCATATTGTTTTAATAAACATATCAATTTCTGAGAAAAATAATATAAAAGGCAAAAATTATATTAATAATATCTATACTAATATTTAAAAAAGAAATTTTAGCCATTTACAAGTGACACCATTAATGGCAACTTTACATAAATATTGCACCCAAGTTTTTTTTTCACAAATATGGCACAACTCATTTTATTTCCACAAATATTACACTTTCTACAGTGAAAGTGAAGTCAGAACTATTAGAATCCGACTATGAACAGTGATTTAATTTATCAGATTAAAAAAATGGAAATACTGTTTAAAGTCGGAGCCTCTTGCCACCGACTTTAGTGTTTTTTACTGTTCAAAGTCGGAGCGTCCTGCCACCGACTTTACTTTTTTAATCCAAGAAAATGAATCACTGTTCAAAGTCGAATTCTAATGGTTCCGTTTTATTTTCACTGTAGAAAGTACAATATTTGTAGAATTAAGACGGTCGGAACTCGGGGCATCCTTTTAATTTTCCAGTCTTCAGCTTTCAAGGGAGCAGCAAAATTTTTTTAATAGTCTCACAAGCGAGATGTCATTTCCATGCCTATGACGATCAGAAATTGTGGTATGATCTAAAATTTTCCAGTTTTCAGCTTTCAAGGAAGCAACGAAAATCATATGGCAGTCTCAAACGAGTAGCTCTTTTGTGCCTATGACGGTCAGAAACCGGGGCACACCATCTAGAGATTTTTCAAACTTCAGCTTTCAGGGAAGTAGCAGAAATCTTCTAGTCGTCTTGTAACAAGATACTATTTCATGCCTATGATCAAAAATCGGGGTATGATCTTTCAATTTTCCAGTTTTCAGCTTTCATTGAAACAACCAAAATCTTCCGTTAATCTTGTAGCGAGATACGCTTTCATGCCTATGACGATCAGAAATCAGGGCATGATCTTAAAATTTTCAAGTCTTCAGCCTTCTGGGAAACAATAAAAATCTTCCGGCAGCAGGATATCATCCCATACCCATGACGATAAGAAATCGGGGTATGATCTTTAAATTTTTTGGTCTTCAGCCTCCTAAGAACCAGAGAAGACTCGTGGAGGGCTCCCGACTCGAGGATTTTGTCTTCTCAGCAGAGCACTCCAATTTGAAGATTTTGCCTCTAAGAGTAGTCGAGCGAATCAACTGAAGATCGAAAGAGAGTGGACAGTGGTCAGCGAAGAACCCTCAGCTTACCTAGACCAAAATGGTCACTACTTTGTCTTTGCTCTATCCCCGTTGTAACCCATTTTTGTCCGGATTAGACCCAAAATAAGCGCAATATCCCTACCCATTATGCCCAATTAAAAAACCCTTTATTCAGTCCAAGCTGTCGCATTTGCAGACTCGAAAAGCAGGAAAGAAGGTGTTATCGCCTTAAAATTTTCGATATGTAAAATTAATGTATTCACTTTTTAAGGTATTTAATACCCCAAAATTTTTTGTATTGGAGAGCTTTTATCGAATAAAATTTTTAAAAAATAAAAAGTAAAAAAAAAGGGCCAAATTTCACGTGGCTCAAAATGAGCCCCGTCTCCCCAACCCCCTTTTGGTGGCTATAAATAGCCATGGGAGGGCACCAATTGGGTAGCCACAATGGAAATTGGCTAAGATACAACTGGAAGCCAAAATGAAATGGCCATGGCCATAAATGGCCGAAGCAAGCTTTGCTTGCATGAGAGCAGTGCTCTCGGGGATTAAATCCCCGTGGTAGTTTGGTCAACCACCCGATCGAAGGCTTTTTTGTGGTCCGATCAAGTTAATTTTTGGGCTATGAGAAGATGGCACCAAGATCTTGGTGGGGGTCGGTCAAAATTTTTCATTCGAGCTCTTAGTGAGGTAAAATTCGATCTTTATCTTTGTATTTATTTATATAATAATATATAGTTTTGTTAATTATGTTTTTTATATTGGCATGTTTTTTAATATGTTTTGTATATTATTTCACTTTTAATTTTTGCATTATTTTTTTACTTTCTTTAATTGTAGTCCTTTTTTATGTTCGATGCATTTTATTTTTATTTTATTTGTGTATTTTTATGTATATTTGATAAGTATAACATATATATATGTATATATAATATGTGTAATATATATTATACTTATAATACGTATATAGTATAATATTTTCTTTATATAGTATTTGTATAATATGTATATTTATATATAAGATATGTATAAAATATTATTTATGTATTTATGTTTACATATATATATATATTAAGATATATTTTATATTATATAGTATTTTATTTGTTTTTATTTTATTACTTTATATTTACATTATTTATATTAACTTTATGTTATTTATTATTTTACATAAATATCGTATATAATATTTTGCCCCATTGTTCCGATATTTCTAATAGGAGTGTCATCCCGGTCATCTCCTTTGAATGTCGTGAATACCAAAGCGGATTTAAACAGTTGTGCATGCATTTTGGGAATTAATTATTAAATTAATTTTTTCGTTTTCCTTAATAAAAATAATGCGAACCCTTAGGTACCAATTTTGGGCGTAGTGGGGGTGCTAATCCTTCTCCATCGTAACCAACTCCCGAACCCATCTCTGGTTTACTTTTCCGGTGTCCGGTCTACCTTATCTAAGTGACCAGTGGCGACCCTATTTTTAACCATTTTTTATTTAAAACACGAAGCCCCACTCTGAAAAACGGGTTTCTAGGTAAAGCTCAGACGAAAAGGTCGCTACAAGAGGCTAGTAGTTTAAATGGTTGAGTTTGGGGTTGTGATGGTTTCGTTTCACTTGGTACTAAGTGGTTATGGACAGAGTGACTTCTGTGCTGGTTAGCAGTTACTGGATTGGTTGAGTTTATCGGAGAGGTTTAATTGAGTTGAATTCTTCGTAAGGGCTGTGTGTTCTGTATAGCGTAAGGGGCGTGTTTCATCTCTTCTATTGTTTTAGTAGGGTTATATGAGATCTGCAGTTAGATTTGGTGATTATTTACTGTCTTGGTGCTTTTTTGTTGGTTATAGTTCAGAGTAGGACTCTTTGAGGGAAATTTTTTCAGGAGCCAAGAGATGTTGTGAGAGTGTGTTGATTGGAGTTGCTGAGTTTTTCTGGATTGGCGTTTTATGTGATAGATTTTTGCACGAGCCTAACGACTCTTTCAGGTTGTTATTGCGTAATTGGTTGAGGTCATGTATTGCGTGAGTGATTTACAGGTGTTGGAGTTTTGCATTTTGTTGATTAGTCATTTGTTGCAACATGTTGGTGGTTGATTGGGGAGTTGGTAGCATTTGTTTGGTGTCTTTGCAAAGGAGGGATGACTTTTGTATATGACTTTTTGTATGTTAGGATTGTTTGGAGTTTTTTAGCTTTAGTATCTATTGTATAGGATTGAAAATTTCTAGTTGGCGTATATTGTTGTTGTAAGACTTGTGTGGTTATCTTTGTGTTGCCTGATTCCATTACACACTTTTTTCTTCTTTTCCAGAAGGGTTTTTTAATAAGGCATATGATTTTCGAGCAGGGTGTTATTTATAATTAACAAAATTATTCTTGCTGAGCAAAATATGTGAAAAATATATTGTATCATTATAATTTAATAGGACTATTTCTTTTATTTGACAACATCATATCCAAGTTATTAATGCAGCAGATGCAAAGTGTTTAAAATTTGATCCACTTGTTTTAATATGCATCATGTTAAATCTTACATGATATTTGACACCCAAGCTTATGGTTAGACTGATTAAAGGACCTTATTGATATGATATTAATAGCTTGAAGATTCAACTAGAATATTTTGAAGTTTGAGAACTATTATAAACTTGAGCCATAATTTACGGCATTTGTTGTAATTAATTCAAATATTAAATTATCAAATAAAATTCAATTCGGAACAATTTTTTTGATTAAATAGAGAAGTATTACATTCTTATACCAAGATTCGAACATATACAAAATAAGGTAATATTAACATCATTAGCCACTAAACCAATTAGTGGATCTCAATTCAGATCAAACTTAAAGTTTTAATTTTACTTTTCTAAAGCCCAATTCTTAAGAGATAATCAGACTTATGACAAGTCTAAGCTATAATATAATTTTTATAATTATTTAAAAATATACTAATAAATATTAAATATAATGGTAAGACCTATTATATTCTTAAAAAAAATTTAATTCAAATTTTAGATATGGTATTTTTTTGGGAGAGACAACTCCAAACATAAAAAATAAATATGAAAAATGAAAAATATATTGTGAACATAAAAAGTATTAGAATTATAAGGCAAGATATATGCATGTAAACACAAAGTAAAGAGTAAAGATAATGTATACGTACACTTACATCAAAAGGAAAATTTACTCAAGTTTGAAGTGAAATTATTTGGGCAGCATAGATATTTTAATATAAATTCAGATATACTATATAGAGAATCTTTTATTACTGTTGTTATTATTATTATTATTATTATTATTATTATTATTATTATTATTTTTTGTTGCATAGGTGGAGCGTTTTATTTTGTAATATAGGGAGAGTGGTAAACAATTTATATGTAAAACATATTAATTATGTGTTCTATCTTTGAATAATTATTTTATTTAAAAATACATAAAATATAAAAAAATCATTTATATGATATTATATAAAATATGTCAACCCATTCATATTGTTTTAATAAACATATCAATTTCTGAGAAAAATAATATAAAAGACAAAAATTATATTAATAATATCTATAATAATATTTAAAAAAGAAATTTTAGCCATTTACAAGTGACACCATTAATGGCAACTTTACATAAATATTGCACCCAAGTTTTTTTTCACAAATATGGCACAACTCATTTTATTTCCACAAATATTACACTTTCTACAGTGAAAGTGAAGTCAGAACTATTAGAATCCGACTTTACTTTCTGACATACCATGCATCGAGCCACAAAATCAGCAACATCTTTCTTCAAACCAACCCAATAATACTCTTCCTTCAATCCTCGATACATCTTAGTACTACCGGGATACATAGCTAAAGGACTAGCATGTGCTTCAGTCAAAATGGTATACCTCAGCTCTTCATCATCAGGCGCCACCATCCGACCTTTATAACACAACACCCCATCATTATTAAAATGAAAATCTGTAGGACTTTCATCCATGATATCCTTCACATGCAGAACCAAACTCTCATCATGCAATTGTTTCTCTTTAATCAACTGTGACAAGGACAATTTTACTTGTAACTCGGCCAACAACTCACTGTCACGCGTCATGCTCAACCTAGCAAACATAGCCCTCAACTCCACAACAGCTTTTCTACTCAAAGCATCAGCTACAACATTAGCTTTACCCGGGTAATACTCGATGGTAAGATCATAATCTTTAAGCAACTCCAACCATCTTCGTTGCCTAAGATTTAACTCCTTCTGCGACATAAGATGCTTCAAACTCTTATGATCCGTATAAACCACACACTTCTCACCATAAAGGTAATGCCACCAGATTTTCAAGGCAAAAACAACTGCAGCGAGATCAAGATCATGAGTAGGGTAATTACGCTCATGCACCTTCAACTGTCTAGACGCATAGGCAACTACTTTACCCTCCTGCATCAGTACGCAACCGAGCCTAACACAGGACGCATCACTGTAGACAACGAACTCTTTCCCTAATTCTAGCTGAATCAAGACCGAAGCTCATGTCAAAGCTTTCTTCAACCTTTCAAAAGCCCGCTGCCTATCCTCCGTCCACTAAAAGCGAATGTTCTTTTACAACAATTTGGTCAACGGAGCAGCTATATTGGAGAACCTATCAACAAACCTACGGTAATAACAGGTCAACCCTAAAAAACTCTGAACCTCTGACACAGACTTGGGCGTTTTTCAACTCATCACAGCCTCAATTTTGTACGGTTCAACATGAATCCCCTCGGTCGACACCATATACCTGAGGAAAAGAACCTCGCTAAGCCAGAACTCATACTTACTTAACTTGGCATAAAGCTAATTAGCCATCAACGTCTGAAGCAAAATCCGCAAATGCCTATCATGATCCTCCGCGGTGCGAGAATACACAAGAATATCATCGATAAACACAACCATAAACTGATCTAAAAACTCATGGAACACTCGATTCATCATGTCCATGAAAGTAGCCAGTGCATTGGCCAAACCAAACAGCATCACCAAAAACTCATAATGCCCGTACCACGTACGAAAAGCTATCTTGGGCATATCCACATCTTTCACCTTCAGCTGATAGTACCCAGACCTCAAATCTATCTTAGAAAACATAGAAGAACCCCTAAACTAATCAACCAGATCATCAATCCGTGGCAAATGATACTTATTATTTATCGTCAACTTATTCAGTTGCTGATAATCTATACACATTCATAATGTTCCATCCTTCTTTTTTACAAACAACACCGGTGCACCTCACTATGAAATACTTAGTCTAACAAACCATCGATCAAGCAACTCTTGCAGTTGCGTTTTCAACTCCTTTGGGGCCATGCGATATAGAGCAATTGACACAGATGTCATATCCGCATAAAGCTTAATGCCAAACTCCACCTTCTGATTCGATGGCAACCCCGATAACTTTTTGGAAAAACACCCAAAAACTCACATACTGTACGGATATCTTGCACCCTCAACTCCTTCAAACCAGGATTCATAACATAGGTTAAGAAAGCCTCACATCCAGAATCTGTCATTCTTCTTACTTTTAAAGCTGAAAAAAGCATTAGACAAGAACTTAGCTTTCTCACCCACAACCACAACCTCAGAATCATCAAACAACCTCAGAGATATCTGTTTGGCCTTAAAATCTACCACAACCCTATGCTCGATCAACCAATCCATACCTAAAATAACATCAAAAATAGTAGAATGGCAACTCTATCAAATCCATGTCAAACACATGCCCTTAAACCATTAGTGGACATTAACGATACAACTTCCTAACCACGTTTGTCTTTCCAAGAGAATTAGTCACTCTAAAACCCACATTAAGAATTTCAACAGGTATATCAAGCAACTATGCATGCTCACTCAGAATATATAAATGGGTAGAACCAGAATCAACCAATGAATACAACATCAAAGGCTGTAAAGTGAATGTACATGTAATAATATCAGAGTCATTGCGACCCTCATGGTGCGCATACACTCTGGCTGGTCTACCTCTCTCAGGCTGGATAGCAACCGTATGAGCCACAGTCCTCTGCCCACTTTCCTTGTGATGAAACTAACCACGGTCTCTCTGCGAAAACAACAGATGCAGCACCCTGCCCACCTCCAACTAACAAAGGACAATCACGTCTCACATGGTCACCAGACCCACAACTCCAACAAGCATTAGCCACAACAAATGTAGGTGTCTGGCCCTCTCTGGCCAAATGTGGGCAATCTCGCCTCAAATGATCACGTGATCCGTAGACCCAACAAGTATTATACGGAGTTCTAAACTGGGTACCCTGTCCCTGCGCTCCACGCCCAATGATACCTTCACCACATCTCTGATCAAGGCGATACCTCCTATCACGGTGTTTCTTGGCCTGACCACTGCCAAAACTAGAATCTGCCACCCTCTTACCATAGCTAAAGCCTCAAGACCCAGAAGCCAAACAAAGATTCTACTCGATATCCTTGGCTCGCGTAACCAATACATCAAAATCTGTATAATTAGCAGCAATCATGTATGTCTTAACCTCTTGCACCCGCCCATAGCGGAAACGATCACATCGCTGTCGCTCGTCAGGAACCAACTCAGGTGCATACTGATTCAACCTCACAAACTGTACTTCATACTCAAAAACAGACATACCGCCCTACACTAGATCCATAAACTCTCTTTTCCTCTCGTCCAGATACTGGACCCCTAGGTACCTTTTTTGAAAAGCTTCATAAAAGAACTCCCGGGTTATATCCTCAGATTCTATCCCAGCTGTCATAGTGGTCCACCAGTTATAGGCATCTCCATGCAACAGGGACACAACACAACCCAACTTACGGGCATCCGTACAACCCATCTGACCCAGTAACCTCTCTGCACTGGCCAACCAATCCTCAGAAGCCACTGGTGCTAGACCACTGAACTCAACTCTGCCAGACTATGAAGACGCTCTAACGACAAACCTATCTGCCCAACCACTGTTGCCGACACATGAACACCCTTAATTGCTGCCTAAAATGCACCGGTCATGGCCTGAATCAATGGCGCCATATCACCCATCCTTGGCCCAACAGACACATGTGGTACTTGCTCCACTTCCACTGGTAGATTAGGTGGGGGCAGCGGCAACCCCTTAGGAGGTACGACATTCTCCTCATTTCCCTACCCAATGGCAGAAGTAATCGTACCGGATTACAACTCTCTCCTCGGTCCTATATTATTAGAAATATATCTAAGGCATGCTATTTTACCAAAAACAAAACAATCAGGTCAGCTTAAGCGAGGATCCAAGACTTTTATTTCAAAACCAAAACATTTCAGACTATAATAATAAGGCAATAGGTTTCCCAAATCTCCCCCTAACATAGTATAAAGCAATCAACATGCAAATCGCAATCACCGTGCCGAACAAACAACAGATTACAACTCACAACAACATTAAAACAACCATACCAACTCCCAATTATCGTAAACCTGGCTCTAATACCACCAAATGCAACCTCCTTGACCCAGCCTAGTCGCAAGACCGAACCGAGCGAGCTACATTAGGTTTACTGAAGTAAACCGTGAAGAAAAACTCGAAATGCAACCCTTTTTTTTCTTTTTATCTTATCTAGATGCAAATTATTATCCTATGTGTTCATACTCACCACAGGTGAAAACCCAACTCAATCGGGCATCAATTTGATATCCAATTGAACCCAATTGCAATTTAGGGACCAAATTGCAATTCCAAAAAACTACAAGGACTTAACCCTTTTTAATGTTACCAAAATTTAATTAGTCAGGTTTCATGCATGCATGATGAAATTCAGCTCAATTTATTCATCCATACTCATTCAATTGCATCCATAATATTCAGGGATTAAAACGTAAGAAAACAGAACTTCTAAACATCCAAATAACTGATTTAACGGTCATCTGTATCGGTACACTTACATGCTTATCGGTACGGTATTGCTATTTCAAAAACTCCAAATTAAAGTAGCCAAACTCATTTCGATACGCCCTGCCAATTACACATACCCCTACCGGAACGGTTCATCACGTACCAAAACATCATGCTTGAAAAGGGCTACCCATTTCGATACACTAAGCCTGTGTATCGAAACACTGGCCACAAATGGCCTAAGCCCGTACTAAAACACTTGCCCGCGTTCTGATACGCTAAGCTTGGAATGGCTTACCCGTACCGAAACAGAGACACGCGTACCGATACGCATGGACCTGAAATGTCATCTTTTGCTGGTTTAACATGCTTTCGAACATACCAAAACACCTTAACTTGCTTCTAACATATATTCAACACATTTAAGGGTCAAACCATATCAAGACAACTCAATTTCATCAACATATCATGGCATCATACTTAAATTGGAAAACCTAGAGGCGTGCTTCCTAGAAATCAAGCCAAACAAAGCATGAAATCTTAAATCATCACCATAAACTATCCATAATGGCCAATTACAAACCAAGAGCAGCACAAAAACATCGCTCAAATAGGGAGTTCAACAAACCATCTCCCAAGACAACAACGGAAACCCATTGCCCTTATTACTTATAGTCTAAATCAAAACATACTTTTGGTATCAAGTCTTTGGCGATCCCTTGCTTCCTCGTTGCCTCCAAATTGTTAATTCTCTGCATTAATGGAGAAAGAGAGTGTAAGCACACTAGGCTTAGTGAGGAGTGCTCCAAAACAACGCACCATCAATGCATTTTAAACCATTTCTTATCAACACATTGAAATCTCATTTCAATCATCTTTTAAACATCACTTAAATCATCATTTGAACATCATGCCTTGAAAACCATGCACTTAACACTTTCAAAAATCATCTTGTTAAACCATATGCAACATGTTTCATTAACCATTAGCAAATTCTATTTCTAAACCTCAATTTAAGCCTTCCCATGCATAAGAAATCATATGCAAAGCTTAAAGAGTAAACATGTATAAATCACATTATACAACATAAACTATCACATGACACATCCACAATCATATTGGTTTACAAGTGATTATTAACCAAGTTCCATTAACAAAATAGTTCATCAGATACATGGATTCAACAAGTGTCATCACAACACTTCAAGACATCTCAACCGAAATAGCGATACAATCACAATAGTGATACATTACAATCGGGTACACTTACAACCAGGGGGACACCAACCCAACCCTCGGTTAGATGCTTAATCCACTAACGGAAGTTTACGGTACCATATAACCCCTCGACCATTAGGGTACTTGTGTGGAGTAATCGGTACACCGTATTAAACCCCTCGACATCCAAGACGACTCTTTATAGTGCACTATCGGTCCTATGGCTGGCCAACTATATCCGATAACATTTTTAAACCACATCACTTGCCAATATAATTCACAATTTACCACATACCTCACTATTTTTATATGCATTAAACCAAACCATTATCCAAAGCAACAAACCATGCTTTTCAACAAGTATTTCCACATACTTACAAGGATCACTTACCATGTGCATCCTTCAACATTTCATGACTAAAAACAGTATCCCACATACTTTAAAACATGCTTAAACAGTAGGTATCATGTAATTCAAAACAAGTGCATAAAACTATTTCATAAAGCACGACCGAGAGAGAAAACCATTTTATACTTACTTCCGAGTTTAAACCCACGTTTCAAGCTCAGTTTAAACTCCCATAAACCACCTTTAAATCATTTCAAAGCTGAAATCCACGTTCTCACTCACCGATACGCGAAACCTCAATTCGCCGACAAAAATTCAAGCATCCGTAGCTTCCAAAACTTCACCAATAGCTTTTGGATAAGAGTCTCCTATTTTAAACACATAAAAATAGAGGATTAATGCATCTCAATGCATTCAAACCACTGCAGCAACACTCCTCACAAAACATCAACAATCTCTTCATAATTACCCACCACAACAACCGAAAACATCATCTAACTCTCTACAAACACAACCCAGCCACAATTTATCAATCTAACACTTCTATTAACATCAATTAACACTTAAAATAAGATTACATCATCTTTATATCTCCAGCAACTAAACAACCACCACAACAACTCAAAAACACAAATCTAACATCCTAATTAATTAAAGATTAATAGAGATTCAGGATCCCAATGTTAAAAACTACTTATCAACGTTATAAAACATCCAATACATGTTTAAAATCAATCCTCAACATTGGAAATCAGATTCAATACGAATCTACCTCAATTTAATCAATTAAACCCAATTAAATCAAATATTCATCATAAAAAATATAAAATCAGATTATAAATCATAAATCAAGGATCAAATACTTGAGAATATCAATAAAGAACCATCGATAGAGTAGAAGAACGAACCTTACCTCTATTGTGTGATTTCCCCCTTAGTTGATTGATTAAAGCTTGAAAAACATAAGATTTCAATGAGGTTTTGTAAATCAAAGATAAAGAATCAATTATAAATCAAGAATCCATGAAAGTAGATCTCTCACCTCTACATTGTGATGAAAACAAGAGTGTTTGGTAGAAAATAAGTTGAGAGAAAAGTTGAAAGAAAAGTTTACGTCAAATCTTTCCAAAGTCAATAACTACCTTTATTATTAAAACTCCTTTTTAATTAGTTAATAAAGCACATGTTAAAAACCTTAATTGAGGGAAAAACCACCAGCCAAAACTTGGTAAAATAGCTCCCTAAGGATTCTAAGAATTTGACCCCTTTCAAACTAGTCACCATTTAAAACAATTTTCAAAACTTACATTTTGGTCACCAACCAAAATGTCACCCTTCCAAATCCAATTTTCCAAAATTGATTTTACCAATATTATTTATATATTAAAAATATGATTTTAACCATGTTTCTATACTTTTTATCTTACTCAAAAATATTTATTTTCAAATCTGAATCGAATCTCTAACCCGGTCCACTAGACCATCTAACTAGCCCTTAAAACTGGTAGGCCCAAAACTAGGGCGTTACACAATGTTCAATTTTGAGATTATACACATCTAGACGTAAATGCTTATAAGTCAGTGACTATACGACACAATAAAAACATCTTCAAGCTTTAGTTCTTTGTATCGTGGTTTTTAGTGCTAATAATCTCGTTTTGCATTACTTATTTTCTTACAATTTAGAAGCAATTACATTACTGCCAAAACGATGTCATCTGTCAACAATAATTTCATTTTAGACCTCTCTAAACTTGAATCATTGGATGGATCGAACTATCAACACTAGTCCCAAAGAATGCAAATCTTTTTTGAACAACTAGAGGTTGACTGCATCCAACAAGATGCAGTTATCATCGACCAAACCACCGATTTATCTGCCGTCATCCTTGATGATGCAGCCAAGGCAAAACTCGACAAAGACAATAAGCTTGTCAAAGGGCACATGCTGAGCCACTTGTCCAACAACCTCTTCAATTTGCTCATCGAGGGAAAATCTACAAAATCCATCTAGGACATCTTGTAAAAGAAATATGGAGCCGATGATGCTGAAATAAAGAAGTACATTGTGAGAGAATTGCTTATGTAACACCCTAAAAATTAGATTAAAAACCCTAACCCTTATTAGGAAATCCCCAATTTGAAACCCTTAAAATTAAGGAATTAAAATCTAAAACCCTATTGTTTAATTTGGGGATTTTTTAATTAATTTATTCAAATTAGGGACCAAATTGCAAAAATTTTGGAACCTTGTGGGCCTTCTATAAGGTGGGCTAATTCTAGTGGACCTTTTTTGTAATTTAACCATCACAAATGGGTATATAATCCCCATTATAAACCCTAAGGCTTTTGATCTCCCATTTCTCGACAGCCTCACCCCTTTCTCCCAAAATCTCCTTATATCCCCATGCCCTTCCGTTTTTCGGCGAGCCTCCGACGAAGAGGTTGTCACCATACATGAGCTACACCACACCCCTCACCGTGCTCCCCACGTCCCCGCGAACCAAACTCGACCACTCGTACTCCCTTGCCGCCCTTTCTTGTGGCCTAATCAAAGGAAAACCCTTCGGGTTTTCTTGTGCCTCTGTCTTCTCTGTCGTGTTCTGCTATCACCTTCTTCTCATATTTCTGAGTTTGGGTAAGTGTGGGTAAACCTTATTTTATTTTTCCCTTGTGTTGATATCTGACTATGGTCGGGGTTTATGTTAAAATCATTATTTTTGGGTTATGATCATTTTTGTATCATCGTGTCGTCCATTTCATTTTCGTTTCATCATCGCGTTGTTGTGCTATGCCGCCGTGCTCGGCTAGTTAGCCCCCACCATCGTCGATTAAGGATGTAAACCCAAGGTTGAGCTAACATTGCATGCCCAGAATTGGGTTAAGGGTTGTGTGTGGGCTGTTGGGTGTTGTGGGTTGCCTTGTTGGACCCGTGTGAGAGAGAGAGAACCCAAATTGATGGGCCATTCGAATGGCCAAGGGATTGGGGTTGGAATATTTAGCCCAAACCGAGTGGGAGGGTGGTTTGCTTGAGTGAGTTGACTGAACCGAACCTTATGGTAGACCAGTTCTGTAATCAAACTAGTCAGGTGAACTGAACCGGAAGTAACCTTTGGGACCCGTTGGTTGACCCGACCTGTTAACCAGTGATGACGCCAGCGTTGACTTTGACCGGTCCAAGTCAACGTTGACCATTGACTTTTTCAGTCAACTTTGGCTTGACCTTTTTCGATGTCTAGAGTCCAAATTCAAAGTTTGTTTCGTCTAATTCAAACCTGAAATGCTAGTTTTGCTAATTGCAATTTATTTTGTACTTAATAAATTCTGAGAATTTGAGTATGAGATCTGATGTGGTTACTTATGCGTTAGAGACGACATTGATTTCGAGGACGACGTTTTACCTCCTCCTCATGTTCAGCCTACTCATGCATCTTCTGCGAGAGATACACGTGAGTTATCTAGCATAGTTTCAGTTAGGTGGCATAGTGTTATTTATATTAGAATGTGAATTAATTTAGAACTTTACTTCGTAGGTTCTAACTCAACTAGACCTAGAACTAGTTAAGACCGTGGGAGGAGTCATCATCGACATTAGAGCTTTGGCCGCTAGAGGTGTGTTCTCTTTCCGTGCTATATATTCTATCAAATGTTTTACAACTTGCTTGACCACATTTCTGTATTGTGATTACAATGTGTTTTGAGATATTATGCATATTGTGTCAGCCTGTGTTTTAATGAATTTATCAAAATTTTAGAACTGTGATCCTCGTATTTAATACGATATAATTGTGATGAGAATGTGTTTTACAAATATTATATTTTCATGCATCAGATGGGTTTTTACGGAGGAAGAAGTGGTTTGCCCACATTTTGATTGGAGAAATAAGGGCGAGGAGTTCAAGAGAACTACCTCCACTGTGACCGCCACCACTGTGATTGGAGTTAGTAGTTGGGTATTGTGACATATTCTTAGTAACATCTCATGAAATGTGTTTTAATATGATTTATTTTTCCTTGAGATATTTTTGTGAAACTGAGTTTGTGATTTCCTGCACTTTAGAGACACTATGGGCTTAATAGCTCACTCCCCTATAGTTTTTCTTTCAGATACTTGGCTTTAGGCGACTTGTACTCAGAGGACCTCTTGCATTTTCAGATTTGTTGTTTCTTCAGTACAGACTTGATTATTTTCAAATATTCATTACTAATACTTTTATCGAGTTTGGATGTAATTGGGACTAGAGATTGTTTTAGGACTTGAGGATATTTTTAGTATGCATGCATTTATTTTAAATTTGGATATTTTATTATATTATTGGTTTACAACATTGTGATGGATTTTAATAAACCTTCAGAGTATCTTTTTATAGAATAATTTTATACTTATAAACAATGATTGGTTTCTTGAGGGAAAAGTTATGAATGAAACTTCCTAAATTGAGCATTTCCTTTTGGGCTAGGTTTAGGGGGTTACATTTAGTGGTATCAGAGCCGAGTTTAACCCTCGGACTGTGAGGCTCACAATAATCTTTTTTCATGATTTTTTGAAATTTTATGCATGCATTAAATGTTTTGGGTACATAGGATGTTTTCTAACAACTTATTATTAAATATTATTTTAATGGTTTTAAATTTAAGGCTCCAATACCAATTCTAATCTCTAGGTTATTATTCTTGTATATAGTAACTATGTCACCTCATAGGTGTGTTAGACTTGCTTCAGATATAGGTCGAGACTGAGGTTGAGGCCGAGGTCGTGCAGCTACTGCCGCTAGTGAACCTTGTCTTGTTGTTGACCATACGGAAGATCATGAGGAGATACAGAATCCGAGAGGAAACCAACCACCTGAGGGGTAACAGACTGTAAGTCAGCAGTCTGGAGATGGAGATACTCATGATCAACAACCACATGGTGATGACTTGCTGGATTCAGATGACAGTGAGACTGTAAAGCTGGATAGTGCTAATGTTATTCGAAAGGTTACGGTATTTTTGTGATTAGTCAGGGAGTTCAGGAAAGCCTATCTCTATAGTATTTTTGAGTGCCGAGATAAGGATGTTTGCTGGCGTGTTCGATGAACACCCATCTAATGCTGAGTTATGGATGGAGGATCTTGAGAGGATCTTTGAGGAGATGGAATATCCTGCTAGCAAAAAGTTGAGAGCTATTGTTTCACTGTTGTATGGTGAAGCACAACATTGGTGGAAGGCTGAACAGAGATTGATGCCAGCTGATCAGATGTCACGGGAGACCTTTCGACAGGCATTCCAGAACCGTTATGTGGGTGAGCAGTACTTGGTTGACCGATGAAAAACATTTATAGACCTTAAGTATAAGAGCATGACAACATTATCTTATGAGATTTGGTTTGGGGAGTGGTCTCGGTATGCGCCTAGGTTGGTGGACACGAAAAATGATAGATGTCGGGAGTTTCTCAAAGGCTTGTATTTTTCAATTCGTGAGAAAGTAGCCCCATTTAAAGACAAGTCGTTTAGTGAATTGGTTGACCAAGCTAAGATAATGGAGAGGATGAAACTAATTTCGTAGAGTCAGGTGGTTCAAGAAAAGGATAGAGGCAAGAAAAAATCAGCTCTGAGTGTTCAGCAGGGTTCAGTTGGCTATACTGGTTAGAGGGCTAGAGAGGATTCAGATCAGTAGGGTGGTCAGAGATCAAGACCGTTGGTATCTACTGCTAGTGGAGGTATATCGAAAGTTTCTTAGCCTTTACACATTTGTTCATACTGTAACAAGAAACACAGTGGGAATGTAGAAGACAGACCGATGCTTATTTCAGATGTGGGTCTCTTGATCATTTTTTAGTACTTGTGCACATCCTCCTATAGCTTCTTTTCTGAAGAACTAGTCTTGAACTTCCGTATAGTCACCTAGCTATGGCAGAGGGCAAGAAAAATATGTGGCTTCGGGTTTAGCTAGTAGGGGCAGACCATTTTAAAATGGTGGTGTTACTGCTTCCGGTATTAGACAACCAAGGTTGGTATATTCTGCCATAGCTCATAAAGATCGTGATTAGCCAAATGTCATAGAGGGTACCTTTTCTATTCATTCTATTCCTTATTTTACTTTGCTTGATATTGGTTTTACACACTCTTATGTGGCGAGTGCGGTAGCTGAGGGCCTTAAGATTCTATTTGGTGAGACCAATTTTTCAGTGACTGTTTAGAGTCTCGTGGGTAATCCAGTTGATGTGAATAGAATCTACCGCAACTATCCTCTTGAGATTCAAGAGGAAGTTTTTCTAGCCAATCTAATAGAACTTTCATTTAATGAGTTCAATTTAATCCTCGATATGGATTGGTTATCTGTTCAACGGGTCAATCTCGATTGTAAGAAGAAGAGAGATTTCTTGAAAATATCTGATAATCGTGAAGTGGTTTTGGTAGCAGAACATCGTGGATTCTTATCTAATGTCATATCAGTTCTTAAAGCTGAGAAAATGATCAAGAAAGGTTCCCTGGCATATCTAACATATATCTTGGATCCGAGGTAGTCAGATTCTGGGATGGATAAGATTCGAGTGGTGAAGAACTTTTCGGACATTTTTTTAGAAGAGCTACTAGGTGTACTGCCAAAGTGAGATGAGGTTGAATATGGCATTGAGGTTTATCCTGGTACAGCTCCTGTGTCTATAGCACCATACCGTATGGCACCAAAAGATCTTAAAGAGTTAAAGGTCTAGTTACAAGAGTTTTTGGGTAGAGGCTTTATCCGACCAAGTGTTTCGCCCTGGGGAGCTCCAATTTTTTTTGTCAAAAAGAAGGATAGGACACTTCGTTTGTGCATTGATTATCGTAAGCTGAACAATTTGACGATAAAGAACAAGTACCCTCTTCCTCGTATTGATGATATCTTTGATCAGTTTCAGGGCTAAGATAGATCTGAGATCTGGTTACTACCAACTCAAGGTTAAGGATTCTGATGTCTTTAAGACGGCTTTTCGGACACGATACGATCATTATGAATTCCTAGTAATGCCTTCTGAATTGACTAATGATCTAACTGCATTTATGGATATGATGAATAGGGTGTTTCAACCCTACTTGGACCAGTTTGTTGTGGTGTTTATTGACGATATCTTGGTTTATTCTAAATCGGAGGCAGATCATGAGGAATATCTCAGAATTGTTCTATAGACTTTGAGGGAGAAACAACTGTATGTGAAATTCAGTAAATGTGAGTTTTGTCTCAAAGAGGTTATGTTTTTGGGGCACATAATTTTTGCTGAGGGCATTAAGGTTGATCCGAAGAAGATTGAAGCTATTATGGGTTGAAAGCAGCCCAAGAATGTTCTAGAAATGCGTAGCTTCTTGGGCTTAGCTGGTTATTATCAGAGGTTTGTAGAGGGTTTCTCACTCATTGAAGCTCCGTCGACTAAACTTTTATGGAAGAATGCTCTTTTGTATGGACTGAGGCCCAATAGTCTAATTTTTAGAAATTAAAGTCAATATTGACCGAGGCACCAATTTTGATTTAACTCGAGTCTGAGAAACCTTACACTGTGTATAGTGATGCTTTTCACACTGGTTTGGGATGTGTGCTCATACATGATGGTAAGGTAGTGGCTTATGCGTCTCGGCAGTTGAAAACGCATGAGTACAACTACCCTAATCATGACCTAGAGTTAGCTGCAGTGGTTTTTGCTATCAAGATTTGGAGACACTATCTTTACGGAGAGAAGTGTTATATCTACGCAGACCATAAGAGTCTGAAATACCTGTTCACTCAGAAAGAACTTAATTTGAGACAGCTTCGTTAGCTCAAACTCCTTAAGGATTATGATTGTGAGATTGAGTATTATCCTAGCAATGCTAACGTGGTAGCCGACGCCTTTAGTCGTCATGTTATCTCTGATCTAAAAGCACTTTTTGCTCGTATGAGTTTGTATGAGGATGGTAGTCTCTTGGCTGAACTTTGGGTTATTCTTACTCTAGTATCTGGGATTCGGGCGGAACAACCTAATGGTGTGTTCTTAATGCACCAGATGAGAGAAGTTAATAAGGGTTCATCTAGGGATTTCTCCATTGATCGGGATGGAATTCTTTGTTTTTGAGGTTGATATTGTATACCGAGAGATTCTAGACTTGATAGTCATTATTCTATGCATCCTGGTGGGGACAAGATGTATAAAAATCTTCGAGAGCAGTATTGGTGGAAGGTTTTCAAGAGAGATGTTGTGGATTTTGTGTCTAATTGCTTGACTTTTTAGAAGGTAAATGCGGAGCATCAACGTCTATCTGGATTGTTACAGCATGTTGAGATTCCTCAATAGAAGTGGGAACGTGTGACTATGGATTTCGTTAGTGGTCGTCCTTTGACTCCGTCGAAGAATGACTTCATTTGGGTTATTGTGGATAGTCTCACCAAGTCTGCGCATTTCATTCCTATCAGAGTTGACTACCCTCTCAGTAAGTTAGCTCATTTGTACATTGCAGAGATAGTGAGACTTTATGGGGTGCCTGTGTCTATTATTTCTAATCGGGATCCGGGGTTTACAACGGAGTTTTGAAGGTCTCTTCATACTACCCTAGGAACATGACTGAACTTTAGTACTTCGTATTATTCGTAAACTGATGGTCAGTCTGAGCGCGTTATTCAGATCCTTAAAGATATGCTGAGGGGTTGTGTGATTGATTATTAGGGTAGTTGGGAGGATTTTTTACCGCTTGCCTAGTTTGCTTATAATAACAGCTACTGGGCGAATATTCAGATGGCACCTTACGAGGCTCTGTATGGGTGTGAGTGTCGTACTCCCATAAGTTGGATCGAGTTGAATGAGCACAGATTATTGGGACTGGATATTACTTGTGAGTCTGAGGAGACTGTCAGATTGATCCAAGATAGACTTAAGGCTACTTTCGACAGACAAAAATCTTATGTCGATCTGAAATGGTGAGACATTGAGTACGATGTAGGTGGTGAGGTTTTCTTGAAAGTATCTCCTTGGCAGAAGGTACTTAGGTTTGGTTGGAAAGGCAAACTAAGTCCTCGTTTCATTGGACCATACCATATCCATGATGTTTTGCACGTTTCTATGTTGAGGTGATATAGATCAAATCCGTCCCACATTATTCCAGTTGAGGAGATTGATATCCGATCAGACGTGAGTTTTGAGGATGAACCAGTTAAGATTCTGAAGCAGGATAAGAAAGTCCTTAGGAGGAAGACCATTAAGATGGTCAAGGTCTTGTGGTGCAACCGTGGTTACGATGAGGCTACGTGGGAGCCAAGGGCCGTCGTCAAAGCTCAATATCCGTATCTTTTTGCACTAGGTAAATTTTGAGGTCGAAATTTCTTTTAAGGGGAGAGTTATAACACCATAAAGATTGGATTAAAAACCATAACCCTAATTAGGAAATCCCCAATTCAAAACCCTTAAAATTGGGGAATTAAAATCTAAAACCCTAATTGTTTAGTTTGGGGATTTTTAATTAATTTATTCGAATTAGGGACCTAATTGTGAAAATTTTGGAACCTTGTGGGCCTTCTATAAGGCGGGCTAATTATAGGGGACCTTTTTTGTAATTTAACCATTACGCATGGGTATATAATCCCCATTATAAACCCTAAGGCTTTTGATCTCCCACTTTTGGCAGCCTCACCCCTTTCTCCCCCTCTCCCGAAATCCCCTTGTAACCCCACGCTTTTTCATTTTTTTGTGACCCTCCAACGAATAGGTTGTCACCGTATGTGAGCTGCACCGCACCCCTCACCGTGCTCCCCACATCCTCGCGAACCAAACCCGTCCATCCACACTCCCTTGCCGCCCTTGGTTGTGGCCTAATCGAATAAAACCCTTCAAGTTTTCTTGTGCCTCTGTCTTCTCTGTCGTGTTTCACCGTCACCTTCTTCTCCCGTTTCTGAGTTTGGGTAAGTGTGGGTAAAACATATTTTATTTCTTTCCCTTGTGTTGAGATCTGACTATGGCTGGGGTTTATGTTAAAATCATTGTTTTTGGGTTTTGATCATTTTCGTGTCAATGTGCCATCTATTTCGCTTTCGTATTACCGTCGTGTTGTTGCGCCATGCAGCTATGCTCGGCTAGTTAGCCACCGCCGATTAGGGATGTAAATCCTAGGTTGAGATGCCATTGCATGCCCAGAATTGGGTTAAGGGCTATGTGTGGGTTGTTGGGTGTTGTGGGTTGCCTTGTTGGATCCGTGTAAAAGAGAGAGCCCAAATTGATGGGCCATTCGAATGGCCAAGGGATTAGGGCTTGTCTCTTGAGCCCAAACTGAGTGGGAGGGTGGCTTACTTGAGTGAGTTGACAGAATCAGATTGTGTGATGGACCAGTTCTATAATCAAACTGGTCGGGTGAACAAAACCAGCAGTAACCTTTGGGACCTGTTGACCGACCCAACCCGTTGACCAATGATGACATTAGCGTTGACCTGTGGTGACATCAGCGTTGACTGGACCAGTAATGTTAACTTTGAATGGTCAAAGTCAATGTTGACCGTTAACCATTGACTTTTTAGTCAACTTTGACTTGACCTTTTTCTACGTCCTGAGTCTAAATTTGAAGTTTGTTTCGTCTAATTCAAACCCGAAATACTAGTTTTGCTAATTGCAATTTATTTTGTACTTAATAAATTCTGAGAATTTGAGTATGAGATCTGATGTGGTTACTTATGCGTTACAGACGACATCGATTCCAAGGACAACGTTTTACCTCCTCCTCCTCCACCTATTCAGCCTACTCCTGCATCTTCTGTGAGAGATACACGTGAGTTATATAGCATAGTTTCAGTTAGGTGGCATAGTGTTATTTATATTAGAATGTGAATAATTTAGAACTTTACTTCGTAGGTTCTAACTCAGCTAGACCTGGAACTAGTTCAGACCGTGGGAGGCGTCACCATCGACGTTAGAGCTTTGGCCACTAGAGGTGTGTTCTCTTTCCGTGCTATATATTCTGTGAAATGTTTTACAAATTGCATGACCACATTTCTGTGTTGTGATTACAATGTGTTTTGAGATATCATTCATATTGTGTCAGCTTGTTTTTTAATGAATTTATCAAAATTCCAGAGCTGCGATCCTCGTATTTAGTACGATACAACTGTGATGAGAATGTGTTTTACAAATATTATATTTTCATGCATGGGATGGGTTTGTATGGAGGAAGAAGTGGTTTGACTACATTGTGATGGGAGAAATAAGGGTGAGGAGTTCAGGGGAACTACCTCCACTGTGACCGTTTGGCTTTGCCACCACTGTGATTGGAGTTAGTAGTTGGGTATTGTGACATATTCTTAGTAATATCTCATGCACTGTGTTTTAATATGACTTATTTTTCCTTGAGATATTTTTGTGAAAATGAATTTGTGATTGCCTACACTTTAGAGACACTATGTGCTTAATAGCTCACTCCCCTATAGTTTGTCTTTTAGATACTTAGCTGTAGGCAACTTGGTACTCGGAGGACCTCTTGTGTTTTCAGATTTGTTGTTTCTTCAGTACAAACTTGATTATTTTCAAATATTTATTACTAATACTTTTATCAAGTTTGGATGTAATTGGGACTAGAGACTGTTTTGGGACTTGAGGATACTTTTAGTATGTATGCATTTATTTTTAATTTGGATATTTTATTATATTATTGGTTTACAACACTGTGATGGATTTTAATGAACCTTCGGTGTATCTTTTTATAGAAGAATTTTATACTTATAAAAATAATTGGTTTCTTGAGAGAAAAGTTACGAATGAGACTTCCTAAATTGAGTCTTTCCTTTTAGGCCGAGTTTAGGGGGTTACAGCTTAAGTTTCAGATGACTGACGACAAACCCACCATGGACCAAGTCCACGCATATGAAAAGCTAGTCGTCAACATCTTAGCTGAAAGGATGAAAATATATGAAATTATTCAAGAAAATGTGATGATTGAGAAGCTTCTGAAGTCATGGTCAGATTATCTGTTAGATAAAGATTTTTATATAACAAATTGAAAAATGTTTTTGGACTTGATTCAAATATTGTAAAAATTTTTCAAAGTCCAAATAACTTGAAAATATGTTTGAAATATTTTTGAAGAGCTTTTGACTTGAATAAATATTTTCAAATGCTTTTAAAAGTAAAAAATAGGCCTTCAGTACTGGTACCCTATCCCAGACACCGATACAAAGTGGCCTGTACTGGTACAATCATGACCAATACTAATGCACTATGTTTTGGAAAATTCCAGTAAGCATTTTTCGTACCAGTACTAACCCTAAGTACCGATACACAAGGGTGCGTATCGATACCCTGATATCGAGTACTGATACGTCCTACTTTAATGTGTCTAATAGCTCTTTCTATTTAATGTTGACATTGATACCATGACCCGAGTACTGATACCCATTGCTTTAGAAGAGCATTTAATGCTAGAAATTTGCTCCCAACAGCTCGAAGCAACCCCCAACGGCTAGTAACGACCACAAGCTCATTAGAGGGATTAAAAGACACCTTCAAAGGGTCTTGGAACAATAAGAAAGCCAACAAAAACATTCATTGTATAGAGAAATCATTTTTGGGTCTTAATTGCCATATTCTTTGTAAAAATACTTGTGAGCCAAATTGTCAATATTGATCAAGTGTTTAGGATTTGGGTGAGTGCTTAAGTGTGCAAATAAATTAGCCTTGTGAGGTTTTCTATAGTTTACTTTTTTATATTTCCTATTAGAAATAGAGTTGCTCAAAGATTTGGGGTATAAGCTTTGAGGTATGTAAAGGTTACTCTTGCTCCTTGAAAAAGAAAGACAAAATAGTGAATTTGTGGAAAATCCTTTTTGGAGAGCTAAGGTGGTGGAAGTAGCTTGGTTTCGAAGTCAAACCCCTCTTAGCGATTTGGTTGAAGGATTTTGTGCCCAAAAATTAGTACCAGAGTGATGTCTCTATCATCAGATTAACATCCTATAGTTTATCATCAAAGAGCTCATTTCATTTCTTTATCAACTGAAGCAATGGCCTTCACTTTCGGTGCTTATTACATTGAGGACTCCCAACCGATCAACAAGCCACCGTTCTTCAATGTAGCTCACTATTCTTATTGGAAGAATAGAATAAATCTATTCATTCAAGCTAGTGATCTTGGAGCATGGATGAGCATCATGAAAGGCTATACCTCTCTAACATCTGAGATGAGAGATTAGAGTGAAGCGGAGAACAAGAGATTCCAAACAAATGCCAAAGTCATGCATATCTTGTTTTGTGCACTTGGTCCCAATGAGTATGGAAGGGTCTCATCTTGTTCAAATGCCAAAGAGATTTGGGACAAGCTTGAAGTCACTCATGAAGGAACAAATGAAGTAAAAGAGACCAAGATTGATCTTCTCAATCTTGAGTACGAGAACTTCAAGATAAACCCAGAGGAAGATACCAAAGCTATCGAGTTGATTTCAAAATCATGAGAATCAAAAAGACAACAATCAGATAATAAATAAATGATGCATTTAATGATCTCCTTTCTTGCTCAACCATGAGTTGATGTCAAAAGGAAGAGAAAAAGATAAAAAGAATAATGTTGCATTCAAGACCTTCTCAAGCTTTCAAATTGGAACATCTTCAAAAGAAGAGAAAATGATTCATGAAGTGCAAGAAAGAAGAATCGAGACATGAATCGAGGAAGAAGAATGATCCCCTCATATGATTCGAGTGTAAGAAGCTCGGGCATGTCAAATACGATTGCCCAAGGATAAAAAAGATGGGATCAAAGAATAAGGCACTTGTGGCTACATGGAGTGATGAAGAAGACTCCACCGGTGATGATGAGGTAGCCAACCTTTGTCTTATGGTCATCCAAGATGAAGAGGTAAGTTCTAACTCATCCAATTTGAATTCTTATACATTTGATGAGTTACAAGAAGCCTACGATGATTTGGTTTTAGATTTTGAGGCTTCATTTTTGAAAAACAAAAAGTTTATTTCTAAATTGAAAATTCAAAATAAATTGCTTTCTAAAACCAATTTAGAGCTTGAAGCAAAGTTTGAAGTTAAAAAAAAGAATTTGGATTTACAAAACTTGCTTCTAAAAGTTTATGAGGATCATCAAAGGGAAATTGATGATCTTAAAAAGAATTTGTTTAACAAAAATTTTAAAAAATGTGAAAATGAAGGTAACTCCAAAACAAACTTTGTTAACACAAATTTTTATCAAAGACAATCTAGCTCCCCCAAATTTTTTAAAGAAAAAATGATTAAGAACATTTGGGTCCCAAATGGACTCATTTCTTCAAACAAAAACGAAGACATTGAAAAATGGATTCCAAAGGGAACTAAAAATTTTGGGACTAATGCTAATAGATCCAAAGCAATTTGGATACCAAAATATACTTGATTGTCTTTTGTAGGTGTACTTGAGCATTGATGAGCAAAGTCAACATTTGGAGCTCTTGACACACAAGGGAGAATGACGCTTGAAGAGGGTGAGGCTTAACATCTTACCTTGGTTCAAGTGGTAAAATTTTAAGTTTCATCCCATTGCTTGATCATAAATTCCATGTCTATTTTTCATATTGATCTAAGCATGTTTGTATGACTCCATGTGGTGCCTAATTGCATATAGTTAGGGGGAGTCTCAATTCCATGAGTTACATGTTTTTGGCCTAATATGTTTATTTCTTTGCTTGTGGCCTTAAACTTGTAATGTTTGGTTGGATTTGGTGAATCCATGCTTGATTTGATTTAAATGTGTCATTTTGAGAAGACATGTTAATTTGTAGCAAAAATGATCAAAATGAGTATCTAGGACTTAATAGAGCCTTTGTATGAACTTAAAACTAAGTTGTAAGGCTTTTTAACTTGATTTTGCTGCATTTTTCACCAATTCATGCCTTTGGTACTGGTACCACGCATACCGTACCAATACATCATTCAACCAAGATACCAATACGATCAATACCGTACAAGTACACATAGTCAAAAGGGGACATTTTTTACTCCTTTTTGCCATGCCTTGTATGCTTATAATTTAAATTTTAATATATGGCATGATTTATTGAATTTCTTGTGTTGTTTATTTATTTTATGAAATTCAATATATGTCTCTTGAATGTGTGGACTAACATTCTTTTGTTGCTTGATTAAGGGGGAACCATTTTTCTTAATTCTTTCATGTTAAATCTTCTTTTGGCCTACTCTCCATTTTTATCTTGAACTTCAATGTGATTTCAAACTTTGTTTTGAATTATTTTTATATAAAAAAAAGGAGATATAGGTTTGAAAAATTAACTTCCAAAAAGAAAAGGGGGAGCTTTAAATATTTTCTAAAAATATTCTCTTTTTCAAAAATTATTTTTTAAGGGGAGCTTTTCCAAAGGGTTTCGTTATATCAAAAAGGGGAGATTGTTGACATAAAGATTTTGATATAACAAATTGAAAAATGTTTTTGGACTTAATTCAAATATTGCAAAAATTATTCAAAGTCCAAATAACTTGAAAATATGTTTGAAATATTTTTGAAGAGTTTTTTACTTGAACAAATATTTTTAAAGGCTTTTAAAAGTCAAAACAAGCTTTTAGTACCAATATCCTATCTCTGGCACCAATACCAATGGCCCGTACTGCTACGCTAAGTTTTAAGGAAATTCCAGAAGCATTTTTTCGTACCAATACCAAGTGGCTCGTATCGATACGGCTAAAAATATTCTATTTTAGATAGGTTATTGTGTCCCATACCCTACTTAAGGCATATACACACTCATCAAAAAAAGCATTTAATGCCCACTAATTAATTCCATTTAAATCTAAAATATAACCCCCAACGACTAGTAATAGTCAAGAACTCATTAGAGGACTTAAAAGAGACCTTCAAGCAGTCATGGAACAACAAGAAACCAACTACCAACATCTTTGTATAGAGAAATTGTTTTATGCTTATTTTTGTCATATTCTTTGTAGAAAACACTTGTTGAGCCAAATTGTCAATGTTACTCAAGTGTTAGGATTTGGGTGAGAGCTTAAGTGTGCAAACAAATTAGCCTTGTGAGGTTTTCTTAAGTTTTCTTATTTGTATTTCCTCTTGGAAGAGAGTTGCTCAAAGCTTTGGGTTATAAGCTTTGAGGGTTTGTAACATTATTGAAATCTTGATCCTTTTCCCTCAAAGAAATGAATCACGAATCAAAATCCAAATGAGAACAAACCTCAAGCTAACTTGATTGAAGAGTCGAAAGAGGTGATTGTTGATGTGATTTTCGAGGTAAATATTAAGAAGAATCATGCTGAATGGATCATAGACACTTGAGAATCCAAACACTGATACGCTAACAGAGAAATGTTCACTTGTCTAAAACCGCCACTAAGGGTGAACAATTTTATACGGGAAATTCTAGTATCTCGAAAGTACTCGATAAAAGGTAATTTTTCTCAAACTTACCTCTATATAATTTTGACTTCAAATAATATTTTCTATGTTCCATCTCTGCGTAGAAACCTCATTAGTGGTGGATTTCTGAATAAGGTTGGTATCAAACTAGTTTTTGAATCTGATAAGCTTGTACTCACTTGCAATGATAATTTTGTAGTAAAAAGGTTTTTGTGGGGTTCTTTTTTTGATTTATACCATTTTTTATGCTATGAATAAAACTTCTATTACTGCTTATATCATTGAGACCCTTGACATTTGGTATGATAGATTAGGGCACGTAAACTATCACTATCTAATAAGATAAATAGATAGATTTACTTCCTAATCTCAATGAGAACAATTTTAGTAAACGTGAGACATGTAAAAAAGCCAAACATGCTAGACTATCTTTTAAGCCTGTATCTTCTAGGAAAACTGAACTTTTAGAGTTAGTACATACTGATCTAGCATACTTCAAAAACACATAGATTAAAGGAGGTAAAAATCATTATATTACCTTTGTAGATGACTTCTCTAGATTTACGAAAGTTTATCTCATAAGTTCTAAAGATGAAGCTGATAAAACATTTCTAATCTATAAAGCGGAAGTACAAAATCAGCTAGATAAGAGACTAAAACGGTTAGATCAGATAGAGGCGATGAATACGGCTCTAACTTTCTAAAAGAAGCATGTGAAGACCGCGGCATAATACATGAGTTATCAGCCCCTTACACTTCTCAACAAAATGACATAGCTGAAATAATAAATAGATCATTAAAATATATGATTAATGCCCTTTTATTAAGTTTTAGACTACTAGATAACATGTTTAGGGAGGGTGTTCAATTAATGTAAGGTTGCATGCTTTTAAACATAACACTATTGGTTCCAAACTATTGATGATGTTTTCATTGGTTATTCCTTAAATAGTGCTGCTTATAGATTTTAGCTCTTGCATGATCATTCAATTTGTGAATATAAAGATGTATTTTTTGAGAATACTTTTCTTCTTAAGAAGAGTAGTGATAATCATTTCTTAAGATTTGATAAGCATGTTTTCTTCTCTAGGATAACTTTTAGAGACGATCATTTTTTTGATTAAACCTAGGAAGAGTAAAACACAAAAAATTGCAACTAGCTTCGGACCTGACTTTCTTACACCATTCATCACTGAAACTAGTAACTTAGACTCAATAAATGATTTTATTGCCAAAGTAATTTTACTAGATTGAGATCCAAAAATATACGATGAAGCTATTTCATCTATTGAACTAGTTTTTTGGAGGGAAACTATTAAGAATGGATTAGAATCTATTTCCTCTAATCATACATGGGAGTTAGTACACTTGCCTAAAGATTGTAAACCAATAAGTAATAAATGGGTCTTTAAAAAGAAACCAAGATCAGACGGATCGATTCATAGATATAAGGCAAGATTAGTTGTAAAAGTCTTTACCCAAAATTTTAGGATTGACTTTTTTGATACTTATTATCCCCTTACTAAAATTTCCAACATTCTTGATTTATTTTCTTTAGATTCAATCTACATTTTACTGGTACATCAGATGGATGTGAAGACAACTTTCTTGAATATTGATCAAGAAGAGAAAATCTAAATGGTGCAACCTTTGGGCTTTATGGCACCTGTAAATGAAAATAAGGTTTGCAAACTCAAGAAACCCTTGTATGGTCTCAAACAAGGTCAAAAAATGGTATGAAATAATTTCACAAAACTATTCTTAGTTATGGTTTTGTAGTTAATGGTTCTGATGCATGCGTACATTCCAAATTGTTTGAATCTAATTGTGTGATTATAAATCTGTATGTGGCTGACTTGTTGATCTTTACTACACACATAAAAGCCATTAAAGAAACAAAACATTTTTTATCATCCAAGTTTAAAATTACTAATTTGGGAGAAGTGGATGTAATTTTAAGGGTAAATTACTAAATACAATAAGGGGTTCTCTTTAAATCAATCTCACTATGTAGAGAAAGTATTAAAGAAATTTCCCAGTTTTGACGTCACCCCTTTGAGTACCCCTTATGATACTAGAACTCCACTTAAAACGAACAATGGTGATAGTATACCACAAGATGATTATGCTAAAATTATTGAAAGTCTGATGTCCTTAATGAACTATACTCGACCTGACGTTGCCTATGTTGTCAATAGATTGACTAGATATATCCACAATCCTAGTGTCAAGCATTGAACTGCTTTTAAGGGATTGCTTATATACAAGAAAGTACAATAAACTATGAACTAAAATTTATATGTTACCATCCAGTCCTTGAATGTACTATGATGTAAATTGGGTAATTGGTAATGACGAGGTATGTTCCACTAGTGAGTATGTTTTTACTTTGGATGGAGCAGTTATTTCTTGGAAGTCTGCTAACCAGACATGTATTGCTTGCTCTATTATGGAATCAAAATTTATAGCTCTTGACCTAGCTGGAAAAGAAGCTGAGTGACTTTTTGACTCACAAGTCGTCAATCATTTGGCCAAAAATCAATCTTACAATGGTAAAATAAGGCACATACGAATAAGACACTAGTCAGTGAGACATATGATAAAGAATAGAGAACTCGACATAGAGTACATGAGATCTGAAAAAAAACCTAGTTGATCCATTAACCAAAGAGTTAAATAGAAAAAATGGTTCTTGATACATCGAGGAGAATGAGACTTAAGCCTATTGGTTGAGAAATTCATGGTTGACGCCCAACATAGTTATCTAAGTTCAATGTGGTCAAATGAATCCATGGAAAGACTCATATTGTACACTCTTTCACTCATCCCTATGGCACATTGTGTACAAATGAGGGTGAGCTCTTAAGCTCTTAATGACTTCATAGCCCATGATATGGGTGGTCCTAGTGAGACTGACGAAGAAATCACAGATGAGAAAGGTTGAGTCTATTACTCTTAATGAATTCATAACCCAATATCTGAGTGGTCCTAGTGAGGCTGACTTGATGAATTCGCCTTTTTAAAAAAAATTAGAGGTTGAGCTTGATGATAGCTCTTAATGATTTCATAGCCCTAAGTAGACTTGATGTAATCACCTATGTAAATGTGAAGGACTAGCCATCTTCTATGAAAGACTTATGGTCGTCTTTCTAGAGAACTTATGAGCACCCCGAGGGCTATCATGATGAACTATCATGAAACTCAGTTGGATCTGAGATTAGTCATGTGTCATGAGTTCACTCTTATCTTGACAAGTTCAAATCTAACATATACTATTAAACAAAAAAGAATTACTTATTTTCACTATGTACTAGTTCAAATCTAACAGATACTAGTGCTTAAGCGTCTAATTTTGTTGTTGTCCTTTTCCTAGGTTGGGTCACCCTTTCTTTGCATTAGTGGGGGATTGTTGGTATTATATTGTAATGCAAAAAGTTATACTACATTGATGGGATACTAGCTTGTGAAAGAGTTATATACAAATTCTCAACCTTATTCACATTGAGTAGTAAGGTCTATGCTAGGCCTAAACACCACACACACGTCACCCATACGCCTGACTTAGTTCATGTTTGTGTTTGTGTTAACACGTTTCTACGACATGTTCATGTGCATATCTTTTTTGACACTATCCGCACAAATTCTTTGATCTTACGTTATCAAAAATCTTTTATTTAATTAATCATATTTTATCAAGATATTAAACATATTTTGTTTTTTGAATTTCAAATCCAATCCGCGCGGATCAAGCATTTCATGTGGCTGGGAGTAATTTTTGGGATTTTTTTGAATTGTCTCATATGGACAATTTTGTCCCTAACTTTTCACTATAAAAAGAGCCTTAATGCTCTTCATTTTACACACTAAAAAACAATTCTCTCTTCTAATTTTCGCACCATTTCCAAAAAAGGCAACTTTCATTTCAGTTCCATTTCCTTTTTCCAAGTGTATGAAATTAGGAAGATTGTGTTAATCTTGGGGGCAACGTTCAATTTCGTTTTACTGTACTCATTTACTTACGATATTGTGTTTTTATATGTTTAGTTTCTTTTGTCATAAAATAGCATTTTTCACTCAAATATTCAACTTTCAAAATTTATTTTATCAAGATGTTGAATTTAACGTTCATAATAGAACTTTGTCACCTAAAAATGGCGTGGTTAATATACCGAAAAGTTTATGTATTTAACTTTTGCGTCTTTCGAGATTGCTCTCTTAATAAAATATGACATCGTACACATACAAATGGCGAGGTTTGTATTACGTAAACAAAATAGACCTCAACACTTACCTTTGTCGAGCTTCATTTTATTTATATTTTTTCTTTCTCATTGTATATACAATACGAAAAACATATTTCTTAATTAAATTATTATATTTATTTTAAATGTAAATCAGAAATAAACAAAAATATTAAAAGCATATTTCATATATTGTTGTATTTGGTACGAATAGGTACGTATCTGTACTATAGGGTCTACAAAAACGATACTGACTGAAATGGACCAAATACGCCAAAACATATAGGGTCGAAGCTCTAATTTTTTTTACGGTCGGACTTAAATTTCTTATTTTTTATGAGACTCAATGTAATTTTATCATTGTATTGACTTCTAATTTTACAAAATTTAAAAAGACTAAATTATAATTTTGTCATTTTAGGTGGTAAAATTTCAATTTACTATAAACCAACTTGTAATTTTATAAATTTTAGAGGAACCTAAACAAAATATTACCAATTCGGGGCATGCCCCATTCGCCCATGAAAACACGCTGAAATTTTAACTAAAATGGAATTTAAATTATTTTGTACATGTTTAAGATTGAAATTGTACGGCCAATATCAATATGGTATCGATTATCCTAGCTTTTAATAATATATATATATAACATAAATTGACTATAATCTCCCTCATGATATTTCTTCAATGGGATAAACTCTCAAGAGCTTTAGAAAATTAGTAGATGTTTGTCCTTATTTATAGAAGAAAGTATGAGCCTAAAAACTTTTAACAATATTTTCACAGTGAAATAAAATTTTCATCTTCCCTCTAATTTTAGATCAACAAAATATTTTAAAATTTTCAATAACCTCACAATATTTTTGACATTTTCAGGATCATACTATTTTTTATAAACAAGGACAAGTGCCTATATATAAAATTAAGGCCAAAATATTTATAATTTTCAACAACCTTACATAAATTTGAAAATTTTCTTCCATTGTAGAAACACCATGAGAGAATTTATATTATTTTTTTTGTCTTGTATACATAGAATAAGAAATAAAGTAAGTAAAAGAATGGAAATAAAATGAAGTTCGACAAGACAACAGTAAGTGTTGTGGTCTTTATAGTTTAAGGAATCCTAATCTCGACACATGCAAGTGTCTAAGTACGATGCCAGATCTTATCAATGGAGTAATCCTAATTCTCGACAGGTAGTGACTAAACCCAACCTCAGTTGTTGGAGGCATTTAAAGAATCTAAACAAACATGGGCCATATATATATATATATTCTTAAGAGTTTATTAATATTTATTTGAGAGAAGTCACGGTCCCACCGGTCTCTTATGTGTTCTTCTCTTGTCAATAGCTATGAAAAATCGAGAATATCAACAATTTTATACACTAATCTTGCCATATGTAGGTGGTGATATTTTATTGCGAACAATAAACTCGACATTTAATAAATAATATTTGAAATTCAACTTTTTGATAAATAAAATTTGTAGATTAAATATTTAGATACATAATGAATATTAAATAATTATAAAGGTTTTAAATTTTACTTACCATTGTTGAAAACTAGGGGAACCATAAAATTGATTTAAAATAAATATCAAAATATACAAGAAAAATACTTCTCAGAATTAGATGTGAATATGAAAAGATACTATTATTTTTCAACATTTTTTTTTTATTTTGTAGAAAGGGGAAGCGGTAGGTGTGAGATTGACCGAATCACCTACTGTTCTTCCTCTGTTTGTTTATAACAAAAAATTATTTTCCCATTCTCTTTCAAAAAATGAAAAGAAAAAAGTGCTTGTGCTTCAAAGTGGTTTGTTAGTTCCATAAAATTTTAATTCTTCTTAGTAAATGTTATAAAATATTATTGTGTTGGAAAGTAATGGATAAAGTAATAATAAATTTTAAAATTTCAGGTTACCGTCTACCCCTAATATGAACCAACAGAATGCGATGATTAATTATTAAGCTCGCTCCAGCAGTAGTTATTTTAGGAAAGAAAAAATAATAATAGATCGGATCCCATCCATGATCAAACTCGTCACCTTTGTGTAATTACATATAATACACTCAAGTTATATTATCATGTGACTTTCCAAATGTATTGGATGTGTTTGGACAATACAATTACATGAAAATGTAATTACTATAACGACAAGAATTTTCGAGTCAACGATGGACGTTGACCCAGGCCTTGGACCGCCACCTTGGGCTGGATGTTCGTAGCTCATTGAGACGAAAGATTGGACTTTGTGGGCTTTCTTGTGATGTTGGGCTTGGATTTTGGGTTGAGCTTGGAGGAGGAAGATTTTAATAAGGGGCAAGGGAGTATATTCACTAAATATGGGACAAAGGCTGATGCCTTTTGTTTTTCTCCTGCAAAAGGGAAGGGGATGAAGTCATTTTGGTCCCCCATAGCTCTCATCTTCTTCACCATCAAACCATCACTCAACTCAAAAGGAAAAAGCTAGGATCATGGAGTTTTTGGGAAGAATCTCGGATTTGTGATCAAGGAATAGTTCATCAGCAAGCAATGATCTATCTTTCAAGGTGTTCATCTCTTGGTTTGGTGAAAGTTGGGTTTGAAGCTTGGAGCAAGGAAGAGAGGTGGGAGAAGCTTGGTTGCTTCCTTAGTTCGTGAATCTCTTACTAAAGGTCAATACATTTATGACTCCTACACTTCATGAGCATTATAAAATGAATGTGCTGCTTGGTTTTATGACTGTGGGTTGCAAGTTAGGGTTTTAGGAGCTTTAAACCCCCTTTAATGGTAAATCAAGATTTAAGTGTTGTTAATGTGTAGCAAACCATCAAATAATTCTCCAATAATCTGTAGGAACGTTTTGGGGCTTACCATTCTGGTTAATGGCTGGGATTGTGAAATTTTGAGCCCTTTTTTTGAGCCCTTTGTAGAGAAGAAGACGAGTTGTGAAGGGCGTACCGATACGCATACTTGTGTATCGGCACCCCTCGCTTAATTTGAATTCTAGTAGCGCTTATACGTATCAATACGCTTGGGGGCGTATCGGTACCCACTATTACATTGCCTGAGGAAGACTTTCGCGTACCAGTACGCCAAGGTACAAGTACCGGTATGGGTGGGGATTGGTACGGGGTGGATACGTACCGAGATTGCATATCGATACAGATGGTTAGCGTATCGGTACAGCTTGAGCACCAAACCTTTCGAACCTAATTTCGTATCGGTACTCGGCGAGGAGTACCGATACCTAGAGGGGCGTATCAATACCCACATAGGAGTATCGATACTCGTAGAGCAATCTGCCCAAAAATTTCAAGGTTGCGTTCAAAGATCCTATAATTCGTGGTAAAGGGTCCAATGGGCTCCTAAAGGTATAAAATGAATTATAAAATCGAGAAATTAGGGTTTCTAACCCACATGTTGAATAAATGGCTAACATCTTGGTAATAATTTGGTGAGTTGCTTGTACTAGAAATCTATAGGGATCCGTGGTAGATCGATTGATGTTATATGGAAAGTTGGGGTCCCTTGTTGTGTGCTGAAGGGACGCCCATATAGGCTGGTTACCGCAAATAATAAGATGATCTATCGAGGAAGTCGTGAATGAGCTTAAAAGATATATATTAATTATTGTAACAAATGATTATGCCTTGGGCCATTGGTAATGGTTAGCTTGATGCCTCTTATCTCTTGGTGAGATGTATTGATGCTCGGGGAGCATATGTTATCTTATATATCTTGGTTAGGAATCCGGATATCCTAGAGTTAGTGCATGGGCACTTGTTTAAGAAGATGTATACTTCGGGTTGTGTGATCGAGTACATCCAACGTATCCACGGGCTACGTGATCTGGATGCGGTTAGAAACCTATTCTTCGGCTATGTGATCAGGATAAGGAAATATAACTCGGGGTTGTGTGAGCTTGAGAACTCGATGAGCTATGTGAACTCGAGTAACCTGATTGGTTGAGTGACCTCAGGTAAATACTGCTTGTGGATATTGTGATCCAAGTATGTCTAAGATGTATCTATGGCTATGGTGATCCAGACATGGTCCATTAACCCGACGGCTATGTGATCACGGGTAACCCGATGGCTGTGTGAGCACGGGTATTGTAGGGCTTCGTTAGCCATTATCTAGGGAATGTATGTTATTTAAATCGCCGTATGGATAATTAATTGTTGGCTGTTTTACCCTTGGCTATGTGATCAGGGTATGGGATGCTTAACTCGGTGGGCTGTGTGAGCTCGAGTATCTTGATAGGCTGTGTGACCTCGAGTATGGTAAGCTTGGGATGGCACGTGAACTTTTTCATATTTTAATGGTATCTTGAGACATGGTTGTAAAATCTAGCTAGGGTAGGGTAGAAGATGATCCTTAGAGTTGAGAAGCCTTTCTATGCACTCTTGATTATTTTATCATGCATGCTTGTTTAATGATATTCATGAATTGCGGTAGAGTAGAAATGTACCACTGAGCTTTGTTAGCTCAGCATGCGGAGTTGTGGTTTTTCAGTGCATAGGTTGACGTGTCGCTTTTGGAGGAGCACATCGAGGAGGATTTCCCAGCATCGAGCTAGCTTCATAGTACAGTACTTGATGTTTAGTTTGGAGTGATTGTATTCTTAGGACCTTACCACAGTCGAGTCTGTAACTTTATTTGATTTTCTATTTAGATGGTCAAACAGTGTATTTTAATTGGAGCTCCTATTTTGTAAACTCTTTTAATGCTATTTAATTATGTGGATTAATGAAAAAAGATTATTTTGAGAATTGTCAAACTTGTGATTTTTAAATGAGAGAATTTTGATGGGAGGGTTTTGGGAAACTCGAATGTAGTGTTTCGGATCGGGATCGGGGTGTTACAATTACTACCCTAGTAATCACACAAAAGTGCGTGGTTCTTGGAATTCTCATTTCTTAAACATATGTGACTAGAAGAATGTGATTTATCTCAATTCCTTAAGTCACGTTTGACATTAAAAAAATTAATCATAAATCCTAAAAGCGTTTTATAAATTTTTAGTTAAGTATTTAAAGTACTCTTTTCAATCCATAATTCGCTTACATTAAACTTAATTCTTTAGCAGTTCGTGCATCATTTTGCATCATAAGTGGTGAAAATTGCATTTGTTTTAGGCTCATAATGCATTCAAGTGTTTTTTTTTATCATTTTCCCATTGCTTTATTTACTTTGATTAAATAAACTATTTTATATTGATTAATGACTGCTCTTATTTCTTGTCTTATTGTTGATTTGCTAAACTCGTTTTTGCTTGAGATATATAGAGGTTGATGGCTTGAAGAAGTCTTGGATCTCGATTGAGAGGGCGGGGGTGGAATGAAACCCTAGAGGAGAGGTGTGATTGAAAGCTCTGACTCGTCCTTTCACGATCACGGTGTTTGTTCTTAGCAATGGCTACAAAGACAATTTTTTTTTTGTTGCTTGTCTGCTTGGTAATTCTTGCAGAAATGTTTAGGACAAATGAGACTCCTAGTGACAATTATAACATGGGACGTATAATCCTATGCTCAACCCTTTAGCTACTTATGATTTAGGAAATATCTAACAAAGATTGTGAAGGCCATCAATCGAACTAGATCATGTATACTTCCTTAACATTGAGAAACTCTTATCCTTACTCATTTTTTTATATTACTGCACTTTACTTACAAGTAATCTCAATTATTGTTCTTTAACTTATGTTGAGTCTTACATTGCATTAGTAGTTTAATTAATTAGTGTGTCGAGTCATTAGTTTAATTCATGCATATTCTGTTTTTTCTATGGATTTGATTCTTGAAATACTTTCGTTGTAATTATTACTTTTTTAATTTACTAGTTAATAAAATCTGTTTTTTTAGTCATCCTTGTTTTTAGGCATGTAGTTGACATACATCATAATTTTGCAGATCATGGGTTGTTTTTAGTTAGATTTTTTCCTTTATTTTTGGAGTCCTTTTGTGAGTCTTATTCCTTTTATTGCCTATATAATAGGTTCTTGAAGTTATGAATAATGTCAATCAATATTCTTTTCCCTTTCCTTTGTTTTTTCATCCCACTGTCAAGTAAGTTAACAATGGCCTCGAGAGCCAAGTTAAAGAGAGTTTTTTTCGGTGAGAAGAAAAGTTTGTGATCTTACCATGGCTTATGAAAATTTTGTGCATGCAGCTATTCCACGTTTCGATGGTTACTATGGCCATTGGAGCATGCTGATAGAGAACTTCTTGCGGTTCACGTTTCGATCCTAGAAACTATTATTTGCAAAGAAACTTCCAAGGATATTTGAGACTCCATGAAAACAAAATATCAAGGCTCTTTCAAGTGAAGCGTGCACAGCTTCAGGCCTTGCGAAGGGACTTTGAGGTTCTTCAAATGAAGGATGGTGAATCTGTTATAGACTATTGTGCATGATCCGTGGGAATCACAAATAATATGCGATTTCATGGTGAGAAGATATTACGGTCTTATCACCAAAGTATGATTACATTGTTTGCTTAATTGAAGAATTCAAAGATATTGCCGTTCTCACCCTTGATGAACTCCAAAGTTCCTTGTTGGTCCATGAACAGAAGATAAACAGAATTTTTGCTCCAACAGAGTAAGCTTTGAAGGCTTCAACACATTCTTTTAGAGGAAGTAGTAGAGGTCGAGGAAGGGGAAGAGCCAGATGAGATAGTTGGAATAAAGATGGTGGCGGCAGGCATGCTAGACCAGATGATAAAGGGAGAAAACAAGATCAACAATTTGACAAGTCAAGGTAGAATGTTTTAGATGTTATAAGTTTCTTCATTATCGTACTGAATGTCATTAATCTGTTTAAAGACCAAGGAAAGGGAGAAAAGTAAAATATGCAAAAAAAAAAAAGTTGTAACCTTGTTGATGGGAATTCATGACTAAAAACATGAGACAAGAAACTCGTATTTATGGTATGTGGATACAGGCTGTAGCAACCACATGTGCGGTAATAAATCTTCTTTCTCTTATCTAGATGAAGACTTTTCACACTATAGTGTCTTTTGGAGATAAATCTACTGTTAATGTAGTAGGAAAAGTTGATATTAGTATAAGAATCAAGAATGGTTTTGTAGAATCAATTTCGAATGTTTTCTTTGTGCATGCTTTGAAAATTAACTTGTTAAGTGCTGGTCAATTGCAAGAAAAAGGATATCTGATTACGATATCAAAAGGTGCTTGTGAAATTTATGATCCTTCCAGAGGTGCTATTGCAGTGATTCCAATGAGTTCCAACAAGTTGTTTCCATTTGTGATTGATTGTATTCAACCTTTCTTGATGGCTAAAGTGAAGGACGACTCATGGCTTTGGCATTTCCGCCATGGTCATCTTAATTTTGGGGGTTTGAATATTTTTAAATGTAAGGAGATGGTTAACGACCTTCCTCAAATTGTTACTCCATCACAGGTGTGTGAAGATTGTGTTGTTGGCAAACAACATCGTGAACAATTTCCCAAAGGAAAGTCTTGGAGAGCAAAACATGTGTTGGAATTGGTTCATTCGAATGTCTGTGGGTCAATAAAGCCATCATCTAATGGAGGTAAAAATTATTTCCTTACTTTCATCGATGATTATTCTTGGGAAACATGGTTTTACTTCTTACAGAAGAAATCAGAAACATTTGGTGCATTTACTAGTTTCAAGGCACTTGTTGAGAATGAAACCGAAAAAACCATTCAGGCTCTTCGCACTGATTGCGGTGGAGAATATTGCTGTAAGGAATTTGGAGCATTTTGTGAGAATCATGGCATTCGAAAATTGCTTATTGCTGTATATGCTCTCTAAAAAATGGTATATCAGAGAGGAAGAACAAAACCATGGTTAATATGGTGAGGAGTATGCTTGCTAGAGGAAGGGTCCCAAAATGTTTTTGGGCAGAAGCAGTAAATTGGAGCATTCATGTCTTGAACAGAAGTCTAGCTTTTGCTGTTCAAAACATGACACCTGAAAAAGCTTGGAGAAGAAGAAGACCAGCTATAGATCACTTCAGAATTTTTGGGTGCATTGCTTATGCTCATGTTCTAGATGCAGAGAGAATAAAAAACTTGACGACAAAGGAGAGAAGTGTCTTACTAGGTGCAAGTGAAACATACAATGCATATAAATTGTTTAGTCTTTTAACAGAGAAAATCATGATTACCAGGGATGTAATTTATGATGAAGAGAACACTTGGAATTAGAATGGTATGCAACGTTCTCAAACCTTTGTTGATAATGAACATGAAGATGAAAAGCATAAACTTTTAGATGAGCAGATTCAAGAAACTCTCGAGCTTGAGGGTTCACCAAATGAATTTCAAACAACCACCACAGTGGAAGATGTATCTCATCCTAGTCGTATTTGACAGAGACCAGCTTGGATGGGAGATTTTGGGGTAACCGATATGGGTCAGACTGAAGATCCAATCATCCATTTTACTTCATATGCAGATTGTGATCCAATAACTTTTGAAAGTATTGTAAAAGAGTTGAAATGACAAAAAGCAATGGATGAAGAAATTGCGAGTATAGAGAAAAATGATACATGAAAGTTGACTGAGCTTCTAGAAGGACACAAGAAAATTGGTGTCAAATGGGTGTACAAGACAAAGTTGAAGGATAATGGAGAAGTTGAGAAATATAAGGCGTGTTAGGTGGCTAAAGGTTGTAAGCAAGAGTTTGGGGTTTATTACAAAGAAGTCTTTGCTCATGTTGCAAGGAATGATGCGATTAGATTGGTAATTTCGCTTGCAGCTCAACACTCTTGGCCTATCTTTCAGTTAGATGTAGAGTCGACATTTTTGCATGGTGAGCTTCAAGAACATGTATTTGTTGAATAACCATCTGATTATGTTAAACATGAAAGTGAAAATAAGGTTTATAAACTTAAAAAGACCTTATATGGGTTAAAATAAGCTACACGTGCTTGGTATAGACGAATTGAAGTTTATTTCTTGAAAGATAATTTTACCAAGTGTCCTTATGAGTCTACTCTTTTAATTAAAACTAGTGAAGAAGGAAAATGCTTGTTGTGAGTTTATATGTTGATGATCTTATTTTCACTGGAAATTATAGTTTCATGTTTAATGTATTCAAAAAATCTATGATGGTTGAGTCTGAAATGTCAGATCTTGGTATGATGTATTATTTTCTAGGCATAGAAGTAGTGCAATAAACTGATAGAATATTTCTTTCACAAAAGAAATTGTTCAAGATATTCTAAGCATGTTTGATATGAAGGATTGCAATCCAACAAATACCTCTATTGAGTTTGGTTTGAAGTTAAGCAGAGAATGAAAGAAAGTGGACAACATTCTTTTTAAGCAAATTGTTGGCAGTTTAATGTACTTAAGTGGTACATGACCTGATATAATGTTGTTGAGATGATCAATCAATGGAAATGACCAAGATGAGGTAAATTGGCAATTAAAAATTTTGGTAGAAGCAAATGCAAAAAGAAAAGAAAAATTCACAAGTAATTTATAGTGGTTCAACCTTCTAAACAAGGTCTACGTCCACTACCTTAGCTATCCATAGTAAGGATTTCACAAATTCACTAATTTGTCTTTCCTTTTAGGCTAAAGGAGATGACCTCACAAATCCTAGACTTATACCCCAAAGTCTAGTAATCTCTTTCCTAAAATTGGATACAAATAAGAAAACTTTGAGAATCCTCCTAAGGAGATTGTTTGCCAAAATCCAGCTCACCAAAACCCAACACTTGATGGCAAATGAAATACATTAAAATCACTCAAGTGTGTACAAGATTTTTAAAATAAAAGCACTCAAAAGGTTGATATGTGCATAGATGCTTTAGAATGGTTGTCTTGTTGTTGAAGAAGCTTTGAAGACTTGATTTTATACCTCTTCATTGATTTCTAGTCGTTTGGGTTGTTGGGGAATTGAATAGAGCCATTGGGAGTAGATTTTCCCGCATTAAATATGTTTGGCAAGTGGGGGTATTGTACACGAATCTCTGCATCGACATCGGCTCAAAGAGGAAATAGTCATTACAAGTAAGGGGTACCAGTACGCTATGTACCGTACCGGTACTCGAACTTTCTCACTAGAAAATCTAGAAAAACTTATAAGGATTGTGTAGCGGTACGCGTATGATCATACCAATACTCAGTTCTTTCAAAATTAAGTTTTTGCTCCAAAAATCTGACAGACATTCAAAAGTTTTAAAGACCGTACCGGTACATGATAAACTTGTAAAAAATATACATTTCATGCCTTTTTATTTCATTGCATATAGTTGCATTTAGTTTATATAATTGCATATGGTGGTGTTTGCTTGGTTGCTTTTATATATTTGTAAAATTGGTGCTACTTTGGGACAGGTTTGTTTCGGTGTGGTGATGTGCAGGTGAGTATTAAAGCATTTCTGGGCGCACAAAAAGACAAAGAAAGAAGATATCTTGTAGCCCACATGTGAATCCCTCACCAGCCTGTTGTGCCACACATGTGAAGGGAATATTCCCTAAGACACACAAAGAATTAAGGGCACAAAACCCTAGGAGACCCCACTATATAAAGAATAGGACACCCACATTTAAGGGGGGAGCTGAAAAAGTGCTTTATGAGATAAGAAAGAGAGAAGCAAAAGGCGGCTATCCTTCTTCTCCTTCATTTTGGGTATCCTCAATTGTCGAAGCTTCAAGAGAAGATCTTGCTGGCCTTTGAGAGAAGCAACAAGCTTAAGGCGGTTCACAACAGTCCATGGCGGCTTGGGAGTTTTCCTTTACTCTTAGTTGCTCCTTACATTTCCATAATTTTCTGAAATGGATTATATTAAACGGATGAAATTGGATGATATTTGCCCAGCCATGAATTAGCTTTAAGCAGCTCGGGTTTATTGTGGATGATTATGTTTCTTGCTTGAATGAATGTTTTAGCTTTTTCCAATTTTATATATGCTTTGTTCACTGTTTTATTGCTTTAGGTTTGTAAGAGCTTATGAGAGTTAGCCTTTACCTTAGTTTGATGCTTAATAGTCGAGAGAGTTAAGCTTAGATCTACGGTGGAAAATGGGGTTGAGCTGAGAGGTTATACCCTAACTCACCTTAGAGATAAGGATAGAGTTTCAACGACTAAAAAGAGTAGAACTTCAAGGATAGTATCTTGCTAAGGTTCACGCTGAGAGGTATTGCTGTAGCATTTTTACTGTTAGTTGCTTGCTAGAGATAGTTTAGAAACACATGCGTAAGCTCTGTCGAGCATCTTATAAGCTGGAAAATGTTGAGCATTCACGAGAACTAGGCATGTGATTCCTTGATAAACCCGGCCTATCATCTTATTTGAGAGTTTCCACACGTGTGAGGTTGTTTGAAGACCTATCATATCGCTCTAGTTTTTAATACAGTTTTTGCTACAACATTTCTTTTAATTGTTCTTATCAACTCTTTCATTTGATATCCAGTCCCTGTTTTGAGTGCTTAAACCTTACTCGAATTCCCTCCAATCCATGTGGAGACGATCTTACTTATAAATATTATTACTTGTTCGATGTGTATACTTGCACAGATTATGTATCATTTATAGTACACCACAACACGCAACAAGTTTTTGGCGCCGTTGCCGGGGATTGGCAATTGGTGATTTTGAGTTTAGTTTTTGCACCATTTTAATTGTTCTTTTTGTATAAACTTATTTGCTGTTTTTGTTTACTTTATTTTAGGTGTTGTTCTGTTGCATGACCCGAGGAAGACCTAAAGAACCATTATCACCTTTCGTTCCTAAAATTGAACATCTTTTTCGACAAAGAAAACATTTACTAAGAGCTCAAAGAGCCATGTACGGAGTTCAAAATCAAGGAGGTCAACCAGTTGAGGATCCTAATGCTGCGGCAAATCGTAGAGTCATAGCTCACCGACGTGCTATTAGAGACCATTTAAATCCTATTTTGGATGATCTTAACCCTGGGATTGTAGCTCCCGAGATTCAGGCAGCCCACTTCGAACTTAAACCAGTGATGTTCAATATGTTGAACTCCATTGGGCAATTTGGTGGATCACCTCATGAAGATGCAAGACAACACATTCGTGCATTCTTGGAAGTTTGTGATTCTTTTAGACAACAAGGTGTGCATGAAGATGTGTTGAAGCTCAAGTTATTTTCTTATTCATTTCGTGATCGAGCAGGAGAATGGTTGAGTGGAGTGCCCGCTAGTTCTATGAAGTCATGGACAGATTTGTGCAAGAGCTTTTTGCTGCGGTATAATCCACCCAACATGAACACCTAACTAAGGAATGATATTGCTTCATTTTGTCAAGCTGATGACGATTCGATGTACGAGTACTGGGATCGATATAAGGGACTATTTTGCAAATGTACAAATCATGCTTTTCACGATTGGACGCAAGTGGTGATGTTCTACAATAGTGTCAATGCTCCTACGAGGATGATGCTAGATGCTTCAGCAAATTGAACTTTACTGGACAAGTCGCCTGAAGAAGCATTTGATATCCTTGATAGGATAGCAAACAATGATTACCAATTTCCTATTTCAAGACTTGGAACGCGTAGAAAAACTCATGGGACATGTGAGCTTGATGCCAATGAATTTGTTTCAGCTCAATTGTTAGCCATTACGAATATGTTGAAGAATCTCCAACGTCTTAATGAGGTAAAGGAAGTGAAGGTAGCTATTGCTTGTGTTCGTTGTGATGGGAACCATCATGTGAGCGAGTGCCCCAAAAAACCACGAGTCTACCAACTACGTGGGAAACTTCAATAGGAGCAAAAACAACCCCTATTCAAATACTTATAACCCAAGATGGAGTCAACATCCTAATTTTTCTTGGGGGAACAAGGAATGAACAATACCGACAGCTTGAATCGGCAACAAAATCTGACTGAACCCCTAGGCTTTCAAAAAAATATGCCATGTCAAAACAATAAGGGTTTAGCATCTTCATCGAACAACAATTCTTTGGAAGCTACTTTCTAAGACTTTATGACGACTACGAAAGCTTTATTTCAAGACCATGTTGCGTCTATCAAGAGCCAATGAGCATTGCTACAAAATCATAGTTCATCTTTGAGGGCTTTGGAAACTCAAGTAGGTCAAATTGTGCAAGCTTTACATGTTCGATCTTAGGGCAGCATACCTAGTGATACTGAAGTCACTAAAACTAATGGCAAAGAGCAGTGTAGTGCACTTACTTTAAGGAGTGGCACCCAAGTTAACAAAGAGGATAAGTTTGGGGGAAGAAAGTGGATGATCCTAACCCCAAGACAATGTATGAAAAACCTATGTGGCAAGAGGATTCAACTCCTGAACAGGACAAGAATGAAGGGTCGATAAGTGACCCTACTAATAGAAGACATAATATCTCTACAGCAAAAGATATACCCCCACTAGTAGAGGCAGAAGTCAGACCCCCACCACCCTTCCCTCGAAGATTGAAGAAGTGGAATAAAGACATGTAATTTAAGATATTTGTAGATATTTCTTGATCAGCTGTACATCAATGTCCCATTTTTGGAGGCCATTGATCAAATGCCCACGTGTACGAAGTCTCTCAAGGATATTATCACCAAGAAAAAGAAGGTTGAGAAGTATGAGACTGTTGCTACAGCAAAAGAGTGCTATTCTGGGTTGAGCAAATTGCCCCCTAAAAGAAAGAATCTAGGCAGCTTTATCATTCCATGTTCGATAGGCGATAATTATGCGGGGAGAGCTTTATGCGATCTTGGATCTAGTGTGAATCTAATGCCCAAGTCAATCTTTATGAAGTTGGTATGGGAAATGTAAGGCCTACCACTATTATTTTGCAATTGATAGGCCGATCCCATGTTCGTCTAGAAGGGAGGATCGAGGATGTTGTGGTGAAGGTGGACAAATTTGTTTTTCCAGTTGACTTTCTCATTCTCGATTGTGAATTTAATGATAATGCGCATATTATTTTGGGGCAACCATTCCTAGCCACCGGCCAAATTTTGATCGACTGTGAAAATGGTGAATTCACCGTAAGAATGGCTAATCAGAAGGTGACCATAAATGTCTTCAACACCCTCAAATATGTGGATGATTCAGAGGAGTGTCAATGTCTTCAGGGCATGGATTCTATAAAAAAGAGGAAGCTGCAGAATTTTGTTGTAGCAATTTTTCAGAGGTTGAGGATTATTTGATGCTCAATGAAGATGACAATGAGGAGCTCGAGGAATTCCCAATGGAGATGCCGCAATCTATCTTGCTCATAGCTAGACTAGGTACACGATTCAAACCTTTAGATTTTGCTGAATTTATTCCTTTAAAACCCTCACTTGAGCATGTACCCACGTTAGAAATAAAGCCCTTACCATCACACCTTAAATATGATTATTTGGGTTGCAATGAAACTTTTCTTGTGATAATTTCCTCTAGTCTTAAGCCTGACCAAGAACATAGCTTGATAAAGGTGTTAGCTCAACATAAAAAAGCTTTAGATTGGACTATGGCTGACTTGAAGGGTATAAGCCCTACTATTTGTATGCATAAAATTCTGCTTGATGAATGCCACAGAAATTCTGTTGAACCCCAAAGAAGGCTTAATCCAATCATGAAAAAGGTGGTGATGAAGAAAATAATCAAGTGGCTCGATGGTGAAATTATTTACCCGATTTTCAACAATTTGTGGGTCAGCCCGGTACAATGTGTACCGAAGAAGGGAGGCATAACTGTGGTAAGCAATAAGGACAATGAACTCTTACCAACAAGGACCGTCACATGATAGAGGATTTGCATAGACTATCGAAAGGTCAACAAGGCAACCAAGAATGACCATTTTCCCTCCCATTCATCGATCAAATGCTAGACCGATTGGCGGGCAAATCCTTTTATTACTTCCTTGATGGATACTCAGGGTACAACCAGATTGCTATCACACCAGAGGATCAAGAGAAGACAACCTTCACATGCCCCTATGGTACTTACGCCTTTAGGTGGATGCCCTTTGGACTTTGCAATGCTCCAGCTACTTTTCAAAGATGCATGTTAGCCATCTTCTCGGACATGGATGAAGAGTTTTTGGAGATCTTCATGGATGATTCCTCATTCTCCGAAAATGACTTTGAGCCATGCTTGGGTAATTTAGCAAAGGAGCTTAAGTAATGTGAAGAAGTAGACTTAGTGATCAATTGGGAGAAGTGCCATTTTATGGTGGCCGATGGGACTGTTTTAGGCCACAAGATCTCACAAAAAGGAATAAAGGTGGACAAAGCAAAGGTTGAAGTGATCGAGAAGCTACCTCCTCCCACCACTGTAAAGGGCATTCGGAGTTTCATGGGCCATGCAGGCTTCTATAGGAGGTTCATAAAAGACTTCTCCAAGATCTCCAAGCCCCCATGCACTCTGCTACAGCAAAACCAGCCTTTTGTGCTCAATGATGATTGCTACAGCGCATTTAAGGAAATAAAAGAGAAACTTATCATAGCACCCATTGTTGTTTCCCCGGATTGGACCTCACCATTCGAGCTTACGTGTGATGCAAGTGACTATGCAGTGGGAGCAACACTTGGACAATGCTAAGGTAATATCTTTCATGCCATCTATTATGCTAGCCGCACTTTAAATGATGCACAGATCAATTACACAACCATTGAGAAAGAATTGTTGGTTGTTGTGTTTGTATTTGATAAGTTTAGAGCATACTTGATAGGCACTAAAGTCATTGTACATACTGATCATTCAGCTATTAAGTACTTAGCGACTAAAAAGGATGTTAAACCTAGACTTATTAGGTAGATACTTTTCTTGCAAGAATTTGACTTCGAGGTTAAGGAAAGAAAGGGCACTGAAAATCAAGTTGCTAATCATCTTTCTAGGCTAAAGAACAAGGGTGAACATAATAATAAACTAGAAATTAAGGAGGAATTTCCCGATGAGAAAATATTATTTGTTATGCCAATTATTTGGTATGCTGATATTGTTAACTTTCTCGTTAATGGTATTTTGCCACCTGATTTGAATAGCCAGGGAAGCAGAAAATTCAGACATGATGTGCGATTCTACTATTGGGACGAGCCGTGTTTATTCAAGCAATGTGATGACCAAAGGATTCGAAGATGTGTCCATGTAGACTCTCTAAGTGAATACTGGCAAAAGAGGCAGAAAAATATGTATTAGAAAAGTATAAAATAGTGCCATGATGAGTCTTTTGTGTGCAAGTATACACGGTCTGCAAGTAATACAGCAGTTAAGATGAGTATCAATCCCATAGAGATTGACTTTGAATTTAGTTGTCTTTTATTGTTACTTGCCTTGAGAAAAAGTTATTTGTTTTGAAGTTGGTTTTGGAAATAATTGAAATAAAATAAAAAAGAAAAGTAAAGTAAGACGTTGGTAAGGAAGGTGCTTTAATGAATGATGAGCGTTGGCAGAAAATGCTTGGTTTTCACGCTATTCATCTCGTGCCAGCCTTCAATAACAACCTGTCTTGGCATTGTTTGCCGAGCATATTCAAAATTAGCAAAGCCTCTCTCGATGGTAATTGCCCTAAATTGATCATGTAAAAACCCCTATATCTCTATAGTGCATGCTTTTAAATAAACCAATTTGATTAAGATCCAATATGTACTTCTAAGGGGTAGATTTCACTCTCGAAGTAAGTTCATCTACTTGAACGACTTCTCTCGAAGCTTTTCTCCTTAGTATTCAACAACTTAGTCGTTGCCACCCCAAGTCTGTTAAGATATTGAAGAGCAATAAGCCAACAGTGCAGCTCTCGCTTGGCATAGTATTTAGGAAACATTAAAGTATGCCGAATAGATAAAACAATGTCAAATGCAGATTTTTTTTAATAAAAAACTAAAACATAAACAACGTTCAATGCAAAACATCCCCCACCAACTATTAGATTAGTTCTTAGTGAGGGATTTAACCAAAAAACCATAAATGTTTTCCAAATACACCATCATTAAAAAGAATTCAAAACAACTTAAAACAAGAGAATGGGCGAGAGGGGTCTCTCAATGCAGCCCTTAAGATCCAGGCTCCCGGCCAAGCTGGTCGAACCACCCTTCCTAGGTGCAACCAATCGTCACTCGTCTTGCACTCCAACTCCTCACTCGATCACTCTCCCCAATTTTTCGTTCTTCAAATGCTTGCTTGGTTGGTGTTTTGATAGGCGTGCAAGGAAGGTATATGATGAGCTCCTCATTTGAATTTTAAATGCTGAAGGGATAAGAGATAATCATCTTATCCAAATTTGAATGAGAGCTGATCAGGCTAAAGCTCACGTCATACTGCTGAAGTTGCCTTGGCATCCAAGCTTGGCATGGATATGCCAACCACTCTTGGCACCATCTTATCCGCTATTTTTTCGGAGATTGATCCAATCGCTATCTTTTTGGAGCCTGATCTTGTCCTATTTTTTTGGGGTTCAACAGCTTCTTGGCATGGCATCAAGTTCACTTCTCTGCCTACCGGTGCTTGGCATTATCTGGTCCATCTGTGCCAACAACACTCTGTATTCTCTCTGGTATTCCTTCATGTGTTGCTTTTATGAGCCAAATACTATGCCAAATCTGCAAAATTGCCAACAAAACAACCTTTCACACTAGCATAGACAGAATTCTAAACTCATAATGTGAATGCATGGTTTTAACATCCTAGTGCAACTAAATGTACCTAAAAACAAGCAAAAGCATTGTAGGATTGGCATTAAAAACAGTACTTCTGGAGAGGTAACACACCCTTGTTACCTCTCCAAAAGTAGTATTTTTAATGCCAATCTTACAGTGCATTTGCTTGTTTTTAGGTACATTTATTTGCATAAGGTTGTTAAAATCATGAATTTGCATAAGGAGTTTAGAATTATGTCTATGCCAGTGTGAATGGTTGTTTTGTTGGAAATTTTGCAGGTTTGGCATAGTATTTGGCCCAGAAATAAAACACATGAAAGAATGCCAGAGAGAATGTTGAGTTGTTGTTGGCAGCGAAGGACCAGAAGAGAAATGCCAAGAACCATTGGCAATAGGATGCCACAGGAGTTGTGCCAAGAACCCTTGGCAATGCCAGCCCGAAAAAATAAGACCAGATCAGGCTGCAAAAAATAGCATTTGATTAAACTTCAAAAAAAATAGGAAGGCAAAAAAATAAGATGCCAAGTCTGTTTGGCACAGATGGATCAAATGATGCCAAGCGTGGCTGCCAAAGGATCGACGACATATGACGTTAGCCCTAGTGAAAATCTGATCAGCTTATCACTTCAAATCTGGATAAGATGATCACATCCCTTATCCCTTGGGCATTAAAATTTCAAACGTGAAGGCTTATCCTATGGCTTCTTCGCATGCCTATTTAAAGAACGATCAAGCAAACATTTAGGGGATGAACTTGGAGAGGATTTCAGTGACGATCGGAAGAGGAAGGCTACGTGGTTCGACCAGCTAGACCTAGGGCTTGGAGCCATTGGAGGGCTGCATCGAGAGACCCCCTTCTTGCCCATTCTCTTTGTTTAGTTATTTTTATATTTTAATAATGATGTATTTTGAAAACGTTTATGGTTTTTCAGTTAAATCCCTCACCATGAACTAATCTAATAGTTGGTAGGGGATGTTTGCATTGAAATGCTATTTTATATTTTAGCTTTTGATAATAAATCTACCTTGGTAATGTTTTATCTATTCGACATACTTTAATATTTTCTAAATACTATGTCATGCGAGAGTTGGCACTGTTGGCCTATTGCTCTTCAATATCTTAACAGACTTGGGGTGGCAACGATTAAGTTGTTGAATACTGAGGAGAGAAGCTTCGAGAGAATTCGTTCAAGTAGATGAACTTACTTCGGGAGTGAAATCTACCCCTTAGGAGTATAGATTGGATCTTAATCAAATTGGTTTATTTAAAAGCATGCACTATAGAGATATAGGGGGTTTTACATGATCAATTTAGGGCAATGACCATCAAGAGAAGCTTTGCTAATTTTGAATCTGCTCGGCAAACACTGCTAAGACTGGTTGTTATTAAAGGCTGGCACGGCATGAATAGCATGAAAACCAGCATTATATGCCAACGCTCATCATTCATTAAAGAATCTTCCTTGCCAACGTCTTTACTTTACTTTTATTTCTTTTCTATTCAGTTATTTCTAAAACCAACTTCAAAATCAAACAAACTTTCCCTTAACAAGCAAACAATCAAAGCAGTTAAATTGCAAGTCAATCTCTGTGGGATCGATACTCAGCTTACTGCTGTATTACTTGCAGACCGTGTATACTTGCACGCAAAGGACTTATCTTGGCCCTATTTTACATTTTTCCATTACATATCTACTGCCTCTTTTGTCACCATTCACTTAAAGAGTCTACAAGTTTTTGGCGACGTTGTCGGGGATTGCGACGGAATTTATTGCTTTAATTTTTACTTATTTTTTTGTTTTCATTTTACTAACTTTTTTATCATTAGTTTTTTTTTTTTTTAGGAAAGCTTAAAGAAGAGTATGGATAGCCACATATGGTATGATGATGACTATATTTTTCCCACTTATTCCTACCAATATCCAACTCCAAGAGCTGTCCATGAGCAAAGACGTATGAAAAACATGAAGAGGATGCCTATACAACACTATCGGCACAGATTTCTGAACTGAAAAACATGATTACATCAATGCAAGTGCCTAAGTTCAGCAAAAGGCAAGCAACACCTGTTGTTTATGCATATTGTAGAGGATGCCACTCGTTTGACAATTGCTCCTTCAACCTTAATTCCTATTGTTACACGGGGCACTATAATGTGAACAACCCTTCCTTCTACAACATCAACCAAGGATGGAACTAGCAGCAGAATATTTTTTTGAATAATCAAGATGATGATTATTTTTATGCACCTAACAACTTTGATGTGCCACCAAACTTCAACCAAATGCCATCCCAAGGCAGCATTCTTCATGAGAAATCAGCGACAAATCTTTATGGATCCAACGGATCGTTTGGCATGGTAGAATTGCCTTTAGAAATGCCAATGCACAATAATCCACCTCAAGAGCAAACAAATTACATTGGAGATGCATTTGAAGAAGAAATGGATGCTATGAGAGGCTTGGAAGAACAAGTCAGGAGGCTTGCAAATGTTGTGAATGGCATTCCTCAAGAGAACAAGATAGAGCTTCCAATCAAGGCAGTAGGAGGTGGCAAATGCTTCGGTTAGTGATAACAATCAGAATGCCATGACAACGCTAAATCAACAAGCTGGCAAATTTCTTCCTTCATCTGCGCCTCAAGGAATTCAGAATCAACATTACGAGTATCGGGTTTTTCCTAACACATTTGAATCTGATGCCAATTGTTTGCCATGCGAATAAATTAGTTCCAGCAGAAGAAACTAAGGAAGCTGAGAAAGGGGAAACAAGCACCAGTAATGACAGATCTCAATCTGATGCCAACACCACTTCGGCAAAACTAGTGGAACTAGTAATTGCCAACCCTACATTGGTGAGACAAATAAATGTTACTTTTAATGTTGACAAAGCTCTTAAGTGTGCAAATAAACCTGAAGAATGCCATGCAGTTGAACCAATGGAATCCATTTTGGATGAGAACCTGGCATTTACTTGCCAAGGAATGAAAGCTGATGCCATAAAACAACAGTGCGATGGCAAAACAATTGAGGCACAGTGAAGATCGATTCTGGTCAGGACTGATGCCATGAAGCGAGGTGTACTCAAATGGTTTGTTGTTGGAAGGAAAAGTGGATGCCAATTGACTGAGAATGAAGAGCTGAAGCAAGAGAATTTGGCCGTGACAATAATGCCATAGATGGTGCTGCTAGAAATTAAAAATTTACCTAAGAATGCTATGGCAAGTCTAGAACCGGTTGAGGATACATACACCTTGGCATCAAACGAAATAGAAGGACCACAGCCTAAGCACTGTTGGGGTGTTGAATTCAATCAAAGATTTGATAGGCCTATAGGGAAGAGGTATTTTGGTTTTTTGAGGTGGTTATTCAAAACCCCTATGGCAAAACATTCTCCTTTGTTGAGCAATCTACAGTTCGGCATCTCAAAGGTAAGCAATTCTTTGGCTTTCTATGTTGGTTATTCAAACAAAAGATTACCATAGACTGTAGCACTACCGGGAAGGAAATTGGAATAATGCCAAAGAGACCATTCTTATTGCGAAAATTCAGTAACTCTTTGCCAACTCAGTTTGATCATTATGAATAATTTAGGAAAATTATTTTTTTCAGTACTTAGGATATCTCAGTTTTAAATTTTTAGGTTTTTTTATTTTCTTTTTTTTATTTTGAAAGGTTCCTTTGAGTGAATGCAGAATTTTATTGAACAAAATGCAGAGAATGAACTTGTTGTAGATGATGAACACACCAAGCTTGCGGAAGCCTTGGACGATGCCAAGAGGAATATGATGTTGAAGGAACTTTGTGAACTTATCACTAAGTGGACTGTGTCATCAAAATGCCATCGGACGGTGAAGAAGCTGGCATTGAAAGATTGGCATTTTTACATTCAATCATCATGGGCGGCAAGATCAATATCGGCCGTATCATTATTGATGAAACTTATAAATGCACCGGTAAGGATAATAGGAGTTTATGTTTCCTTTTATTGACTTCTAACATTTGCATGCAGCATAGCGTGCCAGAGTTTGATATAGATAAAGATCAAGAGCTCAAGGGAACGACGATCACTCCTGCCCTAATGAGGTATCTCATTACCGAAGAGAACGGCAAGGGAAAGGTTTTCGAGTCTGTGCCAAAGGCCAGGATGCCAAAGGCAATGCCCAAGACTCCGATTCCATCTGATTCATTGGCAATGCTTTCCCAGATATATCAACACCAGGAGGTCATCCTCCAGAAATTAAAGAAATCCAAGGAGCGAAACTCGATGCTTTGGCAGTATCTTCATGTTAGGGACCATGCCATGAAGAAAACACGTAAGGACATGTCTGTCCACACATTGCCAGTATTTTTTGAGTTTCCTGCAAACCTCTTTGCCAAAGATGACATGCCAGCCAGACCACACTCTGTCCACGCGCTGACCTAGTCTGATGCCACCATTGTTCAAGAATTCTATGTCCATCATGTGACCAAAGATTCGCCATTCTTGATGATTAGATGTACGTGTGTGTTTTTTGATGAAGGATATATTAACACTATGTTTAATTTGGATGGTGTAGGGGATGAATATTTTGAGTATGCTAATTTGATGAATGCTGCCAAGAGAAAGAAGTTGCTGGCAGATTCGTGTGAGCCTGGAACAGTATGGACAGTGTCATCGAAGGGCCACCGAACGGTGAAATGATTGGCATTGAAACATCAACCGAGAGGATGGAATCAGTTTTTAAAAGGCTAATATGATGCCTACAACCCACAATGAGACCATCTCGGAAGAAAGGCTGATTTTATTACATTCCATCATGATGGGGCACAAAATTAACGTTGGCAAGCTCATCATCGATGAAACTTATAAATGTGCAGCAAGAGGTAATGGAAGTTTGTTCTTTCCTTTGTTAATTTCTAACATTTGCATGCTCCATGGTGTGCCAAAGCTTGATACAGATAAAGGTCAAAGGATCAAGGGAACAACAATCACATCTGCTATTTGGAGAAACCTCACCATTGCCGAGCCAAAAGATAAAGGCAAGGGGAAAGAAAAAGTGCCCACGCCAAATCCAAAAGTGTCAAAGGCAGTGCCAGCCAGTTCACTGGCAGTGTTGTCTCAAATTTACCATCTCCTGGAGATCATTATCTAAAAGTTAGAGACAGCCGAGGAACTCAATGATAAGATAAGGCACTACACAAAGAAGAGGGATTCTATCATCAGGGAGGTTTTTGAATAAAATGCCCCATGATTTTGTGACAGCATTTCCAGATTTCCTTACCAAGCCCTCTGCCAGCAATGATGCCATGCCAACCAATCCACACAAGAAGAACTCTACGAAGAGGATTCCTCCTCTTCCTAAACTCTTTTACATGTCATTCCATTGCATTTACATGATCATGCATGTTATTTTCATGTTTTCTTGTATATATGTGTTGTTTTCATGCATTGAGGACAATGCACATCTTGGGTTTGAGGGTGTGCGTTTCCTCACATTTATGCCATGCCATGCATTTCATGTTTACATTTCTGTTGCCATGCCATCTAGGTCATTTAGAATAGATGTATACCGAACCACTAAATAAAGAAATTTTTTTGCCTCGGTTTAATTTTGAAGAATATTAACACTTGTTAGGCAAGTTTAATTTGATCTAGGTGTCTGTCCAATGAAGAAATTTTAATCTTTAGTTGCAATGCTATGCCAGCATAATAGTTATGCCAAGTTTGCTTGGTAATTGATCTCTAGTTTAGGGAATTGAACTTACACTTAACACGTAGTATGTATCGAGTTCCTTAGCAAACTTAGACCCTTTGAAACTATGATCGGATTTAAAAAAATGATGTCAGGGTAAAAGAAGTAAATAAGGTAGCAAAGTTCCGCCAAGGCAAGAAAAAAATATAACTCTCCTCTACCTTAGGGATAATAAGCTACTTGGGGCTTTGTGGTTTGCTCTCTCTTAGTTCTCAAGTCCAAAACTTTAGGGTATGAGTTGAAGAGAAATCCTAGTGATGCCTAGATTAAGGTAGGGATTCGTGGTATGCTCCCTCTTATCTCTCACGCTAAATAGTGTCACGAAGCAAGCTTAAATTAATGCCAACAGAAACCCTTGGCAAAGAAAAAAAGAAGAGAATCTGGGTTTAGGTAGTAAGATTGTCTAAGAGAGTGAAAGGATACTTGATGCATATTGCCAACACATCACACACTCTTTATAAACTTAGATTAGAGTTATATTGCTGCACTTGAATTACTACATGCTTGGCATTATTGCACTAAGATACTGAGGATAGAAATAGAGCCAAAATCTGCTTGCCAGTACTTGTTGTCATTCTAACGAAACTTTTGTCAAGGTAACATTTTCACAGTTTTTGTTTTTATTTGTTTGCATTACTTGAGGAAAAGCAACCAGTTAGGTTTGGAGGTGTGTTAGCTCTCCAAAAGTATTGTTTTTAATGTCAATCTTGCAATTTTTTTGCTTGTTTTTAGCTACATTTAGTTGTATAAGGTTGTTAAACTCATGCATTTGCATAAGGAGTTTAGAATTCTATCTATGCCAGTGTGAATGGTTGTTTTGTTGGCAATTTTGCAGGTTTGGCATAGTATTTGACCCAGAAATAAAACACATGAAAGAATGCTAGAGAGAATGCTGAGTTGCTGTTGGCAGCGAAGGACCCGAAGAGAAATGTCAAGCACCATTAGCAATAGGATGCTAGAGGAGTTATGCCAAGAGCCCTTGGCAATGCCAGCCCCAAAAAATAGGACCAGATCAGGCTGCAAAAAAATAGCATTTGATCAAACTCTAAAAAAATAGGAAGGTGAAAAAATAGGATGCCAAGTCTGTCTGGCACAGATGGATCAAACGATGCCAGGCGCGGCTGCCAAAAGATCGACGACATATGACGTCGGCCCTAGTGAAAATCTGATCAGCTTATCACCTTATTAGCTTATCACTTCAAATCTGGATAAGATGATCACATCCCTTATCCCTTGGAGCATTCAAATTTCAAACGTGAAGGCTTATCCTAGGGCCTCTTCTCATGCCTATTTAAAGAATGATCAAGCAAGCATTTAGGGGACGAAATTGGAGAGGATTTCATTGACGATCGGAAGAGGAAGGCTGCATGGTTTGACCAACTAGACCGAGGGCTTGGAGCCATTGAAGGGCTGCATCGAGAGACCTCATTCTTGTCCATTCTCTTTGTTTAGTTATTTTTATTTTTAACGATCAAACAAACTTTCCTTTAACAAGCAAACAATCAAAGCAGTTAAATTCCAAGTCAATCTCTGTGGGATCAATACTCAGCTTACTACTGTATTACTTGTAGACCCTGTATACTTGCACGCAAAAGACTCATCTTGGCACTATTTTATACTTTTCCATTACATATCTACTGCCCCTTTTGCTACCAGCATTCACTTAGAGAGTCTACAACCCCCAAACCTAACTCATTGCTTGTCCTCAAGTAATGCAAACAAAATAAAAGCAAAAATAGTGAAAACATTACCTTGGCAAAATTTTGGATGGAATGCCAACAAATTCTAGCAAGCAGAATTTGGCTCTATTTCTTTCCTCAGTATCTCAGTGCAATAATGCCAAGCAGTTAGTAATTCAAGTGCAACAATATAACTCTAATCTAAGTCGTTGAAGAGTGCATAATGTATAGGCAATATGCATCAAGTATTCTTTCACTTCCTAAGTCAATTTTACTACCTAAACTCATATTCTTATTTTTATTATTTTTTTGCCAAGGGTTTCTGTTGGCGTTAATTTAGGCTTGCTTCGTGACACTATTTAGCGTGATTGATAAGAGGGAGTATACCACGAATCCCCACCTTAATCTAGACATCACTAGGCTTTCTCTTCAACTCATACCCTAAAGTTTTAGACTTGAGAACTAAGAGGGAGCAAACCATGAAGCCCCAAGTAACTTATTATCCCGAGGTAGAGGAGAGTTCATTTTTTTTCATTGCCCTGGCAGAACATTGCTGCCTTGTTAGTTTCTTTTACCATGGCACCATTTGATCTTCTTTTTTTTAATCTGAGCATAGTTTCAAAGAGTCTAAGTTTGCTAAGGAACTAGATACATACTACGTGTTAAGTGAAATTTCAGCTCCCTAAGCTAGATATCAATTGCCAAGCTAACCTGGCATACTACTTTGATGTCATGGCATGACAACTAAAGATTAGAATTTCCTCATTAGAAAGACACCTAGATCAAATTAAACTTGCCTAACAAGTGTTAACATTCTTCAAAATTAAACCGAGGCAAAATTTTCTTTTTATTTTTCTTTTTAGCGGTTCGGTATGCATCTATCCTAAATGACCTAGATGGCATGGCAAAAGAAATTAAATATGAAATGCATGGCATGGCACAAATGTGAGAAAATGCACACCCCCAAACCCAAGATGTGCATTGTCCTCAATACATGAAAACAACACATTTATACAATTAAAATAGGAAATTAAAATACATGATCATGTAAATGCAATGCAATGAAATGTAAATGAGTTTAAGAAGAAGAGGACTCCCTTTTGGAGACTTCTTCTCATGTGAAGTGGGTCTTTCTTTTCAGAAATCGGCCATGAACAAGGGCCATTTGTTTTTTTCCTTTCATGATTGGTTGTGAAACTGCAGTGGATACTCTAACTTCTTCCTTTTTCTTGGCAGGATCTGACGCGGCAGGGGTATCAGATGGCGTCTGTAGAGCAAGTGTCACTAGTGACTTGGCTTTAGTAGACTTAGCTTTGGTTTCCTTTGATTCAGATAAGGAATTAAGACTGAAAGACTATTCTTAAACTGGAGACAATGGGACTGTGGCATCGGATGGGGTATGAACTGGACTGGTTGGCATGGCATTGTCGCTGGCAGAAGGCTCGGCATGGAGTTTAGAAATTCTGGCACAAAATTAGTGGACAATTTTTTAAGAGATTCCTTGATTGCAACATCCCTGGTCTGTATGTAATGACGCATTTTAACATGGATCTCATCAGCTTTCTCTAGCTTTTTAGAGAATGATTTCCTGGCGATGGTAAATTCGTGACAACATTGCCAGTAAACTGTCTAGCAGATGTGACTGTTGTTCCCTTGATCCTTTGACCGTTATATGTATCAAGCTTTGGCAAACCATGGAGCATACAAATGTTAGAAATTAACAAAAGAAAGAACAAACTGCCATTTCCTTTTGCTGCACATTTATAGGTTTCATCAATAATAAGCTTGCCAACATTAATCTTGCGCCCCATAGTGATGGAATGCAATAGGATCAGCCTCTCTTCTGACACAGTCTCATTGTGGGATGTTGGCATCAGATTTACCTTGACAAAGTGATTTTATCCTCTTTATTGAGGTATTAACGCCAATCACTTTACCATGTAGTGTCCCTTTGATGACACTGTCCATGCCGTGCCAGGCTCACACAAGTCATCCAGTAGCTTCTTTCGCTTGGCAGCATTAATCGAATCGGCATAATCAAAATATTCGTATCCTGCACCATCTAATTCAAACATAGTGTTAATATACCCTTCATCAAAATGCACGCACTTACCTCGAATCATCAAGAAGGGAGAATCCTTGGTCACAAGATGAGCGTAGAATTTTGAACAATGGTGGCATAAATATCCCCTTCTTGTTGGCAAAACAGATTCCACTTGTGCATGTCGACTATTGCCATGAATTCTGGAGGGAAGCCAATGTTTGTCTCCATCTTGAAATCGAAGTGTTTTTCATAGCAAAAAGATCTTGAAGCAAAGTTGGCTTCAAACTTTTGTCGGATCTCCCCATTGGAAAACCGATTGAAAGTGTTAGAAGAAGAACCCATTGGAAACGTGCAAGAATTTGGAATGGTTTTGAATCAAGGAAGAAGAAGAAAAGATGATGTAAAGCTTGGTTCTTTCTTGAAAAGAAGTGGAAATTGAGAGAAAGTTGGGTTCTTTAAATTTGGCTAGGGAAATAAAGTGAAAAGGTTGGGTGTTTTAATGGGGTTAGTAACCGAGTAAATAGGATAATGATGGAAGGTAAAAAGATTTGATTTGAAAAGAGGGTAAAGTGATAAGGTTGTAAGTGATAATATTTGGTAAAGATTGGAGTGATAAGGTAATAAGATTGAATTTAAATTTTAACCCAATTTTTTTGGTGGCTAGGGTTTAAATTTAAAGAAAATACTCGTTCTTATCTAATGGGCCGATCAAGTTAGGGTTTACTTCCTCTTTCTATGTTTCAATTCATCGCATGCCAACATGCTTTGGCAATGTGCTTGGCACACATAATTCTCCTATTGTGGCACCGGCTCATGCCAAGTCTCCCATTGGCATTAATCATGGCATTGCTCTTGGCATCGTTCCTGGCATTGTTCATGGCATATTGATTCTGCATTGACTCAAAGAAAACCTTTCAACATAGATGAGGAATAAAAACAAAAAACAATAGAAACAAAAACTATTAAAAACCTAGAAACCTAAAAACAAAGAAAAACAACTATCCAAATATTTACAAAAAATTCAAACCTGATGGTGTTTTCATGTTACCTCTGCTAAGAGGATCACCTCCTTGGCATTGTTTCGATCACCTTCCATGTATTGCTTTAAACATTGGCCATTCACTTTAAAAAAATCCAGCTTCAAGTTCTTAATGTCCACAGCTCCATGGGCATAGGGTTTTACCACTTCAAAAGGGCCCGTCCATCTTGATCTGAGTTTCCGTAGAAATAATTTAAGTCGTGAGTTAAACAAAAAACATGTTGGCCTACTTCAAACTATCTTGGCATTATCCTACTGTCATGCCAGCGTTTTGCCTTCTCCTTGTATATCATAGCATTCTCGTAGACTTGTGTCCTGAACTCCTCCAATTCATTTAGGTCTAGTAACCTCTTCTCTCCAGCAACTCTTCATGCCATGTCAAATGTTCTGATGGCCCAGTAGGCTTTATGTTCAAGCTCTACTAGCAGATGGCATGGTTTTCTGAAAACCAGTCTAAACGGTGAAGTACCCAAAGGAGTTTTAAAGGCAGTCCTGTAAGCCCACAAGGACTCATCTAGTCTTAAGGACCAGTGTTTCCTTGATGGATTAATAGTCTTCTCTAAATTGTTTTTAATCTCCTTGTTTGAAATCTCGGCTTGCCTGTTTGTTTGTGGATGATATGTCATGGCAATCCTCTATTGTATACCATACCTGCACAAAGCCTTAGAGATTAGATTACATTTAAAATAGGTTCATTCATCATGAATAATCACTCTAGAGGCACCAAATCTAGTAAAAATGTTTTTGTGCAAGAACTTGGCAACGGCCTTAGCATCGTTTGTTGGCAGGGCAACAACCTCTACCCATTTAGATACATAGTCAACAGCCACAAAAATATATACATTACCAAATGATAGGGGAAAAGGACCCATAAAGCCTATCCCCCATACATCAAATAAGTCCACAAGCATAATATTTTGGAGAGGTAGTTGGTGTCTGCCAGAGATATTTCCTTCCGTTGGCATCGGTCGCACGCCTTGGCATACTCGTGGGCATCCTTATATAGTGTGGGCCAAAAGAATCTTGATTGCAGCACCTTGGTGGTAGTCTTCATCCCAACAAAGTAGCCTTTATATGGTGCAGCATGGCACAAATACAATATACTCTGTTGCTCATCCTCGGGCACACACCGGCGGATCACTTGGTCGGTACACTGTTTGAACAATATTGGCTCATCCTAGTAGTATTGCCTAACTTCTCGCATGAACCTTTTCTTGGCATTGTATGCAAAGGCTGGTGGTAGAATGTTGCTTACCAGATAGTTGACAATGTCAGATACCATGGCATGAAATTAACTTCAAGCAAATACTCGTCAGGAAATTCATCTCTTATAACATTGGTCTTACCATCTTCAAGATGATGTTCTAAACGTGAGAGGCGGCTAGCTACTAAGTTTTTACTGTCCTTTTTATCTCGGATATCAAGATCAAATTCTTGAAGTAGGAGCGTCCATCGGATTAGTCTGGGCTTGGCATCCTTCTTTGCTAAGAGATACTTCAATGTCGAATGATCTGTATAAACCACAACTTTCTTACCAATTAAATAAGATCAAAATTTATCAAAAGCAAATACAACTGTGAGAAATTCTTTCTCAGTTGTAGAGTAATTCAGTTGTGCTTCATTCAAAGTTCGGCTGGCATAGTAGATGGCATGGAAAACCTTGCCACGCCTTTGTCCCAAGATTGCTCCAACGACATAGTCATTCGCATCGCACATGAGCTCGAAAGGCTTATCCTGATTCGGTGCCACAACTATAGGGGCATTGATTAACTTCTCTTTAAGCTCTTAAAATACTCTCAAACAAGAATCGTCAAAGGCAAAAGTGGCATTATGTTCTAATAACAAGCATAAAGGTTTAGCAATTCTTGAAAAGTCTTTAATAAAATGCCGATAAAAACTGGCATGTCCTAAAAAACTCCTTACACCTTTGACACTTGTTGGAGGAGGCAATTTCTTAATTACCTCAACTTTTGCTTGATCAACTTCTAATCCTCTCTCGGTTACCTTGTGCCCGAGAACAATGCCCTCATTCACCATGAAGTGGCATTTTTCCCAGTTTAACACTAGGTTTATCTCTATGCATCTCTTCAAGACTTGCTCCAAACTTTGTAGACATTCCTCAAATGTTTTTCCAAACACTGAGAAATCATCCATGAATACTTCCATGTTGTACTCTATCATATAGGAAAAAATAGACATCATGCAACGTTAGAATGTTGTCGGAGCATTGCATAGGCCAAATGGCATCATCCTAAACAAAACGTCCCATATGAACACGTGAATGTGGTATTCTCCTTATCGTCAAGGGCGATGGAAATCTGATTATAACCTGAATAACCATCCAAAAAATAATAGAAATCTTTACCTGCCAACCTGTCTAGCATCTGGTCGATAAATGGCAATGGGAAGTAGTCCTTCCTCATGGCATTGTTCAGCCTCTTATAGTCTATGCATACTCTTCATCCTGTGATAGTTTCAGAAGGAATCAATTCAGCTTTACTATTTTGTACCACGGTCATGCCACCCTTCTTTGGCACGTATTGCACCGGGTTAACCCAAGAGCTATCAGAAATGGGGTAGATAATCCCGGCATCAACCCATTTTATAATCTATTTTTACACTATGTCTTTCATGCTCGGGTTTAGCCTTTTCTGACCTTTAATGGTCTTGCCATGTACTCCTCCAAGATAATGTTGTGCATGTAAATGGTTGGGCTAATACCTTGGATGTTTGCCAAGGTCCAACCCGAAGCTTGCTTATAATTGCTTAATATTGCCAGCAATCTCTCCTCCTGATCATTAGTGAGATCAGTAGCAATGATCACTGGCAGAGTCAAGTGTCTACCTAAATAAGTATACTTCAAGAGATTCGACAGTAGTTTTAGCTCCAACTCTGGCGGCTCCTCAATTGATGGTTTAGGTGCCTTAATCTCTCTGCCGACCAATTGTAGTGGCTCAAAATACTTCGCCTCCTCAGCCTCCAAGATCGATTCTTCAGGTTCTTCAAACAATTCAGCTATGCCATCTAAGTTGTTGGCATCAAATTCTATATCCTGGCATAACTGTGCCATGTCCAAATTGTAAATTGACTTCATCATCTCCTCGACTTGGCATTCATCAGATTTATCTGCAAATTTTAAAGCTTGAAACACATTAAATGTAACATGATGATCATTTATGCACATTATTAATTCCCCTTTATGAACATCTACCAAAGCCCTACCCTTGGCAAGGAATGGTCTACCCAAAATAATCGGGACATTAATATCAGCCTCATAATCCAAAATGATAAAATCAGCTAGAAAAATAAATTTTTCTACCTTTACCAACACATCCTCAATCTTACCCTTGAGATGTGTATAGGATCGATCCGTCAGCTGAAGTGTCACCGTGGTAGATCTTGCTTCTATGCCAAGCTTTTGAAAAACTGACATTGGCATCAAGTTGATGCTAGCACCTAGGTAGCAAAATGCCTTGCCCGTGAATTTGTTGCCAATGGTACAGGGAATAGTAAAAGTTTCCGGATCTTTCAGCTTTGGTGGCAATCGATTTAAGATCATGGCACTGTATCCCTCAGTGAGAGCAACAGTTTCAAAATCTCTCAATTTCCTCTTTTTGGATAGAATTTCCTTCATAAATTTCACATAATTGGGCATTTGCTCAAGAGCATCTACCAATGGAATATCGATTTGTAGCTGTTTAAGAATTTCCAAGAAGCACTTAAATTGCTGGTCTTGCTTATGCTTTTGAAGTCTTGCTAGAAATGGTGGTGAATGATAAGCATACGCCGGGGCTATTGGCTTTGCCAAGGCAGTACTGGCTTCATTCTGTTTGGCATTGATATTGGCATCCGTTTTGGCATCAATATTGGCATCCGTTTTGGCATCGGTATTGGCATCAGTGTTTGTTCCCTCTTCCTCTGCTTTCTTGGGGTTGTCTACTGGCATTGGCTTCTCAACTTGGAAATTAAAAGGCTGCTTGGCAGCCTTCTCCATCTCACACTGCTTACCACTTCGAAGATTACAGCTTTACATTGCCCATATTCTTTTTGCCGGGCATCTTCGGTGTCACTTGGCAATGCTCCTTGGGGTCGATTGCTATGTGCACTAGCAATCTACCCAAGCTGAACTCCCAAGTTTCTCATTGATGCTGCCAAACTTTGGACTATGGCATCATTCCTCTCCATGTACTCTGTGAGAGTGCCTCATTGGTTGAATCTATGCCCTTGCTAAAAATTGTTTTGAGCTTTCTGTGGCATGGCATTGTTATTCTGCTTCTTGGTATTCTGGCTTTGGGCATTGTACTGGTTACCTCCTTGATTTCCCCATGCTAAGTTAGGGTGTTGTCTCCAACCTGCATCATAAGTATTGGAGTTAGGATTATAGTAACGATTAACACTGCCAACAAAGTTTACCAATTTGGGGTTGGCAGGGCATTCATCTACATGGTGGTTCTCTCCACAAATTATACAAAATGGTTTAATGCTTTAACTTCTTGAGACTCATTGTTCTTTTGCAACGTTCACACCATGCTAGTGAGGTTGGAAATCTCGGCATGGATAGATGTTAGTTTATCAATCTAAAATTTCCCACTGGTTTTGGTTTCACTCCCAAGTCTAGCTACAGGATATTCAAAATCATTGATCACAATCCGCTCAAGAATGACAACAGCCTTGGTATACTTCTTGTCAAGCAAGGAACCGGCTGCTGAAGCATCAACAACAGTCCTTATTTGTGCATTGAATCCGTTGTAAAAGGTTTGTATCTGGGTCCAATTCGGGAATCTATGCATAGGACACCTCCTCAACAGATCTTTAAATCTTTCTCACGCATCATATAAGGTCTTATCCTCGGCCTGCCTGAATGTAATAATCTCACCCCATAGCTTGGCAGTGTGTGTTGGTGGATGGAATCTTGTCAAGAACTTCTGGCATAGGTCTGTCCATGAAGTAACTGAGCCAGATGGCAAGGAATTGAGCCAAGCCTTAGCTTGATCTCTCAAAGAAAAAGTGAATAAATTCAGCTTCACGTTATCTTCAAATACTTTAGTTTGTTGAAATAACTGGCAAATCTCTATGAACTGCTTCAGATGTTACCCCGGATCTCCAGTAAGTGCTCCGTCAAACTGATCTACATTCAAAAAAGCTTGAATCATTGCCGGCTTAAGTTTAAAATTGACAGCATTTACCTATGTGCCAGCAAGTCCGGACATCAGATTGTCAATGGTTGGTGCTGAATGTTCTCTAATAAGTCTTTCTTCATCAACAATTGGGACAAAAAGTGGTGGTAGCATCACATTATTAAGTGCATTTCCTTCATTGTTCACCATACCATTCCCTCTATTACCTTGAATATTCATCTCTCAAAATCTTCTTTTTAGCCTCTGCAAGTTCTCTCAATTTTTGGATCGTATGGCCACTCATCCGCCACATGGTAGATTCTAGTCATACACCGATAAAAACAAAAGTAAAATAAAAATAAAATAAAGACAAGTAAAAAATTAAAAATAATTAACTCTATTGCAGTCCCCGACAATGGTGCCAAAAACTTGTAGACTCTCTAAGTGAAAGTTGGCAAAACGGGCAAAAAGTATGTACTGGAAAAGTATAAAACAGTTCCAAGATGAGTCTTTTGCGTGCAAGTATACACGGTCTACAAGTAATACAGTAGTTAAGCTGAGTATGATCCCACAGAGATTGACTTGCAATTCATTTGTCTTTGATTGTTACTTGCCTTAAGAAAAAGTTGTTTGTTTTGAAGTTGGTTTTGGAAATAATTGAAATGAAATAAAAGAAAGGAAAGTAAAGTAAGACGTTGGCAAGGAATATGATTTAATGAATGATGAGCATTGGCAGTGAATGCCTGGTTTTCACGTTATTCATGCCGTGCCAGCCTTCAATAACAACCTGTCTTGGCATTGTTTGCCGAGCAGATACAAAATTAGCAAAGCCTCTCTCGATGGTCATTTCCCTAAATTGATCATGTAAAAACCCTATATCTTTATAGTGCGTGCTTTTAAATAAACCAAATTGTTTAAGATCCAATCTGTACTCCTAAGGGGTAGATTTCACTCCCGAAGTAAGTTCATCTACTTGAACGACTTCTCTCGAAGCTTCTCTCTTTAGTATTCAACAACTTAGTCGTTGTCACCCCAAGTCTATTAAGATATTGAATAGCAATAAGCCAACAGTGCCAACTCTCGCTTGACATAGTATTTAGGAAACATTAAAGTATGTCGAATAGATAAAACAATGCCGAAAGTAGATTTATTATCAAAAACTAAAACATAAACAACGTTCAACGTAAAACATCCCCCACCAACTATTAGATTAGTTCATGGTGAGGGATTTAACCAAAAAACCATAAACATTTTCCAAATACACCATCATTAAAAAGAATTCAAAACAACTTAAAATAAGAGAATGGGCGAGAGAGGTATCTCGATGCAGCCCTCAAGATCCAAGCTTCCGGCCAAGCTGGTCGAACCACCATTCCTAGGTGCATTCGATCGTCACTCATCTTGTACTCTAACTCTTTACTCGATCACTCTCCCCAATTTTTCATTCTTCAAATGCTAGCTTGGTTGGTGTTTAAATAGGCGTGCAAGGAAGGGATAAGATGAGCTCCTCATTTGAATTTTAAATGCTAAAGGGATAAGAGATAATCATCTTATCCAAATTTGAATGAGAGCTGATCAGGCTAAACCTGACGTCATACTACCGATGTTACCTTGGTATCCAAGCTTGGCATGGATCTGCCAACCACTCTTGGCACCATATTATCCGCTATTTTTTTTCAGAGATTGATCTAATTGCTATCTTTTCAGAGCCTGATCTTGTCCTATTTTTTCGGGGTTCAATAGCTTCTTGGCATGGTATCAAGTTCACTTCTCTGCTAATCGGTACTTGGCATTATCTGGTCTATCTGTGCCAACAACACTCAGCATTCTCTCTAGCATTCCTTCTTGTGTTGCTTTTCTAAGCCAAATAATATGCCAAATATGTAAAATTGCCAACAAAGCAACCCTTCACACTAGCATAGACAAAATTCTAAACTCCTTATGTGAATGCATGGTTTTAACATCCTAATGCAACTAAATGTACCTAAAAACAAGCAAAAGCATTGTAAGATTGGCATTAAAAACAATATTTTTGGAAAGGTAACAGTCTTCAAAGAGGAGCAAAAGGATATCTTATTCTATTGCCATTCATCCTCATGGGGAGGCCATTTTGGAAGAGCTAGGACTGTTGCGAATGTCCTACATGTCAGATTCTATTGGTCCACACTCTTCAAGGATGCACATGAATTTTACAAGGCTTGTGACAGATGCCAAAGGACGGGGAATATATCTCGAAGGCATGAATGCCATTGCAAAGAATCTTAGAGGTGGACCTCTTTAACGTATGGGGAATAGACTTCATAGGACCCTTCCCTTCATTATTTGGAGATCTCTACATCCTAATAGCTGTGAATTACGTGTCAAAATGGGTCGAGACAATAGCTACACCGAAGAATGACTCCAAGACAATTTTGAAGTTTCTTTACAAGAATATTTTCACAAGATTTGGAGCCCCAAGAGCCATCATAAGTGATGAAGGCACTCACTTCGACAACAAGTTCATTGCCAAAGTATTACAAAGATATGGGGTACGGCACAAAATTGCTACAATATATCACCTCTAGATGTAACGACCTGAATTTTTGAGCCAACAATAGGCATTGACTCTGGTCTTGGACCGACACATTGGGTCAAATGTTCGGGTTATGTTAGGCCTTGCCTTGTGCTTTGTGGATCTCTATGTATTATAGGCTTGCTTGGTGGATTTGGGTTTGGCTTAAAATGGGCTTTAAGGAAGAGTAATATGGTAAAAGCAATATTTGGAAGACAAAGGCTGATGAAGCCTTAATTATCTGTTGGAAAAGAGACAAGAGTGATGTCACCTTGCCTCTATCTTCATGCCAACTCTTTCCTTCTTCCTTTCTCATGGTGAGTGCTTGAGTTTTGTGAAATCTTGTTTGTTTGAGTGGGAATCTCGGATTGTTGCTTGAGGAGAAGTTGTTCATCACCCAAAGATCTATCTTTTAAGGTAAATATCTTCATAGTTGGTGGAGGTTGAGTTTGAAGCTTAGTTCAAGGAAGAAAAGAGGAAAAAAGCTTGGTGGGAGCTTTATTACAGGATTTGCTTGCTTAAGGTCAGTACATTTCTGACTCCTTCACTTCATGAGCATCCTAAAATGATTGCTTTGTGTGATTTATAGTTTTGGGTTGCATAGTTGTGGTATTGGGAGCTTAAACCCCCTTTAATGGCAAATCATGTATTATGTGTTAGTAATGGATAAAATTGGTAGAAAACCACCTATTATACTCTAAATAACTTGTAGGAACAATTTGGGACTTAACCATGGAGGTTAAGGGTGGGATTGGTAAAATCACGAGCTCTAGATTTCAAAATCTAGGCTCGAGTACCGGTACAGAGTGGCTGCGTATCGGTACTCCTTTGTAATTTGAGAGGCGAGTTGTGAGGGGTGTACCGGTATGTCTTCTCGTGTATCAGTACCCTTCGCTTGATTTGAATTCTAGTAGCGCTTTGGCGCACCAGTACGCTAGGGGCCTATCGGTACCCACTATTATATTTCCTGAGATAGGCTTTAGTGTATTGGTACGCAAGGTAGGAGTACCGATACGGGTTGGGATCGGTACGGAATAGGTGCGTACTGATATTGCGTATCGGTACTGAGGGTTAGAGCAACGGTATGACTTAAGGTTAATTCTTTCAAACTTGAGTTGAGTATCGGTACTCGAGGAGGAGTACCGGTACCTGGTGAAGCGTACCAATACCCATGAAGGAGTATCGGTATTCGCAGAGCAATCTGTACAAGAATTTTAGGGTTGCGTACGAGGGCTCTATAATTCATGGTAAAGGGACCGGTGGGTCCCTAAAGGTATAAAACAAATCCTAAAACTATGAAATCAAGGTAGGTAACCCATACGTGGATAAATGGCTAATGGCTTGGTAATTATTGAATGAATTACTCGTATTAATCACCCATAGGGATCCGTGGTGGATCGTTAATGCTATATGGAAGATCGGGGTCCTTGCTGTGTGCTAAAAGAATGCTCATATAGGCTGGTTGTCGCGAATAATAAGATAATCAAATGAGAAAGGCGTAAATGAATCCTAAAGACATATATTAATTATTATACCAAACGAGTTATGCCTTGGGGCATTGGTAATGGTTGGCAGGATGCCTTTTATCTCTCTGTGAGATATATTGATGCTCGGGGGTGTATGTTTTAACGTATATGTCTTGGTTAGGTATTCCGATGTCCAAGAGTCAATGCAAGGGCACTTAAACAAGGGGATGGGTACTCTGGGCTATGTGATTGAGTACATCCGACGTATCCACGGGCTATGTGATCTGGATGCGGTTAGAAACCTATCATTGGGCTATGTGATCAGGATATGGAAATACAACTTAGGGGTTGTGTGAGCTTGAGTAACTCGAAAGGCTATGTGATCTTGAGTAACCTGATTGGCTATGTGACCTTAGAAAAAGACTTCTTGTGGCTATTGTGATCTAAGTATGTCTAGGACGTATTTGTGGCTATAGTGATCTAGATATGATCCTAACCCGACGGCTATGTGATCATGGGTAACCCGATGGCTGCTTGAGCACGAGAAAAATAGTAGGGATTCATTTTCTATTAGGGAATATATGTTATTTACGTTGTTGTATGGATAATAAATATTGGCTATTTTACCGTTAGGCTATGTGATAGGGTAGGTTTGTTACTCGACGGGTTGTGTGAGCTCGAGTAACTCGATGGACTGTGTGATCTCGAGTATAGGCTATTTTACCCTTGGGCTATGTAATCAGGGTATGGGGCGTAACTCGATGGACGGAGTGGCCTCGAGTATGGTAAGCCTGGGATGGCTTAGTTGTCTTCTTACATTTAGTGGTATCTTGAGACAGTTGCTAACTCTAACTAGAATAGGCTAGAAGATGATCCTTGGATGTTGAGAAGCCTTTCTGTGCACTCTTAACTGTATTATCATGCATGCTTGTTTTATGATATTCATGAATTACAGTAGAGTAGAAATGTACCACTAAGCTTTGTTAGCTCAGCGTGCGGAATTGTGGTTTCTTCGTATGTAGGTTGACAGATTACTTTTGGAGGAGCACATCGATGAGGATTTCCCAACACCAAGCCAGTTTCAGAGTATAGTTCTTGATGTTTAGTTTGGACTGATTGTATTCATAGGACCTGACTGCAGTCGAGTCTGTATCTTATTTTGAATTACTGTTATTTGGTCAAACGATGTATTTTATTTGGAACTCATATTTTGTAAATCCTTTTAACCTCTTTATCTAAGTGGATGTTATGGACTGGATCGTTTTGAGAATTACCAACTTGTGGTTTTAATAGAGAAATTTTGATGGGTCAATTTTGGGTAACCCGAATGTGATACTTCAGATCCGGGATGGGATCATGATGTTATATTTAGTGGTATTAGAGCCTAGGTTTAGTCGGTTCTAGAAAACCCTAAGTTGGTATAGAGGTCATAGTAAGGTGTCTAGTGAATACAAGTCCCTAAATTTAAGTGTATTGGGAATCCTGATGTGCCACCTTGTTTGTTGTGTTTTAGAAAAGGAGTTGATGGAAGGTGGAACTGGTAGTGGAGAGGCAGGTCACTTTCGTGACCTTTCCTCTGCCCTCCTACGTGTGGTACAAGCTATCCCGAGGTAATTTGAGGTGCTTCGCAAGACCCTTGTAGAGAGGCTTCATCATTTTGGGCCTAAGAATTTTGAAGGCTTGGGTGAGGATAATCCGATCAAGGCTGACCAGTGGTTGCGCGACACACAAAGAATCTTGAGACAGATGAAGGGAAGCCTGGAAGATGATCTTGATTACACTGTTTCCCTTCTTAAGGGCAATGGACACAAGTGGTGGAAGATCGTAGAGTTGGGTCTACAGCCTGCGCTCCCGACATAGAATATCTTTGTGGATTAGTTCCGGAAGAAGTACATCAGTGAGATACATATGGATGAGATGAGGGACTAGTTTCTGCATCTAGTTCAAGGAGATCGAACGGTGTTTGCTTATGAGCAAGAGTTTTTGCATTTGAGCTGTTATGCCCAGAGTTTGTTGCCACGAAAGAGTTGAGGTGCAAGAGGTTTAGACAAGGCTTGAATGTTAACCTTCAGTTGCATGTGACAGCGGGTCCGCTTGGGACATTCTCTGAGTTAGCCAATAGTGTGAAGGCACTTGAGCGACTTCAGAGTTCAACATCTAATCAGTTCGAGGATTCTAGAGGTCATGATGTGGAGACTCATAATATCATGGGACCTTCTCCCTATTCGCATGAGAGGTTTTATGCTTCAAAATGTTCGAAAAGAGTTACTTCGGACCAGCTACCGAGAGTGTTCTTTCTGCTTCGAAAGGTTTGCTACAAGTGTCGAGCACCGAGACATATGGCAAAGGACTGCCCAGTTATAGATGAGGATTCACCGGTTCAGTCTTAGAGGTTGGCTGCTTCCCGGCATGATTAGAGTTTTGTTAGAGGTAGAGTTAGGGCACCGTCAGGTTATCGAGGTGGAGGTCCTATGAGATCCACTGCCAGGGTTGGCACGCGAGGCATTGCTAGACAGTCTGCAGCTCAGATTTGAGTTGACAGCATTGCGACTGAGGATATGGCAGGTAATTAAGTTTTGTGTTGGTTCCAGTTGTGGGGTTAGCCGTTTAGCTCTTTAGTTGTGTGGTGGGTTGGTTCTTATGAATATGTATCTTGGTAAATCTTGGGTTTTTTGTTGCTTTAGATGGTAATTAGAATTGCATCCTTTACTAGATAAGGTTTTTATCGTAGATGGTTGTCGAGAGTGCAAAGCGTGCTATAGGTTGCGACCAAGAAGTTGTGAAGTTTTAGATTGCTTAAATCTGGTTGTTAGTGTCAGTTGTGTAGGATCTTAATCTCTCTAAGGTGGACGTTGTGCTCCGTAGTGCTAGCTCAAGGAAGGTTCTATAGGTTGCAAGGTGTTCTTAGCTTGCATTGTAAACGTGAGGGCTCAGAGTTCCTGGTCCTAGTGTTGTGGGTGTTTTGAGGGTATGGAGGTACCCTTGGTGAATGAGCAACCATATCAGTTGATTGTGGTTTAGAACCGCGATAAAAACAAGGTTGAGTTCGTTGTAGTATCCATCGCTCTGTGGTATAGTACTTAACGAACTTTTTGTTGGAGACACACTTGTGCAAGCGGCCAATTAGGTGTCGTTGCCAAGTGTTTTGCCGAGATCGTGTCTGTGTGAGGGTAGCTTGTATGGTGGCTTTGGATGTGTTGAGCCTTAGTGCAATGGTGGAAGACTGATACTGGGTTCGGAAGATTGGCGACCTTGTTTTGGCCATAGAATGTGAGAGTTTCACGTGTTGTTTGTCAGAGTAAAGGTATCATAGAAAAGGGTAAATGAAGGTTGTGATGATCATGGTTGAGGTCTTAAGGGTGAATCGTGAGGATAGTTGCTTGGCATGTGCACCTGTTGGGCTAGATCTCGTGGAGTTATAGGATTGCTCAATCGAGATCGACCAAGGTTGATATCTATTAAGGCAAGCAATGTGGAAGTTATCAGAGTGGCACGGCAGAAATGTGGATCAATAGTTGTATTGAGGGTAACCGGATGGTTGTGTTGCAAAGAAATGTTTTTGGATGGACCAGTTGGAAATCTTGAATAACAGTTAGATAGCTTTTCACGCCTGATTGTTTGGACCGAGTCAAGGGTTAGATGAAAGTGTTTAGACCTTCGCAAATAGAATGGCTAGTTTTGGGTTGCTTGTGTGAGTTTATAAGTGACGGTGGTCATTCTCGAAACCAGGTAGTTAAATCGAAAGTGGTTTTCAATCATGTGAAAGGAAAGTTAAGATAAAGTGAAGTTTTAAATCTCGTCTTGGTGGCCCAATTCTGGAGAAAAGAGCTGCTAGTTCAAAGTAGATTGATGATAATGATCGGTTGTTAGGGTTCTGCTTGTCCTTTAATGGTTTGACCGGGACATGGTTGTTAGGAGTGATGTGTTTCTGACAATGGTTTATGGATTTGGTACAGCGTCTTGGACGTATATGAAGTCTAAGTTTAGTTTTGGTTGACAGGTGCTAGTAGAAAGGTTGGTTAACCGAGATAGAATCCTTTAGAAGTGAGCTCCTTAAGTTGATGTTTGGACAGCGTGGCTAGAGGTTCGTTATGTTACCAAGCGTAGCGGTTCATTATAAGTGTCGTTGGCTGCTGAAAAAAAGTCGTGGGAAATCTCAAGAAAAGTGTTGAGAGTGAGTGGTTAAATGTTATGGTTCTAATTAAGGCAGATTGAGGGAGAACTCTCCCTAATCAAGGTGATCCTATTTGAATGGTGAAGTGGTTAGATCTGTTTTGGTTACATCTCCCTTTCATCCATCTAAATTTTGAGGATGAAATTTCTTGAAGGAGAGAGAGAGTTGTAACGACCCAGATTTTTAAGTCAACAATGGGCGTTGACTCGGGTCTTGGACCGACACATTGGGTCAAATATTCAGGTTATGTTGGGCCTTGCATTGTGCTTTGTGGGCCTCTATGTGTTATGGGCTTGCTTGGTGGATTTGGGTTTGGCTTAAAATAGTCTTTGAGGGAGGGTAATATGGTAAAAGCAATATTTGGAAGACAAAGGCTGATGAAGCCTTAATTATCTGCTGAAAAAGGGACAAGAGTGATATCACCTTGCCTCTATCTTCATGCCAACTCTTTCCTTCTTCCTTTCTCATGGTGAGTGCTTGAGTTTTGTGAAATCTTGGTTGTTTGAGTGGGAATCTCGGATTGTGGCTTGAGGAGAAGTTGTTCATCCCCTAAAGAACTATATTTCAAGGTAAATATCTTCATAGTTGGTGGAGGTTGAGTTTGAAGTTTGGTTCAAGGAAGAAAAGAGGAAAAAAAGCTTGGTGGAAGATTTATTACGGGATTTGCTTGTTTAAGGTCAGTATATTTCTGACTCCTTCACTTCATGAGCATCCTAAAATGAATGCTTTGTGTGGTTTATAGTTTTGGGTTGCATAGTTGTAGTTTTGGGAGCTTAAACCCCCATTTAATGGCAAATCATGTATTATGTGTTATTAATGGATAAAATTGGTAGAAAACCACCTATTATACTCTAAATAACTTGTAGGAACGATTTGGGACTTAACCATGGAGGTTAAGGGTGGGATTATTGAATTCCCGAGCTCTAGGTTTCGAAATCTGACTCGAGTACAGGAACGGGGTGGCTACATACCGGTACGCCTTCCCGTGTATCGGTACCCCTCGCTTGATTTGAATTACAGTAGCGCTTTGGCGTACTGGTACGCTAGGGGTGTATCAGTACCCACTGTTATATTGCCTGAGATAGGCTTTAGCATATCGGTACAGAAGGTAAAAGTACCAATACGGGTTGGTATTGGTACGAGATAGGTGCATACCGATATTACGTATCGGTAATGAGGGTTAGAGTATCGATACGACTTGAGAGTCAATTCTTTCAAACCTGAGTTGAGTATCGGTACTTGAGGAGGAATACCAGTACCTGGTGAGGCGTACCGATACCCATGTAGGAGTATCGATACTCACAAAGCAATCTGCCCAAGAATTTTGGGGTTGCATACGAGGGCTCTATAATTCGTGATAAAGGGACCACTGGGTCCCTAAAGGTATAAAACAAATTCTAAAACTATGAAATCAAGGTTGGTAACCCATACGTAGATAAATGGTTAATGGCTTGGTAATTATTGGGTGGATCACTCGTATTAATCACCCATAGAGATCCGTGGTGGATCGGTTAATGCTACGTGGAAGATCGGGGTCCTTGTTGTTTGCTGAAGGGACGCTCATATAGGTTGGTTGCCGCGAATAATAAGATAATCAAACGAGAAAGGCGTAAATGAATCCTAAAGACATATATTAATTATTATAACAAACGAGTTATGCCTTAGGTCATTGGTAATGGTTGGCTGGATGCTTTTTATCTCTCGGTGAGATATATTGATGCTCGGGGGAGCATGTGTTAACGTATGTGTCTTGGTTAGGAATCCGGATGTCCTAGAGTCAGTGTAAGGGCAATTAAATAAGGGGATGGGTACTCCAGGCTATGTGATCGAGTACATCCGACGTATCCACAGGCTATGTGATTTGGATGCGGTTAGAAATCTATCCTTGGGCTATGTGATCATGATATAGAAATACAACTCGGGGTTGTGTGAGCTCGAGTAACTCGAAGGTCTATGTGATCTCGAGTAACTAGATTGGCTATGTGATCTCAGAAAAAGACTGCTTGTGGCTATTGTGGTCCAATTATGTCTAAGACATATCTGTTGCTATAGTGATCCAAATATGATCCTAACTCAACGTCTATATTATCACGGGTAACCCGGCGGCTGTGTGAGCATGAGAAAAATAGTAGGGCTTCGTTTTCCATTAGGAAATGTATGTTATTTACGTTGTTGTATGGATAATAAATGTTGGCTATTTTACCCTTGAGTTATGTGATCGAGGTAGGGTTGTTACTCGACGGGCTGTGTGAGCTTGAGTAACTCGATGGGCCGTGTGAGCTCAAGTAACTCGATGAACTATGTGATCTCGAGTATGAACCATTTTACCCTTGGGCTATGGGATCAGGGTATGGGACGTAACTCGATGGACAGAGTAGCCTCAAGTATGGTAAGCCTGGGATGGCTTGGTTGTCTTCTTAGATTTAGTGGTATCTTGAGACAAATGCTAGCTTTGGCTAGGATAGGCTAGAAGATGATCCTTAGATGTTGAGAAGCCTTTCTGTGTACTCTTAATTATATTATCATGCATGCTTGTTTTATGATATTCATGAATTACGGTAGAGTAGAAATGTACCACTGAGCTTTGTTAGCTCAGCGTGCGAAAATGTGGTTTTTCCGTGCATAGGTTGACAAGTTGCTTTTGGATGAGCACATCGATGAGGATTTCCCAGCACCAAGCCAGTTTTAGAGTACAATACTTGATGTTTAGTTTGGACTGATTGTATTCATAGGACCTTACCACAAACGAGTTTGTATCTTATTTTGAATTATTGTTATTTGGTTAAACTGTGTATTTTATTTAGAACTCTTATTTTGTAAACCCTTTTAATCTCTTTTATCTACGTGGATTTTATGTAATGGATCATTTTGAGAATTGCCAACTTGTGGTTTTAAAAGAGAAACTTTGATGGGTCGGTTTTGGGTGACCAGAATATGATACTTCGGATCTGGGACGGGATCAGGGTGTTACACTAGACTAATGGCCAAGCTAAAGTTTTCAATTGAGAGATAAAGCAAATATTAGAGAAAGTGGTCAACCCTAAAAGGAAAGACTGATCCCCAGAGCTTGATGAAGCCTTATCGAACAACGTTCAAAACACCTTTGAGAATGTCCCATTCAAGCTTGTTTATGGCAAAGCATGTCATCTTCCAGTAGAACTAGAGCACAAGGCTTATTGGGCCATTAAAAAGCTCAACTTGGATGCCTAGCTGGCTGGAGAAAGAAGGTTATTGGAGCTAAATGAGATAGAGGAATTTAGAGCCCAAGCTTATGAGAATGCACGCCTGTACAAGGAGAAAATAAAGAAGTGGCATGACAAGCATCTTTTGCTACGGCATTTCTCGGAAGGCCAACAAGTGCTCTTCTACAACTCTAGGCTCAAGCTATTCCCTGGCAAACTCAAGTCACGATGGTCAAGCCCATTCCAAGTGTACAAGGTTTATCATCACGATGATGTGGACATCAAGAACCTTGACGATGACACTATCTTCAAGTTCAATGGCCAAAGACTGAATGCCTACAATAGAGCTCTGATCTTGCGTGACAAGTCATCCTTACTCTTGCATGATCCATGAGAGTTTGTATCCCATCACTCCCTCTATTTTGCTATAGCATTTTTTCTGTTTCATATGTAAATAAATAATTTCGTTTATCTTTAAGTTCTTTGTCCTTTTATTTTTATATTTTTTGTTATTATTTTGTGTTTCTTTTATTACCTCATTTCAGACTGTATCCTCTAGCTGTAGGTGGCATGCGGGGGACAAGTTTAAAGAAAGAAGTTAGTCCAAACTAGGTTAGGGTTTTGTCTCTACCCTATTGAAGGAAGTTGAAAAGGGATAAAACTTTTCCAAGTTTTTGGGTGGCATTAAAAAGGCGAAAGTGGGGATTTTATGCTTATTTAATTTTCAAAACCCTACCCCATCCTTATACTTCAGATTCTCTCTCCTATTTTTTACTTTGCATTAACTACTTATCTTATCTTTCCTCTTCCCAAAGCCCTATAACCGTCGGCTCCACTCTTTCTCCCATTGCTTGTGTCAGTTTCTTTTTCATTAAAACAACATTCCCTCTTTCATCATACTTATACTTTACTCCCTTCTTCTCTTTCAACTCTTCTCCTTCTTAATCTTCTCCAACACAAATTCATCTCTAAAGCCTAATTGCCCCTGAAAATATTTGCCCCTTCCTCCAATAATGGTTCGCTACAAGAATGTGACCAGTGCCTCTAGTAGCACACAATCCCGGCCGTCTATCGAAATCAAGAAATTTTATGACGACGCGGCCAAGCTTCGCTTCCAACAAATCAAAGAGAGAAAAGTTTTAACCGAACAAGGGTTTATCTTCCCTTCGGAAGGTGGAGAGGGTTTTGACAATGAGGTGATGGATGTTATCACCAAGCAAAACTGGGGAACCTTTGTCAAGCACCCAGATTCCATCTCCGTGCCGTTGGTAAGGGAGTTTTATGCTCATCTCACAAGCCCCATATAGTCTGGTGTATATGTGCAAAGAGACCAAATTAAGTTTACTGTTGCATCGATAAACAAGTTATATAGGCTAAAGACTGTTGTAGACCAACACACATCTTTTGCTGAAGCTGCTGATGCCCAAACGCACAAGGACGTCCTTGAGGACTTATGCTTCAAGGGAACTAAGTTGGACCCAACCAACAAGATAGTGGAGCGGGGGCGTTTGAAGCCCAATGCCAAGTTATGGAACCACTACATCAAGACTCGTTTAATGCCAACCTCTCACCACATAACCGTCACACTAAATAGACTACTCCTCCTACATTTCATTCTTAATGGAAGGCCAATTGACGTGGGGAAGATTATAGCGGATGAAGTTTATGCCTACTTAAAGAGAAAATCTAGCTCCTTGATCTTTCCCAATTTGATCACGGCCCTCTGCCGGAAGAAGAAAGTTTATGAAGACCTAGATGAGGATGAAGTGCACAAAAGGAAGCAGGGATTGACCCCGGACCAGATCCCCTGGCTGAAGGGATTTGATGAAGATGCCCCAACAGAGACTGTTGATGGTGGAGCCAAGACTTTTGCTGCAGCTAGGATTGCCTCTTTGGTAGCCTCCACTAGATGCATGAAAGTGGAGATGGAGGAGATGTGCAACAACTTGCATACTTTCTTCAAGTATGTCAAGGAGAGGGGGACTTTGATGAACTCCTACTTTAAAGAGATGTTGCCGCACCTGACAATTGATTTCCTTCCCTTCCCAGAGGCCCTATTAGTTACACTGAATAACCATCATTCACCCAAGAAAGTACCTGTCTCGTGCACAACCCCTGCTGCCACAGCCAATGATCGTCCATCGAGACAGCAAAGGAAAAGCCCCAATAGAAGCCTTGTCAACTGAAAACCTTGCAGATGATTCGGTCACCATCAAGAGTGACGATAAGGAGATGGTTGACGACACTCATGTCCCTATACACGCTCAACTAAATGCCACAGCGAAAACAAGACGGTGCCTGAAGTGATCTGCCGGTCACGTTTGGACCAATCCTACTGAGGGGAGTGTTGTTTGAGATGACCAACACGACCAAGACAACCAGGATGAGCAAGACCACCCACCACAAGAACCAACAGAGCTTGAGGAGCCCATTGCCGCGTTAAAGAAGAAGCGTGTAAAGCATAAGGCTACTACGACAGCAACACCAAAGTAGGACCGTAGAGAGGTACCTCACATTGCATTTTATATAGTTTAGTTTCAGTTAGTTAGTTTTTATACATTAGGGACACTGCATCCTTCAAGTTTGGGGGTGTTAGTGTTCATAGTTAAGCATTTGCATTTGTAGTTAGGAACAGGATGTCCAATGATGAGTATTTAATTTTTGTGGCTATGGATTGTTTGAATGTACATGACTGTTGAGATTGGTAGAACTGACTTTAAGGCTTGATGCTTTGCGATTAAATTGTTACACGTTGCATGTTCTCTATGCTTAAGGTTGTTAGAAAAATTTTATGAAAGAACTCTTGCATGCCTTAGTATGAAAGATCTTAATGAACTTGAATGATAAATGAAAGCATTAAAGGTTTTATTAGACTCTCATGTGCTTATTGCATGTGTTGATTGTGAATAAATGCTTCGGCATATCTGTAGAGGGACACTCTGCTTTGCATGGTTTGCCTGGATACTGCATTTTAATAAATGGCAGCCATAGTAAATGAGTGAATGAAAGTTGTCACATGATGACTCTACTTACTAGCTCGAGGATGAAATATTTGCTCTATATTCATATAGAGTTAAAGACGGTAGTTGTGATGAGCTGACACCACTCGAAACAGTTTCAAAAAAATAAATAATATATATATATGGTTAAAATTATGAGAGTAAACATGTGCTTAATTGATTAACAGATACAAGGGTATAATAGAGAACTTGCCTAAAATGTTTCTAACTCTATTAAGCATAGATTGGATGCAATTACGCACACACGTGCAAAGGATCTTGTCCTAAGGAAAAGTTCTTAAAAATCTCAAAACTGTCTAGCTTGTTAAAGCCTATATTTTGTAAGGACTAAAATTTATGCCATAGATTTGTCGTGATTTGAACCTTGCCATAACATTTTCTCTGTTTTTCTCTACTCATTGCTTGAGGACAAGCAATAGTTTAAGTTTAGGGGTGTGATAATCTTGTAAAAACTATACATTTCATGCATTTTTACTTAGTTTATTGGTTGGTTTTAAGCTCATTTTATTGCATATAGTTGCATTTAGTTAATATAGTTGCATATGGTGGTGTTTGCTTGGTTGCTTTTATATATTTGTAAAATTGGTGTTGCTTTGGGAAAGGTTTGTTTCGGTGTGGTGATGTGCATGTGAGTCAATGAACATTTCTGGGCATACAAAAAGACAAAGAAAGAAGATATTTTGCAACCCACATGTGAACCCCTCACCAGCCAGCTGTGCCACACATATGAAGGGAATATTCCCTAGGGCACATAAAGAATTAAGGGCACAAAACTCTATGAGACCTCACTATATAAAGAATAGGACACCCACATTTAAGGGGGAGCTGAAAAAAATGTTTTATGAGATAAGAAAGAGCGAAACAAAAGGAGGCTATCCTTCTTCTCCTTCATTTTGGGTATCCTCCATTATCGAAGCTCCAAGAGAAGATCTTGTGGCATTTGAGAGAAGCAGCAAGCTTAAGGCGGTTCATGGCAGTCCACGGCGGGTTGGGAGTTTTCCTTTACTCTTAGTTGCTCCTTATATTCCCATACTTTTCTGAAATGGGTTATATTAAACATATGAAATTGGATGATATTTGCCCAGCCATGAACTAACTTTAAGTAACTCGGGTTTTTTGTGGATGATTATGTTTCTTGTTTGAATGAATGTTTTAGCTTTTTCCAAGTTTATATATACTTTTTCACTGTTTTATTGCTTTAGGTTTGTAAGAGCTTTTGAGAGTTAGCCTTTACCAGGGATTTAAATCTCGGTCGCGGTCACGTTTTCGGACGCGTCGCGGTTATCGCGTTTTCAGACATAACGGAGGCTATTACGGTCAATGTGGGTGTCACGGTCGTGAATTTTTTAAATTTTGCACAATTTCTTGTAAAACATACTAATTATAATTATAATTATAAAAAGTCAATTTTAATATTTTTATAGTGTTTTCTAAACGAAAATGACATATATAATATAATTATGAGAAAGAAGTTTCCTTACAATTTTATCAAACAGATCTTCTGTTCTTCTTCAATGACAAGCTCAAGAATAATATATATATTTGTCATACAGATCAATACCTAAAGTTTAAAAAATGATAAAGTAAATATCAACAATGCAATACGAGGTGAATTGGATATTCAATACGAGGTGACATGCTTCAATTTTAATATAAACTAAAATTTGTATATTCATGAGTCATGACATAAAATTAAACAAAAATCTAATGTATTTTTTCAACTTAAATTATTATTTAGTTATATTAATTTAACATGATAATAAAATTGATATGCAATACGAAAAAATAAGATTGAATTCAAATGTGAATTGGATAGATTTAAAAAAGATAAAATAACAAAATCAAATAAAATTAAAATAAAAGGACAAAATTTCTACTGAAATTAGGACTAAATTGAATGAAAATATAATATTAAGGCCAAACTGAGAATTTTAAAAAGTTCAATGCCACGCCATGTAATTTACCCACTCCCAAAATATTAAAACTTCATCTTCTTCATCGCGCTACTGCTCTCTGTTTCTCTCTATTTCAAAACCGAAATTTCAGTGGATGAAATCAAGAAAAAATGAAGATAACGGCCCGTTATCGGTCGTTACCACCGCGATTGCGGCCGCGAAAAACCGCGATCGGTGTAATTCCGTGGCCTACCGTTATTTTAACCAAAACTGGTTTCAAACGGCGGCGATACTGCAATATCTCGGCTGCAATCTCGGTAACGTTCCAAGATTTAAATCTATGGCCTTTACCTTAGTTTAATGCTTAATGGTCAAGAGAGTTAAGCTTAGATCTACGTGGATAATGGGGTTGAGCTGAGAGGTTAAACCCTAACTCACCTTAAAGATAAGGATAGAGTTTCAACGACTAAAAGGAGTAGAACTTCAAGGATAGTAGCTTGCTAAGGTTCACGCTGAAAGGTATTGCTGTAGCATTCTTACTATCAGTTTCTTGCTAGAGATAGTTTAGAAACACATGCGTAAACTCTATCGAGCATCTTATAAGCTGGAAAATGTTAAGCATTCACGAGAACTAGGCATAGGATTCCTTGATAAACCCGGCCTGTCATCCTATTTGAGAGTTTCCACACGTGTGAGGTTGTTTGAAGTCTTATCATATCGCTTCAGTTTTTAATACAGTTTTTGCTACAATATTTCTTTTAAATTGCTCTTATCAACTATTTCATTTGATATTCAATCCTTGTTTTGAGTGCTTAAACCTTGCTCAAATTCCCTCCAATCCTTGTGGAGACGATCTTACTTATCAGTATTATTACTTGTTCGATGTGTATACTTGCACCTATTGCGTATCATTTATAGTACACCACAACACACAACAGTACGCATAGAGCCGTACCGATACTCAGTTAACATTTGGTTTTCTAGTGATGAGGGGTCAATGCCGGTACACATATAGCCGTACCGGTACTCAGTTAACATTTGAAAAATGTGAAATCTAGTAAATGAAGGCCCGTACCGATACGCTTGTTGCCGTACCGATACTCACTAACCAAAATGGTTTGTTTGAGTACTAAAATACTTAGAAAATATTTTTCTTTGAAACTTTTAACTTATGTAAAATATTTTCTTCAAAATAAGACAAGTTTATTCGAATGCTTGTCTATTTTGAATAATTTCAAATACTTTAAAAATTTATTTATTTACAATTAAGTCCTTGTTATATCAAAAATATTGGTTTAACAAATGTATTCTGTGAGTTTAATCAGCAAGTTTATGGAGTCTCCCATAAAGATGCATTTAGTGGCTGCAAAGAGAATCCGTTCTTACTTTCAAGGAACGAAGGATTTTGGGTTGTTCTACAGAAAAGGAGAATTTTCAGATCTATTTGAGTTCACTGACAGTGACTTTGCAAGAGACCCAAATGATAGAAAAAAACACTCCAGATTGTGTTTTCATGATGAGAATCAGAGCTGTTTCATGGTCATCCAAGAAACAATCCGTTGCTACTTTGTCAACAAATGAAGTCGAATTTTTTGCTGCAACAGCATGTGCTTGTCAAATTATTTGGCTACGAAAAATCTTCAAGGAATTGAAGTTCAAAAGATTAGGAGCCAGAACAATTTTTTGTGACAGCAATTCAGCTATCAAACTCTAAAAAAAATCCATTATCATATGTTAGGAGCAAACATAGCGATGTGAGGTACTATTTTTGAGAGATCTCAACAATGATGGAGTAATTGATCTTAATTATTGCAAGAGTGAAGATCAGTTGGCTGACATATTCACAAAAAAAAACTGTTCCCTCGCCAAATTTTGAGAAGATTAATGGGAGTTTGTACTTTGAAGGATCCTGTTTGAAAAATGACATTAGTAAACTGAAGTTTAAAGAGTTTTTAGTTTAAGAGAGATGTTTTTAGTCATCCTTGTTTTTAGGCATGTAGTTGATATACATCATGATTTTATAGATCATGGGTTGTTTTTAGTCATCCTTGTTTTTAGTCCTGTTGTGAGTCATATTCCATTTATTGCTTATATAATTGGTTCTTGAAGTTATGAATAATATTGATCAATATTCTTTTTCTTTTGCTTTGTTTTTTATCTCACTGTCATTTTTTAATAAGTTAATACTAGTATGATTATATGGTAATATTTGTTTATAATTAATATTTTTTTGTTGTAATTATTACTTAATAATGATATTGCCCTCTTGTAGTTATTGAAAAATTGGGGTAATCTAATGTGGTGGAAAAAGTACAAAAATATGTCGTATTTTCTATGATCAGTATTCTTGATCATCTTTCTTCTTTTTTTATCTCGCAAAATCACGAAACTAAAATTTTGATGAAAATTGATAGTAAAAGTAGGTCGGTATATAAATTACTATAGAAAAACCGTGTAATGTATATACACAAAAAAGTTGTTACATTAAAAAAGATTGTTTTATTATAAAAATTTCCTAACAAATAATAATATTTTTTTATAAAAATCGAAGATGATAATTATATATGTTTTTATATCAATTTTTACTCTTTCTCAAAAATTGATAAGCGTTATTAGAGGCTTTCAGTTACAATTAAATCAACAAGACCCATAAATTGCAACGGTTGGCCAATACGCTGCATTTGTGTAGTTGCTCCTAGTGATGATAATTTGATTCGGACCTGACGAGTCCCGATCCGATCCTATCCGATAAAAGCGGGTTTTATTTTTTTAATTCGAGCTCGGGGAAAGACAGTGCGGGTTATTGGAGTAATATAGTTGGGGTCAGGACAAGATTAGATTTAGAGTAAAAATTCTCCATTCCGACCGGACCGGATATATTTTTTATTAAATATAAATTTTTATCATATTTACATATCTATACTTTTTAGGATTTTCCCACCTCATTCCTTTCAGTTGGCCGTTCACTACTTCACTGCTTCTCATCCTCATTTCCTTTTCTGCGTTTCATATTTCAATTTCTTTCATCTCCTTCTTCTGCCGTTTCATCTTCTTCCTCTTTGCTTTTTTTTTTTTTGTTTGCTGCTCTTTTTTTCTGCACATCATTTCTCCTTCTTTTATTATTTCTTGTTCATCTTCTTTTACTGATTTTTGTTTCTTGTTCAAAACTTAACCTTGATAAATCTTTTCATTATTTATGAATTTTACTATATTTGTTGTGTGATCTTCTAATTTTCAATTCTTCTAATTTTAGTATATTGTCGGTTCAGAAATTTTTATGGGTTTTAATTTTGATTTTCTTTTAGATTTGTTATATTAATTTATTGATTTTCACTGACTTGGTTTTTATTTTGATTTTCAGTTAAAGTTTTTTTTTTCAGATTTGTTTGTTATATTGCTGTAAATTAAGGGTTCGATTTTAATTTTATGTTACTGCTTTAAATTATAGAGTTTAAGTGTAAGTGATTAATAGTTTTAGTTTGATTCTTTTAATTAAAATGTAAATAAAAATACTTTGGGGGAGATTGGGTCAGGTCGGATTATATCCTAAATTTCAAGGCGGATGAAGTGAAAATTTTCTCATAACGGGTCGGGTTGGTCAAAAACCCGCCCACTCCGTTGCCATTCCTAATTGCTTCCAGATCAAATTTTAAAAATGACTTTTCAAATACACAAAAATTTTATTTGAATTTTATTTAAAAGTAAAAAATCAAAATTGAATTCTTTATTATAAAATAAGTTACATCTGAAATAAAATAATTCAATTATTTTCTATTAAAAATAATTAAAATTTAAATTTAAGCATAATAAAAGGATTAGAGCTATAATTAAACAACAAAAAATGAGCAACCCGGCTAAATGATAATTGAATATAATTTTAAAATTTGTGTATCATAAAAGGAAAAAAAAAAGAACAGATAAGGACGGGTAGATATTGACAGAAGGAGCTCCACACAAAAATTGAATGCATTTACTTAATTTGATTAAATTCAAAGAATGGAAAATGTAAAGGAAGGGAAGCGGGGTAGGTGTGAGACTGAAACCACCTTCCCTCTCCCTTTTCTTCATATAAAATCCCTTCTCTCCCCTTCCTTTCTTTCTCAGCTTGACGTTCGCTTCTGCAACAGAACACCAAGCTTTTCTTTTCTGTTTGGCTACGGAAGGAAACCCTTTTCTTTTCTTTTCCTTTCTTTTGATTAGAAATTATATAAAAAAAAATATGCAGGCGGTTTCTCCTTTGCAGAATCTCACTTCTTCTTCTATCATTCATCCTTCCAAGCCTCGCCGAGTCAACAACTTGACTCGCTCCGCCATCCGTTGTGTCTACCCCAATGACTCGGTTCAATTCCCTGATGGAGTCGGTTCAAGCCGTGCCGATTGGCAGAGCTCCTGCGCTATTCTTTCCAGCAAAGTCTTCTCTCAAGATCAAGGCTCCGGCGACAACAAGTCTACTCCTCCTTCCAACTCCGACCACCTCGCTGTCTCCGTCAACGGCCATAAGACTTCCTTAGATCTTAACCTTGTCCCGCTCGACAGAAACAACAAGCCACGACCACCGGCGCAGAAACCGTTATCCATCACCGATCTCTCCCCTGCTCCGATTCACGGCTCTCAGCTGCGTGTGGCTTACCAAGGGGTCCCCGGAGCGTACTCCGAAGCTGCAGCGGGTAAAGCTTTTCCTAATTGTGAAGCTATCCCTTGTGACCAGTTCGAAGTCGCGTTCCAAGCCGTTGAGCTTTGGATCGCCGATCGAGCTGTCTTACCGGTGGAAAACTCACTAGGGGGTTCCATTCATCGGAACTACGATCTTCTCCTTCGGCACCGTCTCCACATCGTCGGCGAAGTTCAACTCCCAGTTCACCACTGTCTGTTAGCTCTACCTGGTGTGAGGAAAGAGTACCTTGCCCGCGTCATTTCTCATCCGCAAGCTCTCTCCCAGTGCGAACACACGCTCACCAAACTCGGACTCAACGTCTCGCGTGAAGCCTTCGATGACACCGCCGGAGCCGCGGAGTACATAGCATCCAACAACCTCCGAGACACCGCCGCCATAGCGAGCGCACGTGCCGCCGATCTTTACGGACTCCAAATCCTAGCCGACGGTATCCAAGACGATTCAAGTAACGTGACGCGCTTCGTTATGTTAGCTCGGGAACCAATTATCCCGCGCACGGACCGGCCATTCAAAACGAGCATCGTTTTCGTGCATGATAAAGGGACGAGCGTGCTTTTCAAAGTGCTGTCAGCATTTGCGTTTAGGAACATCAGTTTGACGAAAATCGAATCGCGGCCGCACCGCAATAGGCCGATCCGGTTGGTGGACGACGCCAATGTCGGAACCGCCAAGCATTTCGAGTATATGTTTTACGTGGATTTCGAAGCTTCGATGGCAGAGGTTAGAGCTCAGAACGCGTTGGCTGAGGTTCAAGAATTCACTTCATTTTTGAGGGTATTGGGCAGCTACCCAATGGATATGACGCCTTGGTGCCCTTCCAGGGGAGATGAACAAAGCCACATGTGAAAATAAAAAATTAAAAGAAAAATAAAAAAAATGGGAATTATTTGCACATAAAGGATGTTGTGAAAATCAAATTTATTATTACAATTTTTATTTCATCGATTTTTACAATCACAAGAAGTCAAAAGATTCTGTAGTTGCCGTCGTTGCTGTTTTGTTTGGTAAATACTCGTTTAATATAGTTGATTGAGTCATCCACAAAGGGGTATACTGTTCATAGGAGGGGCTGTTACACCCCACAAAGGGCAATTATTTTTTTTACCTTTGACTTTTTATATATTTTTTAAAAAATTTAAAATAATTATGAATTTGTTTTTACTTTTTAAAAATAATAATTTGTCTTTTATCTTTAGCTCTGTCCCAGAATTACCCGTTCTTTCCTTACTTTTGCTGGCAGACGTTTGTTACACTTTTTCTTACTTGTATTTTTTTGTTCATATATCTTACTTATATTTTATGATCGCCTTTATTATTTATGTTAGGAGTTCACAGGAGTATTATTTTCAACAATGTTATCACAATGATTCCTAACACAGTGTAGTTACCACATAAAGTAGTGTTTGAAAATTTTGATTTTATGAATTAAATTTGGGTTTTTAAAATAATCTATGGCCTTGTTTGGCAATTATCGTATAGTTGATAGCGGATTATATTAGCTGATAGTGGATTGCATTAATTAATTTGACTAGCGAATTGTATTAGTTGATTTGACTAGCGAATTGCATTAGCTGAATGTATAAAAGTGTTCGGTAATGTTAACATATACTACTGATACCCATTTGATTATTTAAAAAAATAAAATGACATATAAAGACATGATTATATTCGTTATTTGTTATAATAATTTATTAGTTAACAGTATTTTGTATATTAATTAGATTATGAAAAATAATATTTTTAATATAACATTACTAAACATATTTGAAGGATCTACATATTAATTTAGCATTTATATAATTATTTTAATATAATTTAATTAATTATTAAATTTAAATACAAATATAAATGTGTGAGAATAAAAAAATTATTAGTTTACAAATATTACAATGTAAACAAGTGAGAGTGAAAAATTAAAATAAAAAATGTTAAATTTAAGTTATTTAGAGATTTTTTATAATTATTAAGGGTAAAAGACTCTTTATTTATCAAACATTAAAATTGACGAATTTAATCAGTCAAACTTCTAATTTTAACTCAAAATCTATTTACCAAACAACGCCTATATTTATTTTATTTTTAGAATATTTTCATTCTTTATATGCAAATAAACTCAAAATTTAATTAATAAAATTCACCCTAGAAAATATAATGTTTGAATTAAAGATGGGAAGATGGGGTGTGGTAGGTGGGAAATGTGGCCTTGCTTTGTAGTTGAACGTCAAACCTACCTACCCTTTCCCATCTATAGTTTACGTACGTCGGCATTTCGTCACCTGTCATTTGCGTGCATTCGATAATAATTATACGGTATGAACATTACCTGAAAAATAAAATATAAACATAACATAAATATATAAAATTTAATCGATGAAATCTTAATTTAATTGATATTATTATTTTATTCAAAAAATTGATATTATTATTATTATATTTACAAGATATGTGTATTGTCAAAAAGTTAAAGATATATATGAACATATACTAACCTTGTTAGGGGCGGAGTAAAAAATTTATCCAAGGGGTGTCATTTTCTTTAACAATATTTAAGAGGAGATTATTAGTTATAAAGGGGGTGTCAATTTATTTATAAAATGGTATCAATTATATATATATTTAATTTTTTATATAAAATTATATGAAAAAAATATAATTTTCTAAAAATTTTGGAGTGTCAACAGACACCCAAATGTTACATGTAGCTCCGCCCATGTACCTTGTAATCACCTCTAGACTATTCAAAAAAATTTACACGACGTGAATTTTAACGTATTTAAAACATATATTATTCTCTCATTTAAGGATTTAAAAGTGTGGATAGTTTAATATTAGTATAAAAATATATATAAACAATTGAATGTATTAAAATTTATATAATTTTATATTCTAATGTGATTACAAGATAATATATGTTGATTAATCCTAATCCTTTAGTAATGTATACATGCAATACATACAAACTACTCGAATCTGAATCACCTAAGAATAACAACCGTCCATTTTTTACTAGGACTACTTGATGAGTTCAAAATTTATATAAAGTTTAAATACAATTTTAAATAAAAAAATAATATTGAAACAAGAATTATATGAATGTTTAGACTTACAATTTATTCATTAGGGTTAGGGTTTAAATTTTAATTTTTAAGTATTTTTTAGTGCAGGACATAAAAGGGGAATGTTTAGGGGATTTTTGTTCCTTTTCTCCTAAGAAAGTTGATTTTATAGGTAGAAATTGAAACCATTCAACAAGTTGTATTACTTTAAATTTGTGTGAAGGTCCATGAGGCCAATCATGTCGCATTTTTTAATAATAAATTTGAAAACTTTTTTATATAACTATTTTTAAAATTTTGTATAATTAAGTCCACGAGGCCAAGCAACGTTGGCCGATCTTGGAATGTATGCGATGGTGATACGAGGATGAAGCCTGATAAGAGATTTTGCCTCAGTAAGTTATTGTATCAGTGGTGAGATACTTGGTGTTGGATCATTGAGTTGGCTGCATCACCTTCGACAATAATTTTGGTCCAACCTCGATCAAGGCCTAGCAGTATGGCTTCTAAGCGTGAGCTTCGACCACAGATGCATCATGAGCAGTAGCAATAAACTTGGTGCAGGCGACTAACACTAATCCAGCATTGTCCCTTGCCAGGATACAAATGGATGCTGCATTATAATAGAGTTAAATGAAGCATAAAAGGTTATTTTGAACATATCACCTGTCGGTTTCTCCCATCGAGGTCGATGTACATAATCTCGTCTGGATAGTGTCCCTTATGCTACATGATAACTCTCTTCAACTGATTGACGTTGATAATAGTTAGTCAAGGAGGGGAACTCAGATTATTATGAACCTGGAGGTTGCGTCAATTTCATATGTTCCACAACAACAACACTAACCCTGTGAATGCATTAGGTTCTAGAATGGCACTTGAATGCTCCAACCATTCTCTGCTTGTTGTGGATTGATTTCGTAGCACTCGGCCACGTAACTCATGCATCGACAATGTCCGTTGTGACCGCACAGTCCTGGAGAGCATATAGCATTGTTTCCTCACAGAGATTACACATTGGACATATATCATCCGTCATTAAACCAACTTGGAGCATTTGAAACACAACCGAAAGTGCCTCATGAGCAGCCCTCCAGATGAAATTTTTATCTTAGGTAGGTCTGCAATTTGGAAGGGATGAACCATAGTTTGGATGGTGGATTGTTCAAATGATTCCTACGCATGAGGCATAAATAGGCTGATCAAATCGAATATAATCCCGTCGAATGATTTGTCCAAAGGAGGATATCCCTTGAGGACGGTGCAATTGGACAATCAAGAATCAGTTTCGCATCTACAGGGGTGAAAAGTTGCTGGACTTTGGCAGCGTCCCGGACATTAGCATCATCAATCATAAATTCACCACATCGTAATGGAGTGATTGGACCATCACCAATGATAACAAAACAAAAACGAGTCCAAAACAATATTGAAGGCAATCTTATTTTAAAAAAATCTATCTTATAAATGATTTAATAAATATATATTTTTGTTTATTTTATATTTACCAACTAAATATCGTAATCTTATATTCTTGGGTCTATGTTTGATACAAAAACAAGTAGTTTTAATAAGACAATATCAAATTTCTTATTATTCAATCCATTAAATTTTCTTATCACATTAATTATAAGCTAGTTTAGTACATTTGCAATATATAAATATCGTAAACAATAATCAAATATTATAGTTTGTAAGATCTCTTGCAACATTGCATGTGCCTTAAAAGAGTTAAATTTTCTTTGCCACACTGTTTAGCTGTGTGTGTATCCCAAGAACTTGTGTGTGGTGTGGTCACCAAAATCTAGAATACAACTAGATGGAATCCCACGTTTTGGTAATTTGATGTGGAATCTATTTTTTTATTATAAATATTTGCTTTCCACGTTAAAATGCGTGATTTTAGTTATAAAAATATTAGTAATAAATATATCAACAATCATTCATTTCAAATTGCTTACTTTTTTATTAATTTATACAATTAAAATCAAGTATTCCATAATTATAAAACTGAATCATTTCTCTTTTAAAAATAGAATACATGAGAATTTATCAAGTGGCTTCAATGTAAAAGATAATACTTTTATAGAAGTCGTTAGTTTTATTAAAAAAATACCAAAAATTATAACGAGGGTTTACAGTCATATAAGTAAACTAAATATATAATTCGAACATTTTCCTATAACCATTGGAACAAAAAACTAGCCACTTGAGATTACAAAATGACTATACAAAGAAAATGTTAAAAACTCAACAAAAAGATTCGGACAAAATATAGAAACAAAAACATCATTAATCGACGATGAAGGATAAAAAATAATCAACGCTAATATAAACAATGCATATGATAACGAAGGCACGTTGACAAAACGATCATTACCCCAACCAGTGTCGTCCCTGGGCATGGATAGAAGGGGCGCATGCTCAGGGCCCCATTTTTTATAATATTCGATATTAAGATTTATTTTTTTAATATTTATTATTAGGGATTTATTCTTAAAATTTAGTTATTTAACATTTATTACTAGGACTAAAGTTTTCGTAATATTTGTTATTAGATGCATACTCTTAAAATTTAATTTTTCTCAATATTTGTTATAAGGGTTCCAATTTTTTCAATAATTATTATTAGGGGCCTATTTTTCCCAATATTTATTATTAGTGACATACTCTTAATTTTTTTCAATACTTGTTATTAGACCCGATTTTTTTTCTAATACTTATAATTAGGGGCCCAATTCCCCCATATTTGTTATTAGAGACATTCTCTTAAAATTTAATTTTTTAATATTTATTATTAGGGTTCAATAGGGACATAATTTTTTTTCTAATATTTGTTATTAGGAACATACTCTTAAAATTTAAATTTTTCTAATATTTTTATTAGAAACCTATTTTTTAATACTTGTTATTAGGGGTCTATTTTTAAAATTTATTTTTTAATATTTATTATCGGTGGCCTAATTTTTTTCTAATACTTTTAAAATTCAACTTTTAATATTATTATTAGGGGCCTAATTTTTAGGTTCGCCCTTGGGCCACTAAAATCTCAGAAACGGCTATGACCCCAACTCAATCGCGAACAAGAAACAGTAATTGTGAGTTCGTATCCAAATCCAACGCGAGGATCCAAAGCATTGAAGATCAATAGATAACCAAATAAGCGACATCTTGATCAGTCATTGCAATGTCAAATCCAACCTTGATAAAAATAAATAAAAAGAAAAGAAACTATAAACAACCGATAATAAAGACAAAAATCATGTCTTAAGACAGAGTTATTCTTATTAAAAACTAAAAAAAGCAAAGATGAGATATAACAGTGTCAACGAAAAAGAATAAGTATTGGCGGTCAACGATTAGCACCAAAACTGGTGCCGCTGCCAGTCAAGCAAAGATGAAAATGAAAAGAGTTACGACGCTTAGGTTAGAGAGAATTATGTAAAAGGGAATGCTATTTGTCTGCATAGTGTGCGCACGTTATTAAAAGGACTAAGATTTTTGAACATGTCCTATCTTATCATCACACCAATCAATTGATATATGTGAAATAATGCATGAAATTGTTATGTTTCTAAGCCCACATTTTTGCCTAAATACTACTGATTTATTGCCTTTTGGGCTTAATTTTGGTTAGCGGCTCGATTATAATATGTCAACCTAGAACCCACAACTAGAAGTCGAATCTAGCAGCTTACCGAATGTCATGACAGGAGCCGTAAGCACGACGGAAGGCATGGCAGGTCAGAAACAGTTTCAACGAATTTTGAGATAAAAATCAACATTATCTGAAGGATAAGGCGAAATTCAAATCTGGTCATCAATTCAAAAATAGAATAAATATACATTCAGATATTTTGGGATCAAATCAACATAATAACTCATTTCACATATTATAAAAAACCATAATATCTAAATTTAAAATGAGAAAATAAAGAATAAGATTCATTTCGAACCTTAAAGATGATATTGTTGGGAGTGACAGTCTCGTACTACGAACATAGACCGTAAGACGGACATACATATAATAAAAAAAAAGTTGTTTTTAAAGAATGTAAGCACAAAATATAGAATTTTTGGGTAATGATTAGAAAGTTCCTTAAGAACTAGAAGACCTTTCAGAAGGAAGTTCAATAAAGAAATTTAAAGGTTCTTTTTAAAGAGAGTAGGCGGGTCTACCTTTATCAAAATATTTCGTGAACCATGTTTAATTGTGTGTCACAGTTTTTCTAGTGTAATTTCTTCCAAATTCAATAATGTTAACATTTTTCCGTGTTTGTGTTTCACATGGCATGTGGGACAAACAACTGCTCAGTGCTCAGTTTATATGCCGCTTAAATGATGAAGCCTAAGATTTGTTCTATTTTCTAAAATAAAAATATTTACCAAATTCTAAATTAAGATAAAATTGTTATTTCTTTATATCATTTAATTAGGCTCAATGACATCGTTGAGTCGTTGACTCATACACTATACATTTTGTACCGAATTGTTTCTTTAAAAATATTTTTGGGATACTTTGTCCCCTAAAATAAGGTCCTTCGGTATTACTTAAATAAAATTTACTCAAAAAAGTGATTTTTCATCCATAAGCAATGCTAAACACCTACAAATTGAGAGTGAAATTATGGTCGAAAAAGTAATTTTTTACCCAATCTCAAAAGTTAAAATTTTAACTTTTGAGGTAAAACTTTTGAGGATGAAATTCTTTTTTTATCCTTAATTATTTAACTCAAATTGATTGTTTAACTAAGATTTGTACACGCATATATTAATATTAATATATTAAAATATTAATATTAAAATAACACTTATATTAATATGAAAATAACACTTATATTAATATTAAATTAAGCTAATAATAATATGAAAAATAACACTTATATTAATATATTAAAATAATATTACATATAATAATTATTAATAAATAACATTAATATTTTAACATTAAAAGTTACTAATTGTTGGGTTGAACAATTAATGGAAATGACCAAGAATGGGTGAATTGGCAAATAAAAATTTGGTGGAAGCAATTGCAAAAGCAATAAAAAATGAGAAAAAAAGATTTATAGTGGTTCAAACCTTCTCAATAAGGTTTACATCCACTACCTTAGCTATCCACACTAAGGATTTTCACAAATTCACTAAATTTGTCTTTCCTTTTCGGCTAAAAGAGATAACCTCACAACTTAAACTTATACCTCAAAGTCTAATGATCTTTTTTTCCCTAAAGGATGAATACAATTAAGCAAACTCAGAAAAATCTCACGAGGTAGTTTGTTTGCACAAGAAAAGTTCACTAAAACCTCCCACACACTTGAATAAAAAGGTTACAATGAAGAAACTCAAGTGGGTTTACAAGATTTTGAGAAATTGAGCTCAAGGATGTTGGATATGTGCTTGAATGCTTTAGAATTGTTGTCTTGTTGTTGAAGAAGCTTTGGAGACTTGATTTTATACTCCCTCGTTGATTTCTAACCGAATAGTCGTATTGGTACATGCCAAAAAAAGAAAAAGCCGTTGCAACAAAAGGGTACCGGTACACGATCAGGCGTATCGGTACAGAGTGTCAATTTAACAAAGGGTTCCGATATGGGCCGTACCATATCGGTACACATTTTGCTCAATGAAATCCTTAGAACATTTGGTTAAGACATTGTATCGGTATGCGTCTAGATGTATCGGTACTCGTATAAAAATATTTAAATTTTGGTTGCAAGAAACTGACAAGGCAACGATCAAAAAATTTATTAAAGATATTTTAAATTTTCTTAATCCTCGTACCGGTACGTCATAGGCCGTACCGGTACTCGAAGAACAATTTAGATTACTGTTTAAAAAATACGTACCAATACACATATAGTTGTACCGGTACTCGTAAGCTATTAAACATAAATTTGGTTTCCAGTAACAAAAACCTGTACCGGTACGCCATAGGTCATACCGTACTCAGTTATCAAATGGCTAAAATGAGTACCAAAACACTTAGAAAATATTTGGGGATTCAAAGTTTGACTTAGAAAATTGTTTAAGTTCGAATACCTATCAATTTAGTGAGTAAATTAAGTACCTTAGAATTTTATTTAATTTACAATTAAGTCATTGTTATATCAAAATCAAATATATGTTTTACACTAATGAATTGTCACAATTTTTATATTTTTTTTAATTTAAGTTAATTTATTTAATATAATTTAAGTTCATTTATTTTTACTGTTAAACTAATATTTTGATATAACAAATTAAGTGAAAATGTTTTGGAATTGATCAAATATTTTAAAAATAATTTAAAGTCCACAAAACTTGAAAAATTCATTTAAAAAGGTTTTCTAACTTGGTCGAACTTTTTCAAAATTAGTATGATCGTTTATGAACTTAAAAATAATTTTTCAATGTTCAGGGCAAAAATGATCGATCTCCTATAAAAAAGGATCGATCTTGATTTTTTGCTCCAACCATTTAGTATAAAAGGATTGATCCCCTAGTAAAAAGAGATTGATCCCTTGTGTGTCCAACATTCATATATTTGAAAAAGGATCGACCCCTTTAGTTATATACTGAAAATTTGGTAGGTAACGACTATTTTGTATCTCCAATGACTAGAAACTCATTCCACACTATATAAACACCACAAAGACACTTGAAGAAAGTTACTACACTTATCCAAACTTAATGATCAAGATAAAGCGTCTTTAATTCTTTATTTCTTCATTTCTATTGTTCATAGCGTATAAAGTATTTTATTGTTTATCCTTTGTACTCTTTGTTTGTGAGCTTAATTCTTGTAAAGACTCACCTTGAGAGGTCTTCATTGTTTACACAAACAAACTTTGTAATAAGGGAGATATTCTAGTTTAGCCTAGAAAACTAGAGTGATTCTATCTTAGCCATTATAAAAGATAGGGGTTGTAAGGTTACGCCTTGTCCTTAAAGGCAAGAAATTCAAGTTAGTAAATTTTGAAAAATCTTTAGCGGTGGTAAGCTAAAATAGTGGATGTAGACTTGGTTTAGAAGTCGAACCATTGTAAATCGATCCTACAAATTTGTTTATCTTTTTCGGTTTTCACCAAATTCACCAAGAAGTCATTTCAAAATCACTTTTAAAAAGTAATGCCAAAGTTGCCATAAAAATCGTTACATTATTTGCCTCATCTGTTACCCTCCGTTAAAAAAATTCTCATAGACCAATAAGAATGCGCCATGTGTTATTTTGTTAAAAAAATAGCTAACTTAAATAAAAGGAGTAAATTGCATGTTAAGTGGCATATTTTTATGTTCATTTTTGTCCATAAAAATCTTTATTGAACCCAAAATTGACCCTTATTTCTTTTTAATTTTTATTATTTCGTCCAATATTTTTAATGTTGATATTTTTGTTAATTCTAGCCCATAAAAATTTATTTGACCCGAAATTCACTCATATTTCTTTCTAATTTTTATAATTTAGTCCAAAATTTTAAATATGATGATATTTTTGTTAATTTTAGTCCTAAAATTTATTTAACCCAAAATTCACCCATATTTCTTTGTAATATTTATAATTTAGTCCACAATTTTAAATATGATGATATTTTTGTTAATTTTAGTCCCTAAAAATTTGTTTTAGCCAAAATTCACCCCTATTTCTTTCTAATTTTTAAAATTTAGTCCTAATTTTTAATATGATGATATTATTGTTCATTTTAGTCCCTAAAAATCTTTATTTAACTTGAAATTCACCTCTATTTATTTTTAATTTTTAAATTTAGTCTAATATTTTTAATATGATAATATAATTATTCATTTTAGTCCATAAATTTTTTTATTTAACCTACAATTGACCCCTATTTCTTTATAATTTTTAAAATTTAGCTCAATATTAAAAAATGAAGAGTGGCGGCGTGGAGAAGGGGACTGTAGTGGCATTGCGAAGGAGGCTGGTGACGAAGAGTTTTGAGGCGTACGGAGGGAAAGGTTCTTAGCGACTGAGAGACACGGTTAGACGTTGTTTGTTAGCAACATATCAGAGGGTCTACACTAAAAGGGTGTGTGGAAGATCTTTGATCGACATGGCATGATAATTGATGTTTTTATCCCACAGAAAATAACTCAAACATGGCTCTGTTTTGGTTTTGTTCGGATGAAGACTGAGGAAGACGCACTGTGAGCAATCGAGAGAATTGATGGTTTTGTATTGTATGGGACGCGGGTGCATGTTTCACTGGCACAGAGAGGTAGGGATGATCAGCTTGGGATGCGCAAGACAGTGGAAATGCCTATCGCGATTAAGATTGGTGGTCCGATAGGGGACGGGCATATCCTGGATCAAAGGTCTAGGAAATCAGTGTAAGGGATTGTGGACGTGGATAAGCTCGAGGTCTTGAAGATGTGTGCAATTGGGTGGTGTAAACGACCAATGTTAATTGTGGATTTAGCCAGCCAATTATATGAGGCTAAAGTGCGAGGTTTTTCGGTCTTGCGAATTGTAGGTGCGCAAATTTTGTTGTTGTTTGATAGTGTAGAGATGAGACAGAAAACATTGAGTTCGGGAGTTTTGGACCAATGGTTTATTAAGGTAAGTGATTGGTCGCCAGAAATTAAATTGGATTCTAGGCGCGTTTGGCTTTCTATCTGCGGTGTTTCGATTCACGCTTGGTCAAGTGGGACATTTGAGCAATTGGCGTCTTAATGGGGCTCTTTGGTATACATTGATGGTTCTTTAGAACCTACCTCGTTTGAAAGGGGGAAGTTCTAATCGAGACAGAGATGTTTGAATGTATTGATGAACTAGTGGATGTACAAATAGAGGGATAGCGATTTCAAGTTCGTATTATGGAAGTGGAACCGATGTTTAATTCGTGCAGGGAAGAATGTTGTTTGGGGTTGACGAATAAGGGGCATAGTGAGTCAAATATGGATGATGCTCGAAAACAAGAACAAGAAAAAGATATTCAGGATGTTGGTCACCTGTCTGCTCGAGACACGATTATAGACGAGCTGTCGGTGTGGCTTGATAATCACTTGTGGGAGGATGATTGCGTATTAGACTTGAGAATGCTTAAAAAGGGGGCTGAGTGCTGGGGATGAGAGGTTGACGGACGGTGTGATTCTAAATCATTGTGATGAGGGGGATGGCTTTGGGACATATGCTGCAATTTGTGAAGCTGGAAAGGGAGATGATGCCATTCCCATGACTAATAGAAATAGTGGCGCGGCAGTGAATTTTGGATTGAGAATGCGAATGATGCGTCAAATAACGAGCAAGATTGTAGGGAGGTGATACCTGAACATGATGTTACAAGATTGGATATGGTTTTGGATAAGAGTTATTCAAATTTTGATTTATCTCAAATGGGTATGGTTGAGAGTAATCAAAACTCTTTAGCTTGGAATTTGTATCTCTGAATGATCCTGGTCAGTTGGTGAAACATTTTATTCCAGTCTTGCCAGTTCAGGATGTTAGTTCATCTTCGCCAATTAAGAGAAAAAGAGGCAAACCTAGAAAAAAACTGAAACAGGAGGAGTAAGTGCCGACCGAGGTAGTTTAGCTGAGGATAAAGCAGTACTGGAAGTTAGCAAGATTATTGGGGTGTCGACATTGGGCAGAGAGGAAGATATAATCAACGTTATTTCTAACGCTCTTGCCCTTAAGGGCAAACTTTTATGAAGAATGTGTATTCTTTCCTGGAACGTGAGGGGGTTAGGAATGGCGGCAAAGAAGTGTGGGATCCAAAATGCTCTAGGAAAGAATAGGTGTGAATTACTCATACTTTAGGAGCCTAAAATAGAGAAGGTTACAATCAATTTGATTTGGCGTCTTTGGCCTTCAAATAATTTCGGATATGCTTTTGTATCATCTATAGGAGCTTCAGGGGGTATAGTGGCTATTTGGGACTTATCGCATTTTGATTTGGAGGATTCAGAGGGACATATGCATGTCCTTATTCTGTGAGGGCGTTGGCTTATGAAGGATCTTTTATGCTTTTTGTTTATTGTGTATGCCCCTTGTAGTGTGGAGGAGCAAGTTGTTCTCTGAGACTTCCTTAGTGTGCGGATGGGGGAATGTGATCAACCGTGCGTGGTGGGAGGGGATTTTAAAGCAATTCAGATGATGTCTGAGTAATCGGGGTGTAGCACTATATATGCTGGTATGACGCAGTTTTCCAATTTCATTCATGCAGTAGGTCTAATTGATCTTCTGTTGCAAGGCAAACAATTTACTTGGTTTGAGATAGGAGTTCGGTGTAGCCGTATTAATCGCTTTTTGGTTACAAGCGAGTGGCTGGATCTCCTCTCCTAATTGAAACAAGTGAATTTACCTCGTTTATTTATTAATCATACGCCTTTACTTTTGGTTAGTGATGATACTGATTGGGGTTCAAGACTATTTTGCTTTATAAATTGTTTGTTGGATAATCGATTTAATGTTTGTATGATGTCAGAGGAGTGTCGTTGTCTATCCGAGTCTGTCTCTGCTTCGTCCAGCATAATGGATAAGTTGCAGATGATGAAACAATTCCTGAAAGAATAGAACATGAAGGAATTTAGGGATGTTGAAAAAAAATTCAGATTTACAATCAGCCATAGAGGGTGTCGACAATGTTGGGGGGTGCTAAAGTGCCAGATTCGATCCTTGAGGAGAGGCGTGAGTGGCAATTGGCCTTGTGCAAGGCGTTGAAGATGAAGAAATCTCTATAGAGCCAGAAATCTAGAGCGACTTGGTTCCGCTTGGGTGACTGTAACATAACATTTTTTCATAGGACGACAAAATTAAGGGCTATGAGCAATCAAATTGCGGGTTTGATGGTGCAGGAGAGGTGAGAATTGAACCCAAGTCGTTTACGGAAATATGTTCAATAGGCTTTTCGGCAACACTTTTCTCAAGCGAGTTGTCCAAATATTTTGGTGCCAACTTTGAATTTCAAAAAGTTGGAGATGAATGTTGCGGAATATCTTGAATTGTCGTCTTTAAAAGATGAGGTAAAATCATCTTTATGGAGTTGTGATGGCTCGAAAGCACCTAGATCGGATGATTTCAGCATTGAATTTTTTTAAAAAAGGGTTGGGAACTTTTTAAGGAGGATGTGATGGAATTTATGTGTCAGTTCTATGCTTCTTGTAAATTGCCGATGGGAGCGAACTCAGCATTTATTGTGTTGATTTCGAAGAAGCAATCGCCGATGGACATTGGAGATTTTCGTCTAATTAGCTTACTTAATTCTTTCTATAAAATTCTTGCTAAAGTTCTCACACGGTGTCTTCATCGAGTTTTGGGGTTTTTTATTAGTGATTCTCAAAGCGCCTTCATCGGAGGTTGGCAAATTACCGTTGTCATTTTATTAGCAAACAAGGTTACTCACTCGTTGTGACAGATGTCCGAGGCAGAAGGGTTTTATTCTTAAGTTGGATTTTGCCAAGACATATGGTTGCGTAAGTTGGGACTTTTTGGATGCGATTCTGGAACCTATGGGATTTGGGGATGTATGGCGACATTAGTTATGGGAATGTTTGAGTTTGACTCGTTTGTCAGTCTTGTTAAATGGTAGTGCTACAAAAGAGTTAGGAATGGGTCGTGGCCTGCGGTAGGGTGACCCGTTGTCACCGCTATTGTTTGTGTTAGGATTTTGTTTTGATATAATAATTGAAAAATAGTTTTAGACTAAATTGAAAATATTTCAAAAATATTTTTAAGTCTAAACAACTTGAAATAAGTTTGAGGTATTTTCAAAAGGTTTTGGAAGTGTTTAAAATGTTTTAAAGTAGTCAAACTCAAGTTTTCAGCACAACCGTATCGATACGGTTACACCCCGTATCGATACACTTTAGGGTTTCAACTACAGTATTTTTTAGAATCAAAAACTCGTACTGGTACAGGCTTAGGCGTACTGATCCGGATAAGGGTCGTACCGATACGTCTATAGGCGTACCGATCCTTGCTTTTCAAATCCCCAACGGCTAGTTCAAAACCCCCCAACGGCTATTTCCCTGTAGCATACCAATATAATGTATCGATACACTGTATCAATATGGACTTTAGCGTACCGATACACTCTCAACGCATATCGATACACTAAGGCTGTAGCAAGCATAACAGCTAGTTTCTGAAGAACGAGTATCGATACGGCTACCCGTCTATCGATACGGCTGTCTCCAAAACTGTATTTATTACAGGAAATAAAGTCTTTAACGGCTCCAAATCATCCCCAACAATCTCCAACGGTTAGGAACTCATTTGGGAGTATAAAATGACCCTTCAAGCACTTGGAACAACTAATGATCAAAATGACAACATGTCTATGATTGTAATTAAGTCTTTTGTGCTTTAATTCTCATTCTTTGTATAGACTACACTTGTGAGCCAAAATGTTTATGCAAGCTCAAGTGTATTAGGATTTTGGGTGAGAGCAAGAGTGCAAACACATACCTAAGAGAGGAATTTATTGTTTTCTCTTGTTAGAGAGGTTTCCTAAAGCTTGGGTTGTAAGCTTTGTATGCTAGGCTTGGTAATTGAGTCTAGGTTGTAAAGATAGCCTCCTAAGCATGTTAAAAAGGGAAGAAATTCTTAGTGGATTTGGGAAATCCTTAGTTGGGAAGCTAAGGTAGTGGATGTAAGATTTGGTTAGAAAGCCGAACCACTCTAAATTCTTGTGTTAATTTTTCTATCTTTTTGCTTCCCATAAAAATCACCCAATAGCAACTCCTCTAATACTTGGCAAGCAATAACCGTTGACTCAACGAGCCCAACAATTGGTATCAGAGCGAGGCTCAATCGTGAAGAATTAACATCCTATTGAGGCAATCTCGGCAAGCTCAATCAACAACCAATCAACCGGTTTATATGGCGCAATCTATTGACAAGCCACCCTTCTTCAACAGTGAGCATTATGCCTATTAGAAGAATATGATGATGATTTTTATGAGAGCCAAAGACTTCCGTCTTTGGGATATAATTCTCGATGGACCGTTCATGCCACAACGAAGCAAGACGGAATGGAGTACGAATGATCGCAAGAAGATGGAGCTTAATTGCAAAGCCTTGCACATTCTATTTTGTGCATTGGGCTCGGACGAGTATGCAAAGGTTTCTTCTTGTGAGAGTGCCAAGGAGGTTTGGGACAAGCTTGAAGTGATCCATGAAGGTAAAAAAGAGGTGAAGGAGACAAAGATTGGTCTAGTCAACCTCGACTATGAGAACTTCAAGATGGACCCAGAAGAAGACATCAAGAGTATGTTCGACCGTTTCTCCATAATCGTCAACAAACTTAAAGGTCTTGGAGAGGAAATTTCGAAAGACAAACTCGTTCGAACGTTGATTGATTCACTTACCGAATCATGGGAGAGCAAGAAGACGACTATCATTGAGGCCCAAAACTTAAAGTAGCTCAAGCTTAATGAGCTAATTGGGTCTCTTCTTACCCATCAGTCTAAACCTTTGAGAGAGAAGAAGGAGAAAAATATAAAAGAGCTCAAAATCAAAGATCTAAACATAGTAGCTTTTCAATCCTCCACAAGCCATCAAGAAGATTTAAGTGAGGAGGAAGTGAGGATAAAGAGATGGCCTATCTCTTCAAGAAGTTTGCCTAATTCATGAAAAGCGAAAAAGAATAATCCAAACATGAATCGAAGAAGAAGATGAATAATCCCCACAAGAGCCATGAATGCAAGAAAACGAGGCACGCCAAATACGATTGCCCTCGCTTCAACAAAAATGGAGCATATTCAAAGAAAGCATGTGTGGCAACATAGAGTGATGAAGACTCTACCGATGAAGATGAGGTAGCCCACCTATGCTTGATAGGCCCTCCAAGAGGGAGATGTAGTTTCTAACTCATCTATTTCTAATTCTTATATTTTTGATGAGTTACAAGAAGCCTATGACGAATTGGTTTTTGAGTTCAAGGCTTCATTTTCGAAAAATAAAAAGTTGATTTCAAAATTGAAAACCGAAAATGATTTGCTTTCTAAAACTAATTTGGAATTTTGAAGCGAAGGATTTTGAGCTTAAAGTTTTAAATTTGCAAAATTTGCTTCAAAGTTTGGATAAATATCATCAAAAAGAAGTGGATGATCTTAAGAAAGAAAAGGATTTGATTTCCATGGAATTAGAAAAGAAAAACAATCTTGAAAAAATAAATTTTTATCAAAGACAATCTAGTGCCCCTAGATTTTTGAATGGAAAATGTTTTAGAAGTATTTGGGTCCCAAAAGCACTAATTACTTCAAATAAAAAGGATGAAATTAAAAATGGATTCTTAAGGGGACTAAAGTTTGTGCTACTAATGCCTTTGGATCCAAAGCAATTTGGATACCAAAACATTTGTGATTATCTTTTTATAGGTGTGATAAAACATTGATCAACAAGTGATGAAATTAAGGGGGAGCTCTATACACACAAGGGAGATCACTTGAAAAAGGAAGGCTTCACATGCTACCTTTGGTTCAAGTGGTGAAATTAGTTGATTTTTTTAATTTGTTTTATTTATTTAAATTCAACTAGTTTATCATATATTTGTTGGACTAATCTTTCATGTGATGCTTGAATAAGGGGAGCCTATTTTAACAAAACTTATTTTTGTCAAAATTTGTTTTAAAATTCTCCATTGTTATGGACTTAAAAGTTTTCAAACTTTTATTTGAACAATTTTTGATATAACAAAAAGGGGGAGACTGTATATTTTAAAAAAATAAATTTTCAAAAGGATAAGGGGAGCTTTAACTATATTTATATTTTTAAAATCTTATTCAAAATTTATTCTTACTAAGGAGGAGAACCTCAAAAACAATTTTTCAAGTTGGTTTTATTATATCAAAAAGGGGGAGATTGTTTGGATTTTGTTTTGATATAATAATTAAAAATAGTTTTGGACTAAATTGAAAAGATTTCAAAAATATTTTTAAGTCCAAACAACTTGAAAATAAGTTTGAGGCATTTTCAAAAAGTTTTGGAAGTGTTTAAAATGTTTTAATGTAGCAAAATTCAAGTTTTCAGCACAACTGTACCGATCGGTTATACCCGTATCGATATACTTTAGGGTTTTAGCTACAACATTTTTTCAAAACTGAAAACTCGTACCGGTACAGGCTTAGGCGTACCAATACAGATAAGGTTCGTACCAATACTCCTATAGGCGTACCAATCTTTGCTTTTCAAATCCTCAACGGCTAGTTCAAAACCCCCCAACGGCTATTTTCCTGCAGTGTACTGATACACTATATCGATACGGACGACAGCGTACCGATACATCGTACCGATACACTCCCAAGGTGTATCGATACACTAAGGTTGTGGCAAGCATAATGGCTAGTTTCTGAAGAACGACTGATACGGCTACATGTGTATCGAAACGGTTGTCTCTCAAACTACATTTATTGCGGGAAATAAAGTCTCCAACAGCTCCAAATCATCCCCAACGATTTCCAACGGCTAGGAACTCATTTGGGATTATAAAAGACCCTTCAAGCACTTGGAACAACTAATGATCAAAATGTCAACATGTCTATGATTGTAATTAAGTCTTTTGTGCTTTAATTCCCATTCTTTGAATAGACTACACTTGTGAGCCAAAATGTTTATATATGCTCAAGTGTATTATGATTTTGGGTGAGAGCAAGAGTGCAAACACATACCTAAGAGAAGTTTATTGTTTACTTTGTTTTCTCTTGTTATAGGGGTTTCCCAAAGCTTGGGTTGTAAGCTTGGATGCTAGGCTTGGTAATTGAGTCTAGGTTGTAAAGGTTGCCTCCTAAGTCTGTTAAAAGGGGAAGAAATTCTTAGTGGATTTGGGAAATCCTTAGTTGGGAAGCTAAAATAGTGGATGTAGGCTTTGATTAGAAAGCCGAACCACTCTAAATTTTTATGTTTATTTTTCTATCTTCTTGCTTCCCACAAAAATCATCCAATAGCAACTCCTCCAACACTTGGAAAGCAAGAACGGTTGATTCAACGAGCCCAACAGTTTGTTATCGTGGTAGAGGCCTTGTATTTGATACTGTGAATGCGGAAAAGGCTGGTTTGTTTCGAGGTGTGTGCGTGGCTGATAACCACCTGTTGTCGCATTTTGCCGACGATATGATTTTATTCTTTGAAGGTTCTGTGGAGATGACCTTAAATATTAGAAGGATTTTGATCAGCTTTCAACTTTGTTTGGGTCTGAAAATTAATTTTTTAAAGTTTCAATTATTTGCGTTTGGAGTGGATGATGGGGTAGTGTCTGATTCGGCTATAGTGTTGGGGTGTGGTGTTGGATCGTTACCTTTTATTTATCTGGGTATGTCGATCGGGGTTAATCCCCGTAGTAAGGAGTTTTAGGAGCCAATTATCTTATCTTTTTGCTCTAAATTGGCAGGTTGGAAGAGAGCTTCACTCTCGTTTGCCGCATGATTAACGTTGATTAATTTGGTGTTCTCAGATTTACCTATGTTTTATATGAGTTTGTCTGTTGATCCGAAGGGGGTTATTGCAAAACTAGACAAGACGCGTCGAGCTTTCTTGTGGGTGATGTGAGCTTAAGGGTAAAATGAGTCAGGTGCGGTGGGCAGTAGCTTATCGACCTCGTAATCTAGGTGGTATGGGTGTGGTTGACTTGCGAGTTCGGAATTTGGCGTTGAATTTGAAATGGGTTTTGAGGTTTGCAACGGAAAAAGATTCTTTATGACGAGTTGTGATTGCCTCCAAGTATGGGGATTCTTTGCGGCAGCCGAATACGGCTTGTCGCTCGTTGTGTGGCACAAATTGTTGACACTGTAACTTTAGACCCGGTGCAACAATTTTTTCAGGAGTCTTGCTTTCTGTAGTAGGATGGAAATAGGACACATGTGTTGTTTTGGTATAATTCTTGGTGTCTAAAGATGCCATTACGAGTTTTGTTTCTGCGACTATTTGCGTTGGCAGTTAATAAGTTGGCACTTGTACAAGATTATGCCATTAATGATACATTCTCACACTAGTCGTGGGCTGAGTTTTTTTGTAGAGAATTACGATCCTTTGAGGAAGAGATGGTGCAGTGCTTGGTGGAGGTGATGAGCCCTTTCTGTGTTTATTTGGATTGGCTAGATACTATTATTTGGAAGCCAGATGTACATGGTAAATTTATGGTCTGTTTGCTTTCACAACTCTTTTTAACAGTTGGTGGCGAAGGGGGTGATATGAGCGCATGTTTTGCTTGATATCTTGATGTTCCGCCTAAGGTACATGCATTTATTTGTTTTCTTGCTTGGGTAGGTTGCCGACTTTGAGTTTCTTTCGACAATGTGGCGTGCCTTTGGTGGATGCGCAAGTGGTTTATGTGTGGTGTGGCGAAAGAGAGGATGAGGTCGACCACATCCTTTTCTCTTGTTCTCATATCCGAGGTGTTTGGCTGTGGTTTTTAGATTAGTGGGGCATCTATTTGGCGTTGCCATGATCTTTGAAAGATTTTTTGGTTCTGAGGCTGCATTGTTCGTTTAGTGGCGTATATTGTAGGTGGTGGGTTGCAAGTTACGCTGATCTTTTGTGGTATTGTTGCTTGTTCGGAATGATGTTTTTAATAACACACGTTTGACGATGGGGGAACTTTTCTTTTGGGTAAAGCTCCTGTCTCTTTACTAGGTTAAGGCCTCGAAGGAAGCGGAGTTTGTTAATAAATCTCAACGGTGGATTTGCCCATAGTCTATTTCGGTAAGGCTGCCATGTCCGAGGAATACCATTGAATGGGTGCCTCCTTTAGAACATTCATACAAGTTTAATGTCGATGGTGCATCACGTGGGAACCCGGGGCCAGTTGGGGTTGGGGAGTGTTACGGGATTGGCATGGTAATGTATGTGCTTTGTTTTTTGGTCTTCTTGGTTGGATGGACTCTAATGAGACGGAGGTGTGTGCCATTGCTTTCGCCTTGTCGTTAATTTTGGATTCTAAATGGAAGACGATTGAGTCTGATTCGAAGGTGGCCATTGGGTGGGTTCAACAGCCTGATAAACGCTTGTAAAAATTGTTGGGGTTGTTCAATTCCATCGAGATGGCATGTGCTGCGTTGCCTAATGTTTGTTTTACTCATATTTTTCGCGAGGCGAACAATGTGACAAATGTGTTGGCCAAAAGAAGAGTGGATAAAGAGTTCATTTTTTTGATTATTTTGTTGATATGTTTGTTGCGGTTGAGATGGCTCTTGCTTGCTGGAAGAGTTGATGGTAGTGTTATATGATGATGGAGGGTTGCTGGTGCCGTGTTGTGTTGTTCCCAGTTGTTGTTTGGGGTGCGATGAATGCTTGGCGCAGGGCAAGTGTAGGGGTTCATGACTTGTTTGGTCTTGCTCAAGTGTAGTGGTCGTTGGTTGTTGATTTGTCTAGTGATTGTCTGGTGTGGTTCATGGTGTTATTTTCTAGGGTGCCATGTCCTGGTGATTGTCGTTTTATCCTATTTTTTTGGGTACTCTTTTCCCATCTATGTTTATGGGGTTAACGAGGACTGGGCTAATAGTATTTTTGTATGATTTCGTTAATAAAATCATACTTGCTGATAAAAAAATTAGTTCAATATTTTGAAGATGATATTTTTGTTCATTTTAGTCCCCTGAACTTTTATTTTACTCGAAATTTCAGTTATTTATTTCTAATTTTTAAATTTAAGCAAATATTTTAATATGATAATACTATTGTTTATTTTTAATATGATACTATTGTTTATTTTAGTCTCTAAAATTTTATTTTAGTCAAAATTCACCCTTATTACTTCTTAATTTTTTAAGTTAAGTCAAATTTATGAAATTCAAGTTGAGTTGATAAAATTTAAATCGAGCTAAAAATTTACAAGTTGAGTTTATGATGGCAACTCTGGGTTCAATTGTAGTCCAAAGTCATTCCATTATATTTGTCATCGATATTTCTTCTGATCTTGTCAAAATTTTCCTAATTATTTTTTGATCAGATTCTTGATTTCATTTTTATTCTCCATTTATCTTTTTTTATAAAAAAATGTTGTTCTACATTAATCAATTAAATTAGATGGAATACTATCATCAGTCAAGATCTATTGGGCTAATTTTTTCATTTCGATTTTAAATTTAATTTTATATTTAAGTTTAGAATATTTAATTCTCTTATTAGTGTTAAACAATTAATACTGTAAATTATTTTAATATTTCTAATTTTATTTTTTATTGGGTTTACGTTCGCAAATTATTCAATAGAGTCAACCTCTAAAATGTTCATAAATATTGAATATCTTGATTATGGATAAACTATAAATCTAAATTTAATATAAATTATAAAATAATATAAACTTGACTTGAATTTTATAAACTTGACTTGACTCAAAAAATTAGAAAGAAATATTGGTGATTTTTGCTAAAATAAAATTTTAGGGACTAAATTATAAAAATTAGAATAAATGGGGGGCACTTTTGGGTTAAATAAAGTTTTTTATGGAATAAAATAAACAATAATTTCATCATATTAAAAAATTTGGGCTAAATTTTAAAAATTTAAAAAAATAAGGGTGAATTTTAGCTAAAATAAAATTTTAGGGACTAAATGAACAAAAACATCAGCAGATTCAAATTGTTGGACTAAATTTTAAAAATTAGAAAGAAATAGTGGTCAATTCTAGGTTATTAAAGATTTTTAGGGACTAAAATGAACAATTATATTATCATATTAAAAAATTAGACTAAATTTGAAAAATTAGAAAAAAAAAATATGGGTGAATTTTGGGTTAAAGAAGGATTTTTAGGGACTAAAATGAATAATGATATCATCATATTAAAAATATTGGACTAAATTCTAAAAATTAAAAAGAAATACAGGTGAATTTTGGGTTAAAGAATGATTTTTAGGGATTAAAATGAAAAAAAATATCATCATATTTAAAAATAGGGGTGAATTTTGACATACTTACCGTGTAATTTACCCTTTTATTTAAGTCAACTGATTTTTTTTTTGTTAATAAAATGACACATGACACATTCTAATTGGTACATGAGATTTTTTAACGGAAATTAACGAATGAGACAAATAAGGTTGAAGGAAAAGAGTAGACCAGACCTGACAATAATAAAGGGAAAAAAATATTCAAACAAAACCATCCAAACTCTATTATCAAAGAGCGTTCTCCTATTTGGACTACACCAACATACATCTCCATTTTATTTGTTCCCTACTCCACATAACGCTCCTCCGATATAACCTCCCATGCAATTTATTGGGTTTCCTCATTGGTACAAACTTTGCCCCAATAGCTAATGCTGAAATGCCTTGGTCTCAAGAAGCAAAGTTGTTATGTCCTGAAACATTATCCCAGATTTGGGGAAGTTTGGGATGACACGACTCACAGAAAAAAATTTGGAAATCCGAGGGCTTGTTTATCTTGAGCCCATATTTATTTGATTTGCAACTGAGCCACTCGCTGCTCCAACTCAATACCGAAGGCACCGAATCAAATGTGTAACATTAGGCATCATCATCATAAACAGACGAGTCAAAGCATCCTACATACCCTTAGACTAAATAACCAAGATTTCGCACCCTCAATCATACTCCTGCAATGTACCTCAGAACCAGCGTGATGTCTGTATCCATACGCATACCCTCCAACATCCAACATGTAAAACAACACACTCTCAATCCCCTGCATCACAAGACCACCCCTCAATATTCAAACCATCCGTCCACACAAACCCACAGCAGCACCTAGCAGTGAAACACACCTCAACTCAAAGCATCCCTCGATCATCTCACACAACATTTAAATTATCCCTCGGTCATCTCTACCTCTGCTGACTCAACATGTCATGTATAACCTTTTTTTTCATTGACGAACCTAGACTCGAATGTTAAAAGATAACACTTTCATCTCGCCCAGAGACGGAGCCAAGACTTGGGGTAGGGGACAAAACCTAAATGTTTAAAATTGGAGGCGAATTCATAAATAAACTAATTTTTTTTTAAAAAAAAACTTTTATGTAGAAGACAAAACTAAAAACTTTTTTTTTGGGGTGGGGAGGAGCAATTGCCGTCGTCCCTAATCCCGCCCATTACTCAAACGAGAATTCAATCTACTATTTTAAAATTGTTTTAAATGAAAATGTTATGAAAAATTAAAAATGGGTTCATTCAGTTTTTTTCAAAAACCTAGCCGCTCAGTGTTCTCTTTCATTTTTTATTCTTTAATTACTGGCGGCGGCACCAGTTTTACTGTTGGTCGCCGACCGTCAGGATCTATCGTTTCGTTTGTTTTGTTTATTAGTTTTCAACAAATAATTCTACTCTTGTGACACGATTTACTCTACTTTTTGGTACATTTTTCTGTCTTTTGGCACTTTTTTTCTTCTTTACCGGTCGTTTGACCATTTCTTTTATTTGATTTTCTATCAGGGTTGGATCTGACGTCGTCACGACTGATCAAGATGGCACTCTTCTCTTTATCCTGTTGATCTTCCTGTCTCGAACCATCGAACTAGATTTGGATACGCGATCACATTCATCGTTCCTTGTTTACAATTGAGTTGTGGTAATGACCTTGTTATCAACGTGCCTCATTGTAATATGCATTTTTATGTTGTTGATGGTTTTACCTTTCATCGTCGATCTTTGGTGATGTTTGTATCCAACTTTTGTTCGGGTCTTTGGGTTGAGTTTTTACCTTTTCTTTGTATGATCCTCTTATGATCTCGAGACGCTAGTTTTATTTACTAGGAATATATATGGATTAAGTGTTTTTTGTTTACTAAATTATAAATTTTCATTGTAATTTTGGATATATTATCGTTCAATAAAACTAACGATTTCAGTAATAAAAAATTGGTTCATACTCCCGATCCAACAAACAAATGAAAAGGTCTTTAATTGGTGTGTTGACTATCGACTCCTTTGAAATTTACCATCTCTTCAAGAAGTTCTATTTTAATGTCTTTTTTTTTTCTCAAGTCAATTTATTAATAAATAATAAGCCTCACTGCTTATTTAAATGAATTTTAATTCTTATATGATTATTGATATTTAATTTATTAGTTAACTGATTTTAATATAATATTATAAAATATATTATAGAATGATCCTCCTAACTTAGGTTGTTCCATTTACAACTTTAGGATTTGAACCATTAACCTTATTTAATAGAACTAACATTATATCATGCTAAACCAACTAGTAGTTGGTATTAGTTGATTTTTATTTTCATTAAACTTCAAACATCAATTCATGTCCTACAAATAATGTCTCTTATTGACTTTTTGAAAGTCAAATTTTGTAAACTTTGACTATAATTATATTAAATATTTTAAATAATTAAATTTTATATAATATACATTTAAAATCTACTTGATTAGAAGTTTTTAAAATATATTTTTTTCATATTTTTATCAATAATAAATTTTAAATAATCACGAGTCAAAGTTAAAAAAAATTGACCAAAAAAAGTCAATAAGGGACATTATTTGTGAGATGGAGTGAGTATATGATATTCATTATGTGTAATATATTTGGCCGGTTGGCCAAGCTGCTCATCTTTGTTTCCTCGTATTCCCTTAGGTCATGTGTTCTAGACCCACTAGGAGCACTCCTTCCTTACCCTAAAGTCTTCTTTCCCTCCCCTCTAAATAGGATTAAGATTAAAATTAGGATTTGTCAAAGAAAATATGTTCGGTTACCTTCAATTTAAGGGTTTGGAAGATTAAATATGGTATAAAAATTGAAAGATAGTGCAAAAGTCCAAACCAATACAAGCATTGAAAAATTGGAATCGACCCACTGCTGAGTTAAAATTTCTACCCCCAAAATTAGGCCTAAAGGCCCTAACCTCGTAAATGATGGGGCATTAAACAACCGAAAATTTTTTGATTGAATTTTATCATTCAGTTTTAATTTTCAATTGAATTTTATCACTTAAAAATTAATTTCGATTGTTTTGAAACAAAATTTAGTAAAAATAATACTTTTCAATTTTTAATTTAATAAATAAAATTATAAATTAATGAAAACAATATTAGTTATTTTACACATAAAACTAAACTTTTCAATTTTAAATCTCTTTCATAAAATATAAATTATATGTTAGTTGTTTCTTAAGTTTTTTTATTAAGTAGAGATAATTGCATTCTCAAAGAAAATGATGAGATTTAAGATTCGAACACATACAAGATGAGACATTCCAGTTTCATCTTCAAACTATGACCATCATTCTAAGTTGGTCTGCAAACTTTTGAACATTCCAGTTTCATCCTCAAAAAATATGACTCTCATTTTAAATTGATCCTCAAACTTTTTGAATGTTTTAATTTCATCCCCAGATTATCAGTTTTTCTTAATCTTATCTTATGTTAATAAAACCATGATAAAAATTGTTAATTGCCATGAAACATTGATGTGTATTATGTAATAATATGATGTGATATAAATGATAATTTACAGGTGAAATTGAAATATTCAAAAAGTTTAGGTACCCATTTAGAATGAGGACATAGTTTGGGGATGAAAATTGAACATTCAAAAGTTTTTGGGCCAATTTAAAATGAGAGACATATTTTGAGGATTAAATTGGAATATTTAAAAATTTAAGGACCAATTTAAAATTAGGATCATAGTTTGGGAATAGGTGGTGCAAATAACTCTTAAAAGGAAAAAAAAAGATTAATGTTATAGCAACATGCACTCTAAATCAACTTTTCCATTAATAATAATTTAACGTTGATAGTAAAAGTGACCTGATTTGGTAAAAATATAAGTCCATTGATGTAATTTTATGAAATTAAAGATTTATGACATATATAAAATTTGATGCTAACGGTTCAATAAGAAGAAGTTAACCGCTGAAGAAATCGTCTTCTTAATTAAACTTCGATCCTTTTATCAGGTTAAAGTTTCCAAGGAAGGTCAATTGGTTTTAGAAGTTGGTTGGTGGTCTTGTCCATGCCTATGTGTTCCGAGTGTGATGGAGGGCCGCGTAGGGTGGCGAGTTTATGGACGCTGCCATTACACGGTTCGATTAAATTTAATGTGGAGCGGTTTGTGGCAAACCGGGACTGGCAGGTAGTTGAGGTGTTTTACGTGATGCGAATAGTCATGTGTTGACTTTATTTTCAGAACCTTTGAGATGGATTCAAATGTAGCGCAGTTATATAATGGTGCCGTCAATAATTATTGAGTCGAACTTAAGGGTAACGGTGGCATGGATTTTGCAGTATGAGAAATGACCGTGGAAACTATGGTATTGGTTTAGACAAATTGATGAGACTTGTAAGCATTTGTCGTGTGTGTGTTTCAACAATATATTCCTCGAGGCTAACAGATTTGCAAATGCTTTGACTAAAGGAGGGGTGGATCACATCTCTTGGTTTTGAGTGATCTATTGAGCTGCCGAGAGTTATAGTTACAGGGGGTAGGAGCGATGGTTATGCTAGATGTTGGGGTAACTTGCTTATCGTGCGGGCCTGGTAGTCTGCTCTTGTGCATTTTGTGCCTTGGTGCTAGATGGTTTTGCTTTATGCTTGAGTGGTTTCTTGTTTTGTTTTTACATCCGATGTTCATTATTTACACTATCACGTCGTACTCTTTTCCTTCAACCTAGGTTTAAGGAGGTTTTTTGTAACACCCCCTACCCAGTCTAGAAGAAAATCGGATCGAAAGTGTCACCGGAAAATAAAACAGAACATAATTGTACATAGTTTGTACAAACAATTCATAATTTCATGTTTTCATAGCATATTGGAAATAATAAAATTAACATTAACCTAATTTCATACATGCTTAATTTATATTCGAATACTATTCATAGGGACAAATTCATAATTTTTGAAATTTAGGGTCTTCTTGTACAATTAAGAAATCTCATACAAAACTCATGCCATAACATACTTACTTGATTTTACATATCAAACAAATGGTCATGTTAATTCACATTAAGCCTTGATTTTATGATTAGGGGTCATTTAACAAAGAATCCAAAATTTAGGGGACTAAATTATAATTTTTAAAAACTAAAAGTCCTTATCTGAATTTTAGGTCATGGTCATGTAATTTATCTCATAACAATCAAACATACAAATTTCCACCCTATTCAGATACAAGTAATGAAATTAAACATATCATATTTAAGGGAACAAAATGAAATTCTTAGTCCTTACAAAAATCCAATGATATAATCATGAAATTCAAATCTTAATATTCATGTGTATCAATTTTTAGCTTAATTAGAGGTTTCTAACTCCTAATAATCATAGCATTATTTAGGACCAAAATGCAAAGTTCAGAAATTTATTTTTAAGTTCATAACCGTTTTAACTACCTTCAGTACCGGTACTCCAGGGATGGTACCAATATGCTTATAAAATTTCAAATTCCAGTAATCATTTTCGGTACCAATACAGGGGGGTTTGTACCGTTACACTCGTACCGATACGGTACGCCATACATAATTAAAATTCTAATAACCAAATTTTGTACCGGTATAGTTGATCGTACCAGTATGTTTTACACTATATGGTTATTTTGGCCTAGCCGTATTGGTACGCACTAGATAGGGTATCGGTACGCCCTGCACCAAAATGTAGAATTTTTTGACAAATTTTGATCTAACCTTGCTTAATTTATGTTCAAAGCATATTAGACTTATACACCAATTTTTTCACGCGTTAATCTAACCATACACCATGTCCATGCACCTTTTTAACATGTATATCTTGATTTAATTATATAAGTGTCAAAAAGCCATTTTATGACATTAATACCCAATTTCATGCATAACTTGGCCTTTTATACATTTTATCAATTTAACCATCGCGTAGACATATTTTTGACATGTTCAACATATCAAACAACATGTTTAACGTATATTTAGCATATATCTTCTTAATTAATTATATGATCAGCAACGAGCATTCCTTGAAACAAAGTGATATATATCTAAGGTTCCATGCATCATATATCTTAACGTACATATATATCTATATCATGACTTCTTCATACATATCCATGATATATGCCACCATTCTAAGAGTCATAGGTAAGAGTATAAACTTTACTAGGAGCTTGAGAAGTGACTTGCAACCTTCATCCAAGATCGATCCTTTTCAAGCTTATAACCTGAAAATGCATGTCAATGAAATGCATTAGGCTTATTTAGCCTAAGTGGGGTAGTGAACTTGAATAATATTATATATGAATAATCATGGATTTCAATAAAATCAAGAAAATAGTGACATCAATGCATACAATGAAAATAAAGCATATGGTGACATCAATACATACTTATTATATCTTGAATAAATCTTATTTGAGTTCATAGTCATGTCTAGAGTTTGTCTTATTGGAGTTCATAGTTGTGTCTTGTGTATGTCTTATGGGAGTTCATAGTCATGTCTTGTTCGTGATGTACTTTCTTGATATTCTTGTTATGATTTTCTTGTGTCTTGATTATCTACATAGATAGTTTGGTCTGTGTTACACATGGCACATAGCACAAAACACATGGTACATAATCATGAAACTTCTTCTCTTTTATCATCTCACTCGAACCCCAAAACATTACCCAAAAATCATGTAAGCATATTCCATGTCAGTGTGTCCAAGGTTCTTGTAAATTCTTAACTTTATTTCATGATCTTGTTCCATGAATGAGCTATTAGCTCTATGAGTTCATATACTTGTTCATAGAGAGAACAAAGCTCAAAAAAAGTGGTAGTTCATGAATCTTAATAACATATAGTTCATAAGTCTTATTTCATAACTTATCAAGGATTAAGATTCATCATTAATTCTCATGGCTCATTTCATAACATGTCAAATCAATATATCCAATGCATACATGATACAAAACATAATCAAAGAAGCTTACCAAGCTTTTCATGTCATGAATGTAGCCACCAACTTGCTCTATGTGAGCTATATATATCATGATCATGTATAAACATAATATTCTATAAAAAAAAACATTATTCGGGATGACACCAAGCCATTCGGAATCATGAGCTACACTCATCTTTCTCAAAGCTTTTCAATTCGGAATCCAAAATTAGAACATATCAATCATCTTTCTTAGCTTTCACTTACGGTTTGTAGAGCTTGTTTTCCTTACTATGCCAATCATAAATCTGGACCATTTTCTTCTCTTCAACTCATATTCTTCTAAAGTATAATTATAACTTGAGTTTATCAATGGTCCTTCCTCCCTAACTGAATAGTCTCTCTCTATCCTTAGATTTTTGAATAATGGATTGGAGGAAGAAGCATAGTAAAATAGGTTTAAAAGCCTTCTTCTGTTCTTTTTCGTGAAAGACCACAAGGATATTACCTTCTCTATAATGACCCGGATTTCAGAATCTGAGGGCCAATTGACCTAAAAGAGTGGGCTTTGCGTTTGGTCCAAAAGTGGGCTTATTAGAGTGTTGGGCTTGAATCCTTGGGTTTATCTTTGGGTTGGGAGATAGATAGGAAGGTAAAGAGATAATTTCTTCTTTTGAAGATAGGAATGAATGAGCTCATTAATGTTGGTCTGCAGAAAAGTAACATGGTGATATCACATTGTTTAATGCCTATTACTAAGATTGATGTTAATATGGATTAAAAATGGTAGGAAACCACTTAAACTACCTTCCATAACTTGTAGGTTTGATTTAAGGTTTTACCATATAGGTTTAGAGGGTGTTGGGTAGGATTTGCGAGCTCTAAAATTTAAATTCTGATTTGAATACCGATACGAGATAAACCAGTATTTGTACCCTTTACTTTTGAGTGGCTAACTCAGGAAAATTGTGAAGGGATATCGGTACAGCCATAGGCCGTATCGATACCATATGCTTAACTTGGATTCTAGTAGCAAAAATGGGCATCGATATGCTTAAGAGTGTACCGGTACAGCTGGGGTATCAATACATAGCCCCGTGTATCAGTACGAGACTGCTAGTTAAACCCCCATGTGTGAACTTGGGTATTGGTACGCTTTGATGGGTATAGGGACCCTGAAAGGTGTATCGGTACACGTATGTGGGTATCGGTACCAGCTGGGCAATCTGCCCAAAAAGTATATTTTCTGTTCGAAAAACCTATAATTTGAGGGCTAAGGCCCATTGGGTCTCTAAATGTGGTAAACTGAATAGTAAAACTGAGAAACTAAGAATTTAACCTCATATACTAACATAATGAGGAACAACTTGGTAAATGTTGGGTGACTTATTTATAATAGCAACCATAGGGATCCTTGGTGGATCGTGTGTTGTTACGTGCCACGTAAGGGCATTGGTATGGTTGAGACACCTTGTTTGATGGTACCCAGTGAGAGAAAGAATTTGTTACAACACCATGGTTGAAGATTCTCGAATGTAAGACCCGTGCTTAGTGGACGTGAGCCTCATTCGAAGATGCTTGATGAGAGATTTTGAGCATGGGTGTATGATCTCGATGCTTAGTGGTCGCGAGCCTCACCACTATGAGTGAATGATCCCGATGCTTAGTGGTCTCATGCCTCACTCAGAGTGTATGATCCCGATGCTTTGTGGATGCGGGCCTCACTCTTATATTGTGGAATAAGGCTTATGCTATGTGGAGCATATGTTTACTTACTGTTGTTATATGTTTGGGCGGCTAGAGGTAGCGCCATATTTACATAATGTTATCATGTTAATCTTTAGCTGTATGCTCATATTTATAATTTGCATGAAGCATGGTTGAGTGGAAGTGAATCCACTGTGCTTCGTTAGCTCAGTGTTTAGAATTATTGTTTTCGTTCGCAGGTTTGTAGGTTGACATGCATCGTTGGAGCACCATCGGAGTAGGACCTCAACATCGACTTGTTGTCCGAGTACAATACTTTGATTATTCGGTCTATGTATTCTTAGGATCCTATGATGTATTGTAACTCTTATTTTGGGATTTTAAATCATGAGTTGAATGCTTTAAATTATGTGTTTTTAAATAGAGCTCTCATGTAACGTTTTTTTACAAATTGTTAAACTACTTCGAAATATTGAAACTTAATGGATTTTGCGAATGAATGTGGTTTGGGCTAAATCTAGTTACAAAATTTTATGGTAATGGGTTTGAGCTTAAGGCTCAAATGTGATATCCGGGTCGAGAGTGTTACATTCTCTTTTTTTTTTTTTTTTAATTAATAATTAAACTTATAGGTGTCACACTAAGGAAGCTTGCTTAATGACTCATCACTTTCAATGATATATATATATATAGCAACAAGCAAAATACTTTCTTGTTCTTTTAATAATTAAAACAAAAATAAATAAATACATATAACATGTGTAGTAGTGACTATCACCTTAGGGTTTTCTGCAACTTGGGTCCTTTACGCACCTGTCCCTTTCATGAAGAATTCTCAAGGGTTATTTATCCACGAGCCATTAGTCTTTTGCCTTGTTCATACTCTGATCACTTATCTTTACTTTCTTGCAATTTACTCACTAATTAGTCAAATTAAACACTTAGTATTCTCATTCTTTCTTATCTTGCATTTAAAACTTTATAATTGACATTTTTAGATTTGACACCAAATTTCATATCTTATAACTTTACAATTTCGTCACTAATCATACTTTCAATTTAATCATTAGGTGGTCTAATTACACACCTAGTCCTTATAATCTCCATGCCTTGTTCTTATAACTTACTATTTTACTTTCCACCTTTTTTGCCAATGGCCCTTGATTTCAAATCTTCAGAAATTAGTCCTTAATCTTCAATCTTTTGATTTAAGCCTAAAACTTCAGAAATTACACACCTAGTCCTTATAATCTCCATGCCTTGTTCTTATAATTTACTATTTTACTTAATCTTCAATCTTCAAATCTTCAGAAATTAGTCCTTAATCTTCAAATCTTCATAAATAAATGTTTTTTTCTCAAAATTTTGTCCATAGATTTTCCCAATTTGGAGGAAGTTAGTAAAAAAAATAATTTTTTTTCAACAAACGCTATAAGAGGAATTTCATTCGTTATTAAGATTATCAAAATATAAGAATACTTAATACATTACTAGGTATGTTACGCTATCTATATTTGATTCATTTGACTTGAAAGTAACGTTTTATTGTTTGATTAACGGGATATGAAATTATCTAAAAGCTTACCAAAAAGTAAAGAAAAAATGGTTAATTTCATTAAAATCATCAAACTGTAGTCATATTTTAAATTGCAAAAACATACGTACTTAATGCATTAATAACTTGAGTTTGTCACGTCAAAAGGGGAAAAAAGAATGGTAGTTGCATAAATACCTCATTGGTACGCTATTTATTTTAAGGAATTAATTAGAATATTTTGAAGTTTAAGAATCAATATCTATATTTGACAATTGATTGGGGAATCATGTGAAATTAATCGAAAATCTAATTGTTGAGAGTGGGATTTGAATCCACGCCCTTTCGGACCAGGACCTTAACCTGGCGCCTTAGACCAACTCGGCCATCTCAACTTTTATGATTAGCTGAAGCTTTTGATTAAACCTTAAGCATTCTCTTTAGCTCAGACATGACAGCACATTGGCAAAGTCTCAAGTATATGTTGGAAATGGTGAGAATCCTTGAAGCTATTGGTATATTACTTTTTCAGGTATAATAAAAGTTTAATAGTAAATTATTGTTTTTATCATATATTGTAATTATTCATAGGTTGTTTTGATTCGATAGACTCACTTGGTTTGACAGTATCGTAAAAATAGGTTAAATTAATGTAATTTTTAAATATGAAAAGTTAAATTTATTAAATTGTTTTTAATTAGGATCAAATGGATAGAATGTATAAGTTTTGATACTAAAATTACTAATAAAAGTATCAAAATAGTGAATGAAATTAAAGTTCGGGTACCAACCTGAGAGTAAAAATTCTTTAGGTACCAACTTGAGAGAAGATGCCTATTTCAGATACCAATTTAGGAACAAAAATTTTTTAGGTACTAACATGGGAAAATATGTCTAATTCAGGTATCAAATATATATTTAAGCCTAAGTTTCCAATAGTTCTATTTTAAAAAGGTCTTGAATAACAATATCGACTTCAAATCCACATTATAGTATAGTTTTTTTTTTCAATGAACAATGTTGTTGTGGTAAGATTTAGAGTCTTGATATACAAGACTGTCAATGTAAGGTTTATAGATTTAATTTAGGATTTAAAGTTAGGTTTAGAATTTAGAGCAATCTTTCGAAGCCCTATCTTTGTTCGATTCATTTGACTTGAATTTAACATTTTACTTTTGATTAACAAGATACAAAATTGGCTAAAAGTTTACCAAAAAAGAGTAAAGAAGAAAATTGTTAATTTCATAAAAATTCATCAAATTGTAGTCCATATTTCATAATGCAAAAACATATGTACTTAATGCGTTATTAACTTGAATTTGTCCAGTTGAAAAGAAAAAAATACTGGTAGTTACATAAATACTTCATTGCTATGGTATTGATATTTTAAGGATTTAATTAGAGAATGATTTGGAGTTGAAGGATCAATTTCGAAACTTAACAATTGTTAGGGGATTCTCGTGAAATAAAGCCGAAAAATTATTCTGCTAAGAGGTGGAATTTGAACCCACGCCCTTACGGACTAGGACCTTAACATGACGCCTTATACCAACTCTCCATCTCAACTTGATGACAAATAGCTGAACCTTTATTATAAAGAATTTACACATCCGGTTAATATTTAAACATTAAACTATTCTCATTAGCAGCGTGTTTGATGTTAAATTTCTTTTAAAAACACTCTTACACATCCAGTTACTATGTAAACATTTACTCTTAAAATTCGATTCACATGTGTTTTTTATATAAACAAAATCACATAAGCAATTTAACGATGATAAATAACAATTTGAACGGACTACTAACATTATAAAATTTGAATGATTAAATTATGATAAATTACCAACAAGTGTTGGAGATATTACATTCTCGATAAGAACACTTAGTATCGAACTTTGGAGATAACACTATTAGAAGGGACAAACATAAACTCTGAAAGTGAGCCCATAGACATGAAAAATACTAAAAAAGTATTAAAAAAAGTATCTTTAGGCCATTAGGGAATAGGCTTCATGACCGACTAAAACTTGCAATTTATGTTTTGTTTTTCAAAGTCTAGGCAAAGGGCACATATATGGGGGTTCAAAAGTGGCCCTTTGGTTTTGATGGAAATGCAATGCATTAAAGTTATGACTCATAGGCATATACCCCTAGCCGTTGCTTATAAAAGGGTTCAAAAGCAAACGCTTTTTTACTTGGTGAAAGTGCGGATAAACCATTCCTTACAATTCCATGGGTTATAAAGAAAACCCCCCACGAGTATGAGTTTGAGAGCCCGAAATCCCTAGTTTTTTCCCAATTTCTCCCCTTCCTTTTCCAGCAAAATTTGCTTGAGTTTTTGGTTCGTTTGCGAGCTGGGTTGTGTGTATACCCCTTCTGAGCATCTCATCGACCTTCTCTTCAAGTTTCCGATCGTCGTGGAGTGGATTGTTGGTGCGAAAAAGAGGGGTGGAAGGCTTCGGCCAGTGAGCTTGCTTTGATTTTTGCCAGGAGTTGCTTGTGGTTGTCTTGGTTGTTGCTTTCCGTGCCGAGGTTTTCGCTTTCTTTGCCAAGTGCTGCTTGTGGGTGTTGAGGTCATGTGTATACAATAGTTTTGGCTTGCCCCGAGTCTCCCCATGTGAACAGCGCTCCTTGTGGTTGCCGTCGATTTTCTAAGCCCCTCTCAAGCTGCTGGGTACAGTTACCGGTTCACCAGGTTCGAGCCCTTTTTTCTTTCCTTCCCTTTGTTCTCTTGGCTGTGGTGACCATCCCGAAATTGGTGGTCGGTTATCATACCGACATTGGTGGTCGATTCTTGTTTTCATTTCGTTTATGCCATTGTGAGTGTTCTGCCTGGGCTACCAGCTTTACGTTCCTCGGTTTATTTCTCTTTTCACGCATCTGAGATCGGTGTTCTCTGCTTCCATTCCTCTCGGGTCATTGGTAGTGAGGTCATTCCTTTTTCGGCTTATAGGGGAGTGGTTTTTGTTTGGTCGTTGGGTCAATTGCATTGCTTGCGCGGAATGTCTGAGGCCTTGGCAACCAAGAGACAGTGCGAGCCTTAAAAAATGCTAACATCAAATATCACCTGAGTATCATCTTCACGAGTGAAACAAAACAAAAAAGGAGATACCTGGAAAAAATCAGAATGAAAACGAAATTCGACAAAGCATTTTATGTCAACCCTGACGGTATTGCAGGCGGCCTTGTCTCCATACTTGATTCGGACAACAACTTCATTGATGCAAGAATATCGGTGAACGGAGAAGAAGACTGATTTGGTACTTTCATCTATGCCCCTTACCACGAGAAAAAACAAGCTGTAATATCCCAAACTTTGGCTTAGGAGTATGTTATAATGGATCATTGATTAAATTGCTATAGAATTGAAATCAATTTAGACCAATCAAGTGAATTGGGATTAAATTGAAACTAGGAGGAATTGGAGAACCATTTTAAAAGGGGACTAAACTGAATTATTATGAAACCTCAAGAGTTGCATGCTAAACAAATATAAATCCAAGGACTACTAGTACACATGGCAAATTAAGATGAAGACATGAGTGGGGAGGGGTTCGGTCATCAAGGGTGACAATTCTAAGTTGGCTCCTTCATCCCCCTAATAACCGAAACAAAAGTTTGAGAGAGAGGGTCAAGTTGTTGCCATGAAATTCTTGAAGATTTGAGTTTAGTTAGCTCAAATTCTTGGGTGTTATTCAATCCCTTAGGGGAGAAAGTAAGCATTCTTGTTTTTCCTTTTGTTTTAGAGTCTAAATTGAGGATTTCATATAAAATTTCTGTGTATTTTAAATGTTAGCGATTTGGTTAGTGAGAGATAGATTTATGCTAGGAATTCAACTTGAACATTTGAATGTTTCATGTATGGAGAATGAATCATGCGTGAATGGTTACTTGGTTGTTTAAGTCATGGAATTTTCGAGTGTTAAGTAATAAATTCTTATGTATGTGATTTTTGTAACATAATGTGAATTGGTTGTTGCTGGAAAATAATTCTAGGATTATAGAGAATGAAGTTTTCGAATTACATCCTTGTTGTTTGGACAAATAGTGCTTGAATGGAATTAAGTGTCATTGCTTTCTATTAATCCAATTTGGAGACTGTTTTGAGTAATTAAAATAAGGGCTGTTTTGCTATAAAAATGGACTGCTTGATACATTGAATTAAAGGACTGTTTTGCTATGAAAGTGGACTGTTTTAAGCATGAATAAGTGTAAGTATGAAAACAGGACAGTTTAGCATTTACATGAAAATTAGGGACTGTTTTGAAGAGTTTAATAAACTGTTTTGTAAATTTAAAAAAGAAACAGGGGATAGTTTTGCTAATGAAATGGATTGTTTTGGTGTACAAAAATGTATATATGTATAAGTGGACTGTTTTATGTATATATATGTATACACATGAATTTTGGATTATTTTGGATACATAGGAAGGTATATGGGATTGTTTTGTGCATGTATTTGTGTACCTATGCAATTGAAACTGTTTTGCATATATATGAGCTTTGTGGAGCTGTTTTGCATACATGTAAATATTAGAGGACTGTTTTGTACATGAATATGAGTGTACAAAGAGGTTAAGGGCTGTTTTGATGTGTATAAGCATGTGTGTAAAAATAAGGACTGTTTTGTATCTATGTAAACTTTGGTGGGCTGTTTTGGATGTGTTAAGTGAATATATGTGATTAGGGGCTGTTTTAGATAATTGAAAATGTTATGGACTATTTTGAGTGTCTACATATGTATAAATGAAAATTTGGACTGCTTTGTGCATGTAAGCATCTTAATAGGCTGTTTTTTGTGAAAGTATATATACATATACATGAGTGGTGAGTAGTTTTTACAAATGAATGCTGTTAAGAATTTTTCTAATACATGATTTTACCTCTTGATACATTTAGACCAAGAAGGATTAGGAGTAAAGGCTAAAGTAGACCACATGGTGGATAAGCAAGAGGGACTTGCAATAAGGGAGCAAAATTAGCTGGGTATAAACAGTGAGTGTAGTTTAAAGTCTCGGGATAGGCTAGTAACCTTCCCGAGCATTTCTTGCTGTTTTAACAATATTGCTTTACCTTGAATTATATCATGTATAAGCAAGCTTGGACTTGAGGTAAGTACATAATTGTTAGGCATGATGTGTTATGTAATCCTTGTTCAATGATATGCTTGTAATAAGATCTATGTATGTTTGTTAAGCAACCTTCGCCGTGCTATCATTCGACTAAATAAAAAGGGATATGAATTGAGAACTATGTATATGAACTATACATGCACTTGAAATAAACAACAATAAGCTATGTTCACTCGATGCTTTGATTATGGTTGAATATGTTTGAGGTGCTATGAAATGCATACTTTGTTCGAATGATACATGTGATTGAACTTGTGAATATGCAATGAAGTAAGCTTTGATGGCATGATAGCAAGAATATAGAGCAATGCTCATCATTGATAAGAATATGACAAGTTCATGACTATATGAATAAGGAGCTAAACTCAACCTTGATTCAGACAAGATAAGATTATGTGAAAAGCCTTGGTTTCGAGTCAGTCATAGGTATAGTTGGCATGCCATAGAGTCCATAGAGCTCATATTTGGGGTGGACTATGGTCCTTATTTGGCGAAAGTAGGAGGGAAGTGTTGTGGTCACATGGCGACAGTAGAAGGGATTGATCGGTACTGCGAGTACCATTTTATCTGGCGACAGTTGGTTGAGGATTCGTGTATCTAGGCTGTTATTTGATTCTCAAGGCTATGCTAAAGACAAAATAAAGAAATTTGCAATTCTAACAGATAAAATATCTTGATAACTTATGAGACAAAAATCACGTCTTGATATGTTATGTTTAATGTCTTATGTGCCAAATAACTCATGATTATGATGTCATGTTAACGTCTTATATGACAAGAAACTCATGTTAAGATGAACCATGTTGATGTCTTACTTGTCAAGAAACTCATGTTATGGTATATTATGTTTGATGACTTATGTGTCAAGTAACTTATGTACTGATAAGCTATATTAAAGAAGAAACCAATAAAGTTTAAATTAATGAATCATTGTAAGGTCTTGCATAGCAAGTAATGCCTTTCTATTGATTATTGAGTATTTAATTGTGTGAATAGATATACTAGTTCGAATACTCATATGTGTATGTATATGTATATGATATATTCGAACACCCTTGTGTATATATATATGAAAGTGCTTTGCTTAAGAATCCATGTGTAAATGTACATGCTATGCTCTGTTCGAATACCTATGTGTATATGTACATGCTATGCTCTATTTGAATATCTATGTGTATACGTACATGTATGCTCTATTCGAATACCTATATGTATATATGAACATGTCTAGTTCGAATCACCTATGTATAAGTATAATTGCTTGATTGAATGTCTTGTCCTAAAATGGCTAATTTCTTGTTCAAGCTTGGAATTATGTGTATATGATTAATAGATCTAGGTGAAATGATGAATTATTGTTTCATGCTTTAGTTGCTTTAAGCTACCTCACTAAGTAATCGTACTTATTCATTCTTTCACAGCCTTTCAGGTTAAGTTTGCTTTTGGTTAGCTTATGAGCTTGGACAAGATCACATGAAGTTGAAATTGTATGTCTTGTATTTCTTTAATGAACTTCTAGATGGTGGCACATAATCGATGGCTATGCATAATGCATTTAGTTAATTCTTTGATCTTATATGTGTATAAGTTTCTTAAGTAGCTATCGCTATTTTGTAATGGCCTATTATACTTTTTGGTTGTTTGTTGGCTAAGTTCTGTTCAATATGGTAAATGAATAGTTGCTTAATAGCTAAGCCATGGTAGAAGTATATTCGAATGCCTGCTTGTTGAATAAGTCATGTTAGTTATAGTGTTTGAATAAGTTAAGATCATGAATGAATGGAAGGACACCTATATGGTTCGAATAAGAAAAAAATATAATAAAAATGCTTGTTATGCTATGAGAGGATTGATTAATTAGTTATGTCCATAGATGTTGAATATGCTAGTCAAACCATCTAGGAAGGTCGGTCATTGGGTGGTTGTTTGATTTATTGTTTTGCTAAGTAGCTTACCAGGTATTACTTGATTGGTTCAAATAGTGAATAACTGCAAAGTTTTGTTGAGTATAATATGTTGGAAGTCAAGGAATGAGTCTTATGGTTTAAAAGCCTCGAATGATTTATACATGTAGGGTAAATGATTGTTTAAATAAGCTAGTAATAATTCTATGAGATTAAAAAATGTTTAGTACCTTTTATTAGTCAAATTAGCCATAAGGAAACGATCTATGGATCTTCATTGTTTCTTATGTACTAATTTGAATAAGATGGTATTGGAATAACGAAGATGTAGTTAATAAGCAAAGGGTTTTAAGATGTCTCACTAACGAATGAGTTGGTTTAATCCAATTGGCCTAATTTGTTATGAACCTTGCAAGATTAAAATCGAAGTCTAAACCACTTTTGTAAAGAATAGTTGAATGCTTTTAAAAGGTAAAAAGGCTTTAAATGCTTGTGAGATGAAAGATCTTAATTCGATGCTTGATGAACAAGTTATGTACTTGAATCCTTATAAGGCAACTTGAGTTGGGGTTTAAAATTGTTGCTAAAATTGAGAAAATTGTAGTATAATCTTGTCTTTGTTTTACTTTTGGTGTTTCGGAATCAGGACTTACATGTGGTAAGTTACACCTTGTTTGGTTCTGTAACACTTTCTAGTTCGGTCTACTCTTAAATCGGGTTAGGGTTGTTACACAAGCGTTATGGGAAGCATTGGCTAACCTAAGGGACGACATAAGTGAAAATAGTGTGCCACTGGGGATTCTAACGTTGTGGCTAGATTATAGGAAAAAGAGGCGGAGCTTCGTTCGACCTTTCCCTTACTAGGGTGTAGCTTGATTTTCTTGAAATGTTTTGCCTCTTTAAAATATTAACCAAAGGGGATTTATTTACTTGGTCCAACCAAAGGAGTGATAATGATGATATTCTTGAAAAGTTGGACAGAACCCTTTCGTCAATTGAATGGAGTTCGCACTTCCCCAAAGCTATATCCTTTCTGGATGCCGCTATACCATTGGATCACGTCGTTTTTGTCCTACACTTAAGTGGGATGCCAAAAAAGGTAGAAATGAGTTCAAATTCGAATACAAATGGCTCTTTAAAGAGGAATGTCATAGAAATGTTAAAGAAGAATGGAAACAGAGGATCTCTTATAACAACCCCAGAACTTTTGGTGTGAAATTGGGGAGAACCAGATTAAAACTGAAAAAATAGAGTAGAGATAAATATGGGAAGAATAGAAAGATTACGGAAGAACTGACCAAAATCAATGAGTTGCAAGGGAAACCACTTTCGAACAATGAAATGGCAATGGTTAAAGATCTCAAGAAGGAGCTTGATAAATTATGGGAAAGTAAAGAGACACTGGCACCAAAGGGCTCGTATAGATTGGCTCAAACTTGGGGATCGCAACACAAAAGGCTTTAATGCGACAACTATATAGAACATGGGGTCTAATACGATTTCTCGAATAAAAAACAACTGTGGTGAATGGGTTGAAGATGAGTTGGTTATTACCTCGCTCTTCCAAGATCACTTATAGAAAATTTACACCAGAGAACCTTTAATTGAAACCAAGAACATTCCTTACATCATCTATCAGGTTGTCTCGGAGGAAATGAATAGAAGCTTGTGTTAAAAAGTATCTAAAGAAGAAATAAGGAAAGCGATGTTTAGTATGGGGGCTATGAAGGCCCCAAGCCTTGATGGCTTTTCCAACTCCTTTTATCATTCATTTTGGAACACTGTTAAAGGTGATCTTATTTTGATGGTGAACCATTTCTTTTAGTTTGGTATCCTTGATCCAAAGATAAATAAGACAAACATTGTTCTAATCCCTAAAAGGAAAAACCCTGTAAAGGTCAATCACTTCAGACTGATTAGTCTCTGCAATTTCTCCCTAAAAGTTATCATTAAGATTGTAGCCTCTAGAATCAAGGTGTTCTTATCGGAGATCATTCCTCCTTCGCAATTAACGTTTGTTAATGGCAGATTAATCCAGGACAATATAATCATCGCTCATGAAACTTTCCATGCTTTAAAAAGGAAAAAGAAATGAGAAGAAGGAATTATGGCTCTTAAAATTGACATGGAGAAAGTGTATGACAAAGTTGATTGGCTGGTGCTCCAGAAAGTTATGCATTTTATAGGCTTCTGTGATTGGTGGGTTAATAGAGTTATGCAGTGCGTGACGACTCTATTTCTTCCTTGTTATCAATGGGGAGAGACGTAGTGAATTTTTCCCCACGAGAGGTCTTTGTCAAGGTGATCCTTTATCCCTCTTCATCTCTAATATCTCTACAAGGCTTATGGAAAGAGAATCCACCAATCTTTTCTTCAAAGGATTCAGAATCAAGAACCGTTACTCGACTATCAGTCATCTTATGTTCGCCGATGATTGCATTCTGTTTACCAAAGCTGATAAAGCCAATTGTGAATCGGTATTGAGATTGCTGAATAACTTTTAGAGGACTAATGGATAATTGGTCAATTTTGGGAAATCCTCTGTGTTCTTCTCTTTTAATCTGAGCGTTGGTCGAAAAAGCCACCTTTCAAATGTGTTAGGGTTTGGTCTTATGAAAGAACGAAGCAAATATCTCGGTCTCCATTCTATTTGGGGCCAAAGAAAAAAAGAAGCTTTCACATTCATTAAAGACCGTATCTTACATAAGTTACATGGATGGAAGGCCAAATTCCTATCGCAAGTTGGGAAAGAACTTTTCATCAAGGCAGTGGTACAAGTGATCATTTTTTATGTTATACAGTACTTCTTACTGCCCTCACTTTCTATGATAAGATTTGCTCTTTGATAAGTCGGTTATGGTGGAACAACTCTAATGAAAAAGAAAGGGGAATTCACTAGGTGAACTAGAAGAAATTCAAAATCCATTTTAGCTCGAACCTTGAGCAGTATCTATTTCCCAAATGGTAATATTCTTTCTGCCCTAGCTTGTCATAACCCATCATGGGCCTAGATTTGAATAAGATATGGCATCTAAACAATATAGCAAGGATCCCTGTAGAGAATTGAGAATGGTCGGAGTGTTTCTATATGAGAGGATAAATAGATTTCACAATCCTCCTCCTTCTCTATCTCTTCTCTGAAACTGAACTGGTGTCAGGATCTGACAGTGTCAAGACTCTTTTCTGAGGATTTGAGAGAGTGGGATCATGCCAAGATTGATAGACTGTTCACTCCCCATGAAAGGGATGTAATCCTTTAGATCTCGATTGGAGGTGATACTGTCAAAGACACTTATTTGGGCTGGCAATAAGAATGGTGACTATTTTTTCAAATCATGATACTTCATTCTTTCTAATCATCTTGTCCCAGATAAAGCGCCTAGAAGTAGTGATGACATTTCTCATAATCATCACTTGTGGCGGGAGTGTTGGAGACTTAAAGTGCCGCCTAAGATCCGTATATTTCTTTGGAAACTTTGTTTTAATATTCTTCCAACTAAAGGTAATCTTCTTGCTTATTTTCATGGGGCCATTCTTTTCTCTACTGACTGCCCAAGATGTGGTTGTGAAATTGAAAGTGTAGAGCACCTTCTTTTTCTTCTATCCTTTCGCCCAAGCTGTCTGGAGCGCGTCGGGCTTTAGCTACACCCCTTCTATTGATGGCTTCCCTGGTTTTGGAAAGTGGTGGGAAAAAATCCTCAACCTCCGTAACTCCGGCAAAGGCTTCGAAGGTTGTGAGATGATTGCCTTTTTGTGTTGGGTTCTTTGGAAGTCGAGGAATAACTTCATGTTCTCTGGTAATGTTGATTCTTCGGTGAAAGTGTGGCAATTAGCTGAATGCTCATTCCTTGAATATGAGGAAGCCAACCACGTAGTCCAATTTGAACCTTCATCTTCTGGAAGTAGAGATGGTGATCAAGGGTCCCCTCTGGAAAGCGGTGTTGTAAAGGTGAACTGTGATGCTTCTTTCTCAAAGGGGTATGGACATGCAGGGATTGCAGCTATTGCATGCGATTTGACAAGTTCTATTTGAGGAGGTGCGTCCTCCTTGATCCCTTCATCTTCTGTTGATGTTACTGAAGCCCAAGCTTTGAGACTTGGAATCAACCTTACAACTAAGGGAAGTTGTCCTATGATCATCCTTGAATTAGATAAAATGGGCCTTATTAACCGTTTAAAGGCTAAGTCCTTTTCGGTCTGGGAGACGACGACTATTGAGGAAGATATTCTTTTGTTGTCCTCTTCCTTTTCGGTTTGTCTTTTCTCTTATGTCCCTCGGCGTTTTAATAAAGTTGTCAATTGGATTGCTAAGAAAACTCGCTTAACGCGTGTTCGTTTGAATGACCCTTTTCTGTTCCTTCCGGCCTGAGGATACTTTTGTAACTTTTTCTTTAAGTAATGATATTTTATTTCCAAAAAAAGAAAGTGCGGATAAACCAAAGCCATTCTCTCTCTTTCTTGGAACATATAATATTAACATTGTAAATTCATTTTAGTAGCCATGAAAGTAACATAAAGTTGAAAGTTTTGCCGAGACTTTGGTAGCTTTTTTCTTTTGAAAGACAACACTTGTTCGGGAATGTATATAGGAATTAATTTTTTGATCAAATATATATAGGAATTAATAGGGTTTGGATTGACTTGAAATGGAATAAAATCTGCATGTGAGCCATCATCCATGCATATAAAAAAATGGAAATTTTGAGTATTGATGGCATTAGGGGAGGAGGGTGTTTTCAAAGAAACCCAGAAGAATGAACAAAAACAACACTTGGTAAGTCTTGTAGCGACTATTTTTGGAGGCATCGAAGGTGGCTAGAAAAATTAAGAAAATCGAATCATGTTTGGGGGATTTTTCACTTTTATTAAAATTTATTAAAAAGGGGAATTTTTAGAAAGAAACTCGTAGTTAAAAATGAAGTCGTCACCGGCCATTTTGGTAGGTCGGACACTGCAAAAATAAAAATCAGAGATTTCTAAAAAATTGAGTTCGAGAATTAGTTAAGGATGGGGAAGAGTTAGCACTCACACCACCCAAAATTAGTACCAAATAGGTTTGTATCGTATTTATTAAGAAAAGTAGAAAATTTGATTTAATTTAATTATTAATTTTTAAAATGTAAGATTCGAATATTAAAATTTTATCTCGATCCACGTTACTAAAAGAGGTGACACTCACGACACTCTCACTATAATACTGGGATAAGAGGCTTACACTGCATGCAACATGTAATATGCATGAATAAATGAATATGCATGAGAAAAATATGAATATAAATTACGTATAATAAAATATAATAAAAGAACTTGAAATAAAGGAAAAAGGTTCTACGTACCCAAGGGAGACAAGTACATAAAGGGATAAAGGTGATGTACCAAAGGTTCAACAAATTTGACTTATAAATATATTGGTTTGAGTCCATACGAGGCTCCCAATTCTGCAGCAATGTTGGGCCCGAGCCTAATGCAGCTGGCCGATTCTTCTTCACCATTTAATGAGCATTGGAATTGCAAATTAAGCCCGACTCAGATCTAAAGCGAGTTGAACCCGAACACTATAAGCCTCTCGGGTCAGCCGAATGTCTCCTCTTTCTCCTTTCATTTAAACATCTTTCACAAAATGGATTCTCTAAACTGGAGAACCAAAGCCGATAACTTCCTTACGTTGCAGAGCCGCCATTCGATGTCGGCGTCACCGACAAACTCCGATCGCCCTCCTCGTCCTTTTTAACGGTTTGGCTTCTCTAAAACAAATTAGTGCTCACAAAAAGTCTCGATTCAAACCGAGTTTCTCGTCCGATCTCAGACGACCACCGTTGGATCACTCTGATTTTGAGATATGGTTCTCACCCTTGTAAACGGAACCTCCCCACCTTGGGATCGCCGATATACTGTTCCGGCCATAAGGAACCACTATGGCCGAGAATGTGTAAGCACACTTTTGTTTCTTTTCTTTGATTTTTGGTCACTGCTATGGATGGGTGAGGGTTTGTGGAATGGTGGTTGTATTAGATTAATTTCATTTTATGGAAAGTGTTGATTTCAGGTTGCTTCTGATGGTTGGGGTTTTGGAGGAGGGTTAATCGGGCGAGATGATAGAAATGGAAAATTAGAGGTTTTGGTGGAATTGGATGAATGACTGCGAAGATGATGATGTCTAATGGGTACTGAATGAGAGGTGAAAGTGTTGGTGGTTTGGTAGTGAAATGATTAGGCTTGGTGAAGAGTGAAAACCGTGATTAAAATTGGTGTGGGTTCTTGAAGTTTAAAGGGTGAAGAATGAAGATGAAGGTGTTGAGCGCATAAGAATGATGATGGCAGTGGAGACTGTTTTTTGGTGCGGCCATGGAATGGTTCTTTTTACTTACCGAAATGAAGGGAGATGTTGGTGATGATGTGAGCTGGTAGGAAAAATGGAGGTTGCAGGGTATGGGTCTGGCGTGCATAGGGAGGTGAGGTAATCATAGTGCATGGTGGGGAGTGATGGCTGCCGTGAAAATCCAATTGCATTGAATGTATTTGATTTTTTATATAATAATAATAATAATTAAATAATAATAATAATTAACAATAATATTATAATATTAAAATATAATAATAATAATAATAATAATAATTAAATAATAATAATAATTAACAATAATATTATAATATTAAAATATAATAATAATAATAATAATACTAGTAATATCCGAACAAAAATAAGTGATTACAGATGTATTTTTTTGCTTGTTCTTGCGAGAACAAAACAAAGATCACAAGCACTCATTTTTGTCTTACTTTCCTGTTTTTAGTTTTTGAAATTGAGTTTTTCTGGAATTTTTCTCTCTTCTTCAGCCACTTCTTTGACTTGTATGCATTTAAATTTTAGTCTTAAAAAGGCATTCTTATAATAGAATTGAATTAATTTTTTTTTTCGTTTTATGAAAAGCGTTATTATGAAATGAGAGAACTGAGAAACTTTGTTTTAAGAAAAACATCCTTAATAAATGATAGAATTGAGAAATTTTTTGTTTTAAGAAAAATATCCTTAAGAGGGATAAAATTGAGAAACTCTTTGTTTTAAGAAAATCATCTTTAAGAAATGATAGAGTTGAGAAATTAGTTTTGAAAAAAAATTCATAAGAGAGGACCGCATTAAAAAATTCGAGTCTTAAGAAAAACATCCTTATGAAAGAATAAAATTAAGAAATTTGATTTTGAGAAAAATAGCCTTATGAAAGGATCTGATTAAGAAATTGATTTTAAGAAAAGAAATATCCTTATGGAAGGCTAAAAGTCGAGAAATTTGAGTTTTAAATAAAAATGATATCTCGATTTGAGACTACCAAAAGGAGAAATTATCCTAACGAAATGATCAAATTAAGAAATTCAGTTTTAAGCAAAACATCCTTATAAAAAGATAAAATTAAGGAAATTGTTTTAAGAAAAGCATCCTTAAGAAAGAATTAAATTAAGAATTTTTTTTTTTAAAATGTCATTAGGAAAGGATCAAATCAGGAAATCTATGTTCTAATAAAAATGGCATCTCGCTTTGAGACTACCAAAAGGAGAAAACATCCTTATGAAATGGTTAAAATAAGAGATTTAGTTTTAAGCAAAACATCCTTATGAAAATATTAAATTAAAAAATTAATTTTAAGAAGAACATTCTTAAGAAATAATCCAATTAAGAAATTTAAGTTTTAAGAAAAACATCCTTATGAAAAGAACAAATTAAGTAATTTGAGTTTTGAAAAAACATCTTTATGGAATGATTAAATTAAGAAATTTGATTTTAAGAAAAATATCTTTTAAAATGATGCCCCGGTTCTATCCATCTTGACATCAAAAGAAATCCATCAAAGGTGATGGCTCGGAATTCAAAATCTTGATTTGAAATTGTTAGATAATCTCTCCTTTTTATTTTTTTCTTTTTCTCTCTTCTAACACTCAAGTGCGTGTCTTCTTAATCGGTGCAAAGGTGCACGAAGTCATTGTTGAAGTCATCCTCTTGAAAAATACTTTTCAATTTACTATGATAAAGATTGATGCATGAGCATATTTTATGATGCAAAGATGCATTTTTTTCTTTTTCTTCTTCCTTTTTCTCTTCGAGGTAGGTAGGCTTTATCTTGTGACTACAACCATTCCTCATCCTTATGCCTCGATAAAATTTGCCTTTAAAATTTTATTGTCCCTTCTCTGTTTGAAACTTCCAGCCAAGTGATCTCGGTCGATATCAACTCTTCGCTTAAGAAAAATCATTTGACTTTTTAATTAGTCAAATCCTCTCATCTCTGTGTCATTTCTGGTCTCTTCTGATTCGAACTCCTATACGTAGGAGATCTTTGTTGTTTCATGGGCAATGATGCCCCACTCGACTTGGATTCTTGTGAGCAAAAGATCTTTATTTTCACGAACAATGATGCCCTACTCAATTTTGATTCAACTTATTTATTTTTTGACCCAACATACGGAGTCTTCATCTATCTTCGTATCAAGGCGAGTAAAATGCCTCAATTTCTTGATCTTAATTTTAAACTCGGTCTTTCTTGTGGAATTCACTCGAAGCATCTTGGGGAAACTGACTCTATGCCCCTTTTGCTTTAAATCTTATTTTTCGAAAGTAATATGAAAAAAGCAATTTACTTTGTTCCTTTAAATAATGACAATCTTTTGAAAAATATTAGTTATCAAAATATGGAGAAAAATACCTAAACATTTTTTGAAAAACCAATGCTTGGAGGAAATTACTAATATGTAAAATAATTGAAATTTGAAAAAAATGCCCAAACATTTTTGAAAACTAATGCTTGGAGAGAATGATCAATATGTAAAAGAATTAAAATTTGGACAAAAGTCCTAACATTTTTGAAAACTTAATGTTTGATCCTAAAATATCAAATGCACTAGCAAATCTGTATGTTTAAAAAAATCTTGCCTATTTTGGCGATATAAGAACATGTATGGTCTCCCCTAGTCCATTGAGGCTTTCGAGAGGATACTTCCCATACCTAATTTCTGACCCATTTAAGGTGGCTCTCTTGATCTCACCACTCACTATGCCCACATCCTTCCTCATTTGGGTGTCGATTAGACACTTCGAGGTTTGACGTTCCCTGAATTAAGGTTAACCCTTATAGGTGGGATGTAATCTGAAGACAAACTTATCCAACTCAGATATCCCCATATGCTCTGAATGTTCTTTGTAGGCTTGTATTGTAGGCTATGGTTGATGGTTATGAAAGAAAAGATATATATAGGCCCCAAATGAGTATTTAAGGGTGATGAAACCAATGATCATTTCTTCTGGTTAAAATATCCTCTCTGCACTTGTTGATCAGAGTGTGCCCAAATAGAAAATTTTCTTTGATTTATTTCTTAGATCGCTCTAGACTGCCCATTTTTAGGTTTTTACCCTAGAGTTCATTTTCTTCTTTGTAGATTTAGAATGTGTAGCTTGCATCTTGAATGAATGTTGATGCATTTCTTATTCAAATGTAATCGAATCTTCAAGGCTCTTAACGTCCTTTATTGCACTTTCTGACTTAGTGTTTTCACTCTTCATTGTTTCAAGCTTTTTGTTGGCAAACTTTCAATTTGGTTTAGCCAGTCCTTTTTAGCAAAAATTTCTCTTACTGGCTTATTCTGATATTTCTCTTGGTCTTCGTGTCCAAGACATTGATTCTCATTTCTTGCGCTTATTCATGGAGCGCCATCTTTGTAATGCGGTCAAAACTGGGCGACTTTAATTCTCGAACAAAATCTTCTTCTTTGCCTCAGTGTGGGGGTGACCCTTGGTTTGGGTTCAAATAAAAAGAAACAAACAAGCTCAAAGGGGGACAACAAATGAATATTTTATATTATTTGCGAAGGGGATTAAAGGAATTCCATTCATCATCCCATACATGAATATCAAAATATTCTCCATATAGTAGAAGTTTATGGTTAACACTCGATTCAAGGATCTTAAACAACAAGTGCCTGAGAAGAAAATTTCCTAAAATGGGAACTGCCAATTATCTACACACTTGTTTTGTTCCTCTATTTGCCTAAATGAACTAGTGGATATTTGCATTCGCAATGACCTAATAAAAAAATGGTATGTACATGTGTATGTTTTTCATAAATATGTGTATATGCGTATGAAAGAAAAAACTATCCCATAACAATGAATGAAAAGTATAAAGAAACAAAGAATGCAAAAATGCTTTCTGAATAACGAAATGAAAATTTTATTACGACAAAAATAATTTCATTCTAAAAAATATGACTTAGCTTATAGATTTCTTTTGCATTTTTCCAAATGCACAAGGATCAACGGATTTGAATTGCCTTTACCGGTAGTCGTTTGCTCCGGGCTAGTTGTACCATTACCTTAGGTACAATCAGTTTATACCAATTATGACATTGGATTTTTTCAAATGATTTATTTTCCTTTGACCATTCAAAAAAAATGGATTTTTGGTGAAAATTTGATTTACAACTTTATTTATATATTTCTTTTGCATTTTTCTCAAATGTACAGGGATCAACGATTTTAAGTTGTCTTTACCGGTAGCCATTTGCTCCGGGCTAGTTGTATTATTTCCCTGAGTACAATCAGTTTATATCAATTATGAAATTGAATTTTTTCAAAGGATTTATTTTCCTTTGACCATTCGTAAAAATAGATTTTCGATAGATACTTGAATTGTCCACTGTCTTAAACTTTACCGTGTTTAAGTACGTTATGCCAACATTTTTGTTGGACTTCTTTAAAAAAAACCAAGCATATGGACTTTCAAGTCGTTGTCAGGACGCCAACTCATTATGGCCTTCTAGGTGTGGTGTAAGCTTGCCCCATCTCTCTTGTTTTCCACTGCTGGATGTTAAAACTCCATAGATAACCAGCTTCTTGATCTTTATCATTAACGGCCTACCTCTTGGTGTCATGCCCCGGTGGCCCATGTTGAAAATAGGTAAAGGACTAAGTAGAGTTCCCTTGCATCCAATACGTTAATACCCCCTCTCCTTGGGCTCTCTCCAGCTTCGTGAGCACACAAAAATACGCAATCAACCTTAATTTTTTTCTTCTTTCATCCTTAAAAAATGATAGAATTAAGGAATTCTCTTATTTTCAGAAAAACAATCTTTAAACAAAGATAGAATTGAGAAAAAATCTTCTTAAAAAAAAGATAGAATTCTCTGATTTTGAGATATGGTTCACTGTAAACGAAACCTCCCCACCATTGAGATCGCCGATATACTATTCCGGCCATCAGGAACCAGTATGGCCGAGAATGTGTAACCCCACTTTTGTTTCTTTTCTTTGATTTTTGGTCACTGCTATGGATGGGTAAGGGTTTGTGGAATGGTGGTTGTATTGGATTAATTTCATTTTATGGGAAGTGCTGATTTCAGGTTGCTGCCGATGGTTGGGGCTTTGGTGGAGGGTTAATAGGGCGAGGATGAAAGAAATGGAAAATTAGAGGTTTTGGTGGAATTGGATGAATGACTGCGAAGATGATGATGTCTAATGGGTAATGAATGAGAGGTGAAAGTGTTGGTGGTTTGGTAGTGAAATGGTTAAGCTTGGTGAAGAGTGAAAACCGTGATTAAACTTGGTGTGGGTTCTTGAAGTTTAAAGGGTGAAGAATGAAGATGTTGAGCGCATAGGAATGATGATGTCAGTGGAGACTGTTTTTTGGTACGGCCATGGGATGGTTCTTTTTAGTTACCGAAATGAAGGGAGATGTTGGTGATGATGTGAGCTGGTAGGAAAAATGGAGGTTGCAGGGTATGGGTCTGGCGTGCATAGGGAGGTGAGGTACATCATAGGGCATGGTAGGGAGTGATGGCTGCCGTGAAAATCCAATTGCATTGATTGTATTTGATTTTTTTTATAATAATAATAATAATTAAATAATAATAATTGACAATAATATTATAATATTAAAATATAATAATAATATTAATAATATCCAAATAAAAATGAATGATTACAAGTCTGGTGACTACTATTAAATCAACGGAATTTACTTTTTTTTCTACATGTAATAATTATAGGGTAAAGGACACCAACGGTCACCTAAAATTTAGGATACATTCATTTTTGATCGCCAAACTTTTAAAAGTTTCATTGAGTTCATTCAATTTTAATATATTTTTATTTTAATTTATTCCGTTAATTTCTATTAAAAATACTGACGTGGTACGTTAATTTTCTTTCTTCCTTTATTTTCTTCTTCCCTCTTGCTCTATTTTTCTTCCATAACTTTTAGGTTCTTTCTTCCCCATTTTTTTCTTCTCTTTTCCTCCTCAACCGGTTATTGACTCAAAGAACAAGCCTTACTGTATTTGGTGATGTTAAATGCAAATTGTTCAAATTTGAAATCTGACATAATAGACACCATGAAACCTTTCCTCATTCATATCACTGGCTAATAGGAGGTATAGATTATAGAACATCGGTGTATAGTTACGTTAGACCTACTGGGTGAGTCAATTTGATAGTTTAACCTTTTCTTGAACCTCATAGTTTAACTGATTGCAAAATAATTGGTGCAGTGTATCCATAAAAAGAAAAGACATTTAACAAAGACTACTGAAAATGGCCAAATTGTTGGATTAAAATCATAATAGTGGGCACATATGTATAATGTATATTGCTATTTTAAAGTATGACAAAAATTAAGTGACCAATTATGTTAGGCGTGTCATGGGTATTAAAATGTCATGGAAATAAAAGTGTAGATACCATAAGATGTATTTATAATTCGATGATAGGCAGAGTTATAAATACTTAATAGTTGATTATTAAATCAACTATATAAAGAGGTAGTGGTCCCCAAGAAATAGGTCAACTTGTTTTTCTCTCCTTCCCGTCAGAGAGTTTTTATCAAGAGAAAAACCTATCTTCTTGGAAGATCAATACCAAAGATTTGGATTTCAACATCAAGATTCAAGGTTTTCAGTCTATCGATTAATTCAGGTACGCTTCCGCAATTCAGTTCATTCAGTTTATTGTTCTTGATGATTTAACATGATAGATCCTGGGTTTAGATTTCATATTTAGTTATGGTTTAATTCTAACAAGTGGCATCAGTGCCTCGTCATGTTGAATCACTGAGAATAAATTTATTTATTTTTGGAATTATTCGTTAATAAGGTTTTAGGTGTTTGCGGCAATTTGATTCATTAATAAGTTTTTAGGGTTTTGTATATGGTTTATCGATGGTTATTCTTCGAATCCCTTGGGTTAAGATTGAAATCTTAATTTTCTATTTCATTGGTTTATATATATATATATATCAATCATGTTTGATTATTAAATATCAATAGTAGTAATAAAAAGTCGCATTATCAGTGTATATATTGCTTAAGATTTTATTGCACGAGCATCGAGTGCACTTGTTTCTTATTACTTGGATTTGGTTTGATATATATATATATATATATATATATTATGATTGATGATAATTAAATATTTAGTTTACTTATTCATAAATTTTAGGATTTTATATTTTTTATGAATTATAAAACTTGGTTGTTTTATGTAGTTCAGATCGTACAAAACCTGATTTTTGACATTAGTTTTTTAAGTTGTTCGATAAAAATAATTGTTTTTTGATATGCATATATCTTGAAAGCGAATGAAATAAATAATGTTCGAAAATTAAACTGTTGTCTAGTTATCATGGAATTAGGAATACGGGTCTGAGTGATAACAGTAACATGTATGTTCATGATGTATAATGAAAATTAGTCATCATGCCGCCAGACTTGAAGTTTTTCATGTTATGCTTAACATAGTTACAGTTTGGATTGGTTGTGCAAACCACAACATGTGATTAGTTTTATTTAAATTATTATCGTGTTTATGTTTGGTATTGATATATATATTTAGTTTTGATTTTGGAAAGCATGACATTAATCTTATAAAATTCATATCTTATTCAGTTTGAACAAGAATTTCAATTTTTATCATTAGGTTATTATGGATATATTAAAGTTTCATGTGATCATTTTATGAATTGTTCATTTATATGATACTTTTTAATTCAAGTTAAAGATTGGTTGTTTTGAATTCAACTTTTATTTTGGTAAATGCATGTTTAAGAAATTTTTGAGAAACAGTCAAAGATTTCGGTTTTTCGATTTTTGATAGCCCCATTTGGACAACCTTATTCGGGTTATTTCGAAACTTAAGTGTTATCAGAGAAATTTCAGTTTTGACTGTTGCATAATTTTAAATTTGGATATCGGTATATTTATATTATATATTTTAAGATAAATTAATTGAAGCATTAAGTCACCAAAGTGACCTCTATTGTAGAAATTATTTTATTTTAATATATAGAAGGTTTTGTGCATGTAAGTCAGATTATGTTAGTATTAATCGCCCAAAGGAAGGTTAATAATTAACATTATTACATGTGCAATCGTGGTAATAAACATGTGATAATTATTCATTTTATATGTGAGCAATAAATCGCCCAAAGGAAGATTTACTTTGACATGTTCTTATTATCAATGTTTGATTCTTGTACCAAGATATCACTTACAAGTTAATATTTTGTCCAAAGATGAAATATTAATGGAGTGTCCGTATCTTGATATGAGGTTTACCTTTATTCAAATTTATTATTATTTTTTGGTTATCTTTTAATTTGATTGAAAGATAAAATTAAGATAAATATTTTGAAACAATTAAATTCATATTTTGGTTTCGGATGTCTAATATTTTAATGGATTAATTGAAACATAATGTCACCAAAGTGACCGCTTTTGTGTATATTAGTTTATTTAAAATATTAAGATAATTATGGGTTTTTGTAATTCATGCGTTTATTAATTGGCCCAAAGGAAAGTTAATATTTGGCGAGAATTACAACGACAAATCGTGGCGATAAATGTGACAATTATAAGGTATTTTATGTAAGCAATACGTTAGTCCAAAGATTAATCTATTGTTTGACATAGTTTATTGTCAATGTTTGATTGCTACAACAAGAGTACCGCTTTTCTGATTAATATTATTGTCCAAAGACTTGATATTAATGTTGTGCTTGGTATCTTGAGGGGAACTAGCCATTATTTTGAATTTATTTGTTTACTTATGAATATTTATGTGGGCTTGTTTTTATTTTATTTTATTTGCTTATTTTGTTCTATATTTAGGTAATTTATCTTTCTTTGTTACAATATCATTAAATACATTCTACACACATGTTTAGTGAAACTAGTTTCAAGGAATAGAAAAGACACTTACATAAAGTATTTGGTTGTATGAACATAGACCTTGCACTAAGGAAGAACAACTCGCACCTCTCATGGCGGTAAGCACCCATAAAAGGGATTTTGAGAGGTGAGTTCGTTCAAATTGCATGATTTTAATGATCATAAAGTACAACATTCTAGAATTCTTTAGGAGCACAAATCTAAAGATATTACTCATACTAAGGGTTTCCTTGATAAATTTGAGAAACATTTTATTAAAAAATGTTAAGGCTATGACGTTACTTTTGACTTACTTGATGTCTATGAAGTATAAAGATCAAGGAAATGTGAGGGAGTATATTATGAAAATATTTAATATTGCTTCAAAACTTAAGGTACATAAGATCGAACTTTCTAACAATTGTTTGTTCTTATGATTTTGGTATCGCTTTCCTATCTGATTTAACCAATTCAATATTAGTTACAACTGTCAAAAGGAGAAATAGACTATAAATGAGCTTATTTATCATTGTGTTAAAGAGGAAGAAAAGTTGAAGCGTTATAAGTGTAAAAGTACTCATTCGGTTAGTGCTCATTTAGTTAGTGTCTCTAAGAATAAGGGCAATAAAAAAATATTAGAATAAAGTTGCTAAAGGTCCTAATAAAAAAAAACAACAATAAGTTACAAAGTATTGATTCTTTTGTATAAGTTAGGACACATGTGAAGAAATTAAACTTCAAAAGTGAGCAACTACTTCGGTTATTTTGAGTGATCCATGGGCTGTAAATTTTATGATCCCACAAAAAGGATTATTTTAAGGAGAGGTTTAACATTTTTAGGATGTTGAGTTTGGAGGGAAAAATAAGGTTAGATACATTGCTATTGAGGGGAAGTTGAATTATAATTTAATTCATACTATCACTTTTAATGATGTTTAGGTTTTTACACCTATCATAATCAAGTACCTCAGCAAAACAATGTTGAACAACTCCCATTCAAGATAAGGTAATTGTTTCAGAAGAACAAACTCACCAACCTTAAAAAAAATAAGTGTCATTAAAGATATCCACGAGAGGAAGGAGAAATACTATTCTAGATTATTACTTTGTATTTATTCAAGAAAATAAGGATAATAATGGAATGATAGAAAATGATTCAATCATTTTTTATCAAATCATAAAAGTTCTGACTCTCAAAAGTGGATTGATGTCATTCAAGAAGAGTATAAATTTATGCAAGACAATAAAGTTTCGGAACTTGTCTCATTATGTGAAGGTGCAAACCAATTGGTTGTAAATGGATATTTAAAACCAAGAGGGATGCAAATGATAATGTGGACAAGTATAAGGCATGTCTTGTATCTAAAGGATATACTCTAAAAGAAGACATTGATTTTGTGGAGACTTTCTCTCAAGTTTTATTGAAAGAATCTTTTAAGATAATCATGACGCTTATTGCTTATTTTAATCTTTAGCTATATAAGATGGATGTTAAGCTTGTGTTTTTCAATGGTGACATTGAAGAAACAAATTATATGGTACAATCATAGATTTGTGTCTAATGATACAATAACAATTATATGTAAATTAAAGAAATCCATCTATGAGCTTAAGTAGGACTCTCATTAATGAAATTATAAATTTCATATTGATTATCTCATTTGGTTTTGAGATAAATTTGGTTGACAATTGTATGTACTACAAGTTCAGTGGGAGTAAACCAAGTGATACTCATATTGCTAAAGAAGACAAATTTAGTCTTACTCAATGCCCTAAAAGTAACCTTGAAATTATAATATATATACACACACACAAAAGATTTCATATGCATAAGCTATTGATAATCCATTCATGTTCAAGTATGTATGCGTTCAATATTGCATACATTGTTAGAATGTTAGATGATATTAAGAAAATTTAGTATGAACTATTGGATAGCAGCAGTAGTAGGGTTATGGGATATCTTTAGAGAACAAAAATTACATGCTCACGTATCGGAGTTCTGTAAGTTAGAGATCATCAGATTTACAGACTTGATTCTATTAGAATATTGATGCAAAAGAATTTTGTCACATGGGCTGCTAATTATAGACTGAACATAAAGACCACTTCGGTTATTTTGTGACAATAAATATGCACTCATTTATTCTATAAACATTTATTCTATAAACAATAGGAACACTTTAAATTTGAAGCACATAAATATTAAGTTCCTAGTTGTTAAAGAAAATTCAGAGTGGTTGTATGTCTATAGAGCATCTTTGGTACAAACTCCATAATCAAGCAGCTTATTAAGAAACTGGCACCCTAGGTCTTTCATGAGCACACTACTCATGTGGGTGTAATGTTATTTAAGGATATTCAGTTTTTGTGGGAGTTTGTAATTTTGAAAAAATGCTCATTCGTTTTAGACACAATTTCGGTTACTTCAGCTTAAGGATATTTTAAGATTATTTTCTACAGAAATAAAGTTCTTTTGGTTTATGCACACTCTGAGTTTAGTAAAGTTTGATCTCGCTAAGGTTTAGGAGGACCAGTTGGAAATAGACATGTTTGGTTCACATTTCATGTAATTTTCCATGCTACGCATCCATGATTGATCTATGTCATTTGACTATATTTGTATACGTGACCATTGATGGGTCTTGTTATGATTGATACGACAAAGACTGCTTTGATCCTATATGGATATAGTTGATGGACGAGATTGTTACAGAATACCTATTATATAATAGCAAATTTTTGAGCTCATAAGGTTATACATTTGTCAGGAAACATATGTTGCCCAAGTGGGAGATTGTTGGATTAAAATCCATAATAGTGGGCACATATGTATAATGTATATTGCTATTTTAAAGTATGACAAAAATTAAGTGACCAATTATGTTAGGCGTGTCATGGGTATTAAAATGTCATGGAAATAAAAGTGTAGATACCATAAGATGTATTTATAATTCGATGAGGGGCAGAGTTATAAATACTTAATAGTTGATTATTAAATCAACTATATAAAGAGGTAGTGGTCCCCAAGAAATAGGTCAACTTGTTTTTCTCTCCTTCCCCGTCAGAGAGTTTTACGTCAAGAGAAAACCTATCTTCTTGGAAGATCAATACCAAAGATTTGGATTTCAACATCAAGATTCAAGGTTTTCAGTCTATCGATTAATTCAGGTACGCTTCCGCAATTCAGTTCATTCAGTTTATTGTTCTTGATGATTTAACATGATAGATCCTGGGTTTAGATTTCATATTTAGTTATGGTTTAATTCTAACACAAATTGCAAAAAGAAAAGAGCCATAAATAGCACAAACTACATCTATATAAGCAAAACTTGACAGTAATTTATAAAACAAGAGACGATAACATTTATGTGTCATATCAATGCTGCATGCACGGGGGCATGGTTTAGAAAAAGATAAATTGAAGCAATGCTTATGACATCTTAGGCCTGTCCTTACTCTAAGAAAGAAAATAACCGAGAACTGAAAATATTAACTTCTACGGCATGACCAAAGAAAAAAAGAGGTGTAGATTGTCTAAAATTTTCTTATCCCAAAGGAATATCATGTACCTGACAGAAGTATTGATATCAATATCTGAATTCTCTGAATCACTATCGGCAACAAAAAACAAAGAAAGAAAAGAGAGAGAAAGGAACTCTCTCTTCTTATAATGCTTCTTCTCAGATCTTAGATTCTCTCACTTTTCCCCATCTGGGTTTTCTTCAATATCATCGTCTCTTTAAAAACTTAATAAAAAACCATAATCAGCAAAGGTTGATTTTGTTTTATTTCATTATTTGTTGTTTATCATTTCTGGGTATTGTTGTTTCATCCTATTTCTCAACAAAGTTGGATCCTTTTTTGGCTTTGTGTGTTTTTAGGAATCCTGAATTTGTTGGTCGATTGATGATGAATCGAAACTAAACTCAATTAAAAGAAACAGTACAAGAGAGAAGAAGAAAATGGAGGGAAAAAAGTTAACATGGCACGTTGACTTTTTTAACAGAAATTAATGAGGACAAAAAATAAAGTAGATTAAAAATTGAGTGATTTCAATAAAAATTTTAAAAGTTCGGTGACTAAAATGAATGTGCACTAAATATTCGGTGACCATTGGTGTACTTTACCCATAATTATATATGGACCAACTATACTGATACTGGTATGAGGACAAATTGCAGAAGAACACAGCCCAACTTGTGAGGACGGAAGAAAGATGCCAAATTTATAGGTGAAGTTCCCAATGCATTCTCAGATTTAAGGTTCCACTTCTCACTTCCACCTTGTTTTTCAAATGGGTAAACATTTGTAACCTTTTATCCAAGCCTAAAGTTCCCAAGAGGTCTTGAATAACAATTTCCACTTCGAATCCACATTACAAGACTACTACATTTTTTTCAATGAATAATGTTGTGGTAAGATTTAGAGTCTTGCTACAGAACATCAATATAGTGTGATTTAAAGTTATAGAAATAATTTGTTATATAATTTGTGTAAATTTTAGTATATACAAGTCTATCAATTTTAGGTTTACGAGTTTAGCTTAGGGTTTAAGAGCTAGGGTTTAGGGTCTATGCACGAAAATAATGATTCCGAGCGCTGAGCTTAGGTACACATCTACTCTACTATGCTTCATGCTAATCATAAACGTAAGCATGCAAGCTAGTACGAGCAATAAAGAGAGATAATGAACACGTGCGCTACTACTAGTGGCCTAAACACATGCTAACATCATAGCAATCAACATACATGGCACACAAGGCCCAACCATACCCGATATCTCATCAGATCATCTAGGCAAAAGCAAACATATCATACAACAACCTAGAGTGAGGCACGGGTCACACAACATCGAGAACGTACACTCTTTGGGTGAGGTCAAGTCACGTAGTGTCGAAACATACATCCTGGGTGAGACCGGGTCATACAACATCGAAACATACACCCATACTCGAAATCCCCTCGAGCATATTTGAATAAGTCACGGGTCACACAACATCGGTAACCTTTATTCGGTATCTCTAACCATGGTGTTGCAACACTCTTTCTCTGGGTATCTAGATCCCCACAACTAATGACTCAACCAGTCAAATGTCTACCCGGTATACAAGGAAAATGATCCCAAGGATCTCTCTAATGTTGCTAATCATCAACACATCATTTATTTTACATTACCAAGTTGTTATCATATCATGGAAGAGTGCATAATTATTCTCATTAATTACTTCCATTAATCCACAATCATCACTTTAATTTAGGCATTAAACCGATTATTTATTTTACTCGCCCATTTTCATTTCTTAATTAGCATCAATAGGTTATTCCGTTTATCGGGTATCGGTACTCGAATATGAGTATCAGTACGGTGCCCTTAGGTACTGGTACTCACACACGTATTGATACAAAAATTGCTTACTGGAAATCTTAAATTTCCCTGAGTATCGATACAGGTCAACCCATACCGATACCGCATCGAATAGCGTCGGTCTAAGTCCTTATCGATACCCTACTAAAAAATTCGCATCATTTTAACAAACTACGATATTACATGGCTTTATTCAATTCCCTAAAGCTTTTAGAAGTTATTAGGGTTTTTTTTGCTATCGCATTTGATAATTTAATATCAATTCCCAAATTTATGATCATTCAATCGAATATTACCAATTATGAGTCCATTAAGTATAATTTTCATCGAACATGCCAATTTCATATCTTAAGCACTCGAGCAACACAACATGTAAATCAACCAATCAGACAATTTTATGAATATTCAAATGACCCTACACAGTCTCTAGAGCTCATACGATGTCTCGAAGTAATCTTAAACTTATCATGCATCTCATAAATACCGAGTCTCATAGTATCGGTCTCCACACATGCTTATTTTCATCTACCTATTTTGCAAACACTAACAAGCAAGGCAATTACACTTATGATGCTCATGAAGCATTTCGGAGTTTAAAGTGTACTAAACTCGAGAACTAGCCATAAATCCTCATCCAAGCTTCCCAATTACTCCAATTGTTCAGATATTTGATCCCTAATATTCCTCGTATAACAATTACTATGATATATACTAAGTAATCACACACTTTAATTAGTTCATAAAGTCAAATGCGTAAAAATAGCTTACCTAGTTTGAATTTTGCGAAATAGACTGTGCCAGCAGAATCAGAGCGCTGAAAACCCCCAGGTAGGGTCCTCCAGAAAAAGTTAATGTCGGTCAACAGCTAGTTAATAGCCATAATGATCTGGTGCGGCGCAGATGTACGTGAGTTTTAGTGCACCCTAGGAGAGGGATCTGGTGTGGCGTGGTGCACCAGCCTACTTCTACATACGCCCACTCCCTATGGTCGTGCATGGGGGGTCCTCCGATGGTCAAACGACGGCAGCGAGTAGCAGACCCGTTGTCCCGATGCCGATGAATATGCTGGTGCTCTCAAATTTTGATCACAGGAACACCTTCGTTTTTGGTTGGCTAAAACTTTCTTTGCCCCACCCACACAAACGATAGTTCTGAAAGTGATGCCACGACCACCGGCCGACTCGTCTCGACGAGATGAACACAATGGCGGTAGAGATGTTGAAAACGGATGGTCGGATCTTGGTAGATCGGAGTTGGAAGCTTTGAAGAAAAAAGGGAAAAGTAGAGAAAAGAAGAAAAAGAAAAGAAGAGAGTGAGAGAAAATATATGAATTCCCCTCCCTATTTCAGCCATCCTCTCATTTATTTCCCTCCCCTCCCCAAAAAAATAATGGTTAAACTTTTAAATAAATCCACCTCATATCTCCTGCTTTCCCTTACACCTCAAAACTTTAATTCTTTATAAACTAGACCTCAACCTCTTAATCTTGAATCTTCAAGATTCTCATCCCTCTCGTAATAATTTATAAATTTTAAATACCGTAACTTGAATCCAAAATCCAAGTTGCAAACCCGAAATTCGGGGCGTTACAATCTCCTCATATGTGAAGGAGTATATCATTTTCTCAAAGCAAAACTTCTTGGGTTTGAAAGAGGGAACAACTTTTCAAGACCTATCTTCTTAGGTGTGAAGGAGCGGAACAACTTTTTAATACATATCTCCTCATGCTTGAAGGAGCGGTTTGTTTCTTATCTCCTCAAGTGTGAAGGAATAGTTCAATTCTCATATCCTCAGTTTTGAATGAGCATTTCAGAATATCATCTCCTCAGGTTGAAAAAGCTAATTATATTCGAAGTCACATCACATGTAGATTGACGTTGAGGTCATTTTCTAAATTTCATTTTGTAACATCTTAAACTTGGCTCAGAAGAAAAGAGCCAAATTTAAAAAGTCGTGTTTGAAAATTTGTCCTACAATTAATTGATTTTAGATTTAAATATTTTAAAATACAAAAGACCATTAAAAATAAACATACTCATTAATGTCTCATTTATTATAAACCGCAATCGTTCAAACAATGTTTCTGATAATGTGACAAAAATAACTAAAAATAACCTTGTAAATGGATGTCAAATAGAAATCCCAAAATAATAAAGTTCTTTGTCCAAAATTACATAAATATCCCAAAGTAATAAAATAAAGCCCGAGTAACTGAAAAATAGCCCATATTGATAAAAATGAAGTGTGAAAATGACGAGGTCCTCCAAGTATCGTAACACATAAAGTCTAAGTATCTGATAAAGAACTAAGGCGGAGTAGCTATAAGGCTCATTGTGCCTTTAATGTGCAGATAAATAAAACACATAACATAGAATCAGATCTTCATGCTCAATCTCAAACATACTTACAGATATACATATGCTCATGATAGGATGCACTAGACACAATGTATGCACCCCAACTACGTTGTACCGAAATATGAGTAAAGTTTCCAAGAACCACTCGCTACATCGCACCATCTGAAGTGGAATTCAGCCCGCATGGTGAAATCACAAAACTTTCTCGTCCAATTCCCAACCCACATAATATGACATGATATCTTAATTTCTGAATCTGAATACAATCATGCTTAATTAGTTAGGATGCATGACACAATAAGTCTGATAATTATTTAGTCCCATTATGATATATGATGTATGGCATGGCATGATAAAAGTCAAATCACAAATCACAATTCAAACATACATATAGCACAAAAAAATATAGAAGATGAAGAGACACACCTCATACAACTAATAACTCAACATCGAGAGTGACGTCTCCCATGCTCAGCTCTAGAACTAGGCCAGATAGAATTAGCACCTATTGGAATGAAAGCTATATTAATAAATACTAAAATTACTATGCCACTAATACTAATGTAAAATTCACTAATTCGAACTTGTTGAGTTGATCAACCGATGGAAATGACCAAGAGGGGTGAATTGGCAATTAAAAATTTGGTTGGAGCAAATTGCAAAAAGAAAGAAAATTTACACAAGTGATTTATAGTGGTTCAACCTTCTAAACAAGGTCTACATCCACTACCTTAGCTACCACACTAAGGATTTCACAAATTCACTAATTTGTCTTTCCTTTTAGGCTAAAGGAGATAACCTCACAAATCCTAGACTTATACCCCAATGTCCAGTAATCTCTTTTCCTAGAATTGGATACAAAGAAGCAAACTATGAAAATCCTCCAAAGGAAGTTGTTTGAACAATTTTTAGCTCACTAAACCCCAACACTTGATGAAAATTGGATTACAATAAAAACTCTCAAGTTGGTACAGTATTTTTCAATGAAAAGGTCTCAAATAGATTGGATATGTGCTTGGATGCTTTAGAATAGTTGTCTTCCTATTGAAGAAGCATTGAAGACTTCATTTTATACCTCTTCATTGATTTCTAGCCGTTTGGGTTGTTGGGAAATTAAATAGAGCCGTTGGGCTGCTATTTTCCTATAGTAAATGCTATTTGGCAAGTGTGGGTATCTATACGTGGATCTCCGTATCATTACCTGCTCAAAGAAGAAATAGCCGTTATAAGAAAGATGTATCAGTACACGGGTTTGCGTATTGGTACAAAGTGACAAAAATACAAGGGGTACCATTACGCTTCGTACTATATTGGTACTTGAAGTTACTCATTGGAAATTTTTGTAAAGTTTGTGTATCGGTACGCGTTTGGCCATAACGGTACTCGGTTCTTTCAAATTTAAAATTTTGCTCCAAAAATTCTAGCATGCATTCAAAAGTTTTAACACTTGTACCGGTACGTTAAGGCCCGTACCGATAATCAGTTGCCATTTGGTTTTCCAGTGATGGAAGGCTCGTACCGGTACTCAAAGACCAACATGAGTTAGACAAATTTCAGTATAGGAAGGCCCGTACCGGTACGTATAATTCGGTACCAATACTCACTGACCAAACTAGTCTATTTGAGTACCAAAACACTTAGAAAATATTTATCTTTGAAATATATAACTTATACAAAATATTTTCTTCAAAATAGGTTAGGTTTGTTCGAATGCTTGTCCTTTAGTGAGTAATTTCAAATGCCTTAAAAATTTATGAATTTGCAAAATAGTCAAAATCAAAATATTGGTTTAACACAACTATACTCAAGTGCAGATCTGGGAGGTTGTGCAACAGTAGTTTGCACGGGTAGAGGAGGAAGAGGTACATCGGTTTTCGAGTCAACATCACCTAAAAACAATAATATCCTAATTAGAATCCAATATTCATTGTTCTTCAAAATACTAAGTACAATTAAATGTAAATAGGAAAAATAGGCTTTCGAGTTCAAATTTGCGAAAACAGGTAGCAAATTTAGAATCAGAACGTTGAAAAATGTAAAGTCAACTTTGACAAAAAAAGTTAATGGTTAAAGTCAACATCGACGATCAAAGTCAATGATCAACTACGACAGTCAAAGCCAACGAGTCGAGTGAGGTCAGATCAATGGGCAAGATTTGAATCTGTCAGTTTGGGCTACCTAGTTCGGCCTAGTTTGTTCGGTTTAGAAGATCGGTTCGTGATGTGATCATGGATACGAGCCTTGCGAGGTTCAAGGCGAAGTACAAGAGTCCATTTGATTAAGGCAAGTTTTCTATGACCAAGAAGCCTTAAGAAGCTCCTACAAGCTTAATCCGAGATGTTTGCAACAAATTCGGGTATCTGAAGGTTTTGATTAATTATGTTCATGACAAGCACGAATATGTGAGGTCTTACTTCGACCCTAAGGAAGAGCTTCTACCATTGAAGATGCCATATTGATTTGGAGGGAGTTCTTATTATCGGCATATTTATATTATATTATAATTTTATATATGTTACATGTTTGAAGGGTTGATGTGCATTATATCTATACATGGACATGGCTTGGCATCTTGGCTCAATTGGTTGGTCCAAACATTAAATAAAGCAAGCATGAAAAAAATGATCAAGAACATCGATCGGCTTGTCCTCCATTTTTTGTTGGGATTCAGGCATATCTGGGCTTTGAAGTGTCATTGGAACTTATTCCTTTATCTCTTAGCATTCCAACGCATTTTGAATCACATCAATCTGATATCGGGAGCTTCAGATATGATTATTTTATTAATGATAGTGCAAGCTAGAAAATCAATACGAGAAAACCAAAAATCCATTGGAGAGGAGCATGGACAGCTTTGGAAATCGAAGGACATGTTTTTTCACACCAAACGGCTAGGAGGATGAAATGATGCAACTCTTCACCAAAATTAGCCTACCAAAAGTTATGTCTTTCATCAAAGGGTGCCACCAAGAGTTGTGACTCTTCACCAAAAATCATGTCTCTTTACCAAGAGGTGCCTCCCAAAAGTTGTGACTCTTCACCAAAAGTCATGTCTCTTCACCAAAGGTCATCTCCAAAAGTCATGATTATTCACCCTAAAAGGTGCATTCCAAGAGTCATGTCTTTTCATGGAAGAGGTGCTTCCAAAGGATATAATCTTTCAACAAACCTTTTCATGAAAGGGTACCAATCAAGGAACATAACTCTTCATTGATGCCCTTTTGTAAATGTGGCATTCTATGAAAAGGTACAAGCAAATCAAGGCCTTATTCATCAAGAGACATAGGCGGAAAAATGGGGAGCAAAATGGGAAACAAGCATGAGGAGTCATAATGCATAAATTCAAGCAACATGTTGGTTTCAAAGAGCTCCTCTCTCTTTATACATTACCGGCCACTCTTCACCCTTCAAGGGTGCCTTTTCGCATCACCATGTAAAGCCTATAAATAGTGGCCACATTTCTCATTTTCATATAGCCTTTGACATTGAAATACAATTAAGTTTGTCTCACTGTTTTATCCTTAGACTTATCAAGCCTAGCTTGTGGCGTCTCTCTACCAAAATTATCACTCTTCGAGTATGGCGTTCATCCATTTTATTATATAGAAGGTTCCTAACTCATTATAGTTAGCGGGTCTTGATCCATCCTCCAATTTTCCTATTTTAACTTCATTTTTTCTTTTGCTTCTGCACCATTATAATCAGAATTTTCAAGCTAAAGACTAACTTGTTTCAGATCACCTTGATTTGATCGGGTAAACAACTAATCTCAGATCTTCCACAACTGAGAACGCTTCAGTTCAGTCTTGCTGGTTTGATTCAGGGTTGATTGGTTCGATTTTGGCTCACTAGGCCGGTCTGACTCTAGGAAGTTGGATCACATGGTTTGGGCTTCTATTGCATTGGGCTCAACACTCACTCACTCACAGGCCTCATAGTTTAGGCTCGACCCAAAAATACTCAAGGCCCAATCCCTGATCTTTTTGTAATTTAAAAAATAGGGTTTTGAGAACGCTCAAAATGGTGGCTCGCTGGCGGCCGAATTTGAAGACCTAAACAGTTAACTCTCGACCAAATCTTAACAAAAAAAAACAACTAAAAACAAAAACCCCCAAAAGAAGAAAAAAGAATCCTAATCAAAAGTTTACTCAACCGAACTTCGTGAGGACTGAGGAAAGATACCAAATTTATAGGTGAAGTTCCTAATACATTCTCAGATTTAAGGTTTCACTTCTTAGTTCCCTCATTGTTTTTCAAATGGGTGAACATTTGTAACCTTTTATCCAAGGTTAAAGTTCCCAAGAGGTCTTGTATAACAATATCGAATTCGAATCCATATTTTTTTATTAGAAAGTATGATTTTATTGATGAGAAAATTATACAAATATTATTATCGAAGAGCCTCATTAAAAATCTCTCTAACTTTAAATGGAGGAAAAGAGTACTCCCCGATAATATCGAGGAAACCAAACGAACCAAGCTCAACACAAAGCAAAGAAGAACAACCGAGCACCCCACACTAAAACAGACAAATCACTTGCAATTACTAACTGCCACCAACATGCATACACCAATGTAGCACCAAAAAACACTCTACATCGTTAAACACCCAAGCCCCACCTTCCGAACAACAATTTTCTTTGCCGACAAACCCAATTAATCCTCTCGACAACACCTTCACCACACCAACTAATCCTTTCGATCCTTCCGTTCGATCAATCTCGCTATATCTTTCACAATTGCATCCTCATTCTCTATTGTCGACGCGCCTAAAAGTTTGCTCAATTCCACAGTCTCACGTGCCTCTTCTAAAATTGCTTTTTGTTTTCCCTCCAAAACTACCCTCCTCTCATCCGCTCGTTGCTTCAAATTCTTTTATCGCCCTCCACCATTCTTCCACGAGATTGCCAGTACCTCTCGTTCTACAGAAGTGACTAAGAGTTAGGTGTAGACACAATTTTATCTTTTTTAGAGTTCTCATCTAGTTGGTTACCAATAGGCTCTACAGGTATATTATATTGTATATCAAAGGGCCCATGTTTACCGGCCTCCAAATTCATCATTAAAAATTCTACAAGGCACTCTACCAAGTTCGATCGTTTAGCCCCACCAGCCTATATCTCCCTTGAACACTCAACTCCAAACGTGACACTATTCCTACTTCCTCGCCTGTAATACTATCGCTCGATATTACTGGCTTCTCATCCACTCGTGCATCAACTAGACCATGTGCATTTCATTTCTGAAACTATTCTATCTCCTCGGGACCATAGTTTTGATTCTCCCCTGTCGGCTTTTCCTCACTACAATCCATAAGATCACGCATCTCTTTCTTCTTCTTCCCCTAAAATTTTAGCTCCGACTGCTCAACTTGACTCTCATTCAAAAGTGATGTTTCATCACCGCTACCCAACTCGGATCCATATTCCCTCTCGCAACTCAAACACAATTGTTGTTCAATCATTGGCTCCACCTCAACCATGTGTATTCGAAATGACAGTACACTTACATGGACTTATACTACTTCATCAATCCGTTCCAGTTGGCTCATCTCAAGCATGATTTGTTCCCTTTCGAAGAAATGCGGCTCAAGGTTCATTTCATCACATCTGATCAACCTTTCCTAATACGCGGCTAAGTTTTCAAAAGTTTCTCGCGACCACGCATGTATTGGCAAGCCGCTGATTGATAACCATACTCTTCGGTTACCCGTATCAAACTCCGGCTCCCAGTTGCGCACTTTAAAAAACCATTTGTTCAACTTTGGATTCTCAAGGACTCTTTTCTTAGTTTCAACACTCGTGAACATCATTAATATTCTAGAACCCGTAATCCTCATCAACGAAAAGCCCTCCAAATCTGCTTCTTTTAGTTCTTTTGCTAGCAAAACAATTCCCAATGAGAGTCGACACCACGCTATCACGCAACATTTAAGCACTCCTAATTTGTCCTCGTCAACCACACCTTGTATCGATTTAATTTTTTTTGGGATTGCTGCTCCTCATTCCTTATCGAAACCCCAACCCCCACTTTCACGTTTTCCTTCTGTGTCCAAAACTAATCACGCCTCATTCCTTGCGTCCATTTGGCTCGAATTCTTGATCCATTTTTTCCATTTAACCGTTTGATCGTCCGCCAAGCCTCTTCCTTCCTCGCCATACGAACAAATACAAATCTAGACCCATCTCGCGCTCGTTTTTTCGGTACTAAAACATTGACTACACACCCATGGCGATCAAACACCTGCCACACCCCCTTCTAATGAATTTGACTGGATAAATTTCCTACGAAGATAGTCCAACATTGCTGATAGCTGCCTCTTGCCATGGCGCTTACGCCAAATATAAAAGTACTCAAAGTAAATGTTCGCTACTGTTTGTTCTAGACTTAGTGCTCTAACCCTCCTTCGAATCCACGTTACATGACCAATATAATTTTCTTTCAATGAACAATGTTGTGGTGGTTAGATTTAGAGTCTTGATATACAAGATCAATATAGTGCGGATTAAGTTTATGGAAAATACTTTGATATACAATTTCTATAAATTTTAGTTTACGTATGCCTGTCATGTTTAGGTTTATGAGTTTAGTTTAGAGTATAAGGTTTAGGCTTAAAAATTAGTGTTTAAAATTTAGAATTTAGGGCGAATGAACGGATAATCTTTCAAAGCCCTATCTTCCCAAGTGTGAAGGAGTGCATAATTTTCTTAAAGCACTATCTCCTCACGCATGGAGTTATCATTTTCTCAAAGCACAACTCCTTGGGTATGAAAGAGGGAACAACTTTTCACGACCTATCTTTTCAGGTATGGAGGCGGAACAATTTTTCAATACATATCTCTTCATGCTTGAAGGAAAAGTTTGTTTCTCATCTCTTCAGGTGTGAAGGAACAGTTCAATTCTCATACCCTTAGGGTTGAATAAGCATTTTAGAATCTCATCTCCTCAGGTTTGAAGGAGCTAATTACATTCGATGTCATATTACTTGTAGATTGTCGTCAATGTCATTTTCTAAATTTCATTATGGAAATAAGTTGAGCCTCATGATCTTTTTAAAATAAATAATAATAATATTTTTTTAAAAAAAACGAACTTAAGCCCAAAGTTCCTTATTTTTGTTATCCAAGTTACAACCAGATGAGATTCGTTCTTTTTGAACCTTTGCTCTATTAATGTTCCACAATAGTGGATAATGATGAGCAACTATAGACACCAAATTCTGTACGTGTCAAAATTAATTTTTTCGCGATAACTCGATTTTAATTCAAATAATCGAATGAATTTTAGATTGGAGCTCAGAAACCTTGCCAATTCTTTTTTCATAATTTAACAAAATAAATAAATGTCTTCCTTTAAGATTTGAACTGTAGATCTGCGCATAATAGGTGGGAGTTAGTATAATACTCGGTATGTTAAATATAAGATTTCATACTAGAGAGAGTTTCACCTTCCATGATCCAAATTTCATCTTATATTTCCATGAAAAAATTTATTTTGATAATTTCAAAATCATGGAAGGTGAACTGTAATATCCCGATTTTTGTTTAGTGATTAAAATGTAATTTTTGAAAGTTTAGGGGTTAAAGTGTGAACTTTGGAAAAGTTCAAGAACCAAAGTGTAATTTCTAAAAATTGTGTAAGTTAACCACGTAAATGAATAGTTCACCCGGAGAATGACATTTCCGTGTTACCCGGATTTTTCATACGAGGCTTATATTATTAGAATTTTTGGATTGAATGAAAATTGTTAAGCGTGCTCAAACCAGAGCAGTACATGGATGAGTGGCCTTCTGGGAATGTCCCATATTCAATATTTTGACTGATAAAAAGGATTCATTTTAAGTCAATATTCGAAATGGATTGTGGAGATAAAATTTCTAAGAAGAAATGTATCCGATAAAGTTTCCCGATAATTATACGTATATCGGATAGAACTAAAATTTTAAAGACAATTCCAAGAAATTATGAAAAATTCATAAAATTTTATTTTATGAATATTTTAATACATTTAGTTGGATTCTAACTAGATTTAGTTAGATTTTAAAGGAATGACAATTCCAAGTCTTGTTAGTAAATAAAGTCTAGTTGGAGGGCAAATTGGACATTTGCCATGGATGGTATTTTTGAAATATTTTGAAACTAAGGGCAATTTTGGAAGAAGATTTACACATGGATTAAATCATGGGCATTAATTTTGATGAGATTGAATCTTGGCCATAGGATTAAAAGGGCAAAATGGTAATTTCACTAATTAAATGGATTTTAAATTCATTTAATATGACATGTGGATTAAATAGGTTAAAGGATGAGAAAAAAATCATCTTTATTCCAAGAGAGTTGTTCGAAAGTTTAAATAAAGAAGGGGAAAGAATTTTTCCAACTTTCAAGCCAAATTTTGAAGAAATCAAGACAAGTTTCAAGCAAAATTTATTTAGGTAAATTGTTTTACACTTGATTCTCTTCAATTTGATAGTATTTTTGCATGATAAAAGTCAAGTATGAGTTATATTATGGATGGAGATTGATTGTGGAAATCGAAGTTGATGATGGAATTAGACTTGTAGATAGTTAAATTGATGATTTAAACATGGAATTAAGGTTGAAATTGGATAAATTCCATGTTAGAGATTATAAACCCTAACCCTAAAATTTGAGGGTTTTGGTTACGAAGCTAAATTAAGGATGAAATTGATTGAATTATGATGTTAGGAGATCTATTTTGATGATATGTTGAATAATTTCCCAAGTTGCAAATTTAGGGACTATTTCGAAAATTTGGATAATTAAGGGAAATTATTGTAAATTTTATTTTAGAATTGGAATGATTGAATTATGATGAAAGTAGCTTGAATTGGTGATTAGGGACCAAAATGAAATTTTTTGGAAATTCAAGGACCAATTTGACAATTTAGTAAAAATTAGGGATTGGTCTTGAAATTATGGAAAATTGATAGAATTGAAGATTTAAGCATGTTATGAAAGTTGAAGAATTGAAATGTCAAGAAAGGAAACACGAGGGACTAAATTCGAAAAGAAAGTTTAATTAAGGACTAAATTGTATAAACTTTGGAAGTTAAAGGAAAATGTATAAGGATGTTAGAATTAAGTGAAAGGTTTAATTTTACAATAATTTAATGTACAAAAGCAATGTAGTGACCAAAATGTCACTTTATAAAAGTTTGAGAACTAAAAAGGAAATAGTCCAAAATAAGTAATTAATTATGGAAATTGTTCAAAAATGGGTTTGAACAATTGTTTAATGTCCAAATTGGTCACTAAAGATCTAGGGACTAATTCGGCAACTTGTAAAGTATTAGGGAAATTTTTAGAAAATTTTTTATATTCGAATAGTCATGTTTAAGAATTAAATTAGCAGTGTTAGATTTAAGACGAACACAAGAATGGTGATGTATATGTCGACTGATTTTATACAGTTTCAAAAGAAAATGAAGGAGACACAAGTGACAAAAAGAAGGATAAGAATCGTGAGTAAAGCTTAGTGAGACTATACTGCACTAAAACAGGTGAGTGCATGTACATGTTTAATTTATAAATAGGAAGACTAGCGAATAGTCAACCTTAACTATAAATAGTGTTACATGATATGTATGTATGTTGATCTATGTTGCCATGAATATATATATATATATATATATATGATGAAGCATGTGATATGAATGATTATTTATATGATTGATCATGATGATGAATTGATGATAAAAGAAATGCCCAAGTATTATGTATGAGAGTCCATGGTATAGTTGGCATGCCATAGAGTCCCTAGTAGCTTCATTATTCACGTTATGTTATAATTTCATGTTTTGTGACAAAATGAATGTGTCACATGCACCCTGGGGATCCATGCCCACTGTGCCCGAGTGCACTGTCGAGGTACTTCATGTTTATGGGGAGCAAAGAGCGTCCCCGAGTACGTACTCATCTTCATGTCATGTTTGACACTACGGTGTCATTTAAAGATGACTCACATACCTCGGTCTCATATAGTGTACTCTGGGCAATGATAAATGAATCATGTCACGTATATAAAATACATTATGTAATTAAATTATGTCATGTATACGAATGATATCACGTATATGAATCATACCACGTATGAAAATCATATCATGCAAATGAAATATGTCACGTATGAGAATCATGTTATATTAATGGATCATGCCATGAATATGAATCATGTTACATATATGAACCATGTCATGAATGTGAATAAAGTTAAGTATGTTAATTATGTTATGTATACGAAAAATATTATATATATGATCTATGCTATGCATATAATTTACTTGATGATGATAGAGTATTGGAACCGTGATTAAGTTAGAAATTTGTGACATGCACATCAATATCTAGTGACTATGGAAACCTTGATAGTACTATCCTATCTTAGGTAGAGAACTTGATATGATATCATATGCTAAGTATTATTTTACTTTATGTTTGTTAAATGAAATTATGCCTCACTAAGTTCGTACTTAGCGTGTGTTTATTTCACACGTAGGTTCTCCGAAGTAAAGTAGGGAGAATGAGCAATATTTTTTTAAATCAAGTTATAATAGTAGTTCAAGGTATGTACATTTTAAGTTATAATTTTGGTGTCTAGTGGGCATGTACTCGTATGTATGTAAGTTTAAAGTATAACTGTTTTGTAAACTTAAGTTGATAATGTGTTTACGTACTATTACGAATGTATGGACTTAGAATAAGGTTTACTACAAATGATTATGATTTATGATATAGTTAAATATTGTTTAACCCTAATCGCGTAATAATCTTAAAATCAAGAAAAGGTCTAGGCAGGGTACCTAGTTTTCACCATGAATATTATTTTTATTTTAATAATATTTATATAAATTTTATAAAATAATTCAGGGTCAAAACTAGCTGCTATAGGCTGAGATAGATTTCAATTCAAAACCGAAAGGGTTAAACTACAAGATAAAATTTGATAAAAAAATTTTCAAGCCAAGTTTTCTTAATAACCCTATAACATCTTTAGTGTATATTCGGTCTACGAGTATACGTTAAGGGTGTTACAATTTTATTGGCATTAGAGCTATAGGTTTAGCCGATTCTGGAGGTTAAACCGAGTCAAAAGTGATTTGTTATTAAATACATGCCCCTAGGATGTCAATATTACTGATGTACTATCGGTGTAACTTGATTTTGCTACTTGTATATATATATATATAGTATATGATAATGTCGAGTACTGCTAGGTCACGTCAAGCAAGAGATCGCGGGGATCAGAAGGAGGTTCAGAGTGGGAGCAATGATGTTCAGCAGGCTCCACCACCGCTCCTACCCCAGCAGACCCACCAGTGCAACAAAGAGCTCCGTCACAAGAATATGGGGCATTAGTACAAGCTCTTGAAGCTATGGTAAGTAGACTTCAGCCCCCAGAACCAGTACCAGCTCCGACACCCTTGCCAGTTAAAGCATTAACAACGAAGGAACTTAAAAAGCTCGAAGCCCCATAATTTCACGAAGAAGGTGGGCCTATGGCTACCGACCTACGGTTAAATGATGTTAAGATCTTAATGGAAGGGATTGGTTGCTCCAATGCTGAAAAGTTGGAGGGATCTGTTTCCTTACTAAGAGGACATGCTCGTATCTGGTAGTCTAGTGCCACGGAGTTAGTAACCCCTGCTGAAATAAATTGGACATTTTTCCAAGAGGCATTCAAAGCTAAGTACATCGGAGAACAGTTCAAAAGAGAAATGTTGCAGTAGTTCCTGGACCTTAAACAAGATACTCGTAATGTTTATGAGTATGAGTTAGATTTTAATAGACCGAGTCAGTACGCAGCTGAGTTGATGTAGACTAAAAAGTCTAGATGTGAATGGTTTATAGAAAAGCTACACCCAAGGCCCAAGGAGATTTTATTGGGCATGAATATGCCAAACTTCCAAGAAGCTGTGAATAGAGCGAAGGCTATGGAAAGAGCCTATATGGAACGAGTCAAAGCTCAGTCTTCTCGAGCTTCCAAGAGGTCCGGCGAGACTTTTACCTCGACACAATCTAAACGAGGTAGAAGTAATCGATCTCAAGGCAGAAATGAGTCAGGATTTACTCGAAAGAATCCTTTATCAAAGAAATGGCAAAATGTTCAGACGTTAACTGCCGGATCGAGCATGCCTACGATTCCAGAGTATGAAACTTGTGGAAAATGGTATTTGGGAGTTTGTCGAGTGGGTTCAGGAGTTTGCTACAGATGCAGTAGCACTGAACACTTTATTAGAGATTGTCCAGAGAAGCAGGCAAAGAAATCGAACTAGTCTAAAAGATCTGTAGATGCTTATTCCCGAGGTCGAGGTGGTGGACAACACAGGACATAGACTCAGGGAGCCTCTGAAGTTGCATCAAATAGAGAATTCAGGACCCCAGCTCGAGTGTACAACATTCACATGGATGAAGAAAAGCATCACCAGAACATTATTGCAGGTACGCTCCGACTCTTGGGTGAACCAGTATTTACTTTAATTGATTCGGGTTTGACTCATTCATACATTAGCACTAAAATAGTAGAAAAAAGAAAGATTCCTATGGAGAAAATATCTAGTGATGTGATTGCCAATAATTCTCTTGGACATAGTGACGAGTGACTAGAATATGTAAGAACTATCCTTTAGAAATTCAAGGGATTAAGTTCCCGACAGACTTAATGGAACTTCCATTCCATGAATTTGAAGTCATTCTTGGAATGGATTGGTTATCTGCATATGATGCAGATGTAAAATGCAAGAAGAAAAGATTGGTACTTCAAGGACCTAATGGTTGTGAAGTAATCGTTGTGGGAGAAAGAACTGACTGTTTAGAGTCAGTAATCTCTACAACAACAGCTCAAAGACTGTTAAACAATGGATATGAAGCATGTTTGGTTTATGTGGTGGATACTTAAAAGTCTCCTAAGAAGTTGAAGACATCCCGACTGTAAAGGAATTTCCTGATGTATTTCCGGATGAGTTACTAGGGTTTCCCCCGGATAGGGAAATAGAATTTAGGATTGATGTTTATTCGGGAACTGAGCCAGTATCAATGGCACCATATAGGATGGCACCAACGGAATTAAGGGAACTAAAGGCTCAATTACAAGAATTGCTAGACCGAGGTTACATTCGACCGAGTGTATCACCATAGGGTGCTCTAGTATTATTTATGAAGAAAAATGATGGTTCCTTACGATTATGTATAGATTACCGGCAATTGAATAAAGTAACCATTAAGAACAAGTATCCCCTACCAAGGATTGAAGATCTATTTGATCAGCTCAGAGGTGCATCAGTGTTCTCAAAGATAGATCTTCGATCGGAGCATTATCAGCACAAAGTTAAAGAAGAAGATGTACCAAAGACAACATTCAGAACTCGTTATGGACACTACGAGTTTCTAGTAATGCCTTTTGGACTTACAAATGCCCATGCTGTATTCATGGACCTGATGAATAAGGTATTCCAACCCTATTTGGATCAGTTTACTATGGTCTTCGTAGATGATATTTTGGTTTATTCGAAGACCGAAGCTGAACATGACTACCATCTTCGAGTGGTACTGCAAACTTTAAGAGATAAGCAACTTTATGCCAAGTTTTCTAAATGCGAGTTCTAGTTGTCAGAAATAACTTTCCTTGGACATGTAGTGTCATCAGAAGGAATAAGAGTTGATCCCAAGAAAATACAAGCTATTCTTGAATGGGAAGCGCCGAAAAATGTCTCTGAAGTTTGGAGTTTCTTGGGATTAGTTGGATATTACAGGCGCTTTGTCCAAAAATTTTCCATCATTGCTATGCCTCTTACCCAGCTGCTACGAAAGGGTATTCCATTTGTATGGATAGAGAGGTATCAGGAAAATTTCAAAAGATTAAAGAAAGTCTTGACTGAAGCACTAGTTCTAATTCAACCAGAACCAGGAAAGGAATATACTTTGTACAGTGATGCATCTCATTGTGGTTTGGGTTGCGTACTGATGCAAGAAGGTCGTGTAGTAGCCTATGCATCAAGTCAACTCAAAACTCATGAAAAGAACTATCCGACACATGATTTGGAAATGGCAACTGTAATTTTTGCTTTAAAAATCTGATGACATTATCTGTATGGTGAAAAGTGTCATATTTTTACAGATCACAAAAGCTTAAAGTATCTGATGATGCAAAAGGATCTGAATCTGTGAAAACGAACGTGGGTTGAATTTTTAAAGAATTGTGATGTGGTTATCGATTACCACCCTGGAAAGGCTAATGTAGTCGCAGATGCTCTTAGCCAGAAGACATTTTATGCTTTGCGCATGATGAGTGCACAGTTGTCATTGGAACGAGATGGTTCCTTGATAGCAGAATTTCATTTAAAGCCAACTTTATTGGATCAAATCAAAGATTTGCAGTCTTCAGATGAAAAATGTTTTGAAAAGAGAAGATAAGCTAAAACTGGGGAAACACAAGATTATGAGATCAAGCGTAATGGTTGTCTATATTACCGAGGTAAAGTATATGTTCCTAACGATGATAGTATGAAGAAAGAGATATTAACAGAGGCCCATTATAGTCCATTGACTATGCACCCGGGAAGTAACAAGATGTCTCAAGATTTGAAGACTTGATACTAGTGGCCAGGTATGAAAAGAGCAATCTCGGAATTCACGGCAAAGTGCTTGACATGTCAACAAGTAAAAGCTGAATATCAAGTACCTTCTGGATTGCTCCAGCCTATCGCTATTCCTCAATGGAAATGGGAGCGAGTAATGATGAATTTTATATCTGGATTGCCAACTACACCAAGCAAAAAGGATTCAATATGGATTATTGTGGATCGACTGACAAAGTCTGCTCATTTTATTCCAGTTCGAATGGATTATTCATTGGATAAATATGCAGAACTTTATATTCGAGAGATAGTACGACTGCATGGTGCTCTAGTTCGATAGTATCGGACAAAGATCCAAGATTTACTTCGAGGTTTTGGGGTGCATTACATGAAGCGTTGGGTACTAAATTAAATTTTAGTACAGCCTTTCATCCACAAACAGATGGACAATCTGAAAGGGTCATACAAATTTTGGAAGATATGCTACGGGCTTGTGTGATCGAATTTGCGGGATTGTGGGAAAAGTACTTGCCTTTGGCTGAATTTGCTTACAACAACAGTTATCAGGTAAGTATTAAGATGGCACATTTTGAAGCATTATATGGAAGAAAGTGCCGAACTCCTCTTAATTGGTTCGAATTGCAAGATCGAAATGTTCAGAATAACTCAAATGTTGGATTAGTTGATTTAACGCATGATATGGAAGATAAAGTAAGGATAATTCAACATAATTTTAAAGCCACCACGGATCGGCAAAAAGCCTATGCAGATAAAAAAGAGAAAAGATATCGAGTACGAGGTTGGAGAAAAAGTGTTGCTAAAGGTTTCTCATTGGAAGAAAGTGCTACGATTCAGGCGAAAAGGGAAGCTTAGCCCTAGATTTATTGGACCATATAAAATTTTAAAAAGAGTTGAACTAGTAGCTTACCAACTGGTATTACCTCCGGATATGAGTAAGATTCATGATGTGTTTCAATTGTCCATGCTACGGAGGTATCGATCAGATCCTTCACATGTAATTTATCTTGAGAAAATCAAGCTGCAACTGAATCTGACTTATGAAGAAGAACCAGTGAAAATCCTAGCATATGGAGTTAAAGAATTAAGAAACAAGAAAATTCCACTGGTTAAAATCCTTTGGAAGAATCATAAAGTTGAGGAAGCTACTTGGGAAACTGAAAAGAGAATGAAAGAGCAGTATCCAAAATTGTTTGAAAGGAATGTACGTTGAAAATTCGAGGACGAATTTTCTTAAGGGGAGGAATTGTAGTATCCCAATTTTTGTTTAGTGACTAAAATGTAATTTTTGAAAGTTTAGGGGTTAAAGTATAAACTTTGGAAAAATTTAGGGACCAAAGTGTAATTTCTAAAAGTTGTGTAAGTTAACCCCGTAAATGAATAGTTCACCCCCGAGAGTGGCATTTTCGTGTTACCCGGATTTTTCATACGAGGCTTATATTATTAGAATTTTTGGATCTAATGAAAATCGTTAAGCGTGCTCATACCAGAGCAGTACATGGATGGGTGACCTCCTGGGAGGGTCTCATATTCAATATTTTGACTGATAAAAAGGATTCATTTTAAGTAAATAATATTCGAAATGGATTGTGGAGATAAGATTTCTAAGATGAAATGTATCCGATAAAATTTTCCGGTAATTATCGGTATATCAGATCGGACTAAAATTTTAAAGACAGTTCCAAGAAATTATGGAAAATTCATAAAATATTATTTTATGAATATTTTATTACATTTAGTTGGATTCTAACTAGATTTAGTTAGATTTTAAAGGAATGGAAATTTTCAAGTCTTGTTAGTAAATAAAGTCTAGTTGGAGGGCAAATTGGACATTTGCCATGGATGGCAATTTTGAAATATTTTGAAACTTTGATGGAAATTTTGGAAGAAGATTTACACATGGATTAAATCATGGCCATTGATTTTGATGAGATTGAATCTTGGCCATTAGATTAAAAGGGCAAAATGGTAATTTCACGACTTAAATAGATTTTAAATTCATTTAATATGACATGTGGATTAAATAGGTTAAAAGATGAAAAAAATATCTTTATTCCAAGAGAGCTGTTCGAAAGTTTAAAGAAAGAAGGGGAAAGAATTTTTCCAACTTTCAAGCCAAAATTTGAAGAAATAAAGACAAGTTTCAAGCAAAATTTATTTAGATAAATTGTTCTACACTTGATTCTCTTCAATTTGATAGTATTTTTGCATGATAAAAGTCAAGTATGAGTTATATTATGGATGAAGATTGATTGTGGAAATTGAAGTTGATGATGGAATTAGATTGTAGATAGTTAAATTGATGATTTAAACATGGAATTAAGGTTGAAATTGGATAAATTCCATGTTAGAGATTATAAACCCTAACCCTAAAATTTTGGGGTTTTGGTTAGGAAGCTAAATTAAATATGAAATTGATTGAATTATGATGTTAGAAGATCTATTTTGATGATATGTTGAATAATTTCCCAAGTTGTAAATTTAGGGACTATTTCAAAAATTTGGAAAATTAGGGGAAATTATTGTAAATTTTATTTTAGCATTGGAATCATTGAATTATGGTAAAAGTAGCTTGAATTGGTGATTAGGGACCAAAATGAACATTTTTGGAAAATCAAGGATCAATTCGACAATTTAGTAAAAATTAGGGATTGGTCTTGAAATTATGGAAAATTGATAGAATTGAAGATTTAAGCATGTTATGAAAGTTGAAAGGTTGAAATGTCAAGAAAGGAAACATGAGGGACCAAATTCAAAAAGAAAGTTTAATTAAGGACTAAATTGAATAAAGTTTGGAAGTTAAAGGAAAATGTATAAGGATGTTAGAATTAAGTGAAAGGTTTAATTTTACATTAATTTAATGTACAAAAGCAATGTAGTGACCAAAATGTCACTTTATAAAAGTTTGAGAACTAAAAAGGAAATAGTCCAAAATAAGTAATTAATTGTGGAAATTGTTCAAAAATGGGTTTGAACAATTGTTTAATGTCAAAATTGTTCACTAACGATCTAGGGACTAATTCGACAACTTGTAAAGTATTGGGGAAATTTTTAGAAAAATTTTTATATTCGAATAGTCATGTTTAAGAATTAAATTACCAGTGTTAGATTTAAGTCGAACACAAGAATGGTGATGTATATGTCGACTAGTTTTATACAGTTTCAAAAGAAAATGAAGGAGACCCAAGTGAAAAAAAGAAGAATAAGAATCGTGAGTAAAACTTAGTATGGATGTACTGCACTAAAACAAGTGAGTGCATTTACATGTTTAATTTATAAATAGGAAGGCTAGCGAATAGTCAACCTTAACTATAAATAGTGTTACATGATATGTAATAATGTTGATCTATGTTGCCATGAATATATATATATATATATATATATATATGATGAAGCATGTGATGTGAATGATTATTTATATGATTGATCATGATGATGGATTGATGATAAAAGAAATGCCCAAGTATTATGTATGAGAGTCCATGGTATAGTTGGCATGCCATAGAGTCCTTAGCAGCTGCATTATTCACGTTATATTATAATTTTATGTTTTGTGACAAAATGAATGTGCCACATGCACCCTGGGGATCCACGGCCACTGTGCCGGAGTGCACTGTCGAGGTACTTCATGTTTATGGGGAACAAATAGCATCCCTGAGTACGTACTCATCTTCACGTCATGTTTGACACTACGATGTCATTTAAAGATGACTAGCATACCTCGGTGTCATATAGTGTACTTTGGGCAATGATAAATGAATCATGTCACGTATATGAAATATGTTATGTAATTAAATCATGTCATGTATACGAATGATATCACGTATATGAATCACGCCACGTATGAAGATCATATCATGCAAATGAAATATGTCACGTATGAGAATCATGTTATATAAATGGAACATGCCATGAATATGAATCATGTTACGTATATGAACCATGTCATGAATGTGAATCATGTTAGGTATGTGAATTATGTTATGTATACGAAAAATATTATATATATGATCTATGCTATGCATATAATTTACTTGATGATGATGGAGTATTGAAACCATGATTAAGTTAGAAATTTGTGATGACTATGGAAACCTTGATAGTACTATCATATCTTAGGTAGAGAACTTGATATGATATCATATGATAAGTATTATTTTACTTTATGTTTGTTAAATGAAATTATACCTCACTAAGTTCGTACTTAGCGTGTGTCTATTTCACACGTAGGTTCTCCGAAGTAAAGTAGCGAGAAGGTGCAGTATTTTGTTAAATCAAGTTATAATAGTAGTTCGCGGTATGTACATTTTAAGTTATAATTTTGATGTCTAGTGGGCATGTACTCGTATGTATGTAAGTTTAAAGTATAACTGTTTTGTAAACTTAAGTTTATAATGTGTTTACGTAATGTATGGACTTAGAATAAGATTTATTACAAATGATTATGATTTATGATATAGTTAAATATTGTTTAACCCTAATCATGTAATAATCTTAAAATCAAGAAAGGGTCTAGGCAGGGTACCTAGTTTTTACCCTAAATAATATTTTTATTTCAATAACATTTCTATAAATTTATAAAATAATTTAGGGTCAAAACTAGCTGCCATAGGTTGAGATAGATTTCAATTCAAAACCGAAAAGGGTTAAACTACAAGATAAAATTTGATAAAAAAAATTTCAAGTCAAGTTTTCTTAATAACTCTGTAACATCTTTAGTGTATATTCGGTCTACGAGTATACGTTAAGGGTGTTACATGAACTTTCTCTAGTATTAAGATTATCAAAATATAAGATTATTTAGTATATTATTCGGTATGTTACACTGTCCTTTGAATGTAAAATTTTATTATTCGATTCACGGGATATAAAATTACCTAAAAACTTATGAAAAAACAAGAAAAGAAATATTAATTTCATTAAAATTCATCGAATTGTAGTCAATATTTTAAATTACAAAAAAATATGTACTTAATGCATGAATAACTGAATTTGTCATGTTAAAAAGAAAAAAAAAAAACTAGAAGTTGCATAAATACTTCATTGGTATGGTATTGATATTTTAAGGATTTAATTATTATAATGATTTGGAGTTGAAAGATCAATTTTGAAATTTGACAATTGTTTTGGGACTCTCGTGAAATTAATTCAAAAATTTATTTTGTTGAGAGTACCCACGCCCTTTTGGACCAAGACCTAAACCTGGCACCTTAGACCAACTCGGCCATCTCAACATTGCCGTAAGCTGACTGAACCTTTCTAATAAAACCTTTGTATTGTATCTATTGAAGAAAATTGTGAAAGAGAAGCCAACGTGCTTGAAGTTGGCTATGGCCACTAGAGAAGAGGCTTTTAAGCTAAACAAAATAGATTTACATTCTTTCAGTCCCCTCCCCTCCCCTAAAGCTCTTGTCATGTCCTTGATGTCCTCCGTTCTTTCAATTTCGTTGTGACCATTAGACTTGACATTTAATACATTCACTTGTGGATTTTATTCGAAAATCGGAGCACATTTGACTTGTACCTCAAGTCAATGGAACAGGATTAGGAAAATGCATGGATCAAAGCATGTATGTGCCTTTATATTGAGAGTGTGTGTTCTCATGTGTGCATAAGTTGATAGTCAGGTTGGCCATGACACATCCTTGCTGATGCTGTTTAATGATCAAAGCTCATGGGTCTAAATTGGGTTTTTGTTTCCCATAATATTTCTACGTCAAACAGTTTTAAATTGCAAGTTTACGCATAGGAAAACTGGTGTTCTTATCAATGCTGTTGAGTTTTGCAAGTTTTAAACATCCTACACAATCGTGAAAACATAAAATAATTTTGGCATAAAGTCAAAAGTAGCCCCCAACGTTTGACTCTATTCTTTTTTTGGTCCAAACAACCACCTAACGTTTCATTTTTGTTCAAATTTCACTCTCGTTGGAGGGAAACCGTTAGTCAACTAACGGTCAACGCCTGAGGCTGACGTGGCATGCCTGCATGGCATGGGGCGTTGACGTGACACTTTATTAACATGACATCATGATTTCTTTTAAAAAATAATTATTTTTATATTAATTTCTAACCAATCACACGAAGCCACGTGGCATCATCATATAATGCCACGTGACATCATCTGATTGGTTAAAGACATGAAAGAAATAAAAGGTGAAATTTAATCCCAGGCCTGCTGCGTGTAAGGCATAATGCTTAATCACCAGGCCAACCCACTCACATGTTTTTTTTACCACATTAATTTTTAGCTTCGTACTAACACAGCTCTGCTGCATATCTCCCTCTTTCTTCAACGTTCAACAATGGCTGCCACAAACTTTATCTTCCTCATTCCCTCTTTCACTGTTTCTTCAACGTTCAACAATGGACACAGAAGGGGATTGTGTTCCAATAATGGAGTTCATTTCTTTTGTGCATGGAACAGTTATTTCAACCCGGTCAGATAACCCCACTATAACCAACACCAAAAATATACCATCAACTGGCTCACACCTATTGCTGGAACTAGAGAAAGCCAACACAAAGAAACCAACAGCTGCATCAGGAGAACAACTTGATAAATCTGAAGAATTCGAGCCACCATCTTTCATGACACCGGTTGTACCTGGAGGCAGCAACCAAATCTCTACCTGGTTTCCTTCTCTTAATCATGCAGCTAACGATTCGCAAGAAAGAAAGAAGAACGAAGCGATCATAGCAAAGGCAACTAACGGGAACACAAAGCAGCACACTCCATTGAAGAGCTTACTGGGTGATGTCATTAATGAAACCAAGCTGAAGTGCCCAAACTCAAAGAAACCTCCAATAGAGGAAAAAGTAGCCAAAGATAATGCAGCCATGGTTACTAAAGTTAACTCAATTCTGGAACCTGATGCCGAGCCGACCGATGTAGAAACAGTGAAAGAGGGAATGAGGAAGATGAAGTTTGCGGCGGCCATTGTTGAACGTTGAAGAAAGAGGGAGATATGCAGCAGAGCTGAGTCAGTATGAAGCTAAAATTTAATATGTAGTAAAAAACATGTGAGTGGATTGGCCTGGTGGTTAAGCATTATTCCTTACACACAGTAGGCGTGGGTTCAAATCCCACCTTCAACAATTCCAACTTTTATTTCTTCCATATGGGGCTTCGTATGATTGGATAGAAATTAATATAAAAATATTTGTTTTAAAAAATCATGATGCCATATCATCAAAGTGCCACATCAGTGCCCCATGCCATGTAGGTATGCCACATCAGCCTCAGGCGTTGACCGTTAGTTAACTAACGGTTTCCCTCCAACGAGGGTAAAATTTGAACAAAAATGAAATGTTAGGTGGTTGTTTGGACCAAAAAAAGAATAGGGGCTAAAGTGACCAAATGGTCAAACGTTGGGGGCTACTTTTGACTTTATGCTAATAATTTTAGGTCATATTACCTTAATACCTTATAATACCCACCGTCCAAAAAGATTCACTAAGTCATTATTATATAAAATTCATTTCCAAGTTTTAAAACTTTTTTTCTTAAAAATACTTATTTAAAATGAGTAAGCACATTTGGTCGGTTGGCCAAGATGCTCATCTTTGTTCCCTCATTTTCTTTAGGTCATGATTTCTAGACCCACTATGAACACTCCCTTTCTTCCCCTAGAGTCCCCTTTCCCCTACTCTCCAGGTTTGATTAGGATTAAATTTAAGATTTGTCAAAAAAAAAAAACTTATTTAAAGCAGATCGGTTCTAAATTAATTTGATGTTTTGAGCTTTTTTGGTCTTGCAATTTTTTGTTTAACCACCAATATTTAACTTATTAACTGACTAATCTGAACTGGGTATTGCAGAGGTCAATTATGGGGCGACTCTTCCAACCCAATTGTTTCATTCAGAACGTCATGACTCGAACCCCTAACCTTGCTTAAGGGATCTGGTGCCTTATCCCTCTAGATCAATTGATTATTGATAACCTTCAGGGGCAGAAAACAATAAGGACTGATGGGGCCACGCCCCCCCAAAAAAGATTTGGAAATTATAATTTAGACCTTTGAAATTTTCCAAAAAATTAATTTGGACCCCTCAAATTTTTAAAAGTTCATATTAAGTTTGAAAATTTTTGAATGTTCTTAATTAAATCCCACTCGTAATTTCTAAAAGTTCTCATCAAGTCTCTCAAAATGTTAAAAATTTTAGTTGGGCCCCAACATTTTTTTGAAAAAATGTAAATTGAACCCTTCAAAATTTTTGATTTTTTTTAATTTAAACCTCTACTTTTTGAAAGTTTTAAGTTGGCCCCCAAAATCTATCACCAAGTTTCGCCACTGTTTGGAGGTCTATAGTTTCCTTGGGCTTGTCAGTTATTATTGTTGTTTTGTCAAGTGTTTCTCCATCATCCCAGCCCCTATAAAAAGTTGTTACAAAAAGGAGTTCCATTTGAGTGGAACTAGAAGAGGCAACAAAAGTTTTGAACAATTGAAAGCTTACTTGATAGAAGCTCTAGTTTTGACGCAACTCGAGTCGGATAAAGATTATGTGGTGTTTAGTGATGTTTCGTTGAATGGGCTTGGTTGTGTTCTCATGCAAGAGGGTAAGGTGGTTGCTTACGCCTCGAGACTGTAATACCTCAAAGTTTTGATTAGTGACCAAAATGTAAAACTTGAAAAGTTTGGTGACCAAAATGTAAAATTTGAAAAGTTTGGTGCCAAAGTGTAAATTTCAAAAAGTTTAGAGACTAAGTTGTAATTTTCAAAAGTTATGTAATTTAGTCTCGTAAATGAATATTTCATTCCTAAGAGTGGCATTTTTGTGTTACCCAGATTTTTGATACAGAGTGTGTACTAAGAGCTATAAAGCTTTAAAGTTCGGGAAAAAATTCGGATAATCGAATTTAATCGAATAAATGAGAAATCTTTTATGAGATATTTTAGGAGATATTTTATTAAAATAAGGCAAGGGTAAAAGGGTCATTTTCATGTCTTATTTTTAATGGAAATTAATATGGACCATTGGATTAAAGATTACTTTTCCATGTTTAATCTTAGCCATTGGATGAAAAATGGCAAGATGGTAATTTTTGAAGATGGAAAGGACAAATTTGGTAATCACTAACTCCTTGGATTAATTTTGGCCATTGGATGAATAAGAGGGACATGTGGCAAGATATGAAGCTTGGAAATGATGTTTAAGTGTTAATTGGACTAATTTGGAAACTTGGAAAAGTTATAGGGATGATTTCGGTAATTTGTAAGAATTAGGGGAAATTATGGAAAAATTTCCATAAAATTGGAAATGTTTATGATTTTACAAGCTTTAAAATGTCATTTAGACCATTTTAGAAGTTTGTAAAAACATTGGGACCAATTTGGAAATCTTAAAAAGATTGGGGGACCAATTCAGCAATTTGGAAGAATTTAAGGACTAAAGTGAAAAAATATTTTCATGGAAGCATTATGCTGGAATGAATGTTAGAATGAGTTATAAATCATTCTTTGAGTAAATGTTGGAAGAAATACAAAGTATTGAGGATGAAATGGCTTATGTCATGAAAGTAATATTTGAAAAATATTAGGGTGTTTATAGGAAAATTATTCCTATATTGTTTATGTGTTAGTAAGATACTAACATATAATTGGGAATGTACTTATGGTATTTTTAATACACTTGTAGACTATGAACAAAATCGAGATCGAATTAGCAATCGAGGAAAGGAACGAGACCAAAGTTGAACTTAGTGATGCTAGTTGGATATTGACAAAGTATAAAGTGTCAAGGTGAGTGCATTTTCATGCATGGATAATATTATTATTATAATTTGGAAGACTTGTGATAAGTCTACATTATTAATAATTGTTTGATAGTTATATCATGAACTTATATTTGACATGTTGAGAATTGTTAAAGGTAGAACTATGATGCATTTGATCACTAGATATATCAGGTATGTATGTTTATGGTATTTTGGGTATGAACTGCCTTAGCTTGAAATCATGATAATTATATTGCCATGGATGAATTGAATATGGAATTGGAAAGTATGCCCAAGTAAGTTACTGAGGTATAGAGTATAGTTGGCATGCCATAGAGTCTAGCGGTTTAGCACTTTGGTGCGGTTTATTAACACTTAGGTGTGGTTCTTTAGCACTTATGTGCGGTCTCTTAGCACTTAGGTGAGGTGTATTAGCACTTTGGTGCAGTTTTAACTCGTGTACTCAAGTCCTCAAACTATGTTGGGCAATAATTTATTTGATAATAAATGGTTAATAAATTAGAGAGTAGGTGAACTCTCGGATAATGGTAATAAATGGTAAATAATTTAGAGAGTAGGTAAACTCTTGGATAATGGCAAAGATATTAATAGGATTTATGAATCCGGATTATATTATGTTAATATTAGATTAACATAAGGGAAATAAAGGAATAGTGATCAAACTGCATGTTTATTATATTATTGTTATAATTCAAGCATGTTGATTTATGTTAAATAATTATAATGCTTCACTAAGTATATACTTAGCGTGTGATGGTTTCCACGCGTAGGTAGTAATCTCGAACATGAGTAAGGAGTATCAGCATCATCATCCAGAGGGATAATAGTCGTATCGGTAATTTACATCTTTGATGTATTTTGATTATCTCTAGTTGGCATGTATAAAATAATAGTAGCTCGCTTTAACTAGTCTAGATATGGTTTGTAATATTAATATCTAGATAAGTTGTTACTTTATAACATGGATTATATTAGTTTAAAGAAATTACTAGTAATGGAAATCATGTAAAGTTATAAATTTGATTTTTAGAGTAATCAAGATCATTTTTAATTTAGGCAGTTTTCTTAATTAAAATGTGTAGTTATAAACTACTAAGTTGCTGCCTGAAAACGGAAGCTATTTGATGAGTTAAAAAATTAGTAATTGGTTTTACGAAATAAAATGAAATTTTTAAAAATTGCTATTTTTGATTAAATTGGGTAGTATAAAATACGGATAAATATTAGGTGACATTCCTTCCTAGTATTAAGAATTAAATACTGGTAAGGGTGCTACAGAGACAACTCAAGCCTCACGAATGGAACTACCCTACGTATGATTTAGATATTGCAATAGTTATCTTCGCATTAAAGATTTGGAGACACTACCTGTACGGAGAAAGTGCTACATTTACACTGATTACAAGAGTTTAAAGTATTTGTTAACCTAGAAAGAGTTGAAATTTATGCAAAGAAGGTAGAGTGAGATGCTTAAGGATTACGATTGCAAAATAGAGTATTATCCCGAGAAAGTCAATGTGGTAGTCGATGCTCCGAGTCGAAAGTCCATGTCGGACTTAAGGTCAGTGTTTGCCCACTTGAGGATGACCGATGATGGCGGTCTATTAGCTGAGCTTTGTGTAGAGCCTACCTTGGTGCAAGAGATTAAGATAACTCAAGTGTTGGATGAATAGTTACTGTCCAAGATAGATATGATCCAACAAGGAGAGACATCTAGTTTTTAGGAACGAGTTGACATGATCTTATATTTTAAGGGACGATTGTGTGTTCCAACCTTAGAGGATTTGCAAGATAGGATTTTTCGGGAGGCTCATCTTAGTCCGTTTTCTATGCATCCAGGCAGCAACAAGATGTATCATGATTTGCTTCATTTTATTGGTGGCCCAATATGAAGAGAGATGTGTCAGAGTTTGTGGCCAAGTGCATAGCTTGTTAGCAAGTGGAGGCTGAGCATCAGGTTCCTTCGGGTTTGCTACAACCTATTCAGATTCCATAGTGGAAGTGGGATCAAGTAACCATGGATTTTGTGATAGGTTTGCCTTTGACCCAAAAGAAGCATGACGCGATTTGGATAATTATGGATCGTTTGACAAAGACCGCTCACTTCTTGCCTATGCGCATGGATTTTACCCTAAGAGGTTGACACGTTTGTACATTCAAGAGATTGTGAGATTGCATGAGGTTCCATCATCGATCATTTCAGATATAGATCCCCAATTTATAGCAAGGCTTTGGAAAAAGATTCATGAGGCATTAGACACCAAATTATATTTTAGCACCGTTTTTTTATCTTCAAACTGATGGTTAGTCCAAGCAAGTTATCTAGATTTTAGAGGACACGTTGCACTATTTCATTATTGATTTTGAGGGTAGTTGGGCAGAACATCTCTCATCGGTTGAATTTTCTTACAACAACAATTTCTAGTTGAGCATTAAGATGGCTCATTTCGAGGCCTTGTATGGGCGCAAGTGCAAAAATCCCTTATGTTAGACAAAACTTAATGAGAGTAGGATCATAGGATCCGACGTGATTAATCAAGCCAAGGAAAAAGTTCATATCATCAAGAAAATATTGCAAGCTGCTTTCGATCTTCAGAAAGCTTACGCAGATTTGAAGCATACACACATTGAGTATGAGGTGGATGACAAAGTGTTTCTTAAGATGTCACCATGGAAAATAGTTATCCATTTTGGATGGAAGGGCAAGTTGAGGCCAAGGTTTACTAGGCCGTATGAGATCTTGGAGAGGGTTGGACCCGTAGCTTACCGTTTGGCTTTTCCCCTAGCCATGGCACATATTTATAATGTCTTTCATGTTTCCATGTTAAGGTGTTACGACTCTGATCCATCGCACGCCATCCCATTTGAGGAGATTGAGATCAACATCGATTTGACCTATGAGAAGGAATCGATAAGGGTCTTGGATAGGGAAGTCAAAGAGCTACACAACAAGTGTATACCTTTAGTGAAAATGTTGTGGAGGAACCATGAATTTGAGGAAGCCACGTGGGAAATTGAGGAGGACATGAGGTTGCTTTATCCGCATTTGTTCCACTAGATAAATTTCAAGGACGAAATTTTTATTAAGGAGGTGAGAGTTGTAATAGCCCAGATTTCAGGATCCGCGAGTCGATTTGTAACCCCCTTAGCCCGGCCTAGCCAAAACTGGACTAAAAGAGTCACATTAGGTTCGCCGAAGCAAACCCAAACTAATAACCTAAATCAAGCCCATTTTTCCTTTTTATCTTGTCTATATGCATTTAATTATATTCCTAAATGTTCATGTTTTTAGCAAAAACATTACAATTAAATCAGATTGCAGAACGGAGACTAATTACTCAACAACTCTTATTAGGGACCAAAATGTAATTTTTGTAAATAGTAGGGTCTTTGTTACTATTAAGATTACCCGACCTTAATTAAGTCCATTTCATGCTCTCAGGTTAAAACTCTCATTAGGGACCAAATCAGATTGTCTATATGCTTTCTCGCTGCCTGAAAATTCTAATTATCTGCATTAATAGAAAACAAGAGCGTAAGAACACTAGGCTTAGTGAGGAATGCTCATAACCAACAACCATCAATGCTTTTTAAATCATTTTCCCATTATTTGATAAACACTTTCAAAGATACTTTTAAAACATCATCACAACATCATGCCATAACAAAACCCATGCACTTAATATTTTCAAAACAACATATTAAACCATATGCAACATGTATCATGGATTCAACTGCAAAATCCCAATTGCAACCCTAAATTTAAACTTTACCATGCATACTAAAAATGCAAGGCTTAAAGAGTAGAACATGTTTAACCACATTAAACAACATAATCCATCTCATGATGCATCATCAATTATATTGGCTTACAAGTGATCATCAACAAAGTTCCACTTTACAAAACATAACATCGGATACATGGATTCAACAAGTGTTCCCTCAACACTTAACATACAATCTATTGGCATTACAAGGATCACACACGAGAGTTTTCGGTACTCATAAACCCTTCCACCGTTGTGACACCCGTGGTGGAGTCTTTGGTACACATAAACCCCTCAACACCACTCATCGATCAGATGTATAATCCACTAACGGGAGTCTTCGGTATAATTAAACCCTTCAACCGTTAGGGTACTTGGATGGAGTATACGGTACACATAAATCCCTCAACATCCAAGGCGACTTTTTATAGTGCACTATCAATCCTATGGCCAGCCAACTATATTCGAAAACATTTTTAAACCTTTTCATCTCATCACTTTCCAACATAATGCATCATCAAAATCATTAAACCAATGCAACATAACCTTGCATTAAACAATGTTCATAAACATTAACGAAATGTGCATTACTTCCAAATGCATCCTTATCATTTTGTAATCATTTTCCAGCATTAAACCATGCTCCATACATGCATATACAGTGAGTAATTAAACCATTTAAACAAGTGCATAAAATTAATTGCCAAACCGAGTTTAAGAGAGAGATTTCGTCCTTTACTTACTTTCGAGCTTAGACCAGTATTTCAAGCTTGATCTAAACTCCCAAACACAACTTCAAACATTTGAATACTGTAAAACACGTTCTCATTCACCGACACGCAAAGCCTCGCTTGCCGATATGGTAATCTCGCCTCCAAAGCTTCCAAAACTAAGACTCAAAATTGAGGACCCACTTCCCCTACTTTATCCACACAAAGCAGAGGTACATTGCATTAAAATGCAATTAACAACACAACCACAAAAATCCTCAACATTCCTTCAACACAAAACACTCCACAACAATCGAAACCAACCTTTAACATCTTCAAATTTAACCCAACCATAACTTAACATTTCAACTCATCAATTAACATCAAACAACATCTAAAAACACATCACAATCATCCTTATACCTCTAGCATACATAAACCTTCACAACTTCTCAAAAACACATAACTAGCAACCTAGAAAATTAGGAATTCATTTAGTTTCAGGATTCCTATGATTAAGCCATCTTATTAACATCATTCAACATCAAAATACATGATCTATATCAGTCCAAATCATGAGAAAACAGAACAATTACGAGACTAAATCAATTTCATCAATTAAACCTTGATTTAACCTTTTTCCTTTAATTAAATCATCAAAACAAGTTAGAAGTCATAAGTAAAGGATCAAGAACTTGGGAATTTCAATAAAGAACCTTGTATTAGAGGAAAAGAATGGACCTCACCTCTAATGGCTACTTTTCCCCTTAATTAGATGGATTCCAAAGCCAAAACAATGAAAAATCAAATTTATTTTGTTAAAAAATCATTATAATCTTAATTGAAATCAAAAGATTAATTAAAAGAAGATTTTAACTGAGGATTTTAAAGAAAGAAAAGGTGTTTGGCTGGAGAGAATTGGAGAGAAAATCCTTTTGTAAAAAGTTTGTTACGTAGATTTTATTTTGAAGCTTTTAATTAACCAATTATTTCTCCAACCCATTTATATTATTTTAAAACAATTAAAAATAGCTAATTAAGGGAAAAAGTCTGATATTAGACTTTTAGGGTAAATAGATCCTTAAAGATTCAAAGTTTTGACCATTTTACAAAACAATCACTAAAAAAGTTTTAAAACTTTACATTTTGATCACTACCCAAAATGTCCTATTTCGAGACCACTTTTGTAAAATTGATTCCACTAAAATCATTTCCATATTAAATAATGATTTTAGATGATTTTCCATATTTTTAACCCTTCAAAAAATATTTAATCCAATTTAAATCACGAAACTGACTTTAATCCACTACTCCGATCCAACGAACCGTCTAAACCACTTAGAAACTCCTAGGCCCAAAACCAGGGCGTTACATCTCTCCCCTTAAGAAATTTCGTCCTCAAAATTTACCTGATGGAAATAGATGCGAAAACTGAGCAACCATGTCTGGCTTACTCTCCCACGTGGCCTCCTCAACACCTCGATGTCGCCACAACACCTTAACAAGCTCCATCGTCTTGCCACAAAGAACTTTAGTACTGGAACCAAGGATCTCCACTGGTTCCTCATCATAAGACAAGTCCGGTTGCAACTCAACATCGTCAACTGGCATAACATGCGACGGATCCAAACAATACTTCTGTAATATGGACACATAAAACACATCATGAATCTTCTCCAACTCATGAGGCAAACTCAACCGATAAGCCACAGGACCAACACGTTCCAACACTTTACACGGTCCAATAAACCTCGCACTCAACTTCCCTTTGCGTCCAAAATGCAACACCCTCTTCCAAGGTGAAACTTTCAAGAAGACCTTTTCACCAACAACATACTTAATCTCTCTACGCCTCAAATCCGTGTAGGATTTCTGTCTATCCGAGGCCTTTTTCAGCCAATCACAAATAAGCTTTGCTTTGTCATTTGTGTCTTTCAACACATCGGGCATGGAAACATACTTTTCCCCAGCCTCAGCCCAAGACAAAGGTGTACGACACCTCCTTCCATACAAGCCCTCATACGGTGCCATCTTTATACTAGCTTGGTGACTATTATTGTATACAAAATCAACCAAAGGCAATTGCCTTTTCCTAGGTTCCTTGGAACTCAATAATGCAACATCTCAACATATCTTCCAAAATCTGAATCACACGTTCAGACTGACCATCCATCTAGGGATGATACGATGTACTAAAATTCAAGCGAGTACCCAAAGCTTGATGCAAACATTTCCAAAACTCACTGTAAACCACATATCTCTATCCGAAACAATTGACCTGGGCACCCCATGCAACCTCACAATTTTAGCAACATACAAATCTGCCAGCCTATCCAAAGAATACGTCGCATGCACTAGCAGAAAATGTGCACACTTCGTAAACAGATTAATAATCACCCAAATGGAATCCTTTTTAGTCGGTTTCAAAGTCAGCCCCGATACAAAATCTATGGTGATCATCTCTCGTTTCCACTCTAGAATTTTCAATGGCTGTAACAACCCAGAAAGAAAATGATGTTCAGCCTTTACACGTTGACATACCATACAATTAGCAACAAAATCAGCCACATCCTTTTCAAACCCACCCAATAGTACTCTTCCTTCAAACCCTGATACATCTTAGTACTACCAGGGTGCATAGCAAAAGGACTATCATGTGCCTTGGTCAAAATCATCCGTCTCAACTCCATATTATTAGGCACCACTATCCGTTCTTTAAAACACAACACCCTATCTTTATTAAATTAAAAATCCATAGGATTTCCATCCATGATATCTTTGACATGCGGTACCAAGGCCTCATCATAAGGTTTCTTTTCCTTAATCATCTGCGACAAAGATGGTTTTACCTGCAACTCTGCTAACAGACCCCCGTCACGGGTCACACTCAACCTCGCAAACATGGCTCTCAACTCCACAACGGCTTTTCTACTCAAAGCATCAGCCACAATATTTTCTTTGCTCAGATAATACTCGATTGTCAAATCATAATCCTTAAGAAACTCTACCATCTACGTTGCTTAAGATTCAACTCCTTTTGCGACATCAAATACTTTAGACTTTTATGATCCGTGTATGCAATACACTTCTCACCGTACATGTAATGTTTCCAATTCTTCAACGCAAACACTACTACAACAAGACCAAGATCATGAGTAGGGTAGTTGCGTTCATGCACCTTCAATTGCGTCGATGAATACGCTACCACTTTCCCTTCCTGTATCAACACACACCCTAACCCAATATAAGATGTGTCACTATAAACCACAAACTTTTTCCCTGACTCAGGTTGAATCAAGATTGGAGCTTGTGTCAAAGCTTGTTGCCTAGCTTCTGTCCACTCAAACCGTACATTCTTCAGTAAAAACTTGGTTAACGAAGTAGCACCCTGCGAAAACCCATCCAAAAAGCGACGGTAATAACCAGCCAAACCTAAGAAACTATAGACTTCCGATACCGACTTCGGTTACTTCCAACTCACAACTGCCTCAACCTTTTTAAGATCCACCTAGATACCTTCTGTAGATACCACATGACCGAGAAAAACTACTTCTTTAATCCAAAATTCTCACTTGCTCAACTTGGCATAAAGCTGATTATCCAACAAGGTCTACAACACAATCCACAAATTTCGATCATGATCCTCCTCAGTACGAGAGTATACAAGAATATCATCAATGAACACTACTACGAATTGATCCAAAAATTCATGAAACACCTGGTTCATCATGTCGATAAATGCTGCAGGCGCATTTGTCAACCCAAACGGAATCACCAAAAACTCATAATGTCTATACCGCGTACGAAAAACAGTTTTCAACACATCTTTATCCTTAACCTTCAACTGGTAATATCCAGTTCTCAAATCTATCTTAGAAAACACTGTAGCACCTCGAAATTGATAGAACAAGTCATTAATTTGTGACAAGGGATACTTGTTCTTTATTGTCAACTTGTTCAGTTGTCGATAGTCAATGCACATCCTCAAAGTGCCATTGTTCTTCTTCACAAACAACACAAGTGCTCCCCATAGAGAAATACTAGGCCGAATAAAACTATGATCCAACAACTCTTGGAGTTGCGTCTTTAAATCTTTCAACTCCTTTGGTGTCATGAGATATGGTACAATCGACACTGGAGCCAAATCGGTATATGTTTCAATGCAAAACTCTACCTCCCTATTTGGTGGGAAACCAGGTAACCAGAAACACACCTGGAAAGTCACAAACAGTACGGATATCCCTAGTTCGCACTCCTTCTATATTCGGATTCATAATATAAGCTAGATATGCTGACACCCACATCCTAGCAACTTTTGAACCTCAAGGCCGAAATCACATTAGACAAGAAGTTAACATTCTCACCTACAACTACTACCTCATAATCATCAGCTAACTTCAGCGAAACCCAATTTGTCTTGCAGTCCACCACTGCTCGATGCTCGGACAACCGGTCTATACCCAAGATCAAGTTGAAACTGTGAAAGGACAGCTCCATCAGATCAGCCGTAAATACATGTCCTTGAACCATCAAGGGACATCTCTGATACAACTTCCTCGTAACAACCATCTCACCAAAAGAACTCGTTACTTGCATACCCACATCAAGCATTTCTACCGGTATACCAAGCAAATGCGCATGCTCATGAAAAATATATGAATGCGTAGAACCATAATCTATCAAGGATGATAACGACATAGATTGCAAGTTAAAGGTACCTACTATTACGTCCGTGTTATTTCTCTTTGTACAGTGCGCATAAACCCTCACTGGCCTGCCACCCTTGGGTCAAACAACTACAGCGTGCGTGACATTATTTTGTTCTTCCTCTCTTCGTTGAAGGTTACCTCGGCCATGCCCACGGACCCTCGGTGGTACAACAACATGTGCGGGTTCCTGTCTACCTCTAGCAAGTAAAAGACAGTCACGTCTCAAATTCCCAACAAACCCACAACTCTAACAAGAATTCACAACCATAACTGTAGGAGCTTGCCCCTTTCTGGCCAAACGTGGACAGTCTCACCTCACATGATCCTTCGATCCACAAACCCAACAAGTATTATGCGTCGCCTGAACCTAGGTACTTTGTCCATATGGTCCCTAACCAGCACCATCTCCACCGCGTCTCGCATCCGATCAAAACCTCCGTTCACGGTGCCTCTTAAGCTGACCACCACCAGAACCAAAGTCTGCTACTCTCTTTCCAGAGCCAGAACCTCCAAGACAATGAGATAAACCCAAGCTCTGTTCAATATCCTTCGCCAATGTAACCAACACGTCAAAATCAGACTAGTCAGTGGCCAACATATACGTCTTAACATCCTGCATCAATCCATATCAAAAACACTCACAGCGATGCCCCTCATCTGGCACCAACTCAGGTGCATACTAGCTTAGCCTCATGAACTGCACCTCATACTCTGACACTGACATACTACCCTGGACCAAGGCCATAAACTCATGTTTCTTCTCATCCAAGTATCTAACTCTCAGATACTTCTTCTTGAAGGCAGCTTGGAAGAATTCTGATATTACATCACTGGGTTTCATACTCACAATCACAGTGGTCTACCAACTATATAAATCACCCTGCAACAAAGACAATGCACACCTCAGCTTATGCTCATTATTACATCTCATCTGAACCAGAATTTGATCTGTACTGGCCATCCACTCCTCGAATGCCTCAGGTGCCAACCCTCTAAACTCAATTCCTCAAAGACTGCATAAATGCTCCAACGGTAACTCCAAATTTACAGCAGCAACAGGTGCAAGTGTAGGTACATTAAATTCAGCCATCGCGGCCTGGAATGCTCCCGTCATCGCATGAACCAAATGTGTCATATCACCAAATACTGGACTAGGTGGTGCAGGTGGTACTTGTTCCACTCCCTTAGGAGTTTTAGGCGGAGGAGGCAGAAATCCCTCAGGATGTACAATCTCGCCCTCTACTCATTATCCTCTGGCAGCAGCATTTTCATGAGATTGTAACTCTCTCCTCGATGGCATCTTATATAAACGTATCTAAGGCGTGATAATTACATCAAAACAAAATCAATCAGGCCAGCTCAATAAAGGATTCAAGACTTTTATTTTAAACCAAAATCATTTCATAATTGTAGTTATAAGACAATGTGTCCCTAGAATACCCCATTATGGCATATTTCACGCACCACACATATAAACAATCACCGTACATAGCAATCATGATCATACAACATCAACAACATCCCAATTGTTTGGAAACCTGGCTTTGATAACCTAAACTGAGCCCATTTTTTCCTTTTTATCTTGTCTATATGCATTTAATTATAATCGTACATGTTTTTGCTTCAGTGGAAACGCCGTAATTAAATCAGATTGCAAAATGGAGACTAATTACTCAAGAACTCTCATTAGGGACCAAAACATAATTTTTGTAAATTATAGGGTCTTTGTTACTGTTAAGATTACCCAACCTTAATTAAGTCCATTTCATGCTCTCAGGTTAAAACTCAATCCAAAACAATCATTAGAACTCATTCAATTGCATACATAACATTCAGGGATCAAACTACAAGATTCTAAACTTCAGCAGATTCATTTTGCAAAAAAGCTAGGCATATCGATACGAGCAAGCCCACACCGATACGGGTGAACTAACAAAATGACTCTCTATATCGATACACGTTTACCCATATCAATATGGTATGTTGACCAAACTGTACCGATATGGCTTTGACCCCATACCGATCCCCTTGTTTATTTCAAAAACTCAAAATTCCAGTAGCTAGAGCCTGTACCAATATGGTATCCTACATATCGATACGACATGTTAAATTTGAAAGGGTCATTCCGGTACGTTGGCTCGTGTATTGACATCTATGCCTATTTTCCTTCAAGGAGTACCGATATAGTGGCTAAGTGTACCAATACACTGGGCTTAATTTCAATGATTTGAGCCTCAACAGAACCCTGCGTACCGAACCTTGAGGAACTTGTACCATACTTAGAGGCCTGTAATGACCTTTAGGTCCAACATATGACACTTTGGATCATTCCAAACAACACTAACACATATCTAAACATCATATGACACTATTGGCATGCTTAATCATCATCACATCAACATTTTGGACCAACTTAGCAAAACTGGCAAATCAATCACATAGTCTGTAGGCATGTTTCCTATTCCTCAACCAAATCACAAAACCATTCAAATCACAACTATATCAAACTTGTTACAAGTCCAAAACAACAATTAAAACTTGCTTCAACAGGGAGTTCATCAAAACCCTCCCAAAACCTCATTCGACACATTGCCTTTATTACTACTATATGCGTTTAAACCATACTTTGAAAATGAGTCTTCGAAAATCCTTCCTTGCTTCTTTGCTGACCATAAATTCTAATTATCTGCATTGGTGGAAAACAAGAGCGTAAGCACACTAGGCTTAGTGAGGAATGCTCATAACCAACAACCATCAATGCATTTTAAACCATTTTCCATTATTTGATAAATACTTTCCAAGATACTTTTAAAACATCAATGCAACATCATGTCTTAACAAAACCCATGCACTTAACATTTCCAAAACAACATATTAAACCATATGCAACATGTATCATGGATTCAACAGCAAAATACCATTTGCTACCCTCAATTTAAGCTTTACCATGCATACTACCAATGCAAGGCTTAAAGAGTAAAACATGTTTAACCACATTAAACAACATAATCCATCTCATGATACATCATCAAATATATTGTCTTACAAGTAGAGGTACATTGCATTAAAATGCAATTAACAACACAGCCACACAAATCCTCAACATTCCTTCAACAGAAAACACTCTACAACAACCGAAACTAACCTTTAACATCTTCCAAACTTAGCCCAGCCATAATTTAACATTTAAACTCATCAATTAACATCAAACTACATCTAAAAACACATCACAATCATCTTTATACCTCCAGAATACATAAACCTTCACAACTCCTAAAAAACACATAACTAGTAAAGTAGAAAATTAGGAATTCAATTAGTTTCAGGATTCCTATGATTAACCATCTTATTAACATCATTCCACATCAAAATCATGATCTATATCAATCCAAATCATGAGAAAATAGAACAATTATGAGACTAAATCAATTTCATCAATTAAACCTTGATTTAACCCGTTTTCCTTTAGTTAAATCATCAAAACAAGTTAGAAATCATAAGTAAAGGATCAAGAACTTGATAATTTCAATAAAAAACCTTGTATTAGAGGAGAAGAACGAATCTCACCTCTAATGGCAGCTTTCCCCCTTAATTAGATGGATTCCAAAGCCAAAACTATAATACCCTAAAATGTAGCCAGAGCCTTGACACTAGTTCGAATGTAACCGTTTGAGATGCTTTTAGCAAGAAAAATTAGGAGCTTTAGGACCAAATTGGAATCATAAAACAATAGATGGTTATATTAAAAGGACCAAGTTGAATCTATGATAGAATTGGAAGGTTGCATGCTAAAATTTATAAATTTCGAGGACTTGAACACTTGTCCAACTAAGGACAAGGCAAGGTGTAAGGGGAAGGGTGACTCACGGGAATTGAAGGGAAATGTAGGATGAACAAAATATGTTCATCAACTTTCTCCTTTCTTCTTCCCCATAACCGAAAATAGAGTGAGAGTTGAGAGAAAGCTTATGTTAGAATCATCCTAGCTCAAGAATAGGCCCATTCTAAATGAGTCTTGATAAGAAGGTAATTGCTTTATTCTCTCTTCTATTTCAAGTAAAGATTTTGCCCAACTATAGAGGTGTATGTATGTTTTATGAGTGGTTAAAATGCTAGAAATTTTGATTGAGTCTATGTGAATTTGGTGGATCTTGTAGTATTTGTATTTATAAGGTTTTAAAGAAAACATGGACAATACTTAGGGAGCATTCAAATGGTGTTTGTAGGAATATATTGTATGTTTGAACTTGAATGATAATATGGTTAAGATATATAGAAAATTTAAATGGTCCATTGATGTTTGTAGGGTTGTATTTAGAATAATTTTTGTTTACATTGCTTGATAGAAATATTAGAGGGCTGTTTTGAATATATATGAACTTGTGAGGGACTGTTTTAACATATAAAAATGTGTACAAGTGTAAATGCCCTGTTTTGTGTATGAGTGACTCATGATGGACTGTTTAAACATGTACACATAAGTATATATGTGAATTAGGACTGTTTTAAGCATATAGTAAATGGCATGGACTGTTTGAACATATGTATGTAAGTATATGTGTAATTTGGTTCTGTTTTGAACATATAAGAACTTATGTGGACTATTTTGGATTGATAGAAACAAGGGAAGGACTATTTGTGAGTATAAGGGGCTGTTAAGATTATAAAGTGGACTGTTCTGATATGTATATATATATAAAGGCATAGCTATCCTATTTTATGTTTACATGAAAAATAGGTGGACTATTTTGTAGGAATATTTGTAAATATATGTGTAGTAGGGACTGTTTTGTACCTAAATAAACTTTGGTGGACTGTTTTGGATGTGTATATGTGAATATATGTGAATAGAGACTATTTTAAACAATTGAAAATGTTTTGGACTATTTTGTGTAAGTTTATGAGTATACATGAATAATGAATTGTCTTGCAAGTAAATAATTGATCTAATATATGAATACACTTTTGTGATGTTAGACCAAGAAGGAATTGAAGGACTAAGAACTAAAGTGGATCAAACAATGGATAAACAAAAAGGGATCGTGATTCGTGAACAAAATTAGCTCGGAATAAACTGTGAGTGTAGTTAAAGTCTCGGGATAGGATTGAATCCATCCCGAGCTTCCTTAATTGCTCATTTTACATTGTTTACTCATTGAATTAAGCTATACCACATGTTAAGCTTGGATGCAAGGTGAGTACTTAATTTTAAGTACATTATGATATGTATAAGTTGGTAAAAATACATGTATCTGTATGATATGGTGATATATAAGCCTTGTTTGTGATTATATGACCTTGAAGCTATGCTCATCTTTGATAAATAAGACATGTAATTCGAATACCTTGATAAGGAGCTAAGCCTATTTTTGATTCTGATATGATAAGATATAAATGAAAATCCTTGGTTTTGAGTCAGTCATAGGTATAGTTGGCATGCTATAGAGTCTATAGAGCTCATGTTTTGGGGTGGACTATGGTCCTTATGAGGCAACAGTAGGAGGGATGTGTTGTGGTCACTTGGCGACAGTATGAGGGATTTACCAGTACTTCTAGTACCATTTTGATTGGCGAAAGTTGGTTGGGGATTCGTGTACCTAGGATACTTGATTCTCAAGGCTATGCTAAAAAGAAATCATGAAAGTTTATAAGTTAAATCAACAAATTATTGTAATAACTTGTATAACAAGTAATATGTATCTATTTGATTATTGAATAACCTTTTTTGGGTGAATAGATGTGCCTTGTAAGAATACCTATACATATATGTGTTTTGTTTGATCATTTAAATACATACGCTTGCTTGATTATAGATGTATTTATGTATATACTTGAATACCAAGGTCATGATAAAGTATAAGTAATGTAATTTATAAATTAGATTAATAAATTACCTTGATAAAGTTCTTGACAAGAAATATTTGTATACATGACATTTGTATTCTCTTGTATCTAAAAGAATGATGCTAATTTCGAATGCTATAAGCAAATGCCTAGATACGTGATCAGTTTGAAGTCTGCATGATTTTGTTTTGTCTATGAATAAAATATTATCCAAGTTACTAAGATTAAGAAATTCTCGCATGACAAGTAAAGATTAAGCTAAGTTACTTTTCGACTTATCAATTGTAGTATATGTATGCCTTAATTTTTCCAAGAAATAGTTGCATTATGGATACTCTAATAAGGATGTACTTGTAAAATTGGCCTTAATGTTAGAATGATAATATGTTATAGATACCATGAACAAGAACTACATGAATTTAAGTACTTGACCCAATCTCATGCTTAAGTGAATTGAAATAATTGAAATCTTAAGAGATTTTTGCTTGAATCTAAATGAATGTAGCAGTTATGCTCAATTACTGTTTTATTTGCACTATCTTGATTATGCTATTCTACCTCACTAAGTGATTACTTACTTAGCTATTTTTGTCAATGTTTCAGGTTAAGTTTAGTGATCCTTTGCCTCGAAGCTCGGTCAAGATCACAAGTACAAGATGCATGCTTTGTAAGCTTTTGATTGAACTCCTAGTAGGGTGGCAACATGTTTTAAATTGCATATAGATGTTTGATGAGTATTGTGCTTTTGCTTGTGAGAATTCGAAATGATTGTATGTATATATATGTGTGTAAATGGCCTCTAAATATTTGGTGGTAGATGTTTAGTTAAGATTTAGATTAGAATGCTTGGTAATGAATGGGTGAAGGTCATGAATGATTGAATGGGTCCCTATAAGATTCGAATAAGGCTAAATTATAAATGATCATAATACTAGACATGTTTTGAGACATTTGGTTAGTTGTAAATGTATTTAGGAGTTTGTTCATGCTTCGGGTAGTCTTGGAAAGTTGGTCCATAGGCTGTTGTTTGATGACTTGTATTGCTTATACATTTCCAAGTCTTGCTTGATTGGCTCAAATGATGGTTATTTCACATAGTCTCTAATGAGAATAACATGTTAGAAGACAAGGTTTAGACCCAAGGAAATGATCTATAGATCTTCATTATTTCTTAAAGTATTAGTTCGAATTGGTTCGGAATTGGAATAATAAAAGATGCAGTTAATAAGCTAAGGGTCTTATAATAACTTACTTACGAATGAATTGGTAATAATCAAATTGGCCTAACTTGCTTTGATCATAGTAGAAGTTTAGAATTTAAGTTAAAATCACCTTTGTAATCAAACGTAAATTATGATTCCCTAAAACATTGAAGAATAGATTTGCTTTTCCTTATCTCTACTTGAAAGTCCACCTTGTATGATGGATGTGTGTTCTTATTTGATGAAATGCTTCTTAACTCGGTTTAACTCCTGAACCGGTTAAGGGTGTTACTTGGATTATAAGTTTTGAAGTTAAATGATACAAACATGTAAGCTTAAAGATCATTAAACAATGGTTTACTATTAACTTAAATGATCTTAAACATTGATTGATATGTCTTAAAATGGTTAGAGGTATGCAAGTTGGTAATCAATATAAGCTTAATAAAGTGAATGAATGAAGATAAATCTTATGTGATAGTAGAAATAATGTAATAAGCTTTGTGATCTGAATTACATGGAATATAAGGGCATGTTATGAACTAATGGTTGAATTGTATTGCGTAATGTATGTATATTTGATTGTACATGATTTGAGGTTGAAGTTAGATCTATGAAATATTTAAAAAGTTTTAAATTACTTTGTCTTTTGAAGGCATGTTTAGTTGTTTGAATTAAGTTTATCAAGAATGTTTGTTTAGTAACACTTCCTAAGCCGGTTTATTTCCTAGACCGGGTAGGGGGTGTTACAAAAACAATGAGAAATCAAATTTATTTTGTTAGAAAATCATTATAATCTCAATTAAAATCAAAAGATTAATTAAAAGAAGATTTTAACTGAGGATTTTGAAGAAAGAAAAGGTGTTTAGCTGGAGAGAATTAGAGAGAAAATCCTTTTGTAAAAAGTTAGTTATGTAGATTTTATTTTAAAGCTTTTAATTAACCAATTATTTCTCCAACCCCTTTATATTATTTTAAAACAATTTAAAATAAATAATTAAGGGGAAAAGTTTGATATTAGACTTTTAGGGTAAATAGCTCCTTAAAGATTCAAAATTTTGACCCTTTTACAAAACTATCACTAAAATAGTTTTGAAACTTTACATTTTTGTCACTACCCAAAATGTCCAATTTTGAGACCCATTTTTGTAAAATTGATTCCAACAAAATAATTTCCATATTAAATAATGATTTTAGATAATTTTTCCATATTTTTAACCCTTTCTAAAATATTTAATCCAATTTAAATACTAAAATTGACTCAAAACCACTAATCTGATCCAACAAACCGTCTAAACCACCTAGAAACTCCTAGGCCCAAAATTGGGGCATTACACGGTTCGCCTGAGCTTTGGGCTTTGGGTGTTGGGTTGAAGTTTTAGAACCTTAATGGGCTTCCTTGTGATGTTGGGCTTGAGTTTTGGGTTGTATGTAGGCTGGAATGAAGATGGTAATGAGGTAATTCCTCTCATTTTGAAAAAGGGAAATGGGTTGGCTTTTTAATTTTTCGCAAAAAGTAAAAGGGGATAAGCTCATCCTTGTCCCCCTTACCCTCTTTATCTCTCTTCTCCATCTCCCTTAAGAACTCAATGACAAAGGTTCAATCTTTGTCACCTTGAGTAGGAATTTCATATTAAGGCTTGAGAGTGTTATAATTTACATCAAAATGATCTATCAATCAAGGTAAAAATGGTAGGAAATAGTGTTTGGTGGAGGAAATGGGTGTTTGGAGGGGGTTAAAGAAGAAGAACGTGAATAGAAGATTTAAATCCATTTCTTGCTGTAAAGTTCTTCATTTAGTATCTTTTATTCTTCTAGCAATCTTGTAACTTGTTTTACAATATTTCCTTTAGTGAAAGATGTTGGAGAAGCTTCCAAAGCTTAAGAGAAGAAGAGAGCTTGAAGACTTGAACAACGAGGTTTCTTGTTTCTATAGAAGTATGATTAGTACACCTCTAACTCCTTTGGTTCATTCACATCCTAAGGATGATGTTTGTATGCTTGATTTGGTGTTTATTGGTGTTTTGGTTGCTTGAGACTTGAAAATGGCATAATCCAGATTTGGAGTTAAAACTTTGTAAAAATAGTAGTAAACCACTTAAATCAACTTCCATAACATATAAGATCGTTTTGGTATCTTCTATGTGAGTTTTGAGCGTTGTGGGAACCCCTTTTGAGCTATAGAACTGGAAACCTAGGCTTGAGTACCGATACGGGATGAACACGTATCGGTACCCATGTTAAAACAATGAACTCGTATGAACCGAGATGGAAGTACCAGTATGGGCTTCAACCAGTATCAATACGGGCTTCAAGGTATATTAGTATGGGTTATCTCGTATCGATACCCACTACTTTATTAAAATTTCTAGTGAGCAACATTTGGTATCGGTTCGCGCGAGAGCATACCAGTACCCAAATGGTGTATTTTGATACTCGTTCTCGAGTATCGAATGGAGTGCCTCTTTGGTTCCTCTCTATAGTACCCGCGTATTGATATGCTAAGGGTAGGTACCGATACCTGGTGTACCGTATCGGTACGCGAGTTTGGGTATCATTACCAATAAGGCAATTTGCCCAAAAATGTTGATTTTGAGTTTGAGGAGTTGATAATTCACGAACTGTGGTTTAATAGAATCCAAATGAGATAAAATGATTTGTAAAACTGAGAAACCAAAAAACTACGTTTATATTCGAGCGTAACACTTAAGAATTTGGAATTGGCTTGAGTAACTTATATGTTCCTAGCGACCATAGGGTTGTATGTTCATATAATGATGTTGTGTGCCATGTGGGTACTTGTTTTGTGGGATCCAGATACCCAGGTAATGTGTTAAAACATTATAGTAAGTGGTACCAATCGTACGAACCCGATGCTTTGTGTCCCCAAGTCTCATTCGAAGATACTCAAAGGGTAATTCTGAGTATAGAAAGTATGATCCCGATGTTGTATGTCGTTGGGCCTCACTTCGATTGTATGATCCTGATGTTGTGTGTCCTCAGACCTTACTCAAGGTTTGTATGATTGATTGCTATATTACAATGAGGTACATTTTATGCTTTTTGATCGTTTAGCATATTTTTAGGCAACTAGTGGTAGCACTGTAATGACCCAAATTTGTAAGTCAACAATGGGCCAAATGTTGGATGTAGTATTTGAACACTTTGGGCCAAGTTTTGGCCTTGTCAGATGATATTTGAGCTATTTGGGCTTGAGTGGCGACCGTTTTGTAAATGAGAGAAAGTTGGGGGGTTTATAATGTGATTAAACCTTTTTTTAATTTAATTGACTGATCTTCCCCTTATTTGGGTTGGTTTTCACGTGGGTGAGATAAAGGGAAGACAAGGAAGCTTTTTGGTGAGATCACCCATTTCTCCTTTTTCTTTAGCGTCTTCTTCATCTTTCATCTCCCAACTCCATAGCCACAAAAGCTTAAAGATCCAAACTTTCAAACTTATTTATCCCATCCACGTCTCAAGATTTGAGTATGATAATCCACACCTCTCAAGCTTCAAGAAAAGGTCATTCATGAAGAAAATGGAAGTGTTTTTGGGGGTTTTCCAAGCTTGGATCAAAATAGAAAGTTGAAGGGTTTTTGCTTGGAAGCTTGATTTTGGGATTTTGGCTTAAGCTCAGTACATCTCTGACTCATACTTTCAAACTTATTTATCCCATCCATGTATTAAGATTTGAGTATGATAATCCACACCTCTCAAGCTTCAAGAAAAGGTCATTCATGAAGAAAATGGAAGTGTTTTGGGGTTTTTTTTCAAGCTTGGATCAAAATAGAAAGTTGAAGGGTTTTTGCGTAGAAGCTTGATTTTGGGATTTTGGCTTAAGGTTAGTACATCTCTGACTCATAATCTTCTTGAAGATCATAAAATAATTGCCTTGCATGGTATTGTGGCTTATTGTTGCTAGTTGAGTGTTTTGGTAGCTTAAAGCCCTTTAATGGTGAAATTAAGATTAGTTGTTAATAATGTGTAAAAATGGTAGCAAACCATTCTAATTAACTCCCATAAGATGTAGGATTTGGTTAAGGGGTTAAAGGTTACATTTTGGGTGCTTGGGAAGTAATTTCCCGAGCCTCTAAAGCCATTTGTGGGCTTTGATATCGGTACGCGAGGAGCCCGTACTGATACCTTATGTTATTTATGATGAACACAAGCAAAATTAAAGGGGCGTATCGGTACGCCTAAGGTGGGTATCGGTACCCACTGTTCCATTAAAATTCTAGTAGCGAAAATGTGTACCAATACACTTAGGGGCGTATCGGTACCGTTGGGGTATCGGTACGCGACCCTCATATATCGATATAGGGTGTTGGTAAAACCCTCTTTTATATATGATTCAGGTATCGATACGCATAGGGTGGGTATCGGTACCCACAAAGGCATATCGATATTCTCTAGTGGGTATCGGTACCCACTAGGTATTCTGCCAGAAAAATACATTTTGAGTTTGAGGGGATTATAATTCGAGAACCGAGGCCCAATGGGATTCTAATGTGATAAAATAAATAGTAAAATTGAGAAAATGAGGTTTAACCCTCATAGAGGAGCATAACGTGTAATAACTTGGTAAATAATGGCTTGATATAATCGTGATGGTTAGTGTCATGCCTTGGGGCATTTGTTAATGGCTTGGCTTGGTGCCACTTACCTCTTAGTGAGGTGTATGAATGCTAGAGAAACATGTGTTATCTTATGTTGTGGTAAAGGAATCCGGATGTCCTAGAGTTAGTACTACGGTACTTATCTAAAGGGATGTGTACTTCGGGGCTGAGTGATCAAGTACATCCTACTTACCCATGGGCTGAGTGATCTGGGTGCAATTAAAAACCTATATGTGGCTATGGTGATTGGGATAAGGTAGTAAAATTGATAGGCTGAGTGACCTTAGATAAAGACTATTTGTGGCTAATGTGATCCAAGTATGTTTAGGACATATCTGCGGCTATGGTGATCCAGATATGGTCCCTTAATCTGTCAAATGTGAACATGAGTAACCCGATGGCTGTGTGGGCACGGTAAAGTAGGGCTTCGTTGGCCATTATGTATGATGTATGGATGTATTTATGTATGATGAGTGGATGTTATAGATGATAGTTTTTGTACCCATTGGCTGAGTGATCACAATATGGAATGTATTAACTCAATGGGCTGTGTGAGCTCATGTATCTCGATAGGCTATGTGACCTTGAGTGTGGTAAAGCCTTTTGGATTATGTAAGACTTGTTATAAGCTTAATGATATCTTGAGATAGGTGATCTAAGACCTCTAGCTAGAGTAGGCTAGATGATAACTCATATATAGTAAAACCTTATCTATGTTCTCCAAACTATTTTATCTCGCATGCTTATTTTATGATAATTATGAATTATGGTAGAGTAGAAATGTACCACTGAGATTTGTTAGCTCCGTGTGCGAATGTGTTGTTTTTCTGTGCCTAGGTTGACAGGTCACCCCTTTGGAGGATCACATCGACGAGGGTTTCCCAGCACAACGTTCGCTTCAGAGTACAATACTTGTTATTTTAGTTTGGGCTAATGTATTCATAGGACCTTACCACTATTGAGTCTGTAACTCTATTTGAAATATTATTTTGGTATACGTTGTTTTAAACATGGAGCCCTGATTTGTAAACTTAATTTTAGTACTTATTTACCTTCATGGATTTATGAATGTTTAATGCTTTTAATTGATGGCTACACTTATGCTTTTAAATTGGAAATTTGATGTGTCAGGTTGCGGGTGACATGAAATGTAGCACTTTAGATCCGGATTTTAATCTGGGTATTACAAGCGCCTCTTTTTTACTTTAATGCCGTGTCATCATTCTAGTATATGCTCATATTTATGATATGTATGAAGCATAGTAGAGTGGAAGTGTATCAACTGAGCTTTGTTAGCTCAACATTCGAAATTGTTGTTTTCGTACCTAGGTTAGTAGGTTGGCGTGCATTAGAGGAGCACCATCGGTGTAGGTTTCAACGCATCGCTTGCTCAGAGTACAACTCTTAGATCTTATTGGGCTATGTATTCATAGGACCCTATTGTAATGTCTACAACGCTTATTTTGGATTTGTATTGATCAAGTCGAAAGCTTTAAACATTTTAAATTAAGTTTGAGCTCTCTTGTAATGTTTTAATTATTTATCTATGTTTTTAAATAGTTGGATTTAATTTTTTTTGGAAATTAACTTGTTTGGGCTAAACCAAGTTGAGAAATTTTATGGTAATGAGTTGGGCTTAAGGCCTAAATATGACATCTAGGTATAGGGTGTTACAATTGAAGTTTCAAAACGTTCAATTTACAAATTGAAGTTTAGATATTGGACATTTTTGTCACTCTTATGTTAATTTTTTACGGCGTCCATTTATCATTGAACGGAGAAACTTCTCCAAGAACCAAACTGTGGAAAACATCATCATCACAGGGGAAGCAATATACTAAGAAACGATTCCATCCTACAACGGGGGGAGATCGACAAGAGAGAAACTAAATTTTTTTATCCTTATTCGTGAACTTTAGGGCAGTTTCGATGAAATGAAGGGTAGATTCAGACTCGGAGGGACAAGACGAAATGATTGATGAAATTTGGTATCGAACGACCACCATTTACGGTTCGCGTCCGACGAAGGTGAACGATGGAGTCAGAAAAATGTTTAATATCGAAACTTCAGTGGCCAAAAAGTTGAATGTCTAAATGTTTAATATCTATGGTGCGCGTCTGAAGAATTTTTCTTAAGGGGAGAGTTGTAACACCCCAGAATCGGGCCTAGTCAGAATTTGATTCCAGCAACTAAGAAACTTTTCATCAAAAAGTCAAACTATAGTATTACCTTTGACCAAGTGGTCAATTATTTAATTATTGAACTTTAATTAAGTATTGTTATTGATCAAGGGCCTTATTCTGAACCTTTAAAATTTGTCTTAGTGACTAAATTGGAAAATTGTAAGTTTGGGGGAAAAAGTATAGAAAGTAAAGAGTTGAGGGACTAATCTTGCGATTAGCCCCTCATCAAGCCTAATCACCACATACATGGGATTAGGAGAATGAATTTGCAAGGAAATCCTTGTGATTAAAACTAAAGAAAAGGGGAAATAGAAGGAAAAAGTTTACCGGGTAGTTTTTCAAGCTAGCACCTTCATCATCTTCTTCCTTTCCCTAACTTAAGCAAGCACCTCCATAAATGGATATCTCAAGCTTGAATTCTCTCAAGTTTCTTAGCCTTAAATTATTGATAGCAATCGGGTAAACTAAAGTTTCATGTTAAACATTAACTCCATGGCTAAAACCATTTTTAAATCCAAGCTCGAGAATACTATGAACTCTGGAATTTCCGATGGATATCAAGTTCAATCTTTATTGTTTTTCATAGCTAATAAGTTGCTATGAACCTATTGTTGATATTGAAATCCGTGTGATTTCTATCTCATTTGTAGCTCAAGTGAATCAAGGTAAAAAATCACCAAATCCATCAAACTCCAATAAGTCGAAGAATAATGGGATTGTCATCTAGGAGCCCTAAAAGCTTTGGGAGTATCGGTGAGTGTAGTCGGAGTCTCATGATTGGCTAGGTGCCTTTCTTGATTTCATTGATATGTTTATTGCATTTCCATCCATGATTTCAAGGTATGGTTACATTGACACCTCGTAAGAGGTACTACTGGTAAGCTTGGGTAAGCTTATTGCATTGATATAGGGATTATTGAATCATTACATTTTCATTGATATCAATGAAATATTGAGAAATACCATATTGATCATTGTATATTGCTATTGATATATTGTTATTGCCATAGCTACCTTTATTGCTATTGTTATTGTTATTGGCCTAAGTATTAAATCCTCGGATACAAATGGATATGGGATACAATTAGCATGCCATAGAATTCATGAGCTCAATGGTACGGAGTGGACTACGGTCCTTGAGCTAAGTCTATATTTGGTGATGTTGGCGGGATGTGATGGTATTGGTCTTATTGGCCGTGTTGGAGGATATTAACCATTTATTGTTGGCGATGTTGGTTGGGCATTCACGTATCCACATGTACTTATTGATCCATGGAATTAAGTTATTGAAATTATCGTTAAAACATGATTTGAGATGCATTTACATTGATATCCATGTTATTGATGATATTGGCATACATGTTATTGTTGTTGACTACCTCGCTAGGCTATATAATCCTAACTCATCTCACTTTCATGCATTTTTTGGTTAAAAGTGTGTCGGATCAAGTATCGGAGCTAGGCGAGTTTTGAAGCAAGTCACACAAGTCATAAGTAATGTAAACCTAGCCTTTAAACTCCTAGTATGGTGGCATAGGGTCTAGACATGTTAGTTTATCCCCATTTTGTATGTACATATGGTTCACCATGTTGAGTGGGTTAAAATATGGAATATGCTATGTTAATGAATTGGCAAAATTGGTAAAATGGCCTAAAATGCTCCAATAAGTGAAAACTTAGTAAATGGATTCGTACTGGCATGAAATTTGACCTGTATATAGATTTAATGTTTATAAGTTTGCTGGTAAAATTTGGTAAATATTGGACAAGGTTAAGGACCAGACAACAAATGTTATTACAAGCCCAGACGCACCAGTACGGGTGGTGTCGTACCGGTACTGATACTGCTACAGTGGTACCGGTACGCCAAATTAGCATTGGAATTTTACTGTAGCATGGGTACCAGTACGGGTGGTATCGTACTGATACCCATTAGAGAATCGATTTAGGAATTTAGGGATTGTGTACCTGTATGGTAATGGTCCCGTACAGATACGAAGGCACCGAATCCTTGTACTGGTACAACATATTACGTACTAATACCAGATTTAGGTTCAAAAGAATTTATTTTAAGTGTGTATCGGTACGGCCTCATGACTACCGGTACCGATATAGGTGAGTTAGTTAAAGTTTGTTATAAGGTTTTAAAATCTTGCAAGTTAGTCACTAAATCTTATAAGGCTTAATTGAAGGGGTAAATGAACTCTAAATTCATTAAAAATCTATAAGTAGGATGCTTATGCATTGAATCTCACATTGGTAGCCCTAATTATTGATAAGCCTTGTAACTTTCAAGAATTATAGTTTAGCCCCTAAATTTGTATAAGTTACCAAATGGTCTTTAATTATAATTTGACGAAGATTATCTTGATCATGGTCATTCATTGCATCGAACCAACGTCGTTAATTCATTGTTATAGTACAAGTCACCATAATTAATAAATTGATTACCGTATTGTTCACCGATAACACTTCCTGACCCAGATTCCTACTAGACCGGGAAAAGGGTGTTACACTTGTGGTATCAAAGCTAGAGTTTAGTCGATTCTAGGACTAAACCGAAGCCTATTGTATTGTTATTGCATTGTATATGCCACCAAGAGTTTATTATCTTGTATATTGTGACTTGCGATTAATCTGATCCTCTTTCCTTATATAGTATAAGATGTCTAATTTTGAGAAAGCTCACGAAGAATTTGAGCATACTATTGGCTCCTCGACACATGGAGAGAAGAAAAGGGGAAATACCCTCTGAGTTCACAAATTTCTTAACAAGAACCACTGAATCCCAAACCTATACTGCAGACTGCTCAATTTGAATGTTATAAGAACATGAAGAAGATGTTCAAACAGTTCATGGTTACTCTTAAGTCTGAGTAGTCTGCACAATCTTTCGTAGCTGCTACTTCTGCTACCCAGGGCTGGTGAGGACCTGAAGCAGCGGAGTATTGGTTGGACAACACCTTAAGAATATTGAATAAGCAATTACAATGCTCAGATGAGCACAAACTCGAATGTGCCTTAGCCTTATTAGTAGATGAGGCTCTACATTGGTTGGAAAAGACTATACTTACTACTCCGGAAGAAGCTGTAACTTGGGAGTTTTTTATGCCTGAGTTCAGAAAAAAATATATCAGTAAGTATATTTGGCTGAAAGATGGGATATCTTCCTGCATCTCAAGCAAGGTGGGAGACTGGTAGAGCAGTACATCCATGACTTCTACAAATATTGCAAATACAGAGTCGGGTGCATAAAAAAGGAGGATGAGAAGTGTAGGATGTTTGTTGTAGGATTAAGTGATGAGATTCAGCCTTTGTTTACTGCAATGGGGATCACATATTTCTAAGAGCTCGTGAATCGAGCTATCTCTACCGAAGCTGCTCAAAGGACATAAAGGGCTAGTGGGCTAACCCGATCTAAAAAGAGGCCCCAAGATAATTCTCATCCTCATTTGTCGTATAAGAAAAACAAGCAACAAGGGTTTAAGCAACAGTACCATCAATAGCCTTCATGATCAAGTAATTTTGCCAAACCACAAACCATGTCTCAATATGTTTTAAGAACAACCTTCATTGAAAGTACCAGAGGTTTAGGCCAAGAATTTCAATATCTCATTTGTAATTTCTGTCAAAGAAGACATCATGCGGGACAGTGTCATAGGCAATTTGGAGCCTATTTATTTTGTGGTTAACAAGGCCATTATATCAAAGATTGTCCGATGAACACCTCCAAGTCTTCTGCACCAGTAAACCCAACGTCCCCTGCTCAGTCCTTTAAGGGTAAATGACAGAAACAAGTTGCTACAAGAGATACCAGGAGACCTGGTGTCTCTACAAGAACTCCAAGTCGTCAAGAGTCCAAGGCTTCAGCACAAGTTTATCATGCGAGGAGCAGGGAGGACGAGGAAGATTCAGATATTATAGCAGGTACTAGTGAACTATATACTCACCTTGTTTCTGCATTGATTGATTCTGGATCTACTCATTGCTTTATAGCAAGTGATAGTGTTGTAATTGGGCTAGTATGTAAAAATTTTCCCCTTATGATACAAGGAATACCTTTCCCAGCTAATCTTTTGGCCCTCCCAATCCATGAGTTTGACGTTATATTAGGGCTTGATTGGCTCGAAAAACATCAAGCTTCGATGGATTGTTCGAAGAAAAAATTGTATCTTTAAGCCCTTGGCAAGGAGAACGTGACCCTTATGGATTCTAGCAGTAAGGGATCATTGTTATATGCTAGTGCGGATAAGGAAGAACTTCAGTTGCAAGATATAGATACCGTGCAAGAATTCCTAATGTATTTTCGGATGAACTTCCAAGTTTACCACCCACCCGTGAAGTTGAGTTTGGGATTAAAGTACAACCTGGAACCACCTCAATTTTTATTGCACCTTATCGAATGGCACCAATAAAATCACCGAGCTTAAGGTAAAGATTCAAGACCTATCGAACAAAGGTTTTATTTGGCCGAGTTCCACTCCCTAGGGAGCTTTGGTTCTTTTTGTCAAGAAGAATGATGGATCTATGCGTATTTGCATTGATTACTGATAGCTAAATAAGCTCACCATCAAGAATAAGTATCCCTTGCCAAGAATTGATGACCTATTCGACCAACTTAAAGATGCAACCTTCTTTTCTAAGATTGACCTAAGGTCTGGGTGCTATCAAATGAGAGTTAAAGAATGTGACGTGCCCAAGACAGCTTTCCATGCAAGGTATGGCCACTACAAATTTTTGGTTATGCCCTTTGGTTTAACCAATGCACCGGTTGCCTTTATGGATCTCATGAATCGGGTTTTTAGACCCTATCTTGATAAGTTTGTACTGGTTTACATAGACGATCTATTGATTTACTCCAAGAATCAAGTCGAGCATCGCGACCATCTTCGTGTGGTGCTCTGAACCCTTCGAGAAAAGTAGTTGTATGCCAAGTTTAGTAAGTGTGAGTTTTGCTCGCCGAAGATTCATTTATGGGAAATGTAATTTTTGCTGAGGGTATTCAAATGGACTCAAAAAAGATTCAAGCTATAGTTGATTGGAGGCTACCGAAGAATGTAGGTGAAGTTCGTAGTTTCCTTGGTCTTGCTGGTTATTACAGAAGATTCGTTCAAGGATTTTTTATAATAGCAGCACCATTAACCAAACTTCTATGGAAGGATGTCCTTTTTGAATGTACTGGGAGGCAAGAATGCAGTTTTGATCAGCTTAATCAAGTATTGACTCATGAACCGATCCTAACCCAACCTGAGTATGGTAAAGACTACATCGTATACAGTGATGCATCGCATCAAAGCTTAGGATGTGTATTGATGCAAGAAGGCAAGGTTGTTGCCTATGCTTCAAGATAACTTAAACTACACGAAATGAACTACCCTACCCATGATCTTGAATTGGTTGCGGTTGTCATTGCCTTAAAGATCTGGAGGCATTATCTCTACAAAGAAAAATGCTATTTATACACCGACCATAAGAGCCTCCAATACCTATTAACAGAAAAAGGAGCTTAACCTTCGTCAAAGGAGATGGATGGAACTTTTCAAAGATTATGATCTTGTAATTGAATATCATCCGGGCAAGGCCAATGGTGTAGTTGATACACTCAGCCGCAAAACTTCACTTGGTAAGTAAATTATTGAATAATGAACCTTGAACATTGATTACTATATTAAACTCACAGTACAGTAATCGTATTGTAGCTTCTCGAGCTATCAATGCTCATTTCAAGTTATGGAAACACCGACCTTTAGTAGCTGAACTTCAAATTCAGTCTACTATTGTGATGAGAACCAAGTTATTACAAGATTAAGACCCTGAACTACAAGCCATCATTTCCAAACTTCAGAGTAATCTCGATCTTAACTTCAAAGCTAACTCTAAAGGACTCTTGTATTTTCGCGATAGAATTTGTATACTGAATGATGAATCCTTTTGTGATGATATTCTTAAAAGAAGCTCATTGTAGCCATTTCTCAGTTCACCCAGGGTCGATGAAAATGTATAAGGACCTTTAAGAATTGTATTGGTGGCCTGGCATGAAGAAAGCTATTACAAAATTTGTATCGAGGTGCCTTACATGCCAGCGAGTCAAGGCTGAGCACCGTGTCCCTACTGGATTTTTGCAACCCATTGAACTTTCCCAATAAAAATGGGAAAGAATAACCATAGACTTTATCAGCGGACTACTTTTGACTCCAGCTAAGCATGATGCCATTTGAGTCATCATTGACTGTTTTACCAAGTCAGGTCATTTCTTACCTGTCATGATGGACTAAGGTCTTCCTAAGTTAGTTGACTTGTACATCAAGGAAGTGGTTAGACTCCACAGAGTACCCAAGTCAATAATCTCTGATCGAGATCCACGATTTGCTTTGCGATTTTGGAAAGTGTTGCGTGTAATAAGTGCTACGCAATTGTGCAAGTATACACGTTGCAAGTAATAAAGTGATATGAGTATCGAGTATCGTCTCCACAGGGATTGGTTTGGGCCACTTTGCTTAAGTTACTGCACTGTGAAAAGTAAAAACACAGTTAAAGGATTATAGGAGTTTAACTAATAACTAAACTAGAAAGCAATAAAGTAAAAGAAAAGATGAGATCGAATGAGAGAGAGATAGGCCAGGTTATCGTGAGTTGATGTGTGATAGCCGATTGGATTGTTTTGGTAAAAGAGTGCACGGGCAACTCAGTTGCCGTGGCAACTTGCACAACGGGGTTGCCTTGGCAACTAATCGATGGTTGCCTGGGCAACTAGTTGGGCAACTACTTGGGCGTCTGGGCAGCAACCTTCAAGGTTCGGCAGAGCGTTCTTCAATGGTTTCTTCTTATCCCTAAGTCGAAACTCTATCTACTTGTGCATGCCTTGATAATACATCCCTGCGTGAATCAAGGGTGAACAACAACCAATCTTGCACTCCTCTTAGCCGTTGGAATCCTTAACTTATTCCTAAGCCGGATTAATCTTCACCATCATTGGATTGAATAAAGATCATATTCATTCGTTTCTTGAATCTAACTCTCCCGATATTAGATAAATAGATGAAATCACGAGATCCTCTCCCAATTCACTCGTAAACAAGAATAAGAACCAAGAATGAATAAACCTTGAAATAGAAAAGTGCAAACTCATATTACCTAAACAAAAAACAATAGTTTCTCACAACAACAAAACACAATAACCATAGCCAAGTAGATTTAGTTCATGGCTAGGTTCCAAAGAAACACAAGATAAACAATCCCTAGCATGAACCTAATCGAACAAGGAAGAAAAGATGAAGCTTGTCGAAAATCCCTTGCCCTAGATGCTTGTCGAAAATTCCCCTTGCTTTCTCCCTTGGACTTGTCAAATTTTCCCCTAATGCTCTCCCTTCAAGTTGTCGAAATCTCCTTGCTATTTATAGGGCTAGGCCAAAGTCCTTCTTTGAGGAGGAGTTTGAGTTGGAATTAAATTATCTTTAAAGAATATAATTCTTTATTATAATTTTATTCCTATTAGAACTTCTTCTATCTTCTTGGAATTTAATTCTTCTTTAATCTCTGCATGGCAATCAAATTCCTTTGGGCTTGGGCCTTGCTCCATGTCATCTTGGGCTTGTAAAGTCATTAATTTCGACATCCCTATTGCATTTTCTCTTTGTCGACAATTGCCATGGCAACTGGCTCGGCGTCTCCTTCATGCATTGCCCTGGCAACTAGCTCAGCATATCCTTCATGCATTGCCCTGGCAACTAGCTCGGCATTGCTTTGGCAAGTGATCCTGCACATACACACACAAAGCACACCAAAGCAGCATCTTTTCCACAAAAACTACCAAGTTATGTAATCAAGCTCAACGATGGAAGGAAACATGGATTAATGCATGAATGGCTAACTATGCAACTAATATGAGCCTAAGTCTAACAATAATATGAGTAAAAAGGGTAAGAAAAATAGTACTTTTGAACACTTATCACACCCCCAAACTCAAACTATTGCTTGTCCTCAAGCAATGCAAACTCATAATTACCTGCCAAGACTTCAATTTTCACAAACTTAGCTTTGACATTGATTTCAATTCTCTGAACCGGGGCACAAGGTATGATTGGCTTTTTATTTCTTCAGAAAACTTAAGAATTTACTCGGAATCAAACTATAATGCTTGTGAGTGTGTGCGGAGTTGTGTGCAAGTTGATTTTTTGGATTCTATGCAAACAAGAGGCTTTCAAATTACTTCATTGGGTTCTTTTTAACATGTTTTAACTAGAGCCAGTTTTGGGCACCTCTAGTGTTTTGTTTTTAGTTTTCTTAAGTTAATTTTATCGACTAGAGCCGGTTTCGGGCACCTCTAGTTAATTTTTTTTTAACACATCCTAGAGCCAGTTTCGGGCACCTCTAGTGATCAATTTTTTTAGCACATGCTAGGGCCAATTTCGGGCACCTCTAGCATTCATCCAATTTTTATTCTAATCCCCCAATTTGTTAATTATCAACCTAAGTTCACTAGAAGTCCTTAAATCAATCAAACCACAACAGTGTTTCATCAAAATTAGCATCATAGTAAAATTCTAAGTTTTTCCATGGTTATCCTAGAATAAAAATTCTATCAATTAAGTGCATTGGCAAAGTCATCATCGAATATTCATCAAATCTAAGCAATTCTTGTTCCAATTAAAGGCATGGCAAGCAATTTATGTATCCTAAATGTAGTACTTAAGTGAATGTAACTAAACATGGTAACTACTAATAACAATCCCCCCCAAACTCGAGTGAGGCATTGTCCTCAATGCATGCATAAAAATAACGAAAAATAAAAATTAAAAAATAAAAAATAAAAAATAAAAAATAAAAATAAAAATGCATACGAGGACTTACTCTGAGAGTTCGTCATCGTAGATGATTAGTTTCCTTCTAGTCGGTGTCTTGATTCTCTTGCTTGAACGCGATGGTTGTTTTTTTGTTGCCGGTGGTGGAATCGATTCTCGTACGGGGTTGTCCTCATCCTCCTCTTCATCAATGTCAATGGCTTTTCTCTTGGAGGATTCAATTGGTGCAGTCTTTGTTGGTTCAATGGAGGACTCGTCCGAATCTGAAAAATCAGAAAATGATTCCGTAGGAGTTGATTCGGGCATAGGTGCTTTACCTTTGGCTTTTGCAGTGGTTGCCGGGATGTCTTTAGCTTTGGTTGTCGTGGCATCTTCAGGGCTGGTTGCCGTGGCGTCATCTTTTGCGGTTGCCGTGGCGACTGCTTCATTGGTTGCCGGGGCAAGGATCTCGGCGGTAAATTTCCTTAGCATAGTAGTTGTGAGTCTTGTTGTGAAAAACAAAGAAAACCTGAAAACTAAAGATAATGAAAAGAATAAAATATCTCCTAAAAATAAAAATGAAAATAAAAAGAAAAAGAAAAAGAAAAAGAAAATATTGAAAGGAGAGCATGCTCATGCATCTCCTAAGTTGACCACTTCTTTGTTACGTTCCACATAGGCACCATTGTAGTGCTTCAATCTTTGTCCATTAACTTTGAATTCATGGTTGTCAGAGATGGACTTGATTATCACAACACCATGGGAGAATGGTTTGACGACTTCGAATGGTCCCAACCATCTTGATTTCAGCTTTCCCGGGAAAAGTTTTAGCCGAGAATTGAATAGGAGAACTAGTTTCCCTGGCGTGAATTGCCGTGGCAATAGCTTCTTGTCGTGCCATCGCTTTGTTTTCTCCTTGTAGATTCGTGCATTGTTATAGGCAAGTGCACGAAATTCTTCTATCTCATTGAGATCCATCAAACGCTTTTGTCTAGTACTTTCCCAATCCATATTCACGGTCTTGATTGCCCAGTACGCCTTGTGCTCGATTTCCACCGGTAGATGACATGTTTTACCATAGACAAGTCGGAAGGGGGACATACCTAAGGGTGTTTTGAATGCAGTGCGATATGCCCAAAGTGCGTCATCTAGTCTTAATGACCAATCCTTCCTTGAGGGATTTACAACTTTCTCGAGTATTCCCTTCAACTCCCGGTTGGAAATTTCTGCTTGCCCGTTGGTTTGTGGGTGATATTCCGTGGCGATCTTGTGTGATGTGCCGAAGCGTTGCAACATCTTGGCAATTAGTCTGTTGTCAAAATGCTTGCCTTCGTCGCTGATAATTGCTCTCGGCATCCCAAACCGTGTAAATATGTTTTTCTGCAAGAATCGTTGCACGGTCTTGGAATCATTGTTGGAAACTGCAGCTGCCTCAACCCATTTAGACACGTAGTCGACGACAAGTAGAATGTAGAGGTTGCCGAATGAAGATGGGAAAGGTCCCATAAAATCGATCCCCCACACATCGAACAATTCCACCTCGATGATGTTATGGAGTGGCATCTCATGTCGTCTAGAGATATTGCCCGTCCTTTGGCAACGATCACATTGCTTGTAAAAGTCTTGGGCATCTTTGTACAATGTTGGCCAATACAAACCGGATTGCAAAACTTTGGCCGCGGTACGAGTTCCTCCAAAATGTCCTCCATAGGGTGAAGAATGGCATTGCCGGAGTACATTCTGTTGCTCTTCTTCAGGGACACATCGGCGTATAACCTGATCTGCACATTGTTTAAACAAAAGAGGCTCGTCCCAAAAGTAATGCTTAGCATCATGGCGGAACCGCTTCTTCCCTTGGTGAGTAATGCCACAAGGAAAAATACCACAAACAAGGAAGTTAACTAAATCCGCGTACCAGGGTATTGCCGTGGCATGTGCTGCCGTGGCGACTGTTCCCAAAATTACCGAGGCGTGCGCGTCAAAGGCTGCTGCGGCATCAAGAGTTTCCGAGGCGTGTGCATCCATGGTTGCCGAGGCGTCTAGGGTTGCCGAGGCGTCGAGGGTTGCCGAGGCAACTAAAATTTGTTCATCCGGGAATGCATCGCATATCTCTAAATCCACGTCCTCCTCCCTATTGCGTTCCAAACGTGATAAGTGATCGGCCACTTGATTTTCTGTTCCTTTCCTGTCCTTAATTTCAATATCAAATTCTTGTAAAAGTAATATCCAACGAATCAAACGAGGTTTAGCATCCTTTTTAGCAAATAAGTATTTGATTGCCGAATGGTCCGTATGAATAATTACCTTTGTACCAATTAAATAGGATCGAAACTTGTCAAATGCGAAAACTACAGCTAGTAACCCTTTCTCCGTTGTTGTGTAATTCACTTGAGCACTATTAAGAGTTTTACTAGTGTAGTATATCACATGGAAGGTCTTACCTGTGCGTTGGCCTAGGACTGCTCCTACCGCGAAATCACTTGCATCACACATGAGTCAAAAGGTAGCGTCCAATCTGGTGGAACGACAATGGGTGCCGAGGCAAGCTTTTTCTTTAGGGTTTCGAATGCTTGGGTGCAAGATTCATCAAAATTGAAGACTTTATCCTGTTCAAGCAGATTACACAAGGGTTTAGTGATTTTAGAAAAATTATGAATGAACCTCCTGTAAAAACCTGCATGTCCGAGAAAACTTCAAATTCCTTTAACCGAACTTGGTGGGGGTAATCTCTCGATCAAGTCCACCTTGGCTTTGTCTACTTCAATTCCCTTGGACGAAATCTTGTGGCTGAGCACTATTCCTTCATCTACCATAAAGTGGCATTTCTCCCAATTGAGAACTAAATCCGTTTCTTCGCATCTTGCTAACACCCTCTCTAAATTGCCGAGACAGCCGTCGAAGTCATTACCAAAAACCAAAAAATCATCCATGAAAATCTCAAGAAAGTCTTCGACCATGTCTGAAAAGAGTGCCATCATGCATCTTTGGAAGGTTGCCGAGGCGTTACACAATCCGAACGGCATCCTTCGGAAGGCATAAGTACCGTATGGGCATGTGAAGGTTGTCTTTTCTTGATCTTCTGGTGCTATGGCAATCTGATTGTAACCTGAATAACCATCAAGAAAACAATAAAAGGGTTTACCTGCAAGACGGTCAAGCATTTGATCAATAAAGGGTAATGGGAAGTGATCTTTCCTAGTGGCTTTGTTTAGCTTTCGATAGTCCATACAAACCCTCCAACCGTTCTGATCTGGTTGGGATAAGTTCATTATTTTCATTGCTTACCACTGTTATACCTCCCTTTTTCGGTACACATTGTACCGGACTTACCCACGTACTATCGGAGATAGGGTATATAATGCCGGCGTCAAGCCACTTGATGATTTCTTTCATTACAACCCCTTTCATGGCATGATTCAGTCTCCTCTGGGCCTCAATTGAAGGTTTGTGATCATCTTCCAACAAGATCTTGTGCATGCACACCGCCGGGCTAATTCCCTTCAAGTCGGCAATTGTCCACCCTAATGCCTTTTTGTGTAGCTTCAACATCTTGATCAGCTTCTTTTCCTGCTCAGGTTGTAACTTAGAAGAAATAATTACAGGCAATGTATTATCGGTCCCTAAGTATACATATTTTAGTTGCTCTGGCAATTGTTTCAACTCAAGAATTGGTGGATGTTCAATAGAGGGTTTTTCGAGTTTACCTTCCTTACCTGAGTAGTCCAGTGGTTCAAAGTATGTACCTGGTCGATTGACTAGCCAATTTGCCTCTTCTTGTTGTTCCTCATCGACCGGTTCTTCATACTCCTCAGGTTCCTCTTGGTCGGCAATGTAGTTGCCGAGGCAACTAAATTCCTCATCGAAGTTAAACTCTGCCGTGGCATGAAGTAGTTGGCATTCTTCTAGATCATCGGCATGCCTTAGTGTTTGGAACACATTTAGTTTGACCTGCTGGTCATTCACCCTCATTGTGAGTTCTCCCTTTTCAACGTCGATCAAGGTTCTCCCTATTGCAAGGAATGGTCTCCCAAGAATGATAGGTGCATGCTCATCTGCTTCACAATCCAAAACAATAAAGTCAGCGGGAAAAATAAATTTATCAACTTTTACCAGTATGTCCTCGATTTTTCCCTCTGGATGCACATAGGATTTGTCGGCTAGCTGCAACATAACTGTTGTAGGTCTTGCCTTCCCGATTCCTAGTTTTTGGAAAACCGATTTAGGCATCAAGTTTATGCTAGCCCCAAGGTCGCATAATGCTTTCCCGACATAGTGATTTCCAATGGAACAGGGTATTGTGAAACTTCCGGGATCCTTCAACTTGGGTGGCATACGATTGTGCAACATTGCCATGCATCCCTCCGTCGCGGCAACTGTTTCAAACTCTCATAGCCTTGTTCTTTTGGACACAATGTCTTTAAGAAACTTGGCATAGTTTGGCATTTGTTCAATTGCTTCCACCAATGGCAAGTTGATGTGGACTTTCTTTAGGATAGCAAGAAATTTCTTGAATTGGTATTCTTTCTTTTTTCGCTTCAACCTTTGTGGGAATGGTGGTGGAAGTCAGATAACTTCGATCCTTTCATTGGTTTGAAACCTGATTGACGGCATTGCCGGGACATCTGGAGTTGCCGAGGCATTATCAACTGGGGTTGCTGAGGCATGCTTATCGCAAGTTGTCGAGGCGTCTTTATCGTCGGTTGCCGAGGCATGCTTATTGCCGGTTGCCGCGGAAATTCCTGGCTCAGCATCTGAGGCCTTGCCGCTAGGTTCATCTTGATCTTTTTGTGGATTTTTGTTTGATGAGCGGTTTTGAACCTCTCTAAGTTGTTGGCCACTTCTAGTGGTGATCGCCTTACATTGCTCATGGCCAGTTCCTCTTGCGACTTCAGTATCGCTAGGTAAACCTCCTTGTGGTCTAGTATTCAGATTTTGAGCAAACTGTCCGACTTGATTTTCCAATGATTTGATTGCCGCCTCTTGGTTTTGCAATCTCATCTCGGTCCTGTTAATAAAAGCATCAGTTCTTTTTATGAAATTACTATTCTCAGCCATATAAGATTCAGTTTTCATCATAAAAGCGTTTAGAGAATTTTCCAAAGAACTAGATGTCGTCGGTTGTTGCTGCGCATCTGTTGCCGTGGCATATTCTGCTGGAATCTCGATGCTTATGCATTCTGATTGTTCTGGTTTAGAGCATTGTTGGGATTACTCCATGAAAAATTCGGGTGCTTCTTCCAAGCTGGATTGTATGTATTGGACATCACGTTGTTGCTCCGATTGTAATTCCCCACATAGAAGCTGGATTCTGAATTCTGCATACATTCAGAAGAATTATGGTTATCACCACATAACTCACAAAAAGAATCCATTACCTTTACTTCATGTGTGTTGTTTGGTTTTTGCATGTTCTAGACCATCTTGGTTAAAGCGGCCAATTGTGCCGAAATTGAATCTGATGATCCTAGTTCATGTATTGTGGCTTGGCGTCTAACTCCTCCTCTTCTAGTAGATGGGAATTGATAATCATTCTTGGCCAGCCTGTTTAAAATTTGCATTGCTTCCTCTGGCGACTTATCTAAGAGTATGTCGTTTGCCGATGCATCTAGCATCATCCTTGTTGGTGTATTCACAGCGTTGTAAAACATTGTTACTTGAGTCTACACCAGGAATCCGTGTAAGGGGCATTTGTGTAGAAGTTCTCTATATCGCTCCCAAGCCTCGTACATAGATTCATCATCTACCTGCCGAAAAGAAGTAATGTCGTTACGAAGCTTATCAGTCAAATTTGTAGGATTAAATCTAGCAAGGAAATCACGACAAAGATCAGTCCAAGATGCTATGGATCCGGCATGAATGCTATTCAACCATGCTTTCACCCTATCCCTCAGTGAATAGGGGAATAATCTTAATCGTAGGACATCGGGGGTGACTCCGTGTATCTTGAACGAGTTGCAAATCTCGAGGAAAGATTTCAGATGTTGTCGTGCATCTTCAGCTGCTGAGCCGCCAAATTGACCCATTGTGTTAATCATATTAAACATTACCGGTTTCAACTCAAAGTGGTCGGCATCAATTTCAGGTGCGACAACTCCTGGGTTAAGCCCATCAAGATCTTCTTCAAGATAGTCTCGAATAGTTCTGTTTCGTGCAAGAATCACTCCTCCTCCTGCTCGAACATCTTGATTCATATTGCCGTCTTGATTTGCCATTGCTTCTCTTATCCTTCGTCTAAGTCTTTGTAAGGTTCGTTCGATTTCTGGATCAAAGGGATATTCTGGTGAAGTCGGTCTCGCCCTGGTCATATACCAATGCAAAACCAAAGTTTGTTAGCCCTTTTAATTTTAAACAAGAAAAAAAAGAAAGTGCAAGAAAATAAAAACAAAGTCGCTATTGCCAATCCCCGGCAACGGCGCCAAAAACTTGTTGCGTGTAATAAGTGCTACGCAATTGTGCAAGTATACACGTCGCAAGTAATAAAGTGATATGAGTATCGAGTATCGTCTCCACAGGGATTGGTTTGGGCCACTTTGCTTAAGTTACTGCACTGTGAAAAGTAAAAACACAATTAAAGGATTATAGGAGTTTAACTAATAACTAAACTAGAAAGCAATAAAGTAAAAGAAAAGATGAGATCGAATGAGAGAGAGATAGGCCAGGTTATCGTGAGTTGAGGTGTGATAGCCGATTGGATTGTTTTGATAAAAGAGTGCACGGGCAACTCAGTTGCCGTGGCAACTTGCACAACGGGGTTGCCTTGGCAACTAATCGATGGTTGCCTGGGCAACTAGTTGGGCAACTACTTGGGCGTCTGGGCAGCAACCTTCAAGGTTCGGCAGAGCGTTCTTCAATGGTTTCTTCTTATCCCTAAGTCGAAACTCTAGCTACTTGTGCATGCCTTGATAATACATCTCTGCGTGAATCAAGGGTGAACAACAACCAATCTTGCGCTCCTCTTAGCCGTTGAAATCCTTAACTTATTCCTAAGCCGGATTAATCTTCACCATCATTGGATTGAATAAAAATCATATTCATTCGTTTCTTGAATCTAACTCTCTCGATATTAGATAAATAGATGAAATCACGAGATCCTCTCCCAATTCACTCGTAAACAAGAATAAGAACCAAGAATGAATAAACCTTGAAATAGAAAAGTGCAAACTCTTATTACCTAAACAAAAACCAATAGTTTCTCACAACCACAAAACACAATAACCATAGCCAAGTAGATTTAGTTCATGGATAGGTTCCAAAGAAACACAAGATAAACAATCCCTAGCATGAACCCAATCGAACAAGGAAGAAAAGACGAAGCTATTCGAAAATCCCTTGCCCTAGATGCTTGTCGAAAATTCCCCTTTCTTTCTCCCTTGGACTTGTCGAATTTTCCCCTAATGCTCTCCCTTCAAGTTGTCGAAATCTCCTTGCTATTTATAGGGCTAGGCCAAAGTCCTTCTTTGAGGAGGAGTTTGAGTTGGAATTAAATTATCTTTAAAGAATATAATTCTTTATTATAATTTTATTCCTATTAGAACTTCTCCTATCTTCTTGGAATTTAATTCTTCTTTAATCTCTGCATGGGAATCAAATTCCTTTGGGCTTGGGCCTTGCTCCATGTCATCTTGGGCTTGTAAAGTCATTAATTTCGACATCCCTATTGCATTTTCTCTTTGTCGATAATTGCCATGGCAACTGGCTCGGCGTCTCCTTCATGCATTGCCCTGGAAACTAGCTCAGCATATCCTTCATGCATTGCCCTGGCAACTAGCTCGGCATTGCTTTGGCAAGTGATCCTGCACATACACACACAAAGCACACCAAAGAAGCATCTTTTCCACAAAAACTACCAAGTTATGTAATCAAGCTCAACGATGGAAGGAAACATGGATTAATGCATGAATGGCTAACTATGCAACTAATATGAGCCTAAGTCTAACAATAATATGAGTAAAAAGGGTAAGAAAAATAGTACTTTTTAACACTTATCAGAAAGCATTGTAAGGAGCTCTGGACACCCGAGTCAACCTTAGTACAACATTTCACCCTCAGTTAGACGGTCAATCAGAAAGGGTGATTCAAATATTGGAAGACATGCTCTGCGCGTGTGTCATTAAATTTGAAGGAACTTGTGAGAGGTCTCTACCTCTCATAGAAATTGCTTATAATAATTGTTATCAATCATCTATTAGAATGGCACCGTATGAAGCATTGTATGACAGAAAAATGTAGAACACCGTTAAGTTAGTCTGAACTCGGTGAAGGAAAGATGTTGGACCCTGACTTACTTTGGGAAACTGAAGAATGGGTAACCATCATTCATGTCCGTTTAAAGGTTGCCTTTGACCGACAGAAGGCCTATCTTGATCTCAAGAGGAGAGATATACAATTTGAAATTGGTACGATAGTCTTCTTAAAAGTCTCCCCATGGAAGAAGATTCTTCGTTTTGGCAAAAAGAGAAAGCTAATTCCCCGATTCATCGGAACTTTTGAGGTGATTAAAAGAGTTGGTCCTGTGGCTTATCGACTAGCTTTGCCTCAGGAGCTAAGAATGATTCATGATGTATTCCATGTATCGATGATCTGCAAGTATATATCTGATCCATCTCATGTTATTGAGCCTGAATCAGTAGAACTCCAACCCAATTTGACATATGAGGAGGAACAAGTACAAGTATTGGCAAGGGAAATCAAGAGAATTCGAAACAAGAACATTCCTCTAATGAAGGTGCTTTGGAGGAGCCACAAGATCGAAAAAGTTACATGGGAACTAGAAGAGACCATGAGAAATCAATATCCGCATCTCTTAGGTTCAGGTAAAATTCGAGGACGAATTTTTCTTAAGGGGGAGAGTTGTAACACCCAAAAACTGGGCCTAGTCGGAATTCGATTCCAGCAACCGAGAAACTTTGCATTGAAAAGTAAAACTATAGTATTGACCTTTGACCAAGTTGTCAATTGTTGGATTATTGAACTTTAATTAAGTATTATTATTGATCAAGGGCCTTATTGTGAACTTTAAAACTTGTCTTGGATACTAAATTGGAAAAATTGAAAGTTTGAGGGGTAAAAGTATAAGAAGTAAAGAGTTGAGGGACTAATCTTGCGATTAGCCCCTCCTCAAGCCTAATCACCACATACTTGGGATTAGGAGAATGAATTTCTTCATTGCAAGGAAAGTCTTGTGATTAAAACTAAAAGAAAAGGGGAAATAGAAGGAAAAAGTTTACCGGGTAGTTTTTCAAGCTAGCACCTTCATCATCTTCCTTTCCCTAACTTAAGCAAGCACCTCCATTAAAGGATATCTCAACCTTGAATTCTCTCAAGTTTATTAGCCTTAAATTATTGCTAGCAATTGGGTAAGCTAAATTTTCAAGTTAAACATTAATTCCACGGCTAAAACCATGTTTAAATCCAAGCTCGAGAATGCTATGAACCCTAGAATTTCCTATGGATATCAAGTTCAATCTTTATTGTTATTCATAGCTAATAAGTTGTTATGAACCTATTGTTGATATTGAAATCCTTGTGATTTCTATCTCTTTTGTAGCTCAGGTGAATCAAGGTGAAGAATCACCAAATCCATCAAACTCAAATAAGTCGAAGAATAAGAGGATTGTCATCCGGGAGCCTTAAAAGCTTTGAGAGTATCGGTGAGTGTAGTCAGAGACTCATGATTGGCTAGGTGTCTTTCCCGATTTCATTGATATTGTTTATTGCATTTCCATCCATGCTTTCAAGGTATGGTTACATCGACACCTCGTAGGAGGTACTATTGGTAAGCTTGGGTAAGCTTATTGCTTTGATACATGGATTATTGAATCATTACATTGTCATTGATATCATTAAAATATTGAAAAAGACTATATTGATCATTGTATATTGTTATTGTCATCGTTACCGTTATTGCTATTGTTATTGTTATTGGCCTAAGTATTGAATCCTTGGATACGAATAGATATGGGATACAATTGGCATGCCATGAAATTCATGAGCTCAATGGTACGGAGTGGACTACGATCCTTGAGCTAAGGCTCTATTTGGCGATGTTGGTGGGATGTGATGGTATTGGTCTTATTGGCGGTGTTGGAGGATATTGACCATTTATTATTGGCAATGTTGGTTGGGAATTTGCGTATCCACATTTGCATATCGGTCCAAGGATTTAAGTTATTGAAATTATCGTTAAAACATGATTTGAGATGCACTTACATTGTTATTCATGTTATTGATGATATTGACATGCATGTTATTGTTGTTGACTACCTCACTAGGCTATATAAGCCTAACGCACTTCCATGCATTTTTAGGTTAAAAGTGTGTCGGAACAAGGATTGCAGCTAGGCGAGTTTTGAAGCAAGTCACACAAGCCATAAGTACTGTAAACCTAGCCTTTGAACTCCTAGTATGGTGGTCTAGATATGTTAGTTTAGCCCCATTTTGTATGTACATATAGTTCACCATGTTGAGTGGGTTAAAATGTGGAATATGCTATGTTAATGAATTGGAAAAATTGGTAAAATGGCCTAAAATTCTCCAATAAGTGAAAACTTAGTAAATGGATTCGTATTGGCATGAAATTTGACATGCATATAGATTTAAGTTTTTAAGTTTGCTGGTAAAATTTGGTAAACATTGGACAAGGTTAAGGCCCTTCATGTAATTCAAAAATAACCAATTTCTCCAACCGAAAACAAGGGAAAATTCTCTTCATGCTTACTTCCAAGTTTAAACTAGCGTTTCAAGCTTAATTTAAACTCCTATAACAACCTTTAAACCATTTCAAAGTTGAATTCCATGTTCTCACTCACCGACAACGCAAAGCTTTATTCACAGATGCGAATTACTCCTCCAAAGCTTTTGAAACCCTTCCACAAGCTTGAGGATCAACTCCCGCCATTTTAACCACAACATAACAAAGGATTTAGTGCATCTAAATTCATCCATAAACCCAACAACATCAATTCACACAAATCCACATCAATCTCTAACCAATTTCCCTCCACAACAACCGAAAACAACATCAAACACCTTTCAAACTTAACCCAACCAAAACATAAAGGTTTAACCCAACAATTATAATCAATTAACATCCAAAAACACATTTACAACATCCTTACACCTCTATCATTAGTTAAACATCCACAACTCCTCAAAAACTCATAACTAACAACCTAAAAATTAGATATTCACTTAGTTTCGGGATTCCAATGTTAAAACCAACTTATTAACATTATAAACTATCAAAATTATGATTAAAACCAATCAAGAACTCAGCAAAACATAATCATTACAAGATTCTTTCAATTTCTCAATTAAACTTCAATTAAAGCAATTTACCTCATTATAACATTAAAACTCATTAGAAAACACATATAGATATTCACTTAGTTTCGGAATTCCAATGTTAAAACCAACTTATTAACATTATAAACTATCAAAATTATGATCAAAACCAATCAAGAACTCAGCCAAAACATAATCATTACAAGATTCTTTCAATTTCTCAATTAAACTTCAATTAAAGCAATTTACCTCATTATAACATTAAAACTCATTAGAAAACACATATAAAGGATCAATAACTTAGGAATTTCAGTAAAGAACCATTCATTAGAGGAGAAGAACGAAGCTCACCTCTAATGTTGACTTTCCCCTTAATTGGATTGATTTATATGAGAAAACAAGATTAAAGCAATAAGGTTTTGTAGACACTAAATTTTGTCTGAGTTTAAATTAAAATGCTCGAAATAAGATCAATCCACATTACCCCTCTCAATACCCAAAACCTTATACCCTAACCCAATAGCCCACATCAAACATTGCCCATTTACCTATGATTTTATATAATAAAAAAATAAAAAAATGAAAATCCCAACTCCTTCCTCATTAAGTCTTTATCCCATTGGATGGATGGATGGCTCACTCGTATTGGATGAACCACTACTTGGTGACCAAGGTCTTGAACTTCATTGGTTCTATTTTATGGCATAAAAATAATAATAATATATATAACACTCTCTCTTAACACGACATTATGGAATTCCCCAAAAAAAAACCACCCCGCTCACATTTTTCTTTCCACTATTCACACTGCCGCAACTTTCATACTACCCCTAATCCATTTTTTCCTTAGCCGTTCCCAGCCCCCAAAGTTCACAAACCCCTCAATCCCCACATTGCCATTTGATTCAGCAATTTCCAAAGCCATCAACACCCACTATTATTTATTTATATTCATTTTGAAATATTATTCTTTATAAATAATAAACATTATTTTCTTTTTATTGTATTTAAAACTTTAATCTGATTAATTTTATTTATTTATTTTTATAATAGTATTTTTTAATAATTATTTTTAATTTAATTATTTATTTATATTCATTTTGAAATATTAGATACTAAACGCATTTTCACTGTTTTCATTTTTGAAAACAAGTTTTTATTTATATTAACCAAACATGTTTTCTATTTTTGAAAAATTAAAAATGAAAAATATTTTCTAAAAATGAAAATAGAAAACATTTTCAAGAACCAAACGAACCCAGATTTTGAGTATTTTCTATCCATTTTTATTTATTGTGTAATCATCTCATTTGATCTAATGAAAATTTGAACGATTTTATTGGTAACATTTATTGTTTATTTAAATTTCTTTCTTATATTTTTTATCTCATTTATTTGTTTTTGTTATGAGCTTTATTTTATTTGTTGGATGTGGATTAATTTGATCATTTTCTTGTTTGTTTTTAGGATCGTTTAGCTTTTTAGAATTTGTTTTAATTATTTAAAACATGCCCTTGGCTTAATGAGGTGTGTGTTTAAATTAATTAAAATGACTTTAGTTAGGGGTGTGGATTATTCTGTTTTAATCGAATTAACCGACCAAACCAAATTTTTTTCGGTTAATTCAGTCGGTTAATTTTAGGTAAGTTCGGTTAACGGTTAATTTTTTTTGGAAAATTCAGTTATCGGTTAATTCGGTTCGAAATCAGTTAATTAACCGAATTAACCGAAATTGTTATATATTAAATATTATATATATTACATATATTTATTTTTGGTCATTGAAATTTTAAAATTATAAAATGATCATTAAATGGTTTGATATATTATAAAATGTTCATTAAACTTTTATCAAATTAGTATAAAATGAAAGTTTTAGTGACTAAAAAAGTCATTTTAGCACAATTTAGTGACCAATTGTGTAATTTAACCAAAATTTTATAACAAATTTCGGTTAATTCGAAAACCAACCGAATTAACCGAAATAATTTCGGTTTGGTTAATTCGGTTAAGGCTAATTAGGTTCGGTTAACGGTTAAAGTTCTAAAAATTTCAGTTAATTCGGTTATGGCTAATTCAGTTCGGCCACCTACCGAATTACCCAAATGCACACCCCTAACTTTAGTTTAGGTTTTAGGTTAGTTGAACTCTTTGTTAGAATTAGGTTAAAAATTTAATTTATGCCCTTGGCTTATTAGGGTGTAAGTTTAAATTAATTAAATTAAATTTAGGTTTAGATCAGTCAAAACCTTTAGTTAGATTTAGGTTCAAATTAATTTAAATTTATCCTTCGCTTTGTTTGGATGAATGTTAAATTAATTAAATTAATTTGTCATCTCTTACTTATTTTTAGGATAAAATTTGAGTTTGACTTAGATGAAAACTCAATTAAAATCATGATTATTAATTTGATTAGTTTTAAATAGTGTCATTGGCTTAATAGGGTGCTAGTTTAAAATTAGTCAAATTAATCATTTTGATTCAAGATAATCCATAAAATGTTAGGATTTTCTAGTTTTTAGAATTTAATTAATTTCGGGTTAATATTAGGCTAACCTAGTTAATAATTAGATCACTAATTAATTTTCTATAATTTGGGCCTTTTAGGTTAGGACTTTAGTGGGCCTAGGCTATATTTCATGCAATTCTATGTCATGCATTTTAATTGTCATTCATTAGACCTTAAATATTTTATTTGGACATGTTATTAATTAATTGACTTAAATTATAGAAAGAGGGTATTTATTAATTCTGATATTTATGTCGTGACAGTCCTGGCTCAATGGATGTTGACTGTTGCGCGTAATAAGTGCTCCGCAATTGTGCAAGTGTACACGTCGCAAGTTATAGTATAAAAGATATCGTCTCCACAGGGATTGGTGCCACTTCAAGAATTCAATCTCTTGCACTGTAAAAAGTAAAAACACAAGTAGGTGATTGTAGGAGTTTTAACTAACAACTAAACTAGAAAGCAATAAAGTAAAAGAAGATGTAATCAAAAGAGAGGGAATATGCCAGGTTACCGTGAGTTGAGGTGTGATAGCCAATTGGATCGTCTTGGTAAAAGAGTGCAAGGGCAACTCAGTTGCCGTGGCAACTTGCGCAGGTGGGTTGCCTTGGCAACTAATCGAACGGTTGCCTGGCAACTGGCTGGGCAACTGTTTGGGCGGCTGGGCATCAACTTCAAGGTTCGACAGAGCGTTCTTCAATGGTTTCTTCTTATCCCTAAGTCAAAACTCTAGCTAATTCTGCATGCCTTGACAATACATCCCTGCGTGAATCAAGGGTGAACAACAACCAATCTTGCGCTCCTCTTAGCCGTTGAAATCCTTAACTTATTCCTAAGCCGGATTAATCTTCACCATCAACAGATTAAATAAAGACCATACTCATTCGTTTCTTGAATCTAACTCTCCCGATATTAGATAAATAGATAGAATCACGAGATCCTCTCCCAATTCACTCGTAAACAAGAATAAAAACCAAGAATAAGAAAACCTTGAATTGAAAGTGCAAACTCTTATTACCTAAACAAAATCCAATTGTTTCTCACAACCACAAAACACAATAACCTTAGCCAAATAGATTTTGTTCATGGCTAGGTTCAAAAGAAACACAAAACAAAGAGTCTCTAACATAAACCTAATCGAACAAGAAAGAAAAAGATGAAGAATAGTTGAAAGCTTCTTGCTGATTTCTCTCCCCCTTTTTTTTGCCTCCTTGAGGTGACGGGTTGGTCCTCAATTTATAGGGCTAGGTCAAGGTCTTTCTTGAGGAGGAAGTTAAGTTGAAATTAAATACTTTTAAAGAATATAATTCTTTATTATATTTAAATTCCTTCTAGATCTTCTCCTATCTTCTTGGGATTTAATTTCTCTTTGACCTCTTCATAGAAATCAAACTCATTTGGGATTTAACTTTGCTCCACGTCATCTTGGGTTTATCTAGTCATCAATTTTGGCTGCCATATCATCTTATCCCTTATCGACAATTGCCCTGGCAACTGGCTCGACATCTCCTTCATGCAGTACCCTGGCAACTGCGTCGACATATCCTTCTTGTATTGCCCTGGCAAATGGTTCCAGCCTTGCTTTGGCAAGTGATTCTGCACACACAAAAATAACTATCGACATCACCCTTTTTCCACAAAATTAAGCAAATATACGATATCAAGCTTAACCACCAAGGAAACAATGCAAACATGCATGAATGGCTAAGAATGCAACTAATATGAGCCTAAGTCTAGCAATAATATGAATAAAAAGGGTGAATAAAATAGTACTTTTAGACACTTAACACACCCCCAAACTCGAACTATTTCTTGTCCTCAAGCAATGCAAACTAATATTTACCCACCAAGACTTCAATTTTCACAAACTTAGCTTTGAACTTGATTTCAATCCTCAGAACCGTGACACAAAGTATGATTGGCTTTTCATTTTTTGGATAACTTAGGAATTACTCGGAATCAAAATATAATGCTTGTGAGTGTGTGCGAAGTTGTGTGCAAGTTGATTTTTCGGATTCTATGCAAACAAGAGGTTTTCAAATTACTTCCTTGGGTTCTTTTAACATGTTTTAACTAAAGCCGGTTTCGGGCACCTCTAGCGATCAATTTTTAGCACATACTAGAGCCAATTTTGGGCACCTCTAGCATTCATCCAATTTTTATTCTAATCCGCCAATTTTTTAACTATCAACCTAAGTTCGCTAGAATTCCTTAAATCAATCAAGCCACAACAGTGTTTCATCAAGTTTAGCATCATAGTAAGATTCTAAGTGTTTCCACATTTATCCTAGAATAAAAACTTCTATCAATTAAGTACATTGGCAATGTCATCATAGGATATTCATCAAATCTAGGCAATTCTTGTTCCAACCAAAGGCATGGCAAGCAATTTATGTATCCTATATGCAATACTTAAGATGAATGCAACTAAACATGACAACTAACTAGTGACAATCCCCCCAAACTCGAGTGAGGCATTATCCTCAATGAATGTAAAAAAGAAAAATAAAAATAAAAATAAAGAAGAGTAAAATGCAAACGAGGACTTACTCCGAGAGTTCGTCGTCGTTGATGATTAGTTTCCTTTTGGCCGGTGTCTTGATTCTTTTGCTTGAACGCGGTGGTTGCTTTCTTGTTGTCGATGGTGGAATCGATCCTCGTACGGGGGTGTCCTCATCGTCCTTATCATCCTCTTCCTCAATCTCATTGGCTTTTCAATTTGGCTTGGAGGAGTCGACTGGTGCGGTCTTCGTTGGTGCAATGGAAGACTCGTCCGAATCTAAAAAAATCGGACAATGATTCAATACGAGTTGATTCGGGCATAGGTGCTTTACCTTTGGCTTTTGCAGTGGTTGCCGGGCGTCTTTAGCTTTGGTTGTCGCGGCATCTTCAGTGTTGGTTGCCGTGGCAACTGCTTGGGCAGGCACAGTGTAGGTTGCCACGGCATCATCTATTGCGGTTACCGTGGTAACTGCTTCATTGGTTGTCGTGGCAAGGATTTTGGCAGGAAAGATGGGGAACGACACGCGGCTATCCGGGTACTTTTCCAGGATAACTTGGGTGATGGCATTGTTGTGATCGTTCATGTACCGCATGAACATTAGTTGCCGGTCTTCAATTTACCTAAGGCGGTTCTCCAACGGTTGTAAGAGTACTTCAAGTTGTCCTGGGGTTGTTGGCCGAGTTGCCTGGGCATCAGTTGCTTGGGCATTAGGAGTTGCCGAGGCGGCAAGAGTTTTCGTAGTAACTGAAGGCATTAGGGATTTTACCGGTGCCTCTCCCATTAGCTTTCAGATTTGTGCTCGATTCCAACCAAAATTTGGTAGGGCCTTTTCATCGGTTGACTCACTTGGGACATGCATCTCCTTGCAAAGATTGGAAATTAAGCAAGGGAAGAAAATAGAACCCTTGTCTTTTGTGCTACATACAAAAATCTCATCACAAATAATTTTTCCAATGTTAATGATGCGATTATGCAAAATAGAATGTATGAGCAAAAGACAAGGTGTGTGGTGGGCATTAAAGAAGTTTTAACAAACTTATTCCATAATTTTTCCTCGGGTTTAAGCCGAAGGTAATTTACCATGCCCTTATATTTATCGTCGTTCCAATGAGTCCCCGATAAAGTGAGTTCTTGAAGCACCTTGTCGAGTTGCTTTGGCGTGAGTTGATCAACAAAGGCTTGATGCTCGTCCTTCTCAACATAGAGCCCGTAAAAGGCGTTGATAGTTTCGGGGCTTATGAGCATAGCCTTGTCGCGAACAAAAACATAAGGATTATCCGGGTTAGGTGAGTGAGCATAGAATTCTCTTACCTATGAGATGTTACCCGGTTCCGATTGATGGCAAAAGATTTGCCACTTTTGATGTGCAATCCATTGGAAGATGAATGGTTCAAGGCCAAAATCTTGATGAGAGTTGGAGTATTCGAAGCCTTGTTCTTCGCAAATCTTCCAGCTTTCAAACTTGGAGTGAAATCTTTCTTGAATTGTCGGTGTAGCAAACTTCTTGTAGCTTGGTTCTTTGGAAGAGCTTAGGTGCGCCAAAAACTTGATTTTGGATGCCATGGATGATCTTGGTTGTGAGTTGGGTAGAAACAAAGAAAATCAAAGCAAAAAGAAACTAAAGAGTTGCAAGGTTAAAAGTAGGAATAGGTTTCTTGGAAGTTAAGGGTGATAGGTTAAATAGAAAAGATTGGCAGTAAATATGGTGGGTGGATTGATTGGAAAGAAAGAAAACAAGGGTGTTAATTGGGGGAAGGGGGCGGCAAAGGGATTTGGGGAAGGGGAAGGGTTTGGCCGGCTATGTAGGAGAATTAGGGTAAATTGGAGGCTTAATATAAGCCTTAGATTTAGCCCATTAGTTTCCTTGTTGAAGAAATTCATTCTTGAATCAAATTCCTCTTCATCTTGAACTCTTTTCCTATAATTCAAAAACAAAAAAAATAAGGATTAAAATTAAAGATAAACTAGTAAATAAAATAAAAAGAAATAAATAAAGATGTATAAAGAAATTCTTAAAACTAAAATTCAAAAATAATTAAATAAATATGAAAGAAAGATGTAGTCTTAACCTAAAGAAAATAAATAAATCTATCCTAAAAAATAAATAACCGAAATTAATATAAATATAAATACAATAAGTTTGAATAAAAGAAAACTAAAAATAATAGGAAAATATCTAAAGGAGAGCATGCTCATGCATCTCCTAAGGTGACCACTTCTTTGTTACGTTCCACATGGGCACCGTTATAGTGCTTCAATCTTTGTCCATTAACTTTGAATTCATGTTCGTCAGTGGTGGACTTGATTATCACAACACCATGGGAGAATGGTTTGACAACTTTGAATGGTCCCGACCATCTTGATTTTAGTTTTCCCGGGAAAAGTTTCAGCCGAGAATTGAATAGGAGAACTAGTTGCCCTGGCATGAATTGTCGCGACAATAGTTTCCTATCATGCCATTACTTTGTTTTCTCCTTGCAGATTCGTGCATTGTCATAGGCGAGTGCACGGAATTCTTCTATCTCGTTGAGATATAGTAAACGCTTTTGTCCGGCACTCTCCCAATCCGTATTCACGGTCTTGATTGCCCAATATGCTTTGTGTTTGATTTCCATCGGTAAGTGACAAGTCTTGCCATAGACGAGGCGAAACAGGGACATTCCCAATGCGGTTTGGTAAGCCCAAAGTGCTTCATCTAGTCTTGTAGACCAATCTTTTCGGGAAGGATTTACAACCTTCTCGAGGATATTTTTCAATTTCTGGTTAGAAATTTCTGCTTGCCCATTAGTTTGTGGATGATATGTTGTGGCAATTTTGTGTAACACGCCAAAGCATTGCAACATCTTGGCAATAAGTCTGTTGTCAAAGTGCTTGCCTTCATCACTGATAATTGCTCTCGGCATCCCAAACTGTGTAAATATATTTTTCTACAAGAATCGTTGCACGGTCTTGGAATCGTTGGCGAGAATTGCAGCTGCCTCAACCCATTTAGACACGTAGTCGACAACAAGTAGAATGTAGAGGTTGCTGAATAAAGATGAGAATTGTCCCATAAAATCAATCCCTCATACATCGAACAATTCCACCTAAAGGATGTTTTGGAGCGGCATCTCATGTCTTCTAGAGATATTGCCCGTCCTCTGGCAACGATCACATTGCTTGTAAAACTCTTGGGCATCTTTGTACAGTGTTGGCCAATACAAACCGGATTGCAAAACATTGGCTGCGGTACGTGTTCCTCCAAAATGTCCTCCATAGGGTGAAGAATGGCATTGTCGGAGTACATTCTACTGCTCCTCTTCAGGGACACGCCAGCGTATAATCTGATCTGCACATTATTTAAACAAAAGAGGCTCGTTCCAGAAATAATGCTTAGCATCATGGCGAACTACTTCTTTCCTTGGTGAGTAAGGCCACAAGGTAAAATACCACAAATAAGGAAATTAACTAAATCAACATACCAGGGTATTGTTGAGGCATCAGTGGTTGCCGAGGCTACCGCTTCCATGGTTGTTGAGGCATGCGCGTCTAAAGTTGTCGAGGCATCAAGGTTTGTCGAGGCGTCGATGGTTGCCGAGGCGTGTGCAACAGTGGTTGCTGAGGCATCATGGGATGTCGAAGCAACTAAAAATTATTCATCCGGGAATGCATCGTATATCTCTAAATTCGCATCCTCCACCCTATTGTGTTTTAAGCGTGATAAGTGATCAGTAACTTGATTCTCTGTTCATTTCTTGTCCTTAATTTCAGTGTCAAACTCTTGTAAAATAAATATCCAACGAATCAAACGAGGTTTGGCATCCTTTTTAGCAAACATATACTTAATTGCCGAATGGCCTATGTGGACAATTACCTTTCTACCAATCAAATAGGATCGGAACTTGTCAAATGCAAAAACTACGGGCAGTAACTCTTTATCCCTTGTTGTGTAATTTACTTGAGCGCTATTAAGAGTTTTACTAGCGTAGTATATCACATGAAAGATCTTACCTGTGCATTGGCCTAGGACTGCTCCTACTGCAAAATCACTCGCATCACACATGAGCTCAAAAGATAATGTCTAATCGGGTGGAACGACAATGGGTACCGAAGTAAGCTTTTCTTTTAGGGTTTTGAATGCTTGAGCGCAAGAATCATCAAAGTTGAAGGTTTTATCATGTTCAAGAAAATTACACAAGGGTTTAGTAATCTTAGAAAAATTATGAATGAACCTCCTGTAAAAACCTGCATGTCCAAGAAAGCTTTGGATTCCTTTAACCGAACTTGGTGGGGGTAATCTCTCGATCACGTCCACCTTGGCTTTGTCTACTTCGATTCCCTTGGATGAAATCTTCTGGCCGAGCACAATTCCTTCATCTACCATAAAATGGCACTTCTCCCAATTAATGACTATATCGGATTCTTCACATCTTGCCAACACCTTCTCTAAATTGCCGAGGCAACTGTCGAAGTCATTACCAAATACTGAAAAATCATCCATGAAGATTTCAAGGAAGTCTTCGACCATGTCTGAAAAGAGTGCCATCATGCATCTTTGGAAGGTTTCTGGGGCATTACACATTCCGAACGACATTCTTCGAAAAGCATAAGTACCGTATGGGCATGTGAAGGTTGTCTTTTCTTGATCTTCTGGTGCTATGGCAATTTGATTGTAACCTGAATAACCATTAAGAAAACAATAAAAAGGGTTTACCTGCAAGATGGTCAAGCATTTGATCAATAAAGGATAATGGGAAGTGATCTTTCCTAGTAGCTTTGTTTAGCTTTCGGTAATCCATACAAACCCTCCAACTGGTCACAGTCCTGGTTGGAATGAGTTCATTGTTTTCATTACTTATCACCGTTATTCCTCTCTTTTTCGGTACATATTGTACCAGACTTACCCATGTACTATTAGAGATAGGGTATATGATGCCGGCGTCAAGCCACTTGATGATTTCTTTCATTACAACCCCTTTCATGGCATGATTCAGTATCCTCTGGGCCTGATTCGAATGTTTGTGATCATCTTCCAACAAAATCTTATGCAAGCACACTGTCGGGATAATTCCCTTCAAGTCAGAAATTGTCCACCCCATTGCCTTCTTGTGTAGCATCAACATGTTGATCAGCTGTTTTTCCTGCTCAGGCTATAACTTAGAGGAAATAATTACAGGCAATGTATTATCGGTTCCCAAGTAAGAATATTTTAGTTTCCCTGGCAACAGTTTCAACTCAAGAATCGGTGGTTGTTCAATGGAGGGCTTTTCGAGTTTACCTTCCTTACTTGAGTAATCCAGTGGTTCAAAGTATGTACCTGGTCGATTGACTAACCAATTTGCCTCTTCTTGTTGTTCCTCATTGATCAGTTCTTCATACTCCTCAGGTTCCTCTTGATCGGCAATGTAGTTGTCGAGGCAACTAAATTCCTCGTCGAAGTCAAACTCTGTCATGGCATGAAGAAGTTGGCATTCTTCCGGATCATCGACATTCCTTAGTGTTTGGAACACATTTAATTTAACTTGCTGGTCATTCACCCTCATTGTGAGTTCTCTCTTTTCAACATCGATCAAGGTTCTCCCTGTTGCTAGGAAGGGTCTCCCGAGAATGATTGGTGCATGCTCATCTGCTTCACAATCCAAAACAATAAAGTTAGCGAGAAAAATAAATTTATCAACTTTTACCAGTTTGTCTTCGGTTTTCCCTCTAGATGCACATAGGATCTGTCAGCTAGTTGTAGCATAACTGTTGTAGGTCTTGCCTTCCCGATTCCTAGTTTCTGAAAAACCGATTTAGGCATCAAGTTTATGCTTGCTCCAAGGTCACATAATTTTTTCCCGACATAGTGGTTTCTGATAGAACATGGTATTTTGAAACTTCCGGGATCTTTCAACTTGGGTGGCATGCGAATGTGCAACATGGCCATGCATCCTTCTGTTACGAAAACTGTTTCAATCTCTCATAACCTTGTTCTCTTAGACTCAATGTCTTTCAGTAACTTGGCATAGTTCAGCATTTGTTCAATTGCCTCAACCAATGGCAAGTCGATATGGACTTGCTTTAAGATATCAAGAAACTTCTTAAATTGATATTGTTGCTTTTGTAACTTCAACCTTTGTGGGAATGGTGGTGGAATTCGGATATCTTCAATCCTTTTATTGGTCTGGAACCTGATTGACGGCATTGCCGGCGCAATTGGAGTTGCCGAGGCATCATCAACTGGGATTGCCGTGGCTCCTTATCGCTGGTTGCGACGACATGCTCATTTCGGGCATGCTTACCTTTGGTTACCGTGGCATCGTCAACTGGGGTTGTTGTGGCATTTCCTGGTTAAGCATCTGAGGCTTTACTTCTAAGTACATCTTGTTCTTTTTATGGAGTTTTGTTTGATGAGCGAGCTTGAGCCTCCTTAAGTTGTTGGCCACTTCTAGTGGTGATTGCCTTACATTGCTCGTGGCCAGCTCCTCTTGCGACTTCAGTATTGCTGGGTAAACCTCATTGCGGTCTAGTATTTAGGTTTTGTGCAAATTGTTCGACTTGAGTTTCTAATGATTTGATTACCGCCTCTTGGTTTTGCAATCTCATCTCGGTCATGTTAATAAAAGTATCAGTTCTTTTTACGAAGTTACTATTTTCATCCATATAAGATTCAGTTTTCAACATAAAAGCATTGAGAGAATTTTCCAAAGAACTAGATGTTGTTGGTTGTTGTTGCGGCAACTATTGCCATGGCATATTCTACTGGAATCCCAATGCTTGAGCATTCTGATTGTTCTGTTTAGAGCATTGTTGGGATTACTCCATGAAAAATTTGGGTGCTTCTTCCAAGCTGGATTATATGTGTTGACATCACATTGTTGTTCTGATTATAATTCCCCACATAAAAGCTGGATTCTAGATTTTGCATACATTCAGAAGAATTATGGTTACCACCACATAACTCAAAAGGAATCTACTACATTAACCTCATGTGTATTGTTTTGTTTCTTCATGTTCTGGACCATCTTGGTTAGAGTGGCCAATTGTGCCGAAATTGAATCTGATGATCCTAGTTCATGTATTATGGCTTGGCGTCTAACTCCTCTTCTAGCAGATGGGAACTGATAATCATTCTTGGCGAGCCTATTTAGAATTTGCATTGCTTCCTCCAGCGACTTATCTAGGAGTATGTCATTTGCCGAGGCATCTAGCATCATCCTTGTTGGTGTATTCACAGCATTGTAAAACATTGTTACTTGTGTCCACAGTGGGAATCCGTGTAGGGGGCATTTGTGTAGAAGTTCTCTATATCACTCCCAAGCCTTGTACATTGATTCATCATCTGCCTGCCGAAAAGAAGTAACTTCATTACGAAGCTTATCAGTCAAATTTGTAGGATTAAATCGAGCAAAGAAATCACGACAAAGATCGGTCCAAGATCCTATTGAGCCGGCAGGAATACTATTCAACCATGCTTTCGCCCTATCCCCCAGTGAATAGGGGAACAATCTTAGCCGTAAAACATCTGGGGTGACTCCTTGTATTTTGAATGAGTTGCCAATCTCGAGGAAAGATTTAAGACGTTTTCATGCATTTTCAGTTGCTGAGCCGCCAAATTGACCAATTGTGTTGATCATATTGAACATCACCAGTTTCAACTCAAAGTGGTTGGCTTCAATTTCAGGTGTGACAACTCCTGGATTAAGTCCTTCAAGATCTTCCTCTAGATAGTCTCGAATAGTTCTATTTCGTGCAAAAATCACTCCTCCTCATGCTAGAACATCCTGATTCATATTGCCGTCTTGATTAACCATTGCTACTCTTAACCTTTTTCTGAGTCTTTGCAAGGTTCGTTCGAAATCTGGATCAAAGGGATATTCTGGTGTAATCGGTCTCGCCCTGGTCATATACCAATGCAAAACCAAAGTTTGTTAACCCTCCGAATCTTAAACAATAAAATAAAAAGTGTAAGAAAATAAAAACAAAGTAGCTATTGCCAATCCCCGGCAACGGCGCCAAAAACTTGTTGCGCGTAATAAGTTCTCCGCAATTGTGCAAGTGTACACGTTGCAAGTTATAGTATAAAAGATATCGTTTCCATAGGGATTGGTGCCACTTTAAGAATTCAATCTCTTGCACTGTAAAAAGTAAAAACACAAGTAGGTGATTGTAGGAGTTTTAACTAACAACTAAACTAGAAGGCAATAAAGTAAAAGAAGATGTAATCAAAAGAGAGGGAATAGGCGGGGTTATAGTGAGTTGAGGTGTGATATCCAATTGGATCGTCTTGGTAAAAAAGTGCAAGGGCAACTCAGTTGCCGTGGCAACTTGCGCAGCTGGGTTGCCTTGGCAACTAATCGAACGGTTGCCTGGGCAGTAACTTCAAGGTTTGGCAGAGCGTTATTCAATGGTTTCTTCTTATCCCTAAGTCGAAACTCTAGCTAATTATGCATGCCTTGACAATACATCCCTGCGTGAATCAAGGGTGAACAACAACCAATCTTGCACTCCTCTTAGCCGTTGAAATCCTTAACTTATTCCTAAGCCGAATTAACCTTCACCGTCAATAGATTAAATAAAGACCAGACTCATTCGTTTCTTGAATCTAACTCTCTCGATATTAGATAAATAGATAGAATCACGAGATCCTCTCCCAATTCACTCGCAAACAAGAATAAAAACCAAGAATGAGTAAACCTTGAATTGAAAGTGCAAACTCTTATTACCTAAACAAAATCCAATTGTTTCTCACAACCACAAAACACAATAACCTTAGCCAAATAGATTTAGTTCATGGCTAGGTTCAAAAGAAACACAAAACAAAGAGTCCCTAACATAAACCTAATCGAACAAGAAAGAACATATGAAGAATGGTTGAAAGCTTCTTGCCGATTTCTCTCCCCCTTTTTTTTGCCCCATTGAGGTGACGGCTTGGTCCTCAATTTATAGGGCTAGGTCAAGATCTTTCTTGAGGAAGAAGTTAAGTTGAAATTAAATACTTTTAAAGAATATAATTCTTTATTTTATTTAAATTCCTTCCAGATCTTCTCCTATCATCTTGGGATTTAATTTCTCTTTGAACTCTTCATGGAAATCAAACTCATTTGGGATTTAACTTTGCTCCACTTCATCTTGGGTTTATCTAGTCATCAATTTCGGCTGCCATATCATCTTATCCCTTATCGACAATTGCCCTGGCAACTGGCTCGGCATCTCCTTCATGCACCACCCTGGTAACTGCGTCGGCATCTCCTTCTTGTATTGCCCTGGCAACTGGTTCCAGCCTTGCTTTGGCAAGTGATTCTGTACACACAAAAATAACTATCGGCAGCACCTTTTTTCCATAAAATTAAGCAAAATATGATATCAAGCTTAACCACCAAGGAAACAATGCAAACATGCATGAATGGCTAAGAATGCAACTAATATGAGCCTAAGTCTAGCAATAATATGAATAAAAAGGGTGAATAAAATTGTTCTTTTAGACACTTAACACACCCCCAAACTCGAACTATTGCTTGTCCTCAAGCAATGCAAACTAATAATTACCTGCCAAGAATTCAATTTTCACAAACTTAGCTTTGAACTTGATTTCAATCCTCAGAATCGTGGCACAAAGTATGATTGGCTTTTCATTTTGTGGACAACTTAGGAATTACTCGGAATCAAACTATAATGCTGCTGAGTGTGTGCGGAGTTGTGTGTAAGTTGATTTTTCGGATTCTATGCAAACAAGAGGTTTTCAAATTACTTCCTTGGGTTCTCTTAACATGTTTTAACTAGAGCCAGTTTCAGGCACCTCTAGTGTTTTGTTTTTAGTTTTCTTAAGTTAATTAATTTATTCGACTAGAGCCGGTTTCGGGCACCTCTAGCGATCAATTTTTAGCACATACTAGATCCAATTTCGGGCACCTCTAGCATTCATACAATTTTTATTCTAATCCCTCAATTTTTTAACTATCAACCTAAGTTCGCTAGAATTCCTTAAATCAATCAAGCCACAACAGTGTTTCATCAAGTTTAACATCATAGTAAGATTCTAAGTGTTTCCACATTTATCCTAGAATAAAAGGTTCTATCAATTAAGTATATTGGCAATGTCATCATCGGATATTCATCAAATATAGGCAATTCTTGTTCCAACCAAAGGCATGACAAGCAATTTATGTATCCTATATGCAATACTTAAGATGAATGCAACTAAACATGACAACTAACTAGTAACAATCCCCCCCAAACTCGAGTGAGGCATTATCCTCAATGCATGTAACAAAGAAAAATAAAAATAAAAATAAAGAAAAGTAAAATGCAAACGAGGACTTACTCTAAGAATTCGTCGTTGTTGATGATTAGTTTTCTTTTGGCCGGTGTCTTGATTCTTTTGCTTGAACACGGTGGTTGCTTTCTTGTTGCCGATGGTGGAATCGATCATCGTACGGGGGTGTCCTCATTGTCCTTATCATCTTCTTCCTCAAACTTATTGGATTTTCGTTTTGGCTTGGAGGAGTCGACTGGTGTGGTCTTCGTTGGTGCAATGGAGAACTCGTCCGAATCTAAAAAATCGGACAATGGTTTAGTACAAGTTGATTCGGACATAGTGCTTTACCTTTGGCTTTTGCAGTGGTTGCCGGGGCGTCTTTAGCTTTGGTTGTCGCGGCATCTTCAGTGTTGGTTGCCGTGGCAACTGCTTGGCAGGCGCAGTGTAGGTTGCCGCGGTATCATCTGTTGCGGTTGCCGTGGCAACTTCTTCATTGGTTGTCGTGGAAAGGATTTCGGCAGGAAAGATAGGGAACGACACACGGCTGTCCGAGTACTTTTCCAGGATGACTTGGGTGATGGCATTGTTGTGATCCTTCATGTACCGCATGAACATTAGTTGTTGGTATTCAATTTGCCTAAGGTGGTTCTCCAACCGTTGTAAGAGTGCTTCAAGTTGTCCTGGGGTTGTTGGCCGAGTTGTCTGGGCCTCAGTTGCTTGGGCATTAGGAGTTGCCGAGGTGGCAGGAGTTGTCATGGCAACTGAAGGCTTTGGGGATTTTACCGGTGCCTCTCCCATTAGCTTTCAGATTTGTGCTTGATTGGTAGGGCCTTTTCATCGGTTGACTCACTTGGGACATGCATCTCCTTGCAAAGATTGGAAATTAAGCAAGGGAAGAAAATAGGACCCTTGTCTTTTGTGCTACATACAAAAATCTCATCACAAATAATTTTTCCAATGTTAATGATGCGATTATGCAAAATAGAATGTATGAGCAAAAGACGAGGTGTATCAATGGTAGTATTGTGTGTGGTGGGCATTAAAGAAGTTTTAACAAACTTATTCCCTAATTTTGCCTCGGGTTTAAGCCGAAGGCGATTTACCGTGCCCTTATATTTACGGTCATTCCAAGGAGTCCCCGATAGAGTGAGTTCTTGAAGCACCTTGTCGAGTTGCTTTGGTGTGAGTTGATCAACAAAGGCTTGATGGTCGTCCTTCTCAACGTAGAGCCCGTAAAAGGCGTTGATACTTTCGGGGCTTATGAGGATAGCCTTGTCGCGAACAAAAATATAAGGATTATCCGGGTTAGGTGAGTGAGCATAGAATTCTCTTACCCATGAGATGTTACCTGGTTCCGATTGATGGTAAAATAATTGCCACTTTTGATGTGCAATCCTTTGGAAGATGAATGGTTCAAGCTCGAAATCTTGATGAGAGTTAGAGTATTCGAAGCTTTGTTCTTCGTAAATCTTTCAGCTTTAAAACTTGGAGTGAAATCTTTCTTGAACTGCCGGTGTAGCAAACATCTTTGGAAGATGTGCAAAGAAATTCTTAAACTTAAAACTAAAAATAATTAAATAAATATGAAAGAAAGATGTAGTCTTAACCTAAAGAAAATAAATAAATCTATCCTAAAAAAATAAATAACCGAAATTAATATAAATATAAATATAATAAGTTCGAATAAAAGAAAACTAAAAATAAAAGGAAAATATCTAAATGAGAGCATGCTCATGCATCTCCTAAGGTGACTACTTCTTTGTTACGTTCCACATGGGCACCGTTATAGTGCTTCAATCTTTGTCCATTAACTTTGAATTCATGTTCATTAGTGGTGGACTTGATTATCACGGCACCATGGGAGAATGGTTTGACAACTTCGAATAGTCCCAACCATCTTGATTTTAGTTTTCCCGGGAAAAGTTTCAGCCAAGAATTGAATAGGAGAACTAGTTGCCCTAGCATGAATTGTCGCGACAATAGTTTCTTACCATGCATTACTTTGTTTTCTCCTTGTAGATTCGTGCATTGTCATAGGCGAGTGCACGGAATTCTTCTATCTCGCTGAGATCTAGTAAACGTTTTTGTTTGGCACTCTCCCAATCCATATTCACGGTATTGATTGCCCAATATGCTTTGTGTTCGATATCCACCGGTAAGTGACAAGTCTTGCCATAGACGAGGCAAAACGGGGTCATTCCCAGGGGTGTTTTGAATGTGGTTCGGTAAGCCCAAAGTGCTTCGTCAAGTCTTGTAGACCAATCTTTTCGGGAAGGATTTATTATAACCATCTCAAGGATATTCTTTAATTCCCGGTTAGAAATTTCTGCTTGCCCATTAGTTTGTGGATGATATACCGTGGCAATTTTGTGTGACACGCCGAAGCGTTGCAACATCTTAGCAATAAGTATGTTGCCAAAGTGATTGCCTTCATCACTGATAATTGCTCTCGGCATCCCAAACCGTGTAAATATATTTTTCTGCAAGAATCGTTGCACTGTCTTGGAACTGCAGCTGCCTCAACCCATTTAGACACGTAGGCGACGGCAAGTAGAATGTAGAGGTTGCCGAATGAAGATAGGAAAGGTCCCATAAAATCAATCCCCCATACATCGAACAATTCCACCTCAAGGATGTTTTGGAGCGGCATCTCATATCGTCTAGAGATATTGCCTCTCCTTTGGCAACGATCACATTGCTTGTAAAACTCTTGAGCATCTTTGTACAATGTTGGCCATTACAAACCGGATTGCAAAACTTTGGCCGCGGTACGTGTTCCTCCAAAATGTCCTCCATAGGGTGAAGAATGGCATTGCCAGAGTACATTCTGCTGCTCCTCTTTAGGGACACATCGACGTATAATCTGATCAGCATATTGTTTAAACAAAAGAGGCTCGTTCCAGAAATAATGCTTAGCATCATGGTGGAACCGCTTCTTTCCTTGGTGAGTAAGGCCATAAGGTAAAATACCACAAACAAGGAAATTAACTAAATCAGTGTATTAGGGTATTGTCGAGGCATCAGTGGTTGCCGATGCATGCGGGCCTAGAGTTGCCGAGGCGTCGAGGGTTGTCGAGGCGTGCGCAACGGTGGTTGCTGAGGTATCAAGGGTTACCGAAGCAACTAACAACTGCTCATCCGAGAAAGCATCTCATATCTCTAAATTCACGTCCTCCACCCTATGCGTTCTAAGCGTGATAAGTGATTGGCAACTTGATTCTCTGTTCCTTTCCTATCCTTAATTTCAATGTCAAACTCTTGTAAAAGCAATATCCAACGAATCAAACGAGGTTTTGCATCCTTTTTAGCAAACAGATACTTAATTGCCGAATGGTCTGTGTGGACAATTACCTTTGTACCAATCAAATAGGATCAGAACTTGTCAAATGCAAAAACTACGGCTAGTAACTCTTTCTTCGTTGTTGTGTAATTTACTTGAGTGCTATTAAGAGTTTTACTAGCATAGTATATCACATGAAAGATCTTACTTGTGCATTGGCCTAGGACTGCTCCTACTGCAAAATCACTCGCATCACACATGAGCTCAAAAGATAATGTCTAATCGGGTGGAACAACAATGGGTACCGAAGTAAGCTTTTCCTTTAGGGTTTTGAATGCTTGAGCGCAAGAATCATCAAAGTTGAAGGTTTTATCATGTTCAAGAAAATTACACAAGGGTTTAGTAATCTTAGAAAAATTATGAATGAACCTCCTGTAAAAACCTGCATGTCCAAGAAAGCTTTGGATTCCTTTAACCGAACTTGGTGGGGGTAATCTCTCGATCACGTCCACCTTGGCTTTGTCTACTTCGATTCCCTTGGATGAAATCTTCTGGCCGAGCACAATTCCTTCATCTACCATAAAATGGCACTTCTCCCAATTAAGGACTATATCAGATTCTTCACATCTTGCCAACCCCTTCTCTAAATTGCCAAGGCAACTGTCGAAGTCATTACCAAATACTGAAAAATCATCCATGAAGATTTCAAGGAAGTCTTCGACCATGTCTGAAAAGAGTGCCATCATGCATCTTTGGAAGGTTGCCGGGGCATTACACATTCTGAACGACATTCTTCGAAAAGCATAAGTACCGTATGGGCATGTGAAGGTTGTCTTTTCTTGATCTTCTGGTGCTATGGCAATTTGATTGTAACCTGAATAACCATCAAGAAAACAATAAAAAGGGTTTACCTACAAGACGGTCAAGCATTTGATCAATAAAGGGTAATGGGAAGTGATCTTTCCTAGTGGCTTTGTTTAGCTTTTGGTAATCCATACAAACCCTCTATCCGGTCACAATCCTAGTTGGAATGAGTTCATTGTTTTCATTACTTTCCACCGTTATACCTCCCTTTTTCGGTACACATTGTACCGAACTTACCCATGTACTATCAAAAATAGGGTATATGATGCAGGCGTCAAGCCACTTAATGATTTCTTTCATTACAACCCCTTTCATGGCATGATTCAGTCACCTCTGGGCTTCAATCGAAGGTTTGTGATCATCTTCCAAAAAAATCTTATGCATGCACACTACCGGGCTAATTCCCTTCAAGTCGGCAATTGTCCACCCTATTGCCTTCTTGTGTAGCATCAACATGTTGATCAGCTTATTTTCCTGCTCAGGCTGTAACTTAGAGGGAATAATTACATGCAATGCATTATCGGTTCCCAAGTAAGCATATTTTAGTTGCCATGGCACTATTTCAACTCAAGAATCGGTGGTTGTTTAATGGAGGGCTTTTTAAGTTTACCTTCCTTACTTGAGTAATCTAGTGGTTCAAAGTATGTACCTGGTCGATTAACTAACCAATTTGCCTCTTCTTTTTGTTCCTCATCGATCGGTTCTTCATACTCCTTAGGTTCCTCTTGATCGGCAATGTAGTTGCCGAGGCAACTAAATTCCTCGTCAAAGTCAAACTCTGCCGTGGCATGAAGAAGTTGGCATTCTTCTGGATCATCGGCATGCCTTAGTGTTTGGAACACATTTAGTTTAACTTCCTCATTGTGAGGTCTCCCTTTTCAACATCGATTAAGGTTCTCCATGTTGCTAGGAAGGGTCTCCCGGGAATGATTGGTGCATGCTCATCTGCTTTACAATCCAAAACAATAAAGTTAGCGGGAAAAATAAATTTATCAACTTTTACCAGTATATCTTCGGTTTTTCCCTCTAGATGCACATAGGATCTGTCGGCTAGCTGTAGCATAACTGTTGTAGGTCTTGCCTCCCTGATTCCTAGTTTTTGGAAAATCGATTTAGGCATCAAGTTTATGCTTGCTCCAAGGTCACATAATGCTTTCCCGACATAATGGTTTCTGATAGAACATGGTATTGTGAAACTTTCGGGATCTTTCAACTTGGGTGGCATGCGATTGTGCAACATGGCCATGCATCCCTCTATTGCAGAAACTGTTTCAAACTCTCCTAACCTTGTTCTCTTGGACACAATGTCTTTCAGAAACTTGGCATAGTTCAGCATTTGTTCAGTTGCCTCAACCAACGGCAAGTTGATACAAATTTGCTTTAGGATATCAAGAAACTTCTTGAATTGATATTCTTGCTTTTGCCGCTTCAATCTTTGTGGGAGTGGTGGTGGAAGTCGAATATCTTCAATCCTTTCATTGGTCTAGAACCTGATTGACGGCATTGACAGGGCAACTGGAGTTGCCGAGGCATCATCAACTAGGGTTTCCGTGGCATCCTTATCGCTGGTTGCCACAACATGCTCATTTCGGGCATGCTTTCCGTTGGTTGCCGTGACATCGTCAATTGGGGTTGCTGTGGCATTTCCTGTTTCAGCATCTGAGGCTTTACTGTTGAGTTCATCTTGTTCTTTTTGTGGAGTTTTGTTTGATGAGCGAGCTTGATCCTCCTTAAGTTGTCGTCCACTTCTAGTGGTGATTGCCTTACATTGCTCGTGGCCAGTTCCTATTGTGACTTCAGTATCGCTGGGTAAACCTCCTTGCGGTCTAGTATTCAGGTTTTGAGCAAATTGTCCGACTTGAGTTTCTAATGATTTGATTACCGCCTCTTGGTTTTGCAATCTCATCTCGGTCCTATTAATAAAAGTATCAGTTCTTTTTATGAAGTTACTATTTTCAGCCATATAAGATTCAGTTTTCAACATAAAAGCATTGAGAGAATTTTCCAAAGAACTAGATGTTGTCGGTTCTTGCTGCGGCAACTGTTGCCGTGGCATATTCTGCTAGAATCTTGATGCTTGTGCATTCTGATTGTTCTGGTTTAAAGCATTATTGGGATTACTCCATGAAAAATTTGGGTGCTTCTTCCAAGCTGGATTATATGTGCTGGATATCACATTGTTGTTCCGATTGTAGTTCCCCACATAAAGTTGGATTCTGGATTCTGCATACATTCAGAAGAATTATTGTTACCATCATATAACTCACAAAAGGAATCTACTACCTTGACCTCATGTGTGTTGTTTAGTTTTTGCATGTTCTGGACCATCTTGGTTAGAGTGGCCAATTGTGCCGAAATTGAATCTGATGATCCCAGTTCATGTATTGTGACTTGGCGTCTAACTCCTCCTCTTCTAGCAGATAGGAACTGATAATCATTCTTGGCAAGCCTATTTAGAATTTGCATTGCTTCTTCCGGCGACTTATCTAGGAGTATGCCGTTTGCCAAGGCACCTAGCATCATCCTTGTTGGTGTATTCAAAGCGTTGTAAAACATTGTTACTTGTGTCCACACTGGGAATCCGTGTAGGGGAATTTGTGTAGAAATTCTCTATATCGCTCTCAAGCCTCACACATGGATTCATCATCTGCCATCCGAAAAGAAGTAATTTCATTACGAAGCTTATCAGTCAAATTTGTAGGATTGAATCGAGCAAGGAAATCACGACAAAGATCGATCCAAGATCCTATTGATCCAGCAGGAATACTATTCAACCATGTTTTCTCCCTATCCCTCAGTGAATAGGGGAATAATCTTAGCCGTAAAACATCTGGGGTTACTCCTTGTATTTTTAATGAGTTGCAAATCTCGAGGAAATATTTAAGATGTTTTCGTGCATCTTCAGTTGCTGAGCCACCAAATTGATCAATTGTGTTGATCATATTGAACATCACCAGTTTTAACTCAAAGTGGTCGGCTTCAATTTCAGGTGTGACAACTCCTGGATTAATTCCTTCAAGATCTTCCTCTAAATAGTTTCGAATAGTTTTGTTTCGTGCAAAAATCACGAAAGGGATATTCTGGTGTGACAATTCCTTCAAAGTGGTCGGCTTCAATTTCAGGTGTGACAACTCCTGATACATATTGCCATCTTAATTAACCATTGCTACTCTTAACCTTTGTCAGATTCTTTGCAAGGTTCGTTCTATTTCTGGATCAAAGGGACATTCTGGTGTAATCGGTCTCGCTCTGATCATATACCAAGGCAAAACCAAAGTTTTTAACCCTTCGAATCTTAAACAATAAAGATAAAAACAAAGTCCCTATTGCCAATCCCCGGCAATGGTGCCAAAACTTGTTGCACATAATAAGTGCTGCGCAATTGTGCAAGTGTACACGTCGCAAGTTATAGTATAAAAGATATTGTCTCCACAGGGATTGGTGCCACTTCAAGAATTCAATCTCTTGCACTGTAAAAGTGAAAACACAAGTAGGTGATTGTAGGAGTTTTAACTAACAACTAAACTAGAAAGCAATAAAGTAAAAGAAGAAGTAATCAAAAGAGAGGGAATAGGCCAGGTTATCGTGAGTTGAGGTGTGATAGCCAATTGGATCGTCTTGGTAAAATAGTGCAAGGGCAACTCAGTTGTCGTGGCAACTTGCGCAGCTGGGTTGCCTTGGCAACTAATTAAATGGTTGACTGGGAAACTGGCTGGGCAACTGTTTCGGCGGCTGGGCAGTAACTTCAAGGCTCGACAGAGTGTTCTTCAATGGTTTCTTCTTATCCCTAAGTCGAAACTCTAGCTAATTGTGCATGCCTTGACAATACATCCCTACGTGAAGCAAGGGTGAACAACAACCAATCTTACGCTCCTCTTAGCCATTGAAATCCTTAACTTATTCCTAAGCCAAATTAATCTTCACCATCAATAGATTAAATAAAGACCATACTCATTCGTTTCTTGAATCTAACTCTCCTGATATTAGATAAATAGATAGAATCATGAGATCCTCTCCCAATTCACTCACAAACAAGAATAGAAACCAAGAATGAGTAAACCTTGAATTGAAAGTGCAAACTCTTATTACCTAAACAAAATCCAATTGTTTCTCACAACCTCAAAACACAATAACCTTAGCCAAATAGATTTAGTTCATGGCTAGGTTCAAAAGAAACACAAAACAAAGAGTCCCCAACATAAACCTAATCGAACAAGAAAGAAAAAGATGAAGAATGGTTGAAAGCTTCTTGCCGATTTCTCTCCCCTTTTCCCCCCTTGAGGTGACGACTTGGTCCTCAATTTATAGGGCTAGGTCAAGGTCTTTCTTGAGGAGGAAGTTAAGTTGGAATTAAATACTTTTAAAGAATATAATTGTTTATTATATTTAAATTCCTTCTAGATCTTCTCCTATCTTCTTGGGATTTAATTTCTCTTTGACCTCTTCATGGAAATCAAACTCCTTCGGGATTAAACTTTGCTCCACGTCATCTTGGGTTTATCTAGTCATCAATTTCGGCTGCCATATCATCTTATCCCTTATTGACAATTGCCATGGCAACTGGCTCGACATCTCCTTCATGCACTGCCCTGGCAACTGCGTCGGCATCTCCTTCTTGTATTGCCCTGGCAACTGGTTCTAGCCTTGCTTTGGCAAGTGATTCTGCACACACAAAAATAACTATCGACAATAACTTTTTTCCACAAAATTAAGCAAAATATGATATCAAGCTTAACCACCAAGGAAACAATGCAAACATGCATGAATGGCTAATAATGCAACTAATAGGAGCCTAAGTCTAGCAATAATATGAATAAAAAGGGTGAATAAAATAGTACTTTTAGACACTTAACATTGACCAAATATTCGAGTTAATTCTTACCGTCCGATGGTAAACCTTAATTTGAATTAAAAGTTGATAAGTCATGACATCATTTTTAAGTGCTTGCATCTTGCATAAAGGTGATGAATGAAATTCGAACTATAAATTAACCCAAAAGTCATGCATATTTGATGTCAGTTTAATCTATGGTCCGATGTGTCATCACCCTTATTAATTAAACGTTTAATTAATTTAAGCCCACCAATTTGACAAGAGTCCATTTAATTGAGGTCCATATCCAACCAAGAACATTTGATTAAATTCAATTTAAATTTCAACAATTTCTATAAATTAAAAGCAACATATATTTTGGTATCGATTTCTGGGCGTGATGGGGGTGCTAATCCATCTCCACACGTAACCAACTCCCGAACCCATTTTTGAATGAATCTTTGGTTTTATGGTGTTTGTCCTACCTAAGTGGCAGTGGCGACTCCAAGTCTTTATTTTCAAAAACACCAATTTCTAAAGGACTTCCCCACTTTTTTCAAATATTTTCCCAAAATGTGAAAGGAAAACTGGACTACGTGCCTTTTTAGCAACTCGATTTCGATTTCAAAAAAAAGGTCACTACAGTTGGTGACTCCACTAGGGACAAATTTTTTTTTTGTTTCTACAAAAAAAACTGAGTTAAGCCAAGAAAATATATGTTGCTTTTAATGATGGAAATTTTGAAATTTAAATTGACTTCAATTAATTTGTTCTTTTTTGAAGACACGACTTTAATTACACGGGCTTTGATAATTGGTGGTTTTGAATTAATTGCTCATTTAATTTCCAAGGAATCACCAACATATGTTGCATCATGATCATCAGGCTCTATACTCGAGCTTTGTCCCTTGAGTGGGAGTGAAACGCCACATACCCACGTGAGTAGCCCTCTACGGGTCAATAATTCACTTTCAGAATCCACACCTTTTGACACGTGAGCAGACCTCCACGTTACTAGGTCATGCTTTCCCTCGAACCGAATACAATTTTCAAGCTTGTAATGGGAGAATTGGCGTTCTTGTTGCCTTAGTAGGTAATATGATAGGTTCAGATACTCTTTTTAGAACCAAACCCATGCGTGAGAATCTAAGAAGCCCACCTTGATTAGAGCCATGCGGATAACCTTAGCGAATTAGAATTCATGTGATTAGGTTTTCGTTTTTCTTCGTTGATTACTTTACTTTGCTATTTTTTTCATTTGATTAATTTATTCCTTTATTTGTTTTATCCATTACTAACCAGTTTCCTTTCCGTTTTCTTTATTTTTATATCTTGTTATCTCATTAAGAAAACACTGATTTGCATATATTCTGAAATTAAATGCTTAATAAATGGGAGATTTGGTATATAACAAAGATAAGAAGAATTTCGAGGAATTCCTACAAAAAGGTGATAGGCCGAGGGGTAGATCCGAGGTAAGAGAAACCGAGGTTCAAAAGCTCAAAGACCAAGTTGCAAGCTACAAAAGGATAATCCAATAGTATCAGATACCGATGATGGAACGATTCTAAGCTGCTGCTTATAATATTTGGGGGCAAGAACAAGAGACAGCAAACTTGATGGCTCACGTAAGAGGAATTGCCCAATAGCTTTTGTTTCTAGATCGGGATGCTAGCGGACTTTAGGAATATGCTAAAGATGGGTCAGAAAAAGAACAAAAGCTATCTTAGTTTGGGTCGTATGTCTAGTGGTTTTCTTTCATTGTTGTAATGAAACAATATCTCTATTAGTGCAAGTTGTTTAACGAGGATATTTTCCAAATCAGTGTTTTTCTTTCCATTCATGCATGTTTACATTATATCACACTTATTTGATTTTTTTTAAAGTATTAAAATTAATTAAGAATTTCATGTTTAAGAATTTTGGCTTCATATTTACATTCATTTGTGCATTTTAAGTGTTTGCTTAAATCATTTATTTCTATTATGCATACGATGCATTGCATGCATTAATTCATGAAACAATAAAATTAACTGTTGGAGATCCCGTGCTAGTAATCAAAGATTCATCACTCACACTTTACTCAACACAAAAAAGGGCAAATGGAAGAAAGTTTTGCCAAGTTAGAAGCTGATCTAAGGGGGAACAAGATATGATGAAGGAGTTGTCTCAGCTGTTAGAGCTCAAGCGAAATGAGAACCCGAATGGAAAAGGTACAATTGAAAATCCCACTCAGAACTTGGGAGATCCTTCATACTTCCTGATCTTTATCAACACTACCCCTAGACCTCCACAAGGAGTAGCTATATCATATCAGGTCGATGCCTCCACTTATGTTCCACAGGGTGTGACCTTTAGTAGTGCGAAGAATGTTAGGAACAATGTCCCAGAGTTGGATAAGTTAGAAAAACTGAATCGAGTAAAGGCGAAATTCTTTAAGCAATTAGAGGAAACCAAGAAGGATCTTGAGGAGAGGTTTCGAGCAAAGGAGGATGAAGAAGGATCCTACGGGTTGAATGATTTAGAGCTTAGTTTGGTCCCAGATTTGCAAATTTTGTATAAGTTCAAGACTCCAGAATTTGAGAAGTTTGGCGGGACGACTTGTCTCACCACTCATGTATCCATGTTTTGTTAGAAGATGGCAGGATTCACCAACAACGAGAAATTATTAATCCACTGCTTCCAACATAGTTTGGTAAGGTTTGCCATGGGGTGGTATAATTAGTTAACACAGGGCTCAGATCAAGTTTTGGAATGATTTAGCCAAAGCCTTCATAGAATAGTACAAGCATATAACAGAGATGATCCCAAATCGATTCCTACTACAAAGTTTGGAATAGATTCCTGATGAGAGTTTTCGCCAATACACTCAACGATTGCGAGACATGGTAGCTTAGGTTCAACCCCCGATTCAGGAAAGAAAAATCACTCCTATGTTTGTGGATACTCTAGAGTGTTGCACGATCGCTTGATAAGCCATCCTATCGTTAGCTTTATGGAATTGGTCATGACTGGAGAGCGCCTCAAGGATGCTATTAAAAGGGAAAGATAAACAACCCCTACAACATAACCCCTCAAAATGGAGATGACCCTTGGGTTCATATGGTGGGATCTCACTCAACCAATCAGCCTCAAGGCCATTACCGTAATCAATCATCATAGTCTGCAAAGCCTCCAATGGTTTTTCATCTGGTTTTGATCTCGTACACTGATTTGCTCCCAATGCTTGTTGAAAGGAAGCTTATGACCCCGGTTCTGGTCCAAACCAAAAGATCCTTCCTATCCCGAGGGTTATGATGTTAATGTCATATGTGACTACCGTGTGGGAAGTACGAACCATACTACGAAGGATTATGGAGCCTTAAAAAACAAGGTTCAAAGTCTGATTGAGACTGGCCTTTTAAAGTTTTAAGAAGAAAGAATGGTGAACATGACTTTTGAGAGGTGTTAATTTCCCAGTTTTCCTTCATAGGAGTTCACTTGTTTACATTTCCTTGCATTTTGCATTTCTCTTGAAGTAATGCGTGGAATCAACTTTGCTACTCTTTCCCCAAAGTAGCAAGGATCTTTTGTAAGGGCATATGTTATGTTTGCTACTTTTTTCCATTTTAATGAAGGGGTGCATTTTTTAATTAAAATATATGTATATTCTTTCTTACCCTCGTAGATCCATCACGTGCATGATGTTGCATTGATTCTAATAAAAAGATCAGTCAAATGTTGTGATCACGATGAAGTATGATTTCCTGCTCAGCCTGCTTTGATCGGTAAAGCGTGAGACGCAAGACTGCTACTCCTTCGATAATGTTTGATGATAAGAAAATCTCCCAGAAAAGCCTAAGGGAGTTGCTTGAATGTGAGAATTCTTTTAGGAACACATGGATTAAATAATGATGAAAAAAATGAAAAATGAAGTGTTTTAAAAGAGATAAAAAAAATCAGAAGGGTACTTTGCTATAGCAAAAAGGCTAAATAAGGATACTTTGCTCTACTTACTCTAATCGAGTCAAAGGCCTTGGCTGTATGAGTAAGTTTTCAAATCACGACTATGTCGAGTAACTTGGGGTAATGTTGTGTGCTCCATCATTATTCTCGAGACAAAGGACTGTGATGAGTTGAAATCCCAAGACCGAGTGCGACTTGAATTAGGTTTAAGAAAAAATAATTGCTTAAGGAATGAATGAGCAATCGAATAAGTCTCGGAGCATCCTGATGGAGCTGTGGGGGAGAAAAAATCTAATAAGGTGATATGCTCCATTTGTTCAATACCCTAGCGTCAGCAATGAATCTTTGAAGACACTGGTACTATATTAATTACAATCAAAAGCACACACTTGTACTTAGAATTCTCAAAAAGATATTTTCTGCACTCCATGGGTTAAGTAAATTCTAAAACCTTGAACATATTTGGGAGAAAAACAATAAGAACTAGAAGGAGTAATTTTCAAATCGATCAAGCAAATACCATAATCATGAGGATGTACCGAGCAATCTGGGAGGAATTTCACAACTTCAAATATGGCCACAATATTCAAAGGCAAGTTATTGATCACCGGAGGATTGGATCTAAGACGCTCTTGCATTTGATATCCAGGGCATTCTATTCTTTTTCTATTGATTTTGATTTTTTATATTAACCCAAAGAAGCATTAGTTGAAATGTTAATTAGCAAACTAACATATTGATGAAAAGAAGAAAAATAGAAAAAAATAAGAAAAAAGAGGAAAAAAGAAAAAGGTTTTTTTCTGTATTGTTTCAAGAATAAAGTTTAGAATTCAAGGTCAAAGATGTATATGATCGACCTAACAAAGGAATAATCCTTCAGTGATTCTGAAGAGAATAATAGCAAGACTTAGTGTGCTACGCAGTTCAAGGACATAAAATGAATATATGCCATAATGTCTTGGTTGGATCAGAAAAATGAATATTGAGTCTTATTGAAGAAATGAAATTTTGGAGGTTTTTGGGGCATTTTTCAGCCCAACGTTGAGATAGAACTGTAGCGACCTATCTTTTTCTAAAATTAAAATGATCGCTAAAAAAGGAGTAGATTTCCTTTTGTTTTTTTATATGTTTTTCATTTCATTATATATCTTTGAAAGAGTTTAAAAAGGGAGAATTCTTTTTTTAAAAAAGTGTATCACCTTTTTTGAAAGCAATAAAACCTGGAGTCGCCCCCGACCACTAGGGTAGGCCTGACACCATAAAACCAGAGATTTGTTTGAAAGCTGGTTCGGTAGTTAGTTACGGATGGGGAAGGTTTTGGCACCCTACACCGCCCAAAAATTGGTATCGAAAAAGAAAAAGAAAAAAATAATTACCGCTTTATTAATATTAAAGTTTCTGAATTAAAGTGACTATTAAATTGAAATTTGGTTATAGATGAAAGTAAATTTTAAGGGCCTCGTTATTCGAGAGTAAACCGAAAAACCACCACCACTACATTTGGTACTGGCAACGTTTACTCCCGAATAACAAGATATCACATCAACAATTTAAATATTTGGGTACAACATAATAACATGACATGAAAGATAACGTATGAACAATAAACTAAAATAACAAAATATCAAACAAGAATTGAACACGCACGTAAATATAAGATGGCAAAATAAACCAAGGATATCCAAATGCACATGTGAAATATATATATATGTATATATATCACGTATAAATATAAATAATGTAATAACACTGTATAACATATAATCTTAGCAATACATAATATATACAACATGAGTCGAACATAAAGCGAAAGGACAAAAATGTAAAAGGAATGAAATGTGATGGCAAAAATAAACATGCACATGCAGGGACTAGAATAGAAACAAAACAAAAAATAGAAGGTAAAAAGGGAAGATAACGCTACTGAAAAATATCAAAATAAAAAGAACCATGAGTTGAGGGACCAGAAAGGGCATTCAACCATTTTGAACCATACCAAAGTTGAAAAAAGTGACGAAATTGAAAGCTTTGGTAAACTACAAGGGACTGCGGATAAGATTTTGGAAGACAAAATGGCCGGAAGGGTTATTTTGAAAACGCAGAGGGACCTAAGAACGATAAAACCATTTAAAAAACCAAAACCGGTCTGAAACGGGGTGAAATTGCAAAATAATCAAGAAGGTTCGAGGACCAAGGGTGTGATTTTTAAATGAGGAAGGGCCCTGGGCGTTATTATGGTAGTGCAGAAGGATTTAAAACACGAAATAACCATTTTTAAAAGAGGGTTGAGCATAAAATATAAACATTTTTTAAAAATAGAAAAGAAAAAACTCGGCTCAAACTCTCTAAAACCTTCTTCATTTTATCCTAACCTCGGATTAACGCCGCTTGCGTTCATCCTACAACCCAGAAAACACCTTAAACCACCACCGAACCCATAAAACAATGAGTGATTTACTGCACCGGCCGCTGCTAACTGGCGTCGAAAACTTAAAAAAACTTTTGAACCCCTCTACTGTTTTAAAAATAGATTCGAGCCCTATTTTCGAAAAAAGAGCTAAACCTTCATTTTTGTTTAAAAATCAAGACCTTTCCTCCCTTCTTCTTTTTTTCACAAAATGACCCCTCATTTTAAAACTTTAACCCTCCGATTTACCCTTATTAACCTCGAAGGCTTAGGGCTTGTCATCGAAGAGAGGCACACTCATCATCGGGAAACCCTAGAATGGTCAAAAACTAAAACAATAGAAGGTAAAATCCCCTTGAACCCTAAATCTAGTTTTTCCTTTCTTATGTTTTTTCTTTATGCATGCAATGAAAACTAAGAAAAAAAAGATACCTCAAATGCTCTTTTTTATATTACTTTCTCTTTGAAAATCTTGAGAGAATCCCCTCGAGTTACAACTTAAGGCATTCTTTTATACCCCCAATATTAAAATCATTTTTAGAAAAGAAATAAAACCATGCAAAACTATTATTGGCTGCATCTGAAAATCTGCTATAATCTCAAAATTTTTTGTTTGGGTTCATCTGCCATACTGAAAATGTTGGGTCGTCCCCAAGAATCTGAAATTTTTGTTTTGTTTCTTTGCATGAGCATTGGTTGCGGGAGAGGACGATGTGGACTAGAGCGGTTGGCTTCTGAAACATCAGACACGTGGGCGTATTTCGAAAGTAAAACGGTATGGGCATCATTTTTTGCACGAGCGCGTGAGTGGAGATGGACGATTGGGTGTGATCGGCTCATGCTTGGGAGACGATCAAGGTTGTCTAATCAGTTATTGATCTAACGGCTGTTGAAGTGCGGCGCCAGGATACAAGAAAATCGGCTAGTGTTTCCCTCCAATGGGATAACCTGGACTGTCCGTTCGTGTTCCCAAATCTGACGGTCCAGGATGGGCTGTGCCAAAAGCAAAAGATGATTAAGGTAGATTCATTTTTAGGGTTTTTAGGGCTTTATTTTGGGCCTTATCGGGTCATTGTAACATGTTAATATTTTTGGGTTTTTGGATATGTAAGTGGACTGTTTGAATAAAAACTTTGGGCCTTTATTATTTAATTAATCCTTTTTATATTTGGTTTTGTTTTATGATAATAATAATAATATAAATAAGAATATAATAATGTAATAATGATAATAATACTATTAATATAATAATAGTAATAGTAATAATAATTGAAAATAATAGATAATGATAATGGTAATAATAATAATTAATAATGATGATAATAAATAATAATAGTAACAAGTATTAATAGTAGTATAACTTATAATAATTAAATCCCAAAACTACAAAACATGATACAAATATAAAACAAGTTAATACCCTGGATAAAATTAGTGATTACAGCTCCCCCTCTTTGCTTATCCTTGTAGAACAAGAATAAAGCAAAGACCATAAGCACTAATTTTATCTGACTTCCCTGCTGAAGATTTTGAGGTGCGAGTTCCTCCTATATAAAACCATTCACTCTTTATCTTCCTAAAATCCCAGAACTTCAAATTCTTCCCACGTAAGGCCTAAAGAAAAGAAGCCCTTGAAATGATGCCTCGACCTTTGATCGCCTTAGCATTGGGTGGTACCTCGCTTTGAGTCCATCGTAAGATTTTCACTGTATTCTTGGAGGTTGAAAACACTAATATGATGTCTCAATTTCTGGTTTTCTTGACACTAAACGATATCTCGCCTAGAGACTACCAGAATGCCCTGACTTCTGTTTGTCTTGGCATGAGATGATATCTCACCCTGAGATTACCAAAAGATTTTCACCGTACCTGAAGTCTGAAAACCTCAATAAGATTTATCGATTTCTGGTCATTTGAACACCGAAAGGTATCTCGCTTAGAGACTGTCGAAATGCCCCAATTTCTGTTCGTCACGGTATGAAATACTTATTGCTCCCAAATTGCTGGAGATCGAAAAACTTTTAAAGAATTCCTGACTCTTTGTTGGGATCCTCTTCTTCTTTCCTAAAGCATAGGAACCAATTTTGCTGTTCTTCAAATGCCTAAAAAACAAACATGATGATTTGATGATGTTGGTTAGCATGCTCTTATCTTAAGGATGTTTAACTATTCATGATGCATGACAAATAAAATCTAGTCAATGATTGGATGCCTTCTTTCTTGGCTTCTTGTCTCATTTTTTCTTGTTGTTTTCTTCATCTTCACATGCTTTTATCTCTCCTTGCATTAGGACTCAGCCCCGTTCAACCCCCTTCGTTAGAATCTCTCAAAACTTTGCTCCAACGCACCCTTTTGGGTTTTCATTTTAGATTTGTTTTTTCTCAAAGCGTCATTTTTTGATTTTTCACTTTAGATTTTTTTCCTTTTTTTCCATTTTTTCTTTTTCTTTTTCCTTTTTCTCTTTTTTCCTTTATTTTTTTTTCATTTTTTTCTCTAGGGCGCCCTCTCGGGTTTTTGCCTCCGAATACTTCTTTGATGTGAACTCGGATGTATAAGGCATTTTTCATGTTTTCTTGGTAATCCAATGTCCTCTAGCCTTGAATTGACGAACTTATTTTGACGGAATCAATTTCTGTCTTTAGGCAACTTGCATTTAATAGGTTAAATCATAGTAATGCCAAGAAATCCTTTGTTTTTCAATAATCTATGTCAATCTATTTGCATGATGCTCATGACATAGATAAGTGTTAAGTGTTCAAAAGTACTATTTTTATTACCCTTTTTATTCTTATTATTGCTAGACTTAGGCTCATATTAGTTGCATTATTAGTCATTCATGCATGTTTGCATCGTTTCCTTGGTGGACAACCTTGATTTCATATTTTGCTTAATTTTGTGGAAAAAGGTACTGCTTTGGTGTGTTTTTGTGTGTGTATGCATAATCACTTGGAAAAGCAAAACTGGAACCAGTTGCAAGGGAAATGCATGAAGGAGATGTCGAGCTAGTTGCTAGGGCAGTGCATGAAGGAAATGCCGAGCTAGTTGCCAGGGCAATTTTCGACAAGGAATAAGATGATATGGTAGTCGAAATTGATGACTAGATAAGCCCAAGATGAAGTGGAGCAAAGCTAAATCCCAAAGGAGTTTGATTTCCATGAAGAGGTTAAAGAGAAATTAAATCCCAAGAAGATAGGAGAAGTTCTAGAAGGAATTTAAATATAATAAAGAATTGTATTCTTTAAAGATAATTTAATTCCAACTAAACTTCCTCCTCAAAAAAGACTTTGACCTAGCCCTATAAATTGAAGGCCATGCCGTCAACTCCAAAAGAAGAGAGGGGAGAGAAATTTCGACAAAGGCAAGAGAGATTTCGACAAGGCTTTGGAGAGAATTTCGACAAGGCTTCAACCATTCTTCATCTTTTTCTTTCTTGTTCCATTAGGTTTATGCTAGGAATTCTTTTTCTTGTGTTTCTTTGGAACCTAGCCATGAACTAAATCTATTTGGATATGGTTATTGTGTTTTGTGGTTGTGAGAAACAATTGGATTTTGTTTAGGTAATAAGAGTTTGCACTTTCAATTCAAGGTTTACTAATTCTTGGTTCTTATTCTTGTTTGCGAGTGAATTGGGAGAGGATCTCGTAACTTCATCTATTTATCTAATATCGGGAGAGTTAGATTCAAGAAACGAATGAGTATGGTCTTTATTCAATATATTGATGGTGAAGATTAATCCGGCTTAGGGTTTAGTTAAGGATTTCAACGGCTAAGAAGAGCGCAAGATTGATTGTTGTTCACCCTTGATTCACGCAGGGCTGTATTATCAAGGCATGCACAAATAGCTATAGTTTCGACTTAGGGATAAGAAGAAACCATTGAAGAACGCTCCGCTGAACCTTGAAGTTGCTGCCCAGCCGCCCAAGTAGTTGCCCAGCTAGTCGCCCAGACAACCATCGATTAGTTGCCAAGGCAACCCCGTTGTGCAAGTTGCCACGGCAACTGAGTTGCCCTTGCACTCTTTTACCAAGACGATCCAATCGGCTATCACACCTCAACTCATGATAACCTGGCCTATTCTCTCTCATTTAATTACATATTCGTTTACTTATTTGCTTTCTTAGTTTAGTTGTTAGTTAAACTCCTACAATCACCTACTTGTGTTTTTACTTTTTACAGTGCAAGAGATTAGATTCTTGAAGTGGCACCAATCCATGTGGAGACGATATCTTTTATACTATAACTTGCGACGTGTACACTTGCACAATTGCGGAGCACTTATTACGCGCAACAAGTTTTTGGCGCCGTTGCTGGGGAATTGGCAATAGCAACTTTGTTTTTATTTTCTTGCACTTTTTATTTTTCTTGTTTAAGATTCAAAGGGCTAACAAACTTTGGTTTTGCATTGGTATATGACCAGGGCGAGACCGATTACACCAGAATATCCCTTTGATCCAGAAATCGAACGAACCTTGCAAAGACTTAGATGAAGGTTAACAGTAGCAATGGCTAATCAAGACGGCAATATGAATCAAGATGTTCTAGTAGGAGGAGGATTGATTCTTGCACGAAACAGAACTATTCGAGACTATCTTTAAGAAGATCTTGAAGGACTTAATCCAGGAGTTGTCACACCTGAAATTGAAGCCGACCACTTTGAGTTGAAACTGGTGATGTTTAATATGATCAACACAATTGGTCAATTTGGCGGCTCAGCAACTAAAGATGCACAACAACATCTTAAATCTTTCCTCGAGATTTGTAATTCATTCAAAATACAAGGATTCACCCCCGATGTTTTACGACTAAGATTATTCCCCTATTCACTGAGGGATAGGGTGAAAGCATGGTTGAATAGTATTCCTGCCGGATCAATAGGATCTTGGGCCGATCTTTGTCGTGATTTCCTTGCTCGATTTAATCCTACAAATTTGACTGATAGGCTTCATAACGAAATTACTTCTTTTCGGCAGGCAGATAATGAATCCATGTACGAGGCTTGGGAGCGATATAGAGAACTTCTACACAAATGCCCCCTACACGGATTCCCAGTGTGGGCACAAGTAACAATGTTTTACAACGCTGTGAATACACCAACAAGGATGATGCTAGATGCCTCGAAAAACGGCATACTCCTAGATAAGTCGCCGAAGGAAGCAATGCAAATTCTAAACAGGCTTGCCAAGAATGATTATCATTTCCCCACTGCTAGAAGAGGAGGAGTTAGACGCCAAGCCACAATACATGAACTGGGATCATCATACTCAATTTCAGCACAATTGGCTACTCTAACCAAGATGGTCCAGAACATGCAAAAACCCAACAACACACAGGAAGTCAAGGTAATAGATTCCTTTTGTGAGTTATGTGGTGGTAACCATGATTCTTCTGAATGTATGCAGAATCCAGAATCTAGCTTTTATGTGGGGAATTACAACCGGAACAACAATGTGATGTCCAATACATACAATCCAGCTTGGAAGAAGCACCTAAAATTTTCATGGAGTAATCCAAACAATGCTCTAACCAGAACAATCAGAATGCACAAGCATCGGGATTCCAGAAGAATATGCCACGGCAACAGTTGCCGCAGCAACAACCGACAACATCTAGTTCTTTGGAAAATTCTCTCAATGCTTTTATGTTGAAAACTGAATCTTATATGGCCAAGAATAGTAACTTCATAAAAAGAACTGATGCTTTCATTAACAGGACCGAGATGAGATTGCAAAACCAAGAGGTGGCAATCAAATCATTGGAAAATCAAATCGGACAATTTGCTCAAAACCTGAATACTAAACCACAAGGAGGTTTACCTAGCGATACTGAAGTCGCAAGAGGCCATGAGCAATGTAAGGCGATCACCACTAGAAGTGGCCAACAACTTAACGAGGCTCAAGCTCGCTCATCAAACAAAACTCCACAAAAAGATCAAGACGAACCCAGCGACAAAACCTCAGATGTTGAACCAGGAATTGCCGCGGCAACCAGCGATAAGCATGCCTCGGCAACCGGCGATAAGGATGCATCAGCAACCAACGACAGGAATGCCATGGCAACCCCATTTGATGATGCCTCGCAACTCCAGTTGCCCTAGCAATGCCATCAATCAGGTTCCAGACCAATGAAAGGATCGAAGATATCCGACTTCCACCACCATTCCCACAAAGGTTGAAGCGACAAAAGCAAGAATATCAATTCAAGAAGTTCCTTGATATCCTAAAGCAAGTCCACATTAACTTGCCATTGGTTGAGGCAATTGAACAAATGCCGAACTATGCCAAGTTTCTTAAAAACATTGTGTCCAAGAGAACAAGGCTAGGAAAGTTTGAAACAATTGCCGCAACAGAGGGATGCATGGCCATGTTGCTCAATCGCATGCCACCCAAGCTGAAGGATCCCGGAAGTTTCACAATACCCTGTTCTATTGGAAACCACTATGCCGGGAAAGCATTATGCGACCTTGGAGCAAGTATAAACTTGATGCCTAAATCGGTTTTCCAGAAACTAGGAATCAGGAAGGCAAGACCTACAATAGTTATGCTACAGTTAGCCGACAGATCTTATGTGCATCCAGAGGAAAAAATCGAAGACATACTGGTAAAAGTGGATAAATTTATTTTTCTCGCTAACTTTATTGTTTTGGATTGTGAAGCAGATGAACATGCACCTATCATTCTCGGGAGACCCTTCCTAGCAACAGGGAGAACTTTGATCGATGTTGAAAAGGGAGAACTCATAATGAGGGTGAATGACCAGCAAGTTAAACTAAATGTGTTCCAAACACTAAGGCATTCCGATGATCCGGAAGAATGCCAACTTCTTCATGCCACAGCAGAGTTTAACTTCAACGAGGAATTTAGTTGCCTCGGCAACTACATTGTCGATCAAGAGGAACCTGGGGAGTATGAAGAACCGATTGATGAGGAACAACAAGAAGAGGCAAATTGGTTAGTCAATCGACCAGGTACATACTTTGAACCACTAGATTACTCAGGTAAGGAAGGTAAATCGAAAAGCCCTCCATTGAACAACCACCAATTCTTGAGTTGAAACAGTTGCCAAAGCAACTAAAATAAGCTTACTTGGGAACCGATAATACATTGCCTATAATTATTTCCTCTAAGTTACAGCCTGAGCAGGAAAAGAAGCTGATCAAAATGTTGATGCTACACAAGAAGGCAATAGGGTGGACAATTGCCAACTTGAAGGGAATTAGCCTGGCAGTGTGCATGCACAAGATTTTGTTGGAAGATGATCACAAACCTTCGATTGAGACCCAGAGGAGAATGAATCATGCCATGAAAGGGGTTGTAATGAAATAAATCATCAAGTGGCTTGACGCTGACATCATATACCCTATATCTGATAGTACATGGGTAAGTCCAATACAATGTGTACCGAAAAAAAGAGGTATAACGGTGGTAAGTAATGACAAAAATGAACTCATTCCAGCCAGTACTGTCACCAGTTGGAGGGTTTGTATGGATTATCGAAAGCTAAACAAAGCCACTAGGAAAGATCACATCCCATTATCCTTTATTGATCAAATGCTTGACCGTCTTGCAGGTAAACCCTTTTATTGTTTTCTTGATGGTTATTCAGGTTACAATAAATTTGCCATAACACCAGAAGATCAAGAAAAGACAACCTTCACATGCCCATACGATACTTATGCTTTCGGAAGGATGCCGTTCGGATTGTGTAACGCCCCGGCAACCTTCCAAAGATGCATGATGGCACTCTTTTCAGACATAGTCGAAGACTTCCTTGAGACCTTCATGGATGATTTTTTCGTTTTTGGTAATGACTTCGACAGTTGCCTCAGCAATTTAGAAAAGGTATTGGCAAGATGTGAAGAAACTGATTTAGTCCTTAATTGGGAGAAGTGCCATTTTATGGTAGATGAAGGAATAATGCTCGGCCACAAGATTTCATCCAAGGGAATTAAAGTAGACAAAGCAAAGATGGACGTGATTGAGAGATTACCCCCACCGAGTTCGGTTAAAGGAATCCGAAGCTTTCTTGGACATGCAGGTTTTTACAAGAGGTTCATTCATAATTTTTCTAAAATTACTAAACCCTTGTGCAATTTGCTTGAACATGATAAAGTCTTCAATTTTGATGATTCTTTCGCCGAAGCATTTGAAACCCTAAAGGGAAAGCTCGCCTCAACACCCATTGTCGTTCCACCAGATTGGACGCTACCTTTTGAGCTCATGTTTGATGCAAGTGATTTCGCGGTAGGAGCAGTCCTAGGCCAACGCACAGGTAAGACCTTTCATGTGATAAACTACGCTAGTAAAACTCTTAATAGTGCTCAAGTGAATTACACAACAACGGAGAAAGAGTTACTAGTTGTAGTTTTAGCATTTGACAAGTTTCGATCCTATTTGATTGGTACAAAGGTAATTGTTCATATGGACCACTCGGCAATTAAGTATCTATTTGCTAAAAAGGATGTCAAACCTCGTTTGATTCTTTGGATATTACTTTTACAAGAATTTGATATTGAAATTAAGGATAGGAAAGGAACAGAAAATCAAGTGGCCGATCACTTATCATGTTTAGAACGTAATAGGGAGGAGGACGCGGATTTAGAGATACGCGATGCATTCCCGAATTAGAAACTTTTAGTTGCCTCGGCAACCATGGATGCGCATGCCTCGACAACCCTCGATGCCGCAGCAGCTCTTGATACGCACGCCTCGACAACCCCTGACGCCTCGGCAACCATGGATGCCCATGCCTCAGCAACCCTCGACGTCGCGGCAACCACTGATACGCACGCCTCGGCAACCATGGATGTGTATGCCTCGGCAACTCTAGACGCACACGCCTCGGCAATCTTGGGAACAGTCGCCACGGCAGCACATACCTCAGCAATACCCTGATACGCAGATTTAGTTAATTTCTTTGTTTGTTGTATTTTACCTTATGGCCTTACTCACCAAGGGAAGAAGCGGTTCTGCCATAATGCTAAGCATTACTTTTGGGACGAGCCTCTTCTGTTTAAACAATGTGCAGATCAGGTTATACGCCGATATGTCCATGAAAAAGAGCAGCAGAATGTACTCCGGCAATGTCATTCTTCACCCTATGGAAGACATTTTGGAGGAACTCGTACCGCGGCCAAAGTTTTGCAATCCGGTTTGTATTGGCCAACACTGTACAAAGATGCCCAAAAGTCTTACAAGCAATGTGATCGTTGCCAGAGGACGGGCAATATCTCTAGACGATATGAGATGCCGCTCCAAAACATCATCGAGGGGAATTGTTCGATGTATGGGGGATTAATTTTATGGGACCTTTCCCATCTTCATTCGGCAACCTCTACATTCTACTTTCCGTTGACTACGTGTCTAAATGGGTTGAGGCAGTTGCAGTTCCCAACAACGATTCCAAGACCGTGCAACGATTCTTGCGAAAAATATATTTACACGGTTTGGGATGCCGAGAGTAATTATCAGCGATGAAGGCAAGCATTTTGACAACAAACTTATTGCCAAGATGTTGCAACGCTTCGGTGTATCTCACAAGATTGCCATGGCATATCACCCACAAACCAATGGGCAAGCAGAAATTTCCAACCGGGAATTGAAGGGTATACTCGAGAAAGTTGTAAATCCCTCTAGGAAGGATTGGTCAATAAGACTAGATGACGCACTTTGGGCATATCGCACTGCATTCAAAACACCTTTAGGTATGTCCACCTTCTAACTTGTCTATGGCAAAACACGCCATCTACCGGTAGAAATCAAACACAAGGCATATTGGGCAATCAAGACCGTGAATATGGATTGGGAAAGTGCCAGACAAAAGTGTTTGTTGGACCTCAACGAGATAGAAGAATTCTGTGCACTCACCTATAACAATGCACGAATCTACAAGGAGAAAACAAAGCAATGGCATGACAAGAAACTATCGTCGGGCAATTCATGCCAGGGCAACTAGTTCTCTTATTCAATTATCGGCTAAAACTTTTCCCGAGAAAACTGAAATCAAGATGGTCGGGACCATTCGAAGTTGTCAAACCATTCTCCAATAGTGCATGATAATCAAGTTCATCACTGACGAACATGAATAAGATTGAAGCACTACAATGGTGACCATGTGGAACGTAACAAAGAAGTGGCCACCTTAGGGGATGCATGAGCATGCTCTCCTTGCAATATTTTCTTTTTCTTTTTATTTTCATTTTTATTTTTATTTTTAGGAGATATTTTATTTTATTTTTCTTCATTATCTTTAGTTTCCAGGTTTTCTTTGTTTTCTTTTCTTTTCTTTTCCACAAAAAGACTCACAACCACCATGCTAAGGAAATTCACTGCAGACTACTTGCCACGGCAACCGCAATAGAGGATGCCCCTGCAACTACCTCAGCAGTTGCCACGGTAACAAAAACTAGCGATGCCCAGGCAACAACAATGGCTTCGACAACTACAGATGCCAGGCAAGTGAACCTTCCTCGGCAAACATGGATCAAATCAAAGCAATGCTATTCACGCGGTACCAGCCACAAGCATTCAGCCACCAATCGGAAAATGAATCAAGCAAATGGCACGAAGGAAACTAATCACTCGAGGTGACGACCTCTCCAACTAACTCATTTCATTTAGTTTTTTTAAAATTTTGTTTCACTTTTACATGCATTGAGGACAATGCTTCTCTCGAGTTTGGGGGGTGTTGGTTTCTAGTTAGTTTCATGTTTAGTTGCATTCATCTTTAGCAATCACATATAGATTGCATATGTTACTTACCATGCCTTTAATTGGATTTAATTGCTTAAGACTTGTTGAATATCCAATGATTATTTTTTGCCACTGCACTTAATTGAAAGAACCTTTAATTTTAGGATTGTATGAAAATAACTTAGAATTGTACTATGGTGCTGAATTTTTTTACACACGGTTGTGGCTTGTTGATTGAGTAGGTTGCTTAAAATTTGGGTAAATATAAAATTGAAAATTAAAAGTTAATTTCTTTCTAGAGGTGCCTGAAACTAGCTCTAGTAGTTAATGCACATTAAATAATCGCTAGAGGTGCCCGAAATTGGCTCTAGACGACTAAAATAAAATGAGAAATTGCTTACTTTGCTAGAGGTGCCCGAAATTGGCTCTAGTGAAAATAAAAATAAATGCCCCGGTAATTAAATTGATAAAAGCCTATTGTTCACGTAGAATCTTGAAAATCAACTTGTAAACAACTACGCACACATATTGTCACAAGCATTATAGTTCGATTCCGGGTAGTTTTTGTTCTATTCAAAAAATTAAAAGGTGATCATACTTTGTGCCACGGTTCCGAGGCTTGAATTCAAGTTTGAAGCATGTCTTTGATGATTAAAGTCTTGGCAGGTAATTGTTAGTTTGCATTGCTTGAGGACAAGCATTAGTTCGAGTTTGGGGGTGTGTTAAGTGTTCAAAAGTACTATTTTATTACCCTTTTTATTCTTATTATTGCTAGACTTAGGCTCACATTAGTTGCATTATTAGTCATTCATGCATGTTCGCATCGTTTCCTTGGTGGACAAGCTTGATTTCATATTTTGCTTAATTTTGTGGAAAAAGGTACTGCTTTGGTGTGTTTTTGTGTGTGTATGCAGAATCACTTGGCAAAGCAAAATTGGAACCAGTTGCCAGGAAAATGCACGAAGGAGATGCCGAGCTAGTTGCCAGGGCAATGTATGAAGGAGATGTCGAGCTAGTTGCTAGGGCAATTTTCGAAAAGGAATAAGATGATATGGTAGTTGAAATTGATGACTAGATAAACCCAAGAAGACGTGGAGCAAAGCTAAATCCCAAAGGAGTTTGATTTCCATGAAGAGTTTAAAGAGAAATCAAATCCCAAGAAGATAGGAGAAGTTCTAGAAGGAATTTAAATATAATAAAGAATTATATTCTTTAAAGATAATTTAATTCCAACTAAACTTCCTCCTCAAAAAAGACTTTGACCTAGCCCTATAAATTGAAGGCCGTGCCATCAACTCCAAAAGAAGAGAGGGGAGAGAAATTTTGACAAAGGCAAGGGAGATTTCGACAAGGCTTTGGAGAGAATTTTGACAAGGCTTCAACCATTCTTCATCTTTTTCTTTCTTGTTCTATTAGGTTTATGCTAGGAATTCTTTGTCTTGTGTTTCTTTGGAACCTAGCCATGAACTAAATCTATTTGGCTATGGTTATTGTGTTTTGTGGTTGTGAGAAACAATTGGATTTTGTTTAGGTAATAAGAGTTTGCACTTTCAATTCAAGGTTTACTCATTTTTTGTTCTTATTCTTGTTTGCGAGTGAATTGGGAGATGATCTCGTAACTTCATCTATTTATCTAATATCGGGAGAGTTAGATTCAAGAAACGAATGAGTGTGGACTTTATTCAATCTATTGATGGTGAAGATTAATCCGGCTTAGGGATAAGTTAAGGATTTCAACGGCTAAGAAGAGTGCAAGATTGGTTGTTGTTCACCCTAGATTCACGCAGGGCTGTATTATCAATGCATGCACAAATAGCTAGAGTTTCAACTTAGGGATAAGAAGAAACCATTGAAGAACGCTTCGCCAAACCTTGAAGTTGCTGCCCAGCCGCCCAAGTAGTTGCCCAGCTAGTCGCCCAAGCAACCATCGATTAGTTGCCAAGGCAACCCCGCTGTGCAAGTTGCCACGACAATTGAGTTTCCCTTGCACTCTTTTACCAAGACGATCCAATCAGCTATCACACCTCAACTCACGATAACCTGGCCTATTCTCTTTCATTTAATTACATCTTCGTTTACTTATTTGCTTTCTTAGTTTAGTTGTTAGTTAAACTCCTACAATCACCTACTTGAGTTTTTACTTTTTACAGTGCAAGAGATTAGATTCTTGAAGTGGCACCAATCCCTGTGGAGACGATATCTTTTATACTATAACTTGCAACGTGTACACTTGCACAATTGCGGAGCACTTATTACACGCAACAATAAGATAGGCACAAAATAAAATTTCATTAATATTTGAAGGGATGTTGGAATAATTTGAAAGTCGCGGTAAACATAAAAAAACAAAAAAAGAAGTAAATGAGAGATGGTGCAACATCCCCGAACATTGACTGTATGAATAATGTGAGAGCCCATCGACCGTGGTAGATCTCTCACTCGCTGTCCTTGACTGAAACTTCCGATGACCCATAGACCGAAGTAGAGCCCCTCAACTGAAACAGAGCCTATTAATCAGATGAAAACTCTTAAAATTTGTTTGAACTGTCCTTTCAAATTTTCAATTCAGATCCTCCTTTGGTTTTAAGACGCCCTGTAATATCCCAAATCCCAATTTAAAAAATATTAGAATATTAAAACTAGTCGATTGGTGCGATTTGTTTGATATATATATACATATACATATATATATATATACATACATGTAGAAATATGTATATCTAAACTTTGAATTTGGATTAAGTGACTTTAGGATCCATTTGAAACAAAAAACAAAATAAGGGATAACAAATGCTAAGGACTAAACTGAATATTAAGAGAAAGATAGGGGTTGCATGCTAAAAGGAAAATAAACCTGGGTTGTTCACACATGGCAAGCTTTGGAGGAGGCATGTGTTTTGGAAGGGTCTCGGCTAATGGGGGATCATTCTCAATATCCCCTTCTTCCTCATTTGTGCTGTACCTCATGGTTAGAGAGAGAGGAAGTTAGAGAACTTTCATAACTTGAAGAATGAACTTCAATTGGATAAGCTTTAGACCTCCATCAAAGAACTTAGTGATGAGGGTAAGAATTTCTTAATCATTCTTTGAGATTTGTTTAAAGATTCAGGATATGGTCATGGATTTCTCCATGATCATTCTTGTAAATAGAGATGCTTGAATTATGCTTACTTATTATAACTTTAAACTATGTGAATTGTTTATCTTTAGTTTGCTATGTTGATCACGTGAATTTGTGAAAAGTAGTTGTATATAGGACCATGTGAATAGTGTACATGATGAATGACCAAGGTTTTATGAATTTGTAGCATAGTTTGAGATGTCAAGTGCTGACCATGAATTCTAAAGTTGTTAAGATGGATTAAGTGTTTGAATGGATTATTGATTTTTGTGTAGCTGAGTTTGGGGTTGAGATTGGTTACATTGCTTGTCAGTATCGAATAGAGACTATTTTAGAAAACAAAGAAGGACTAAACTGTTAAATTAAAATGTGGAATGAATTGGTAAATCTTTAGGACTATTTTGTGAAAATAAAGAACTGTTTTGGAATGCGTTGATAAATGAAAATGGATTGATTTGGGGAATTAAAACTTGGGACTGCTTTGAAAATGTATAAGGGCTAATTTATAAATGTTCAAGGGCTGATTTGGTGCTTTAAAAATAGGAGACTTTTTTGCAAATATATAGGGATTGTTTTGTAAATAAAATAGGGGTTGTTTTGCAATAATTGTGGACTGTTTTAAAAGCCTAATCCAGGGACTGTTTTGAATTAAAATTTGGATTGTTTGAACCATAAAGTAAGGGTTGTTTTATAGTCTAAATGAATGACTTTGTAAATCAAGTTATAGACAGATTTTACCAGCTAAAAGTGGATTGTTTTCATGAATTAAAATAACTTGTATATTTAAGTTTTAGATTTTTTATTAACATGACAGATTATAACAAAAGTATGTACCTTGATGGACCAAATGTGTGCAGATGAATGTATAAATGCTTGAATGAGTTGTGTCATTAAGTTAAACTTTAATGATAATAATATATCACGTATTGTCTCCTCTAGAGCAAGAGAAAGTGGAGGACAATAGAGATAGGAATGATAAGACCTTAGACAATCGACTGGGCATTGTGATCAAGGATTGAGCTGGTCTTCAAACTAGTGAGTGTAGTTTAAAGTCTCGGGATAGGCTTGAAACCATCCTGAGCATCCTTAATTATCTTTTTAATTTCTTCACTCTTAATACAAAGTTAAACTTTGTTTACAATCTAGCTATGATTCGAGGTAAGTACTTAATTGTTAAGTACCATATGATATTCACTACTTGGATAAGTACATGTTGTTATGAAAACTATACATGTGTACATATATATGTTTGATATGATCAGTTATAAGCTATGTTCACTTGATTATCTGAACTTGGAGCTATGCTCATTCATGACTCTGATAAGATATGATTAATATATGTTTGATATGATAAGTTATAAGCTTTGTTCACATGATTATCTGAATATGGAGCTATACTCATTTTCGATTCTAATAAGATATGATTAAAGTACAAAGCCTTGGTTTCGAGTCAGTCATAGGTATAGTTGGCATGCCATAGAGTCTATAGAAGTCGTATTTAGGGTGGACTACAATCCTGGACTACGGTCTTTATGAGGCTACAGTAGGAGGGATGTGTTTTGGTTATTTGGCGATAGTATGAGGGGTTGACCGGTACTTCGAGTACTTCGTTTGGTGATAGTTGGTTGGGGATTCGTGTACCTAGGCTAGTTGATTACCAAAGTTGTAAAGAAATTAATTATGATTGAGACATATTTTAAATTCTTAAGATAAAAGACTTGCTTGTATGAAAAGTAAAGCTAAACTAAGCTAAATTTTGATTCATCAGTTGAAGTATGTTATTGTGCCTTAAACTTGTTATAATGTAGATGTATTATGGACTAATTGAATAAGATATTTATATACATGTGAAATTAGTTGACTTAACTATTAAGGTTATGTTAGCTAGAATAATTATATTAACAAACTACTTTGTTACTTACATGACAAGTAAGATTTGCTTACATGATACTTGTACTTCTAGTTAAAGAGGGATGCTATATTCAAATGAGATAAGTATAATTACTAGTTACTTAATCAAGTATTGGAATCTTGTATAACATTGTTTAAACTTGGTATGAAAGGTTAGATATATATTTATATACTGTTTATTTCAACTTTATAGTTATCCTAAACTACCTCACTAAGTGTTTATTTATTATGCTTACTTTGATTATGTTTCAGGGTGAGGTTTATGACAGATGCTTTTTGGAGCTCAATCAAGATCACAAGTGCTAAGCGTATGTTTGTCAATCTTTGTTTATAACTCCTAGATGGTGTCACCATGTCTGAATATGTATTGCATATTAGAATGTCTTTGTTATTCTTGGAAACAATGCTTTTAAGCGTTGTAAAGGTTGTATAAGGCCCTTTTATTTTATGATGATTGTCATAATTGAATCATGGTTTCTGTGTTTGGTTTGAAAGGTATTATGGTATTGGATGTTTAAATTATAAGTATGTCGATGTTAGGCACATGTTTTGTTCGAATAAAGGTTGTTCTAGATATCTTGGTCTATAATTGAGTATGTGCTGAGTAATAGTTAAAGGACCTTTCCTACTTGATAGAATTAATCTTGTTATAAATTTCTATAAATCTGTTTATAGTAACCTTGTTATATATTATAGTATAGTATAAGGTCTCTTTCAATATCTGATGTTGCTATATGATTTGAATTTGACTTATTTGTTCTATTATTAAGTGTGTTAGGGTCTTGGATTGATTGATTAAAATACTTAGGTATATAGAAGTCTTACCTATATGTAATTCGAATAGACTTGAATTAGTTGACATATTTGTTGTTTTACTTTATCATAATGAATAGTTTAGGGATCTTTTGTATTTGTTTATAGTAACTTTGCTATGTTGAGTAAAGAATTAATTCATAAAAGAAATGTTCGAAATAGGTAAACAATATATATTCACAAAGGTTATAGTGATAATCGAGTCTACTCCTTCGTAAGCATCCATATACTAGTAAATGTTTTTGTATGGTATCTTTAGTACTCGGTGGTGGTTAATGTGACTAAAACATGATTGGAAGGTTTTGCTAGTATGGTTTGATTATATCATGTGATATGGCTCAGATAAATAAGGTTTGTATATGTACCTTAATGTCTTATACATGTTTGGCTCGTTTAGCCCGTGACTGCTCGATAATGTTGTTTCTTGTTGAAACTATTAAAATGATTAATGATTTATCTACGCTATGGTTGGATTGATTTTCATTTGAATAAAATGGATAGTTTGTTGTTAGAAATTGGTATGTTAGATTGTTAAATGAGTCCATGTTCGAATGTGGTGAGTAGGTCTTGTTCGAACCTTATAAGATTGATTTGGTAATAACAAAAACAAGTAGTAATCAAGACAAGATCACTAATGCGACTCATTTTCGGATGGAATATTCTAAACTCTCTTGGTTTAACATGCCTTTGATCTAATAAAAGTCTAAAACCTACGTTAAGACCATTTTTGAAAAAAAAATTGTCTTACAATTGTAAAGGATAGACATAATTTCTCTTGTTTTTGCTTGTAACCCCATCCTTGTTTGATGGTTGTTTGTCTTTGTTTGCCAGTAATGCTTCTTAACTCGGTTTACCTCCTAAACCAATTATGGGTGTTACATTTATTGATATAAGGGCTAGAGTTTTGTCAATTCTAGGACTAAACCGAGTCTCATTGCATAAACATTTGATGCATGTGCCACCTTGGAGTTAAATTTGACAAATACTTGTAATCAGTGATTGATATGAGCTCTCTTGTATGTTGATAGTTAAAGTAAATGTATGAAACATACCTAAGCTAGGAAAATAAGAGCCCGGTTGGTTCCATCAATAAAGGAAGTAGTGTGAGGAGGAATCATGAGTAGTAAAATTCTTTGAAGCTGGTGAACATAAGAAGAACCTCCTCTAATCCATCCGGAGCAGTAAGAATGCTTCTTCAATATGATGGAAATATTCAATCAATTTGTTGCTTCTTTGATGCAAAACCCTCCAACTCCTCTCGACCTCCCTTTGGTTGTGCAAACAAGGACTCTATTAGACAAGTTAGCTTAATACAAAAGCTTATACCTTCGCAGGTACAATTGAATTGTACTTAAATCCTATATATGCCTTATTCGATTCTGATTCACTCATTTCTTTATATATATTCTACCTCTATTGATAAATTTGCTGCTCCTTCTAAACCTACAAATTATAATATTGTTACCATAATCCTTTGTGAGGTAGAGTCGTGGTAAACCAAGTGAGTATGAATTGTTCTTTGATGATACAAGGAATTCCTTTCTGCTGATCTTTTAACCCTACCCTTCCATGAGTTTAACCTTAGTCTGGATTGGATTGGCTAAGTAAACATCATACCTGGTAGATGGTCATAAGAGAAGAATCTATAGTCTTGATAAATAAGAAACCATCTGAAACGACTCATGCATTTGCTTATATATCTTATGCTAATAAGACCAAATTTACTCATGAGTCAATATTAGTTGTCTTTAAATTTCTTAAAGAATTCTCCGAGGGACTTTCAGGATTACCACGATTCAGAAAGTTGAGCTGGAATCGAAGACTTATCCGATCCGCTTAAGGATGCTACGGCATTTTCTATGATTGATCTTCGAAAAGAATATTATTAGAAGAAAATTAAGGAAACTATTGTGCCAAAGACTGCAATCAGGACCCGATATGGTCACTATGAATCCCTTGTAATGTCTTTCAGCTTAACAGATGCTCCAGCCATATTTATGAATCTTTCAAACTGAGTCTTTAATCCCTATTTGAACAAGTTGTTAATAATCTTCACTGATAACATTCTTATCCACTCCAAAAATGAGAATGAACATTCGAAACACCTTCGAAATGTTCTACGAACCCTCTCAGACCATTAACTCTATGCCAAGATCAATAAATGTGAATTTTAGTTATTTGAAGTATCCTTCCTTGGTCATATAATATCTGCAGAAGGGATTAGGGTTCATTCCAAAAAGATTCAATCATTTGTTGATTGGAGGCTTTCGAGGAATGTTGGCGAAGTTAGAAGATTTTTTTTGGGATAGCTGGTTATTACCGAAGATTTGTTAAAGGGTTTTCTTCCCTGACCACTCCTCTAACCAAGTTCCTTTGAAAGAATGTGCCTTTTATTTGGTGGAAAAGCTAACAACAAAACTTTGATCAGTTAAAGTAAGCTCTTACTCATGCTTATTTTAAGTTACAAAAGAATCGACAGCTGTTAGCCGAACTTCAAGTCTAATTTGACTTGATTTCGATAATCAAGACTCTTCGACAATCATATTCTGAGCTTCAGAATACTTTGTTTAAGTTAAAAGATGAACCTAATCCAAACTTATCTCTTAATTCTAATGGTTTACTCTATTTCTGAAATAGAGTTTGTGAACCAAATGATGAAACTTTTAAGAGGGAAATGCTTAAGGAATCTATTAGTAGTCCCTTTTCGATCCATCCCAGATCTGTCAAGAAGTATAAGGATTTGAAGGAGTTATATTGGTGGCCAAGAATGACGTCTGCTATTACAGAGTTTGTACCTAAGTGTTTAACTTGTCAGAAGATTAAATCTGAGCATCGAGTTCCTACGAGACTTTTACAACCTATCGAACTTCACCTGTGCAAATGGGATTGTATAGCTATAGACTTTGTGAGTGGTATGCCCTTTTCTTCAAAGAGAATGATGCAGTTTGGGTGATAATCAATAGATTTTCTAAGTCAACATACTTCATATCTATTCCAATGAACTTAAGTTTGGACAATTAGCATAATCATATATTTGAGAAGTTATACATTTACGTGGTGTTTCTACATTCATAATCTCGGATTGAGATCCTCGGTTCATCTCAAGATTTTAGAGTTCCTTGAAAAAGGTTTTAGGAACCAAGATTAACTTCAGAACAACTTTTCATCCTCAATTTGATGATCAATCAAAAGAGTGATCTAGATCCTAGAAGATATGCTTAAAACTTGTGTTTTGATTTTGAAAAAGAACTGGAGAAATCCTTATCACTGGCTGAATTTACCTACAACAAAATCTATCAAGTATCTATTCAAATGGCTTCGTTTGAAGCTTTATATGGAAGAAAGTTTTCAGATTTGGGAAGGAAGGAAAGCATAGCCCTAGTTTCATTAGACCTTTCGAGGTTATCATAAAGATTGGTCCAGTTGCAAATCGTTTAGCTCTTCCTACTGAGTCAACATGATCCATAATGTGTTTCATGTCTCGATGCTTCATAAATATCATTCAGACCCTTCCCATGTGATTAGAACCTGATGAGGTAGAGCTTAATCCCGATCTATCTTACGAAGAAGATCCAATTCAGTTCTTGGATCGGGAGATTAAAAGATTTAGTAACAAGTCAGATTTCTCTAGTGAAAGTGTTATGGAAGAATCACAAGTTTGAGAAGGATACTTGGGAACCTGAGGTAGTTATGAAAGATCAATGCCCTCATCTTTTCACCTCAGGTAAATTCGAGAACAAATTTTCTTTTAGAGAAGGATAATTGTAATACCCTAACTCCCATTTAGAAAAATATTAAAATATTAATACTAGTCAATTGGTGCAATTTTTTTGATATATATATATATATATATATATATATATACGTATATATACATACATGTAGAAATATGCATATTTAAACTTTGAATTTGGATTAAGTGAGTTTAGGATCCATTTGAAACAAAAACAAAAGAAGGGATAACAAATTCTAAGGACTAAACAGAATATTAAGAGAAAGAAAGGGGTTGCATGCTAAAAAGAAAATAAACCAAGGATGTTCACACATGGCAAGCTTTGGAGGAGGATGTGTTTTGGAAGGGTCTCGGCTAATGGGGGATCATTCTCAATATCCCCTTCTTCTTCATTTGTGTCGCACCTCATGATTAGAGAGAGAGGAAGTTAGAGAATTGTCATAACTTGAAGAATGAACTTCAATTGGATAAGCTTTAGACCTCCATCAAAGAACTTAGTGATGAGGGTAAGATTTTTTTAATCTTTCTTTGAGATTTGTTTAAAGATTCAGGATATGGTCATGGATTTCTCCAGGATCATTCTTGTAAATAGAGATGTTTGAATTATGCTTTCTTATTATAACTTTAAACTATATGAATCGTGTATCTTTGGTTTGCTATGTTGATCACGTGAATTTGTAAAAAGTAGTTGTATATAGGACCATATGAATAGTGTACATGATGAATGACCATGGTTTTGTGAATTTGTAGCGTAGTTTGAGATGTCAAGTTTGATCATGAATTCTAAAGTTGTTGAGATGGATTAAGTGTTAGAATGGATCATTGATTTTTGTGTAGTTGAGATTGGGGTTGAGATTGGTTACATTTCTTGTCAGTATCGAATAGAGACTATTTTAGAAAACAAATGAGGACTAAACTGTTAAAATAAAATGTGGAATGAATTGGTAAATCTTTATGAATGTTTTGTGAAAATAAAGAATTGTTTTGTAATGTGTTGATAAAGGAAAATGGACGGATTTGGGGAATTAAAATTGGGGACTTCTTTGAAAATGTATAAAGGCTTATTTATAAATGTTCAAGGGCTGATTTGGTGCTTTAAAAACATGAGGCTATTTTGCAAATATATAGGAATTTTTTTGTAAATAAAACAGGGGTTGTTTTGCAATAATTGTAGACTGTTTTATAAGCCTAATCCAAGGATTGTTTTGATTTAAAATTTGGACGGTTTGTACCATAAAGTAAGGGCTATTTTTACCAGTTTTTACCAGCTAAAAGTGGATTGTTTTCATGAATTAAAATAACTTGTATAGTTAAGCTTTAGATTTTTTGATTAAGATGATAGATTATAACAAAAGTAGGTACCTCGATGGACCAAATATGTGTACATGAATGTATAAATGCTTGAATGAGTTGTTTCATTAAGTTAAACTTCAATGAGAATAACATATCACGTATTGTCTCCTCTAGAGCAAGAGCAAGTGGAGGACAATAGAGCTAGGAAGGATAAGACCTTGGACAATTAACTGGGCATTGTGATCAAGGATTGAGCTAGTCTTCAAACCCGTGAGTGTTGTTTAAATTCTCAGGATAGGCTTGAAACCATCCCGCACATCCTTAATTATCTTTTTATTTCTCCACTCTTAATACAAAGTTAAACTTTGTTTACAATATAGGTGGGATTCGAGGTAAGTACTTAATTGTTAAGTACCCTATGATATTCACTACTTGGATAAGTACATGTTGTTATAAAAACTATAATATATATATATATATATATGTTTGATATGATTGGTTATAAGCTATTTTCACTTGATTATCTAAACTTGGAGCTATGCTCATTCATTACTCTAAGTACATGTTTTTTTGGAAATGTTTACATCAGGCTTTGGGTTCGAGGTTGAGTTTCAGTACCACGTATCATCCTCAGACGGATGGGCAGTTTGAGTGTGTTATACAGGTTTTAGAGGATATGCTAAGGTGTTGTATTATTAAGTTTTAAGGGACATGGGGGAAGCATTTGCCGTTGGTGGAATTTGCTTATAATAACAGCTATCAAGTGAGTATACATATGGCACTATTTGAGGAATTGTATGGCCGGAGATGTCGAATGCCCTTGTGTTGGGTAGAGGTAGGGGAAAAGCATACTTCCTTGCCTCATGTGTTGAAAGACACGGATGAGAAAGTTAAGCTTGTGTATGAAAGCTTGAAAGTGGCTGCGGATCGACAAAATCTTACGAGGATTTAAAGCGTAGGGAAGTTGAATATGCAATGGGTGATCGTGTGTTCTTGAAGGTTTCACTGTGGAAAAAGGTGATGCGGCTCAAACGTAAGGGTAAGCTTAGTTTGAGGTTTATTGGACCATATGACATTTTGGAGCAAGTTGGTCATGTGGCTTATCGGTTGAGGTTGCCTCCCGAGCTTGAGAAAATACATGATGTGTTCTATGTATCCAAGTTACGGAGGTATCAGTCAGATCCTTCGCATGTTATGCCGGTGGAGATGTTGATTTGAGACCGGATTTATCCTTTGATGAGGAGCTGGTGGAAATCCTTGATTCTAGCAGCAAGGTTCTATGAGGTGAGACGTTAGAACTGGTTAAAGTCTTGTGGCGACATCGAGGTGTCGAGAAGCCACTTAGGAAAGCAAGGCGGATATGTTGGAGAAATTTTTGCATCTTTTTCCTCCAGGTAAATTTCGAAGGCAAAATTTCTTAAGAGGAGGAGATTTGTAACGCCCCAATTTTGGGCCTAGCGGTTTTGGGGCTGGTTAGACGATCTATTAGATCGAGTTAGAGATTTGAGTAGGATTCGGGAGTGAATATTTTTTCGAAAGATAAAAGTATGGAAAATTGTTTAAAATCATAATTTATTATATTAAAAATATTGGTGAAAGTAATTTTGGAAAACGAGCCTTGGAAGGGTGACACTTTTCTAGTGACCAAAATGCAAATTTTGAAAACTATTTTAGAAGGTAGTTGTTTTGTAAAGAGTCAAAACTTAGAATCTTTAAGGAGCTATTTTACCATTTGGTTTAATCTGAGTATTCCCTTAATTAGGATTATTTTAAAAAGGTTTTAATTGAAAGAATTAAATGGAATATAGTTAAAAATGTAGTTATCTTTCTAAAACACATTTTGACGTAACTTTTCTTTTCTCACATTTTCTCTCAAAACACTCTCAGCCAAACTATCTTTTCCATCATAGATTTAAGGTAATGATCTTAATTTCTTTACTCGTTGATTTGCTAAATGATTTCTCAATTTGTTTTCCAAAAATCTTATTGATTTTCTTTATTTTTCAAGAGGAAAAACCATCCAATTAAGGGGAAACTCATTCATTGGAGGTAAGTTTCGTTCTTCTCCTTTAATGAAAGGTTGTTTACTGAAATTCCCAAGTTCTTGTCTCTTTACATATGCTTTCTAATAGGGTTTGATTAATTAATTATGGATTTTAGCTTAATTGAGGTTTAATTGAAGGATTTTGTGATTTTCGATTTGGATTTGTTTTTCCAGTTTTGTGGATTGATTTCAATCTTATTTTGGATGTGTTATAATGTGGATAAGTTGTTTTTAATAATGGAATCCCGAAATTGGTTGAATCTCTAATTGTTAGGTTGTTAGTTAAGGGTTTTTGGGGTGTTTAAGGTGTTTAATCATTGCTCGAAGTAAAAGGATGTTGGGAATGAGTTTTTAGATATTATTTGATGAAGCTTGATGTTTCAAATCACTATATTATGACTGGGTTAAGATTGAGTAGTGTTTGAGGTTGATTTCGGTAAGTTTCGGATGAGTTTTGAGTGAGCATCTTGAGAGCTACGGGATTTTGGGTTGAAACAGAGTATTGGATGCATTTTAATGCATGTTTCCGCTGGTTTTTTGTGGCCGAAATAGGGGATAATCAAGGCGTAGCATCTTGAGGTGGTTCTAGACTTACCGGGAGCTTGTTTCGCGGTAGCAAGCAAGGCGAAGTGAAATCGATGAGTGGAAACGGTCTTAAAAGTCTTTCAAAGGTTTGAAAGTGGCTTTGGGAGTTTAGGATAAGTTTGAAACACTTACCTAAGCTCGAAAGTAAGTTTCCCTCTTTTGCTCTTTAATATCGGTTCGAATATGAACATGTGTGATTCATGTTTTAGTCATAAACATGGTTTGCTTTACTTACTACTAATGCATGATTTTAAAGTACATATGCAGTGGCTTAAAGTTATATTCAATGCTAGTGAGCATTGGTTTTTATTCCAGTCGGGAATGTGATATTGCTATGGCAATGTGATTTGCATATGTGGGATTTTGTGTAATGCATTGTAAAACAGTGAGTAAATGGTTTTGTAAATGATATATTGGCTATGTGACAAGGTGAGAAAACATTCGGATATAGTTGGCATGCCATAGGATAAAGTGCACTATAATATGGTTAAAAATCGATCGTTGGTTAAGAGTCTTTGAGGTATAGCGGTCGGCTACCCGGACTATGTTGTTATCACTTGGGTTGAGCACCCCTTGTTGATGGAAAGCTTGCGGTCGGCAAGGTTGTAAATTCATGCGGTCGGCATGAGGTAGTCTTGATGATGGTCGGTCATTAAGGGAGATCCATGTATCTGATGTATAAAGTTAATGGTCGGTTAACTAAAATTTAGCGGTTGGCTAATCAATGATAGTGGTCGACTATCCGATACTATAATTGCCAATATATGAGAATTCTAATTTTGAATTTGTATATAATGCTTTTGGATTTAAGCATGGTTATGTATATAATACTTTGGGATTTAAGCATGGTTATATAATGCTTTGGGATTTTAGCATGGTTTTGTGTTTGATGCTTTGAGATTAAGCTTGTAGAACATGTATATATGGTTTAGCATACGGTTGATCTGCATGTTTTGATTTGAAATTATTGGAACTTGCTTAGGTCGTAAGCATGGTTTGAAAACAAGAGTTGGTTTTCAAGGGTTTTAAATGCATCATTGTTTAAGAGCATCATCACTAAGCATCTGTGCTTATGCTCTCTTTTCTCTAACGATGCAGAGCATTAAAGCTTGGAGGCAGCAAAAGCAAGGATTAAGTGATCCAAGGACAAGATTATTTGAGTATGAACTCGGTTTTAGTTTCTAGTTAATAAGGCACTGTGTTCGTCATGAATTTTTCAGATTTTTAATTCAATTTTCCCTAGTTTTGAGCATGTAAAATGCTGTGATTTTGGAGTTTGATTGTTGATGTTTCGCTTATCATGCACCATTACCTATGGTTGATGTTATATGGTTACCTAGGTATGCATCTTGATGGTTTTGCTTGGATGGCATGTTTTGATGAGCTAATCCTGTTGAGTATGGTATTGATGTGTTGTTGGTATGGTGTTATTGTTGATAATTGCTTAGTTAGGCATTTTGGTATGTTTGGTGGTGAGTTATAGGGAGCATGTCTCTAGATCAACCTTTTGGGTGGTATAATCTTGTGTTGTAGTTAAACCTTGGTACAATTGTTGTTAAATGTGATGTTGGATGCTTATATGTATGTATGTAAGTTGCTAGGACTTAAATGCATCTAGTTTTGTGTGAAAACCCAGCTAAGAATGTCATTACAGGTCTAGGCGTATCGAAACAGGTGTCCTCGTACAGTTACGGCTAGGCCATTTCAGGCATAGCATTTCGATGCGTGGGAGGGTGTTTCGATACGATCCTGCCTTTTTAGGCTTAACGTTTCGGTACTCGAGCAAGTGTTTTGATACGATCATAGGCATTTTTGCCAGGCGTACCGATACGCGAACAAGCGTTTCGGTACATGTTTTAGCTACTAGATTCTGAGTTATTGAGAACTTAAGGGCGTATTGAAACACGAGTACGAGTACTGATACGAGTACTATTATGTTGGTTATTTGGGAATCTTGAAAGTTTCTAATTCTTTCATTTTGGTCCCTGAGTTTTGGGAATGCAATTTTATGAATTGGGGTGATTAAATTGATCTGGAATTTATCATGTTGGCAATAATTGAGGATTGGTAACCTTAAATTCAATTTTGGTTTTGTAATTTAAAGTATATACGTTTTAGTCCTCAGTTTTGAATATGATGCAATTAATTGTCTTTTGTATCTCTTTTTATTCGAGAAAAAAATGGGTTATATTTGTTTTACTTCGGCAAACCTAATATAGCACTCTTGGCTCGGTCGGACATCTAGGTCGGGTTAAAGGGGTTATATTTGTTGGTATTAGAGCCAGATTACGAAAGGTTGGGATGTTGTTGTTTGGTTGTATATCATTATTGGTTATGTAGGGTGATTGTGTGCATGTCCGGTGATTGATTTACATCATGTTGGGGTATGAATTGGGAACATATTGCCTATTACCGATGTTTTAAAATGTTTTATAAGATGGTCTTGGATCATTTGCCTTGTGTTAGCGTAACTTTAATGTGTTTTGTTACTTTTGTTAGCATAGCTTAACATGAGACACATTCTATGGCTGGTAATGCCAGAATTGGGTAGAATAACGTTGAGGAAGAGAATCCCACTAATGTTTTACCTCCTCCTCCTTCGTTGGTTCCGCCGGTCAATATTGGGGCTGGTGGTGTGCCTCGGGCTCATCAAGTGCCGGTATTTGGTGATCTGACTCAGTTAGTTTAGGCGATAACAGGAGCTTTTCAAGTAGTGATAGCTGGAGTGCATGCGCAGGCACCAGCTGTGGCGGTTAAACCAGGGTTACCTTTGGAGTGTCTCCGTAGTTCAGGAGGTGTTGAGCTTAAGGGTTTGAGCCCTGAGGCAGCCGAGGGTTGGCTGGAGAGTATGGTTCTTATTCTGGATCAAATGGGCTATAATAATGAGCGTAAGTTAGGTTGTACATTGTTGCTATTTCATGGTGATGCTTATCATTGGTGGGTGGCCACAATTGCTAATGTCCCAGAGGTGGATGTAACTTGGGAGATCTTTCGAAGAGCTTTTAAGAAGAAGTATCTTGGACCTCGGTATCTGGATGCGAGGAAACAGGAGTTTATGGCCTTGGTTCAGGGCGGCATGTCTATGGCGGAATATGAGGTGAAATTCATCTGTTTGAGTCAGTATGCTTCAGAGTTGGTCCCGGATGATGTTGAGAGATGCAACAGGTTTCTCTATGGGTTATTGAAGGATATCAAAACATACCTGTTGGCAGCGGACTATACAGATTTTGATGTTCTTATAAACCGTGCTACGGATATTGAGCAGTCCTTGAGGGTGTCGGGACAAGGTTCGAGAATGGCCTCGAATAAGCGAGGAGCTGACTCTGGATATTTTGGGAGGCAGAATAGGAGGTTCCGAGATAAGAAGCACAAGTCAGATCATAAGCGTGGTGGTGGCCATGGTAACCAAGGTGTTCATTTTGTAGCTGAGTGTAAGCGTTGGGGAAATACCATGAGTTGTGGGTGATGCACCGGTTTGAGATACTGTACCTACTAGAGGACGAGGTCGTGGCAGGGGTAACTTTTAGAGGTGCGAGGATGGTCAGAGAGTTGTGGCTCATGCTGTTGATGTACAACCAGAGAATAGTAGACCGGCACGGATCTATGCTCATCGTGAGAGGCGCAATGACACGGATGTGATCGCAGGTAATTTCACCTTGCAATCATTTTCATTGTTTTCTTTGATTGATTCGGGGTCTACTCATTCATACATCCTAAGTGAGCATGCATCATTGTTAAATATCCATATTGAGATCTTGGATGTTGGTAACTAGTTTTTTTGGGGAAACGGTTACAACTAGAAGGTTGTATAGGCTTTGTCCTTTGAAGGTGCAACGTCATGAGTTTGCCGCGAATTTGATAGAGTTGCCATTCCATGGTTTTGACGTTACCTTGGGTATAGATTGGTTAAGTGAGAACAAGACGGTGATGGATTATGAGTCCAAAAGGATTTCTCTGAAGTTGGCCGATGATTATGAAGTCGTGGTGGTGGGTGAGAATGTAAAATTCTTGTCCAATGTTGTTTCGGCTACCCGATCGGAGAAGATGATGTTTGATGGTTGCCAATCTTATTTGGCTATTGTTATGAATCCGGAAGCCAAGGGTGTTCGGGTGCAGGACATTAGAGCTATTTGTGATTATTCGAAAGTTTTTCCTAAATAGTTTCCTGGTTTACCTCTAGATACGGAGGTGGAGTTTCTCATTGAAACCTATAAAGGTACAACTCCGGTGTTCATTGATCCTTATCAGATGGTACCTAAGGAGTTAAAAGAGTTGAAATCACAGCTTTAGGAGTTGTTGGATCATGGGTTCATTCAATTGAGTGTTTCTCCTTAGGGTGCTCCAGTTCTCTTTATGAAAAAGAAGGATGGATCAATGCGTATGTGCATTGATTATCATCAGTTGAATAAGTTAACAGTGAAGAACAAGTATCCGTTGTCGCGGATTGATGACTTGTTCGATCAGTTCTGCGGGGCAGTAGTGTTTTTGAAGATAGATTTAAGGTCGGGGTATTATCAGTTGAAAGTTAAGGATGTAGATGTTCATAAGATGACGTTTTGTAGGAGGTACTGGCATTACGAGTTTTTGATGATGCCGTTTAGTTTGACAAATGCCCCAGCGGCTTTCATAAACATGATGAATAGAGTGTTTCATGAGTACCTTGATTAGTTTGTAGTGGTTTTTATCGATGATATACTCGTGTACTCTCGTACCAAGGAGGAGCATAATCAGCATTTGTGGATTGTGTTCCATGTCTTGAAGGATAATCAGTTATATGCTAAGTTGAGCAAGTGCGAGTTTTGGCTCAAGGAGGTGACGTTTCTCAGACATGTGGTATCCGCAGAGGGAATTCGTGTTGATCTACAGAAAATTGTTTCTATTCTCAATTGGAAACAACCTAAGACTGTGTCAAAAGTGCGTAGTTTCCTTGGGTTGGCAGGCTATTATTACCGTTTTATGGAAGGGTTTTCTAGTATTGTGGCTCCGTTGACAAAGTTGCTGCAAAAGAATGTTCCTTCCATTTAGACGGAGAAGCAACATCAGGGTTTTGAGAACTTGAAGAAGGTTTTGACACATGCTCCTATATTGATTTAACCAGAATCTAGGAAGGAGTTTGTGGTTTATAGTGATGCATCGCATGTGGGTTTAGGTTGTGTGCTGATGCAGGATGGAAAGGTGGTGGCCTATGCGTCGAGGCAGTCGAAGGTTCATGGTCTCAATTATCCAACTCATGATTTGGAGCTTGCGGTTGTGGTGTTTGCCTTGAAGATTTGGCGACACTAGCTTTATAAAGAGAAGTGTGTGGTCTTTACGGATCATCAGAGTTTGAAGTATTTGATATCTCAAAAGGATTTGAACCTTAGGTAACGAAGGTGGTTGGAGTTGCTTAAGGATTACGACTTGACAATTGAGTATCATCCTGGAAAAGCCAATGTTGTTGCGGATGTGTTGAGTCGTAGGGTGGCGGTTGAGCTTAGGGCAATGTTTGCAAGGTTGAGTGTGACGCAAGAAGGTGGGTTGTTGGCTGAACTGCAAGTTAAGCCTACGCTGTCACAATTGATTAAGGCTAAGCAACCATATGATGATTCTTTTGTTCCTCATGTTAAGGACATAGCAGATGGTAATCCGACGGATTTTCATTTTAATGATGATGGAGTTTTGTGCTTCAAGGGTTGAATAGTGGTACCAGAAGTCCCGGAGCTTAGGCATACTATTTTGGTGGAAGCACATGCTAGTCCTTTTGCTATGCATCTGGTAGTACCAAAATGCATCGTGATTTGAAGAAAATGTACTATTGGGTTGGTTTGAAGTAGGATGTCGCAGAGTTTGTGTCCAAGTGTATAGTGTGTCAATGGGTTAAAGCTAAACATCAGTTTCCATCTGGGTTGTTGCAACCGTTGAGAATTTCGGAGTGGAAATGGGAGAGAATCACCATGGATTTCGTGTTAGGGTTGCTGTTGACACTGGCTAAAAAGGATTCCATTTGGGTGGTTGTCGATCGGTTTACAAAGTCTGCACATTTTCTGCCAGTGCATATGACGTACATCTTGGACAAGCTAGAGGATTTGTTTATCTCTAGATTGTGCGTTTGCATGGGGTACAAAAGTCGATCATTTTGGATAGAGATCTGAGGTTCACATCAAGGTTTTGAAAATGTTTACATCAGGCTTTGGGTTCGAGGTTGACTTTCAGTGCCGCGTATCATCCTCAGACGAATAGGAAGTCTGAGTGTGTTATCCAGGTTTTGGAGGATGCTAAGGTGTTGTATTATTGAGTTTCAAGGAGCCTGGGAGAAGCATTTGTTGTTGGTGGAATTTGCTTATAATAACAACTATTAAGCGAGTATACAGATGGCACCATTTGAGGCATTGTATGGTCGGAGATATCAAACGCCCTTGTGTTGGGAAGAGGTAGGGAAAAACATATTTCCTTGCCTCATGTGTTGAAAGACACGTATGAGAAAGTTAAGCTTGTGTTTGAATACTTGAAAGTGGTTCTGGATCGGCAGAAATCTTATGCGGATTTAAAGCATAGGGAAGTTGAATATGCGATGGGCGATCGTGTGTTCTTGAAGGTGTCACCATGGAAAAAGGTGATGCGGTTCGGACGTAAGGGTAAGATTAGTCTGAGGTTTATTGGACCATATGAGATTGTGGAGCGAGTTGGTCCTGTGGCTTATCAGTTGAGGTTGCCTCCCGAGCTTGAGAAAATACATGATGTGTTCCATGTATCCATGTTACGGAGGTATCGGTCGGATCCTTCGCATATGTCGGTGGAGCATATTGAGTTGAGACCATATTTATCATTTCATGAGGAGCCGGTGGAAATCCTTGATTCCAATAGCAAGGTTCTACGAGGTAAGATGATAGAATTTGTTAAAGTCTTGTGGCGATATTGAGGTGTCGAGGAAGCCACTTGGGAAAGCAAGGCGGATATGTTGGAGCAATTTCCGCATCTTTTTCCTCCAGGTAAATTTCAAGGGTGAAATTTCTTAAGAGGGGGAGAGTTGTAATGCCCCGGTTTTGGGCCTAGAGGTTTTAGGGCTGGTTGACTGTCTAGTGGACCGGGTTAGAGATTTGAGTAGGATTCGGGAGCGAATATTTTTCTGAAGGATAAAAGTATGGAAAATGTTTAAAAATCATATTTTATTATATTAAAAATATTTGTGAAAGCAATTTTGGAAAATGAGCCTTGGCATGGTGACATTTTGGCTAGTGACCAAAATGCAAGTTTTGAAAACTGTTTTAAAAGGTGGTTGTTTTGTAAAGAGTCGAAACTTAGAATCTTTAAGGAGCTATTTTACCATTTGGTTTAATCTGAGTATTCCCTTAATTAGGATTATTTTAAAAAGGTTTTAATTGAAATAATTAAATGGAATTTAGTTAAAAAGGTGGTTATCTTTCTAAAACACATTTTGACGTAACTTTTCTTTTCTCACATTTTCTCTCAAAACACTCTCAGCCAAACACTCTTTTTCCATCAGAGATTTAAGGTAATTATCTTAATTTCTTTACTCATTGGTTTGCTAAATGATTTCTCAATTTGTTTTCCAAAAATATTATTGAATTTCTTTGTTTTTCAAGAGGAAAAACCATCCAATTAAGGGGAAACTCATTCATTGGAGGTAAGTTTCATTCATCTCCTCTAATGAAAGGTTCTTTACTGAAATTCCCAAGTTTTTGGCTCTTTACATATGCTTTCTAATAGGTTTTGATTAATTAATTATGGATTTTAGCGTAATTGAGGTTTAATTGAAGTATCTTGTGATTTTTTATTTGGATCTGTTTTTCCAGTTTTGTGGATTGATTTCAATCTTATTTTGGATATGTTATAATGTGGATAATTTGTTTTTAATAATGGAATCCCAAAATTGGTTGAATCTCTAATTGTTAGGTTGTTAGTTAAGAGGTTTGGGGTGTTTAAGGTGTTTAATCATTGTTGGAAGTAAACGGATGTTGGGAATGAGTTTTTAGATATTAATTGATGAAGCTTGATTTTTCGAATCGCTATATTATGGCTGGGTTAAGATTGAATAATGTTTGAGGTTGATATCGGTAAGTTTCGAATGAGTTTTGAGTGGGCATCTTGAGAGCTACGGGATTTTGGGTTGAAACAGAGTATTGGATGCATTTTAATGCATGTTGCCTCTGGTTTTGTGTGACCGAAACAGGGGATAATCAAGGCGTTGTATCTTGAGGTGGTTCTAGACTTGCCAGGAGCTTGTTTCGCGGTAGCAAGCAAGGCGAAGTGAAATCGGTGAGAGGAAACGGTCTTAAAAGTCTTTCAAAGGTTTGAAAGTGGTTTTGGGAGTTTAGGATAAGTTTGAAACACTTACCTAAGCTCGGAAGTAAGTTTCCCTCTTTTGCTCTTCAATATCGGTTCGGATATGAGCATGTGTGATTCATGTTTTAGTCGTAAACATGGTTTGCTTTACTTACTGTTAATGCATGATTTTAAAGTACATATGATGTGGCTTAAAGGTATATTTAATGCTATTGAGCATTGGTTTTTATTCCGGTCGGGAATGTGATATTGCTATGGCAATGTGATTTGTATATGTGGGGATTTTGTGTGATGCATTGTAAAACAGTGAGTAAATCGTTTTGTAAATGATATATTGGCTATGTGACAAGGTGAGAAAATATTTGGATATAGTTGGCATGCCATAGGATAAAGTGCACTATAATATGGTTAAAAATCGATCATGGGTTAAGAGTCTTTGAGGTATAGCGGTCGGCTACCCGGACTATGTTGTTATCACTTGGGTTGTGTGCCCCTTGTTGATGTAAAGCTTGCGGTCGGAAAGGTTGTAAATTCTTGTTGTCGGCATGGGGTAGTCTTGATGATGGTCGGTCATTAAGGGAGATTCGTTGATAAGTGTTCAAAAGTACTATTTTTCTTACCCTTTTTACTCATATTATTGTTAGACTTAGGCTCATATTAGTTGCATAATTAGCTATTCATGCATTAATCCATGTTTCCTTCCATCGTTGAGCTTGATTACATAACTTGGTAGTTTTTGTGGAAAATATGCTGCTTTGGTGTTCTTTGTGTGTGTATGTGCAGGATCACTTGCCAAAGCAATGCCGAGCTAGTTGCCAGGGCAATGCATGAAGGAGACGCCAAGCTAGTTGCCAGGGCAATGCAAGAAGGAGACGCCGAGCCAGTTGCCATGGCAATTGTCGACAAGAGTAAAGGTGATATGGTAGTCGAAATTGATGACTAGACAAGCCCAAGATGACATGGAGCAAAGCCCAAACCCAAAGGAATTTGATTGCCATGCAGAGATTAAAGAATAATTAAATTCCAAGAAGATAGGAGAAGTTCTAGTAGGAATACAATTATAATAAAGAATTATATTCTTTAAAGATAATTTAATTCCAACTTAAACTCCTCCTCAAAGAAGGACTTTGGCCTAGCCCTATAAATAGCAAGGAGATTTCAACAATCCAAGATACAGAGCAATAGGGGAATTTCGACAAGTCCAAGGAGGGCAAGAGGAGAGAATTTTCGACAAGCATCTAGGGCAAGGAGGATTTCAACAAGCCTCCTCCTTCATCCTTTTCTTTCTTGTTCGATTGGGTTCAAGCTAGGGATTATTTATCTTGTGTTTCTTTGGAACCTAGCCATGAACTAAATCTACTTGGCTATGGTTATTGTGTTTTGTGGTTGTAAGAAACTATTGGTTTTTGTTTAGGTAATAAGAGTTTGCACTTTTCTATTTCAAGGTTTATTCATTCTTGGTTCTTATTCTTGTTTGCGAGTGAATTGGGAGAGGATCTCGTGATTTCATCTATTTATCTAATATCGGGAGAGTTAGATTCAAGAAATGAATGAATATGATCTTTATTCAATCTATTGATGGTGAAGATTAATCTGGCTTAGGAATAAGTTAAGGATTTCAACGGCTAAGAGGAGCGCAAGATTGATTGTTGTTCACCCTTGATTCACGCAGGGATGTATTATCAAGGCATGCACAAGTAGCTAGAGTTTCGACTTAGGGATAAGAAGAAACCATTGAAGAACGCTCTGCCGAACCTTGAAGGTTGCTGCCTAGACGCCCAAGTAGTTGCCCAACTAGTTGCCCAAGCAACCATCGATTAGTTGCCAAGGCAACCCCGTTGTGCAAGTTGCCACAGCAACTGAGTTGCCCGTGCACTCTTTTACCAAAACGATCCAATCGGCTATCACACCTCAACTCACGATAACCTGGCCTATCTCTCTCTCATTTGAATTCATCTTTTCTTTTACTTTATTGCTTTCTAGATTAGTCATTAGTTAAACTCCTATAATCCTTTACTTGTGTTTTTACTTTTTACAGTGCAAGAGACTAGATTCTTGAAGTAGCACCAATCCCTGTGGAGACGATATCTTTTATACTATAACTTGCGACGTGTATACTTGCACATTTGCGTAGCACTTATTACGCACAACAAGTTTTTGGCGCCGTTGCCGGGGATTGGCAATAGCGACTTTGTTTTTATTTTCTTGCACTTTCTTTTTATTTTTTGTTTTAAAATCAAAGGGCTAACAAACTTTGGTTTTGCATTGGTATATGACCAGTATGCGAGACCGACTTCACCGAATATCCCTTTGATCCGTAAATCGAACGAACCTTACAAAGACTTAGACGAAGGATAAGAGAAGCAATGGCAAATCAAGACGGCAATATGAATCAAGATGTTCGAGCGGGGAGGGAGTGATTCTTGCACGAAACAGAACTATTCGAGACTATCTTGAAGAAGATCTTGATGGACTTAACCCAGGAGTTATCGCACCTGAAATTGAAGCCGACCACTTTGAGTTGAAACCGATAATGTTTAATATGATCAACACAATTGGTCAATTTGGTGGCTCAGCAACTGAAGATGCACGGCAACATCTGAAATCTTTCCTCGAGATTTGCAACTCGTTCAAGATACACGGAGTCACCCTCGATGTCCTACGATTAAGATTATTCCCCTATTCACTGAGGGATAGGGCGAAAGCATGGTTGAATAGCATTCGTGCCGGATCCATAGCATCTTGGACTGATCTTTGTCATGATTTCCTTGCTAGATTTAATCCTACAAATTTGACTGATAAGCTTCGTAACGACATTACTTCTTTTTGGTAGGCAGATGATGAATCCATGTACGAGGCTTGGGAGCGATATAGAGAACTTCTACACAAATGCCCCCTACACGGATTCCCGATGTGGACTCAAGTAACAATGTTTTACAACGCCGTGAATACACCAACAAGGATGATGCTAGATGCCTCGGCAAACGGCATACTCCTAGATAAGTCGCCGGAAGAAGCAATGCAAATCTTAAACAGGCTGGCCAAGAATGATTATCAATTCCCATCCACTAGAAGAGGAGGAGTTAGACGCCAAGCCACAATACATGAACTAGGATCATCAGATTCAATTTCGGCACAATTGGCCACTTTAACCAAGATGGTCCAGAACATGCAAAAACCAAACAACACACATGAAGTCAAGGTAATGGATTCTTTTTGTGAGTTATGTGGTGATAACCATAATTCTTCTGAATGTATGTAGAATCCGGAATCCAGCTTCTATGTGGGGAATTACAATCGGAACAACAATGTGATGTCCAATACATACAATCCAGCTTGGAAGAAGCACCCAAATTTTTCATGGAGTAATCCCAACAATGCTCTAAACCAGAACAATCAGAATGCACAAGCAACGGGATTCCAGCAGAATATGCCACGGCAACAGATACCGCAACAACAACCGACAACATCTAGTTCTTTGGAAAATTCTCTAAATGCTTTTATGATGAAAACTGAATCTTATATGGCTGAGAATAGTAATTTCATAAAAAAGAACTGATGCTTTTATTAACAGGACCGAGATGAGATTGCAAAACCAAGAGGCGGCAAACAAAGCATTGGAAAATCAAGTCGGACAGTTTGCTCAAAATCTGAACACTAGACCGCAAGGAGGTTTACCTAGCGATACTGAAGTCGCAAGAGGAACTGGCCATGAGCAATGTAAGGCAATCACCACTAGAAGTGGCCAACAACTTAGAGAGGCTCAAACCCGCTCATCAAACAAAACTCCACAAAAAGATCAAGACGAACCTAGCGGCAAAGCCTCAGATGCTGAACCAGGAATTGCCATGGCAACCGGCAATAAGCATGCCTCGGCAACTGACGATAAAGACGCCTCGGCAACTTGTGAAAAGCATGCCTCGGCAACTCTAGATGTCCCGGCAATGCCATCAATCAGGTTCCAAACCAATGAAAGGATCGAAGATATCCGACTTCCACCACCATTCCCACAAAGGCTGAAGCAACAAAAGCAAGAATACCAATTCAAGAAGTTTCTTGATATCCTAAAGCAAGTCCACATCAACTTGCCATTGGTGGAAGCAATTGAAAAATGCCAAACTATGCCAAGTTTCTTAAAGACATTGTGTCCAAGAGAACAAGGCTATGAGAGTTTGAAACAATTACCGCAATAGAGGGATGCATGGCAATGTTGCATAATCGTATGCCACCCAAGTTGAAGGATCCCGGAAGTTTCACAATACCCTGTTCCATTGGAAATCACTATGTCAGGAAAGCATTATGCGACCTTGGGGCTAGCATAAACTTGATGCCTAAATCGGTTTTCCAGAAACTAGGAATCGGGAAGGCAAGACCTACAACAGTTATGCTGCAGCTAGCCGACATATCCTATGTGCATCCAGAGGGAAAAATCGAGGATATACTAGTAAAAGTTGATAAATTTATTTTTCCCGCTGACTTTATTGTTTTGGATTGTGAAGCAGATGAGCATGCACCCATCATTCTCGGGAGACCATTCCTAGCAACAGGGAGAACCTTGATCAATGTTGAAAAGGGAGAACTCACAGTGAGGGTGAATGATCAACAAGTTAAACTAAATGTGTTCCAAACACTAAGGCATGCCGATGATCCAGAAGGATGCCAACTTCATCATGCCACGGCAGAGTTTAACTTCGATGAGGAATTTAGTTGCCTCGGCAACTACATTACCGATCAAGAGGAACCTGAGGAGTATGAAGAACCGGTTGATGAGGAACAACAAGAAGAGGCAAATTGGCTAGTCAACCGACCAGGTACATACTTTGAACCACTGGATTACTCAGGTAAGGAAGGTAAACTTGAAAAACCCTCTATTGAACAACCACCGATTCTTGAGTTGAAACAATTGCCAGAGCAACTAAAATATGCATACCTAGGAACCGATAATACATTGCCTGTAATTATTTCTTCTAAGTTACAGCCTGAGCAGGAAAAGAAGCTGATCAAGATGTTGAAGCTACACAAAAAGGCAATAGGGTGGACAATTGCCGACTTGAAGGGAATTAGCCCGGCAGTGTGCATGTACAAGATCTTGTTGGAAGATGATCACAAACCTTCAATTGAGGCCCAGAGGAGACTGAATCATGCCATGAAAGGGGTTGTAATGAAATAAATCATCAAGTGGCTTGACGCTGGCATTATAAACCCTATCTCCGATAGTACGTGGGTAACTCTGGTACAATGTGTACCGAAAAAGGGAGGTATAACAAAGGTAAGCAATGAAAATAATGAACTTATCCCAACCAGACTGTGACCGATTGGAGGGTTTGTATGGACTATCGAAAGCTAAACAAAGCCACTAGGAAAGATCACTTCCCATTACCCTTTATTGATCAAATGCTTGACCGTCTTGCGGGTAAAACCTTTTATTATTTTCTTGATGGTTATTCAGGTTACAATCAGATTGCCATAGCACCGAAGATCAAGAAAAGACAACCTTCACATGCCCATATGGTACTTATGCCTTCCGGATGCCGTTCGGATTGTGTAACGCCCGACAACCTTCCAAAGATGCATGATGGCACTCTTTTCGCACATGGTCGAAGACTTCCTTGAGATCTTCATGGATGATTTTTTGGTTTTTGGTAATGACTTCGACGGCTGTCTCGGCAATTTAGAGATGGTGTTAGCAAGATGCGAAGAAACAGATTTAGTCCTCAATTGGGAGAAATGCCATTTTATGGTAGATGAAGGAATAGTGCTCGACCACAAGATTTCATCCAAGGGAATTGAAGTAGACAAAGCCAAGGTGGACGTGATCGAGAGATTACCTCCACCAAGTTCGGTTAAAGGAATTCAAGTTTTCTGACATGCGGGTTTTTACAGGAGGTTCATTCATAATTTTTCTAAAATCACTAAACCCTTGTGTAATCTGCTTGAACAGGATAAAGTCTTCAATTTTGATGATTCTTGCACCCCAAGCATTCGAAACCCTAAAGAAAAAGCTTGCCACGGCACCCATTGTCGCTCCACAGTTTGACGCTACCTTTTGAGCTCATGTGTGATGCAAGTGATTTCACGGTAGGAGCAGTCCTAGGCCAACGCACAGGTAAGACCTTCCATGTGATATACTACCCTAGTAAAACTCTTAATAGTGCTCAAGTGAATTACACAACAAAGGAGAAAGAGTTACTAGCTGTAGTTTTCGCATTTGACAAGTTCCGATCCTATTTAATTGGTACAAAGGTAATTGTTCATACGAACCATTCGGCAATCAAATACTTATTTGCTAAAAAGGATGCTAAACCTCATTTGATTCGTTGGATATTACTTTTACAAGAATTTGATATTGAAATTAAGGACAGGAAAGGAACAGAAAATCAAGTGGTCGATCACTTATCACGTTTGGAACGCAATAGGGAGGAGGACGCGGATCTAGAGATATGCGATGCATTCCCGGATGAACAAATTTTAGTTGCCTCAACAACCCTCGACGCCTCGGCAACCCTTGACGCCTCGGCAACCATTGATGCAAACACCTCGGCAACCCTTGACGCCGCAGCAGTCTTTGACGCGCACGCCTCGGCAATTTTGGGAGCAGTCGCCACGGTAGCACATGCCTTGGCAATACCCTGGTACGCGGATTTAGTTAACTTCCTTGTTTGTGGTATTTTTCCTTATGGCATTACTCACCAAGGGAAGAAGCGGTTCCGCCATGATGCTAAGCATTACTTTTGGGACGAGCCTCTTTTGTTTAAACAATGTGCAGATCAGGTTATACGCCGATGTGTCCCTGAAGAAGAGCAACAGAATGTACTCCGGCAATGCCATTCTTCACCCTATGGAGGACATTTTGGAGGAACTCGTACCGCGGCCAAAGTTTTGCAATCCGGGTTGTATTGGACAACATTGTACAAAGATGCCCAAGACTTTTACAAGCAATGTGATCGTTGCCAGAGGACGGGCAATATCTCTAGACGACATGAGATGCCGCTCCAGAACATCATCGAGGTGGAACTGTTTGATGTATGGGGGATCGATTTTATGGGACCTTTCCCATCTTCATTCGGCAACCTCTACATTCTACTTGCCGTCGACTACGTGTCTAAATGGGTTGAGGCAACTGCATTTCCCAACAACGATTCCAAGACCGTGCAAAGATTCTTGCAGAAAAACATATTTACACGGTTTGGGATGCTGAGAGCAATTATCAGCGATGAAGGCAAGCATTTTGACAACAGACTAATTGCCAAGATGTTGCAACGCTTCGGCATATCACACAAGATCGCCACGGCATATCACCCACAAACCAACGGGCAAGCAGAAATTTCCAACCGGGAATTGAAGGGTATACTCGAGAAAGTCGTAAATCCCTCAAGGAAGGATTGGTCATTAAGACTAGATGACGCACTTTGGGCATATCGCACTGCATTCAAAACACCCTTAGGTATGTCCCCCTTCCGACTTGTCTATGGCAAAACATGCCATCTACCGGTGGAAATTGAGCACAAGGCGTACTGGGCAATCAAGATCGTGAATATGGATTGGGAAAGTGCTGGACAAAAGCGTTTGATGGATCTCAACGAGATAGAAGAATTCCGTGCACTCGCCTATAACAATGCACGAATCTACAAGGAGAAAACAAAGCGATGGCACGACAAGAAACTATTGCCGCGACAATTCACGCCAGGGCAACTAGTTCTCCTATTCAATTCTCGGCTAAAACTTTTCCCAGGAAAGCTGAAATCAAGATGGTCGGGACCATTCGAAGTCGTCAAACCATTCTCCCATGGTGCCGTGATAATCAAGTCCATCTCTGACAACCATGAATTCAAAGTTAATGGACAAAGATTGAAGCACTACAATGGTGCCCATGTGGAACGTAACAAGGAAGTGGTCAACTTAGGAGATGCATGAGCATGCTTTCCCTTTTGATATTTTTATTTTTATTTTTATTTATTTTTTCGATTAATTAATTATTTTATTTTTTTCTGATTTTTTTTTTTTTTTATATATATTTCCGATTATTAGTAGTTTTTAGGATAGATTTTTTTATTTAAGTTTAAGAATCCTATTACACATCTTTATTTATTTTCTTTATTAGTTTATCTTTAATTTTAATCCTTATTTGATTTTTCTTTTAATTGTAGGAGAAGAAGTTCAAGATAAAGAAGGAATTCTAAACCAAGTAGGAAAACATCTTCAACAAGGAAACTAATGGGCTGAATCTAAGGCTTATATAAAGCCTCCAATTCATCCTAACCAAAACCCCTTGTCGACAACTTCTACCAAACCCTAAACACTTTTTCGTTTTCCCCTAATCCCACCCACCTATCTTTTCTATAAAACCCATCACCCTTAACCTATTCCTACTTTCTATCTTGTAACTTTTTAGTTTCTTTTCTTTACTTTTCTTTGTTTTTACTCACAACCAAGATCATCCATGGCATCCAAGATTAAACTTTTAGTTCATCCAAGTTCCTCCAAAGAACCAAGATACAAGAAGTTTGCTACACCGGTTGTTCAAGAAAGATTTCAATCCAAGTTTGAAAGTCGGAAGATTCATGAAGAACAAGGCTTTGAATACTTCAACTCTCATCAAGATTTCGGCCTTGAACCATTCATCTTCGAGAGGATTGCACATAAAAGTGGCAAATCTTTTGCCATCAACCGGAACCGGGTAACATCTCATGGGTAAGAGAATTCTATGCTCACTCACCTAACCCGGATAATCCTTATGTTTTTGTTCGTGACAAGGCCATACTTATAAGTCCCGAAAGCATCAACACCTTTTACGGACTTTACATTGAGAAGGACGAGCATCAAGCCTTCGTTGACCAAATCAACCCCAAGCAACTCGACAAGGTGCTTCAAGAATTCACTCAACCGGGAACTCATTGGAACGACGGTAAATACAAGGGCACGGTAAATCGCCTTCGGCTTAAACCCGAGGCAAAACTATGGAATAAGTTTGTTAAAACTTCTTTAATGCCCACCACACACAATACTACCGTTGATATACCACGTCTTTTGCTCATACATTCTATTTTGCATAATCGCATCATTAACATTGGAAAAATTATTTGTGATGAGATTTTTGTATGCAGTTCAAAAGATAAGGGTTCTCTTTTCTTCCCTTGCTTAATTTCTAATCTTTGCAAGGAGATGCATGTCCCGAGTGAGTCCACCGATGAAAAGGCCCTACCCAAGTCTGGTTTGAATCAAGCACTAATCCGAAAGCTAATGGGAGAGGCACCGAGAGATTCTTCAAGGCCTCCAATTGCCACGGCAACTCCTGTCGCCGCGGCAATCCATAATGCCCAAGCACATAAAGCCAGGGCAACTCGGCCATTAACCCCGGGACACTTTGAAGCACTTTTGCACCCATTGGCAAGCCACCTAAGGCAAATTGAAGACCGGCAACTAATGTTCATGTGGTACATGAAGGAGCACAACAATGCCATCACCCAAGTCATCCTAGAAAAGTACCCGGACAATCGCGTGCCGTTCCCAATCTTTCCCGCCGAGATCCTTGCCCCGGCAACCAACGAAGCAGTCGCCGCGGCAACCTACATCGTGCACGCACAAGATGATGCCACGGCAACCAAAGCTAAAGACATCCCGGCAACCACTGCAAAAGCCAAAGGTAAAGCACCTATGCCCGAATCAACTCCTACGGAATCATTTTCTGATTTTTTAGATTCGGACGAGTCCTCCATTAAACCAATAAAGACCGCACCAATTGAATCCTCCAAGCGAAAAGCCATTGACATTGATGAAGAGGACGATGAGGACAACCCCGTACGAGGATCGATTCCACCACCGGCAACAAGAAAACAACCATCGTATTCAAGCAAGAGAATCAAGACACCGACTAGAAGGAAACTAATCATCTACGATGATGAACTCTCGGAGTAAGTCCTCGTATGCATTTTATTTTTATTTTTCGTTATTTTTATGCATGCATTGAGGACAATGCCTCACTCGAGTTTGGGGGGATTGTTATTAGTAGTTACCATGTTTAGTTACATTCACTTAAGTATTACATTTAGGATACATAAATTGCTTGCCATGCCTTTAATTGGAACAAAAATTGCTTAGATTTGATGAATATTCGATGATGACTTTGCCAATGCACTTAATTGATAAAATTTTTATTCTAGGATAACCATGGAAAAACTTAGAATTTTACTATGATGCTAAATTTGATGAAACACTGTTGTGGTTTGATTGATTTAAGGAATTCTAGTGAACTTAGGTTGATAATTAACAAATTGGGGGATTAGAATAAAAATTGGATGAATGCTAGAGGTGCTCGAAATTGGCTCTAGCATGTGCTAAAAAAATTGATCACTAGAGGTGCCCAAAACTGGCTCTAGGATGTGTTAAAAAAATTTAACTAGAGGTGCCCGAAACCGGCTCTAGTCGATTAAATTAACTTAAAAAAACTAAAAACAAAACACTAGAGGTGCCCAAAACTGGCTCTAGTTAAAACATGTTAAAAAGAACCCAATAAAGTAATTTGAAAACCTATTGTTTGCATAGAATCCGAAAAAATCAACTTGCACACAACTCAGCACACACTCACAAGCATTATAGTTTGATTCCGAGTAATTTCTAAGTTTACCGAAAAATAAAAAGCCAAACATACTTTGTGCCCCGGTTCAGAGAATTGAAATCAAGTTCAAAGCTAAGTTTGTGAAAATTGAAGTCTTGGCAGGTAATTCTGAGTTTGCATTGCTTGAGGACAAGCAATAGTTCGAGTTTAGGGGTGTGATAAGTGTTCAAAAGAACTATTTTCTTACCCTTTTTACTCATATTATTGTTAGACTTAGGCTCATATTAGTTGCATAATTAGCTATTCATACATTAATCCATGTTTCCTTCCATCTTTGAGCTTGATTACATAACTTGGTAGTTTTTGTGGAAAAGATGTTGCTTTGGTGTGCTTTGTGTGTGTATGTGCAGGATCACTTGCCAAAGCAATGCCGAGCTAGTTGCCAGGGCAATGCATGAAGGAGACGCCGAGCTAGTTGCCAGGGCAATACATGAAGAAGACACCGAGCCAGTTGCCATGGCAATTGTCGACAAGAGTAAAGGTGATATGGTAGTCGAAATTGATGACTAGACAAGCCCAAGATGACGTGGAGCAAAGCCCAAACCCAAAGGAATTTGATTGCCATGCAGAGATTAAAGAAGAATTAAATTCCAAGAAGATAGGAGAAGTTCTAATAGGAATACAATTATAATAAAGAATTATATTCTTTAAAGATAATTTAATTTCAACTTAAACTCCTCCTCAAAGAAGGACTTTGGCCTAGCCCTGTAAATAGCAAGGAGATTTCGACAATCCAAGATAGAGAGCAATAGGGGAATTTCGACAAGTCCAAGGAGGGCAAGAGGAGAGAATTTTTGACAAGCATCTAGGGCAAGGAGGATTTCGACAAGCCTCCTCCTTCATCCTTTTCTTTCTTGTTCGATTGGGTTCATGCTAGGGATTATTTATCTTGTGTTTCTTTGGAACCTAGCCATGAACTAAATCTACATGGCTATGGTTATTGTGTTTTGTGGTTGTGAGAAACTATTGGTTTTTGTTTAGGTAATAAGAGTTTACACTTTTCTATTTCAAGGTTTATTCATTCTTGGTTCTTATTCTTGTTTGCGAGTGAATTGGGAGAGGATCTCATGATTTCATCTATTTATCTAATATCGGGAGAGTTAGATTCAAGAAACGAATGAATATGATCTTTATTCAATCTATTGATGGTGAAGATTAATCCGGCTTAGGAATAAGTTAAGGATTTCAACGGCTAAGAGGAGCGCAAGATTGGTTGTTGTTCACCCTTGATTCACGCAGGGATGTATTATCAAGGCATGCACAAGTAGCTAGAGTTTCGACTTAGGGATAAGAAGAAACCATTGAAGAACGCTCTGCCGAACCTTGAAGGTTGCTGCCCAGACGCCCAAGTAGTTGCCCAACTAGTTGCCCAGGCAACCATCGATTAGTTGCCAAGGCAACCCCATTGTGCAAGTTGCCACGGCAACTGAGTTGCCCGTGCACTCTTTTACCAAAATGATCCAATCGGCTATCACACCTCAACTAACGATAACCTGGCCTATCTCTCTCTCATTTGAATTCATCTTTTCTTTTACTTTATTGCTTTCTAGATTAGTCATTAGTTAAACACCTATAATCCTTTACTTGTGTTTTTACTTTTTACAGTGCAAGAGACTAGATTCTTGAAGTAGCACCAATCCCTGTGGAGACGATATCTTTTATACTATAACTTGCCACGTGTATACTTGCACATTTGCGTAGAACTTATTACGCGCAACATTCGTATATCCAATTTGTAAAGTTAACGGTCGGTTAACTAAAGATTAGCGGTCGGCAAATTAAGGATAGTGGTAGACTATCCGAGGTCACTATAATTGCCAATATATGAGAATTCTAATGTTGAATTTATATATAATGCTTTGGGAATTAAGCATGGTTATGTATATAATGCTTTGGGATTTAAGCATGGTTATGTATATAATGCTTGGGATTTAAGCATGGTTTTGTGTTTGATGCTTTGGGATTAAGCATGTAGAACATATATATGGTTTAGCATATGGTTGATATGCATGTTTTGATTTGAAATTTTTGGAACTTGCTTAGGTCGTAAGCATGGTTTGAAAACAAGAGTTGGTTTTCAAGTGTTTTAAATGCATCATCGTTTAAGAGAATCCTCGCTAAGCATGTGTGCTTACGCTCTCTTTTCTCAAATGATGCAGAGCATTAATGCTTGGAGGCAGCAAAGGCAAGGATTAAGTGATCCAAGGACAAGACTATTTGAGTATGAACTCAGTTTTAGTTTCCGGTTAATAAGGCAATGTGTTCGCCATGGATTTTTGGGATTTTTAATTCAGTTTTCCTTGGTTTTGAGCATGTGAAATGCTATGATTTTGGAGTTTGATTGTTCATGTTTCGCTTATCATGCACCGTTACCTATGGTTGATGTTATATGGTTATCTAGGTATGCATCTAGATGGTTTTGCTTGGATGACTTGTTTTGATGAGCTAATCCTGTTGAGTATGGTATTGATTCGTTGTTGGTATGGTGTTCTTGCTTATAATTGCTTAGTTAGGCATTTTGTTATGTTTGGTGGTGAGTTATATGGAGCATGCCTCTAGATCAACCTTTTGGGTGGCATAATATTGTGTTGTAGTTAAACCTTGGTACAATTGTTGTTAAATGTGATGTTGGATGCTTATATGTATGTATGTAAGTTGCTAGGACCTAAATGCATCTAGTTTTTGTGAAAAACTAGCTAAGAATGTCATTACAGGTCCAGGCGTATCGAAATAGGTGTCCTCGTACCGGTACGGCTAGGCCATTTTAGGCATAGCATTTTGATTCACAGGAGGGTGTTTCGATACAATCTTGCCTTTTCAGGCTTAACATTTTGCTACTCGAGCAAGTGTTTCGATAAGGTCATAGGCATTTTACCAGGCGTACCAATACGCGAACAAGCGTTTCGGTACTGGTTTTAGCTACTGGATTTTGAGTTATTGAGAACATAAGGGCTTATTGAAACACGAGTACGCGTACCGATACAGGTACCGTTAAGTTGGTTATTTTGGAATCTTGAAAGTTTCTGGTTCTTTCATTTTGGTCCCTAAGTTTTGGGAATGCAATTGTTTGAATTGGGATGATTAAATTGATCTGGAATTTATCATGTTGGCATGTAAACGGACTAATTGAGGAGGTAACCTTAAATTCAATTTTGGTTTTGTAATTTAAAGTATTTTCATTTTAGTCCTCAATTTTGAATATGATGCAATTGATTGTCTTTTGTGTCTCGTTTCATTCGAGAACCTACCCACTGCGAGTATGAACATGTAGGAACATTACTTTGCATTTAGATAAGATACAAGAAAAAATGGACCGACTTTTCGTAACCTTTCTTCGGTTTGCTTCGGCAAACCTAATGTAGCACTCTCGGCTCGGTCGGGCGTCTATGTCGGGTCGAGGGGGTTACACATGACATGTAAGATTTGCTTACATGATACTTGTACTTCTAGTTAAAGAAGGATGCTATATTTAAATGAGATAAGTATAATTACTAGTTACTTAATCAAGTATTGGAATCTTGTATAACATTGTTTAAACTTGGTATGAAAGGTTAGGTATATATTTATATACTGTTCATTTCACGTGTATAGTTATCCTAAATTACCTCACTAAATGTTTATTTATTATGCTTACTTCAATTATGTTTCAGGGTGTGGTTTATAACAGATGCTTTTCAGAGCTCAATCAAGAACACAAGTGCTAAGCATATGTTTTTCAATCTTTGTTTATAACTCCTAGATGGTGGCACTATGTCTGAATATGTATTTCATATTAGAATGTCTCTGTTATTCTTGGAAGTAAAGCTTTTAAGCGTTGTAAAGGTTGTAAAAGGCCCTTTTATTTTATGATGATTGCCGATGTGATTGAATCATGGTTTCTGTGTTTGGTTTGAAAGGTATTATGGTATTCGATGTTTAAATTATAAGTATGTGGATGTTAGGCACATGTTTTGTTCGAATAAGGGTTGATCTAGATATCTTGGTCTATAATTGAGTATGTGATGAGTAATAGTTAAAGGGCATTTCATACTTGATCGAATTAATCTTGTTATGAATTTCTATAAATATGTTTATAGTAACCTTGTTATATATTATAGTATAAGGACTCTTTCAATATCTGATGTTTCTATATGATTTGAATTTGACTTATTTGTGCTATTATTAAGTGTGTTAGGGTCTTGGATTGATTGATTAAAATGCTTAGGTATATAGAAGCCTTACCTATATGTAATTCGAATAGACTTGAATTGGTTGACATATTTGTTGTTTGACTTTATCATGATGAATAGTTTAGGGATCTTTTGTATTTGTCTATAGTAACTTTGCTATGTTGAGTAAGGAATTAATTCATGAATGAAATGTTAGAAATAGATTATATCTTGCTAAGATGATCCAATACCCAGGCATGGTAATAGGTAAACAATATATATTCACAAAGGTTATAGTAATAATCGAGTCTACTCCTTGGTAAGCATCCATATACTAGTAAATGTTTGTGTATGGTATCTTTAGTACTCGGTGGTGGTTAATGTGACTGAAACATGATTGGAAGGTTTTGCTAGTATGGTTTGATTATATGATGTGATATGGCTTGGATAAATGAGGGTTGTATATTTAACTTAATGTCGTATACATGTTTGGTTCGTTTAGCTCGTGAGTGCTCGATAATGTTGTTTCTTGTTGAAACTATTAAAATGATTAATGAGTTACCTATGCTCTGGTTGGATTGATTTTCGTTTGAATAAAATGGGTAGCTTGTTGTTAGAAATTGGTATGTTAGATTGTTAAATGAGTCCATGTTCGAACGTGGTTAGTAGGTCTTGCTCGAACCTTATAAGATTAATTTGGTAATGACAAAAACAAGTAGTAACCAAGATAAGATCACTAATGCGACTCATTTTCGGATAGAATATGCTAAAATCTCTTGGTTTAACCTGCCTTTGATCTAATAAAAGTCTAAAACCTACGTTAAGACCATTTCTAAAAAAATCGTCTTACAATTGTAAACGATAGACATAATTTCGCTTGTTTTTGCTTGTAACCCATCCTTGTTTGATGGTTGTTTGTCTTTGCTTGCTGGTAATACTTCTTAAATCGGTTTACCTCCTAAATCGGTTATGGGTGTTACACGCCCGTTTTTGGGTTTACATCTTAAACCCCATTCTTTTTTCTTTTCTTTTCTTTTTTCATTTGTACTTGAGGCGCCCTTTCGGGTTTTCACCATAGGTATTTTCATTTTGAGAAGCGCCCTTTCAGGTTTTCACCACCTCTTTTTCTTTCTCTTTTGTCTTTTTCTTTTTTTTCTTTTAAGCATAATACTTCTTGACGGGGTCTGAATTTATAAGATTACTCTTCTCCTTCCCATCCATCTGCGTTAGAATTAACGCTCCACTGGAAAAGGCCTTTTAACTACATAAGGCCCTTCCCAATTAGGCATCCACTTCCCTTGGAAGTTTTTTTGAATTGGCAAGATCTTCTTAAGCCCCAGATCCCCTCTTGAAATTCTCTCAAGCGAACCTTCTTGTTATAAGCTTGCATTATCCTCTTCTGATACATTTGGCCATGACAGATGGCCCTTAATCTTTTTTCTTCAATGAGGTTCAACCGATCAATCTTGACTTTCATCCACTCAGCTTCGTCCAGCTTCACCTCATTTAAAATTCAAAGTGATGGAATCTCCACCTCAATACGTAATATCGCTTTCATACCATAGACAAAGAATACGGCATCCCTCATGTGGACGTCCTCACATACATTCGATAAGCAAACAGAGCAAAGGGTAGCTTCTCATGCCAATCCTTGAAAGTGTTTGTAGTCTTTGCTATGATTTTCTTGATATTCTTGTTTGCCGCTTCCACTACCCTGTTCATCTTAGGACGATAAGTAGTAGAATTGTGGTGCACAATCTTGAACTGTTCACACACTTCGGTCATCATCTTGTTGTTCAAATTGGGAGCATTATCAGTAATGATTCTTTTTGGAAAACCATATCGACAGATAATTTCTTTTTTTAGAAACTTACAAACTGTTGCCCTTGTAATGTTGGAATAAGAAGCGGCTTCTACCCACTTGGTGAAGTAATCAATAGCCACTAGGATGAAACGGTGCCCATTTGAAGCTTTCGGGTGTATCTAACCAATGACGTCCATGCCCCAAGCAGCAAAAGGCCATGGTGAATTCATAGTGTTAAGAGGCACCGGTAGAGAATTTATCTTTTCGGCATATATCTAACATTTATGACATTTCTTTGCATAATTGATGCAATCTCCTTCCATGGTCAACCAGAAGTAACCATATCTCATGATTTTTCTAGCCATTGAGAATCCATTGGTGTGGGTCCCACACAAACCATCATGTACTTCCGCTAAAATGGTCTTAACCTCTCGCGTGTTGACACATCACAACACTATCTGGTCTTTACTTTTTTTGTACAAAACCTCTCCATCAAGGACATACCCTGACGCCAACCGTCTAATAGTTCTTTTATCATTATCGTTGGCCTCTTTTGGGTAAACATGGAATTTAATGTACTGGAGGATATCATAGTACCATGGATTGCCATCCTCCTTATCTTTCAAATTATAGCAATGTACTGGTACTTCAAAAGTCTGCATTTCGATCGGCTTTATTTTGGCTTTCGGGCTTGCCTCGAACGTGGCAGCCAATATTGCTAGGGCATCAGCCATCTGATTATCTTCTCTTGGAAAATAAGCAAAACTGATCTTCTCAAAATCTTTAACCAAATATTGGATTAGATCATAATAATTGATTAACTTCGGATCCCTTGTCTCCTATTCTTTCCAGAGCTGGTACATTACCAAGGACGAATCTCCAAAGACCTAGAGCTCTTTGATCTTTCTTTCGATGGCTGTAGGGAGCCCCATAACACAAGCCTCGTATTTAGCTATATTGTTGGTACAAAAGAATTCCAACCTACTTGTAAAGGGGTAGTAGACACTTTCGGGAGAGATTAAAACTGCCCCTATTCCATAGCCTAGGGAATTAGACGCTCTATTAAAATACAGTTTCCCAGACTTGTTCCCCGAGGTGGTCTATTCTTCAAGCGAAACACACACCAGATCTTTATCCAGAAAATTAAAGTCTAATGGTTTATAATCATCCGAAATGTGGCTTGCCAAGAAATCTGCCACCAAAGTTCCCTTTACCGCTTTTTTACTCACATAAATGATATAAATTTTTGACAACAGCATTTGCCAAGGGGCCATTCTCCCAGTCAGTGTTGGCGCTTCCATAAAAAATTTTAGTGGATCTAACCGAGAAATCAATCAAGTGGTGTGGTACAACATGTATTGCCTGAGTCGCTTGGTAGCCCATACCAGGGCATAACATAGCTTCTGGATCAGCGGGTATCGCGTTTCACACTCGGTGAACTTCTTGCTCAAGTAGTAAATAGCCCTTTCTTTCTTACCAAACTCGCCATGTTTCCTTAACACGCAACCCATTGAATTCTCAAAAACTGTCAAGTATAGAATTAATGGCCTATTCGGTATCAGTTCTACTAAGATTAGGTCATCCGTCAAATACTTCTTGATCTTTTCTAGTGCCTCTTGACAATCTTCATCCCATATCCCCGGATTGTTCTTTCGAAGCAGTCTGAAGACAGGATCACATTTATTTGTCAACTGAGAGATGAATCAATAGATGTAATTTAACCTTCCCAAGAATCAACGGACTTCCTTTTGAGTTTGAGGTGGTGGGAGATCCTAAATTACCTTCACTTTATCGGGGTCGATCTCAATTCCCTTTCGGCTAACCACAAAACCTAAGAGTTTTCTAGACGTAACTACAAAGTTACACTTGGTCAGGTTGAGCTTTAACTGGTACTTTATCAACCTTTGGAAGAGCTTCTGCAAATTTTGGATATGCTCCTCTTTGGTTTGTGACTTGCCTATCATATCATCCACGTACACCTCAATCTCCTTGTGCATCATGTCATGGAAAAAGATCACCATTTGATACGTTGCCTCGACGTTCTTTAATCTGAAAGGCATTACCTTATAACAAAACGTGCCCCACATGGTCACAAAGGTGGTCTTTTCCATATCCTTGGGATATATTTTAATCTGATTGTACCCCGTAAAGCCATCCATAAAGGAGAACCAAGATGCCCCGCGGTATTGTCAACTAGAGTATCAATGTGAGGCAAAGGGAAATTGTATTTGGGACTTGTCTTGTTGAGGTCCCTATAATCCACGCACATACGCATTTTTTCGTCTTTTTTCAGCACCGGGACTATATTGGCTACCCACTTTGGGTATTTGGAAACTTTTAGAAATACAGTCTCAAACTGCTTTTTTACTTCTTCTCTAACCTTTAGCAACATGTCGAGTCTCATTCTCTGAAGCTTTTGCTGAACAGGCTTGCATTCTGGCCTTATAGGAAGCTTGTGCACTACAATATCTGTGTTTACACCCGACATATCTTGGTATGTCCATTCAAATACATCTTTGAATTCTAGAAGCGGTTCCACCAAATCCTGACTCACTTTTGATGATAAGGTAGTGACGATCTTTACCTTTTTCCATTGGTTCCCAAGTTCAGGACTTCCAATTCTTCTTGATGTGGCAGGATCTATTTCTCCTTACTTTCCATCAGTCTTAATAATTCATCTAGGACCTCATATTCTACTTTTTCATCTTCTTCTTCGATTTCTGCCAAGCACATGGGTTATTCGAAATCTACCCCTGGATTAAATTCAGAACCACTCATACTGTTAATATTAAGGGGCCTGTACGAATTTTAAAATATGTATTGGGAATAGAGTGAATATTTTATTACACGAATAAACAATTAACGAATAAAAATAAATGAAATGGATGAGTCTGTCATTTGAGAAAGAAATATAAAAAGCATCATTTTTCATTGAAAGCAAATAAAGTTGACATAGCTGTCCTTTACAAAAGATCCCTATTACCCTCGGGCACAAGCAACGAGGTTGTTCTAACCATTACTTTGATTTGGACAAAAAAACTACATGCATGACCACACTGGTCCAGTTTTTGAGCTTTTCCCCTAAGAAGCACGAGCGAATCTTGGCTAAAGGCTGGACAGTCTTGTCATCCTCAAAGATCCCATTAACATCCATCACTTTTAGAGCTTTGCTGATCAGCTCTTTGTTGAGGAACTTCTCATTCTCTTGGGTTACTTCTTGCACCTTTAATTCGGGTTTCACTACCTCACCGAGCACAAAAACACTTTTAATGTCGACATAAGTCATGGGCCCCTACGGGATGTCTTCCCCTCTGAGCCAAGCCTTCATTTGTTCTTCTCTCTTCTTCCACTCTTGTTTTCTTTGTAGGAAATTGGGTTTGTAGCCTATCCTGAAACGATCATTCTTGTTGATGACACCTTTAATCCATATACGTCATTGTAGATTTCTTTCCAAACCTTTCCCCTTTTTTGCTCCTCTTCCCAGAGTCTCCAACACTACGTACAGTTTGATAGCCTAGGGCATGACATCCTCCTCCCTTCGACGGAAAAAGTAGCATTGACTAATTCCAAAGCCCTAAAGACATATTTCATTGCCTCTTCATTTGTTTGAATATACGATGCATCAGAAGTCACCGAAGCGATGATGTCTTGTTCGGCATTAACTGTCACTAGCTTCCTTTCGATAATAAACTTCAATTTCTAATATAGCGAAGACAGAACAGCACCTGCAGAATGGATCCATGGCCTTCCTAACAGACAATTATAGGATGGCCGAATATTCATGACCACAAACTCGACAATGTACTCTCTCGGGCCAATGAGCAGGGGTACTTCAATTTTCTGACCATATCTCATTGGGTCCTATCAAATGCCCGCACTATATTCTGACAGGTTCAAATATGAGCTATCGATAGGTAGACGTTGCAACGTAGCCAAAGGCATGATGTTCAAGGCAGAGTCATTATTAATAAGCACTTTCGGTAGCATATGCCCTTTGCAATAGGTGGTGATGTTTAGAGCCTTGGTGGACCCCATACCCTCTTTTGGAATTTTGTCATCACTGAAGGTAATGTAATTATCAGCAGTGATATGGTTGATAATCTGGTCTAACTTTCCAACTGAAATATCACTTAAAATAAAAGTTTGGTTCAGAACCTTCAACAGTGCTTCACGGTACTTTTTTGAGTTTAACAGGAGATCAAGCACTGAAATCCACACTGTACTTGTTGTACTTTAAAATTTTTAAAAATTATTAGGCTTGAGATTTTGTTACTGGCTCATTGATTTTGGAGGCAGTGCCTCTCCAAATATCTTCTCGAGTTCTGACCCGGTTACCTTGTCTTTTCCCTTTGGCTATTCTATTGCCTTTGAAGTTTCTGGAGTGTAACACTGACCACTTCTTGTAAAGTGCCCAACCTCACTTACTATCTCGGGGTTTGGTTTCATTGGCTCTTCTTGAGATGGCTTTATTTTCATAACTAACTTTCACCTTCTTGTGAACTTGAACACCCAGAACTAAAACATTGGTGGTGTAATTCCATGGGACCATCCGAGTATCCTTGAAAGGGAAGGATGTTGGGGCCAAAATTACAATTTTAGGAGCCACCTTTGGGCTTTCTTCTTGAGGTTTTCTCTCTTCACTTGGTTTGGAACCAATGACAAAAGGGTTTTTTGTTCTATACTTAATGTTCAAGATATCCGTAGAGAAAACCTCCGATTCCTTTTTTCCTTCTTCTTTCTCAAAAAACTCAATTTCTTTATTATCCATCAATTTTTGAACCACTCGATGGAACTCCATACAATCTTGAATCTCATGATCCCTTGACTGATGATACTCACGATATGGGCCACAACCCTTCTTTACGATCACCATCACTCTTTCAATGAGCCGTGCCATGCACAATTGCTGAAAAACCCACCTCAAAGGGGACTTTACTTCGGACACACCCACCTTACCATTTTTGGTGTATCCTTCTTTAACAACATTTACTCCCTGACCTCCATGGTTTGGTAGGGGATTGTTGGTAGTACTTGATTCTCCCAACTATAATACTCTGGTTTTTATCAGATTTTGGATGAACTTCTTGAACACCGCGTAGTTCTCAATCAAATTCCTCGCAACATCAGCATGGTATTCGCAATGTGCCTTGGGGTCATACAACGCTGGGTAACGCAAGTTGAAAGGGGTAACATGGTAAGGCCGAACCAAATTTTCCTTGTACAATTGCGAATATAGCTCCTTGTAAGAAATAGGTAACAGAGAGAAAGACCTACTCTCACCTTCTTTCTTGGTCCCCCTATCTTCTCTTTTGTTAAAGTTCTGGGCATTCCCGGCTGTAGCTTGGGGTTGGGAGATTGTAAGGTTCTTGATGGCCTCATAAGTGTTTACGTTATTAACCTCATAATCTTTTTTCTTGAACTATTTGCATGACGGTTCTCCTCCATCAATCCTTCCACTTTTAATGGCCGCTTCGATACGTTCGTCGGTTATAACCATGTCCGCAAAGTTTTCAATAGGATTGCTGATCAAAAGGTCATATAGTGTTCCCCTTAGCGTGTCTACAAACATTGGAGAAATTTCATTCTCACAAAGCGGGGGTTAAACTTGCGCTGCCGCATCGCGCCATCTCTAGGCATACTCACTTAGGCTCTTATTACGCCTTTGTTCCATCCCTTGCAACAGAAGTCGATTGGGGACCATATCAGTTATGTGCTTGTACTGGTCGGTGAAAGCTTTGGCTAAATCCTTTCACGACTTGATTTAAGCCCTCGTTAACTAATTATACCACCTCGTCGTAGATCCCACCAAGCTGTCTTGAAAATAATGAATTAACAACTTCTAATTGTTAGTGAATCTCGCCATCTTTCGACAAAACATGGTTATGTGAGAGGTGGGACAAGTCATCCCATCAAACTTCTTGAATTCTAGATTTTTGAACCTATATGGAATCTACACATTCGAGACCAAGCTAAGCTCCCTAGCATTCAACCCATAGGAGCCTTCTTCATCCTCCTTCACTCGGAACCTCTCTTTGATATCCTTCTTGGTTTCTTCTAGTTGCTTTGAGAATTCTGCCTTTACTTGGTTTAGTTTTTCCAACTCTTCAAAGTCTGGGATGTTGTCCCTGACGTTTTTAGTATTTCTAAAGGTTACACTCGGTTTAGCTTGGGTAGAGATGCTGGCCTGCTGAGATGAAGATACCCCTTGTAGAGGTCTTAGTGTAGGGTTGATAAAGATCAGGGAGTACGAAGGATCTCCCGAGTTCTGAGTAGGATTTTCAACAGTACTCTTCCCTCTTGGGTCTTCCCCCCGACTGAGTTTCAACATCTGAGATATCTCATTCATCATATCTTGTTGTGATTTGATGATGGTATCCCTCAATTCTTGCTAAGTTCGTTCTAACTGTCCCATGAGATCCACTTCCAGCTTGGGAAAATTTTTGCCTATAATCCTTGTTTGCAAATGAGTGTGATATGGGTGTAGAATGATTTCAATTTATCTTTTAAATTCTGTCACAACATTCTCATTATTAAATTCATTGTATAATCAATTAATGCGGGTTATATGTGTTATCCGATGCAAATAAACTCCTACATATATGCCCTAGCCCTAACTCATAGCTCCTTTATAGCTTCAAATAGCTCAATGAACCTAGGTGCCTCTTCCAGGCCCGGAGCTACGAAAGGAAGAAAAGCTTCAGCTTCTGAGGCTAGGTTTTTTACATGCTTAGTGAATTCTTGTCTTTGTACCATCAGGGTAGTGTTATACTGGTCTCGATCCTGAATCATGCGAGTAGCATCATGAAGGCGCCTCAACCAATAATTATCTCCTCCTTTTGCGGCTTCTTTGAGAACAACAAATCCTTTCTAGATAATCCTAAACCGTGGCCTCTAATGCCTTGATCTGAGTTCAAAGTGCTTTATTCTCTTGTCGGGTAGCTTGAAGTTGAAGGAAACAATTCCGAGCATGGTATTCATGGAAAGATCGATCTAACTCCCCAATCTTTTCTTCTAGATGAGCATTCGGGGCTTGGCTTTGATTCAAGTTCTCCAAGGTGGAGTTTTACAGACCTTACATCTCAAACAGGCGGTTTTTGTTTTCTTGAGATTTTCTCTTCCATGTGGCAACATTCTCTTTCTCCCAATTCATCAATTTCTTATCTTTCTAACCTTCTTGTTTAGCTTTCGCTCTCTCCCGCTGGTTTATGCTTCTAGCAGCGTTCCTCTCATTCTCGATCGCTAGCTTGCAGTTTTCTATCTCCTTGTCAACTGCTTGTTTAACTTTCTCTCTTTCTTTCTCGACTAAGCATATCATATTCATCATTTTCTTTTCCATGGCTAGAAACTTCTTCTGATCGGCATTCTTCACTAGAGCTTAAAGCTTAAGAGTATCGCTTTGGTAGAGAGCATTCTTCTCTTTCAGATCCGTATTGAGCTTCATTAACTTATTGATAGTCCTATCTCGTTCGTCCACATCTAAGCTGACCCTATAAAGCTCGCTCATATGCTCAGTTTGCAAATCATCCATTCTCTTTTTGACCTCTTCTAGCTCGTTTTTTAGGATATCGGCCTCGGATAGAACCATCTTCAGATGCTCCTCTAGTGACATAGTCGATCTTTGATCGGGTTCCGGGTCTTATCATTAATTCTCTTGCGTATCCAAAAAGCATAGTCTGGGGTGAGCTTGCACTTTTTATCTTCTTCCACCTATACGGTAATAGTGATCCCAAGCTCTAGAGACAGCTTGGACCTTTGCCTTAAATTTATTCTTGAACGAAAACTCAGCGGTACTCAAACTGACGGTGACGGAAACAAACTATCGTGACCCAAATTACCTCGACACTAACAGAGGAGCGCAAGAAATTCCACCGTACAAGCCTATCATCATCAACCAATCATAATTTTCGCATCTATATAAGAAGTGAATGACACTACCAAGCCAAGGTACCCTCCACATAATATCTTCATCTTGGAGGTTCTTGAAGATCTTCGCCCACTTCTATTTGTCTGGCTCTTCCCACCACTATTTCGCTAGATACTCTCGTAAAGGGGAAAAATCTCCCAAAAATATTCTAGGCAAAACCCTAGTCGGTGTCTTCCACAGATGACTTTGAATCCAAATTTGAAGCAACTGTACACATCCCCTAAAATGCCCTTCTTCATGTTTCCGGCTTGCATTCAAGGAAATGAAAGTTTCAGTTAAGATTGTTGATACCGAATTGGCCTTCCTCTTCATGCACTCAAATAAATCTAAGATGGCCACATCAATGTTCCCCAAAACCCTCGAGAAAATAATGAAGCCATAGATCCCCATAGCGAACAAATCCATCTTCATAACCTCATCCAGGTGTGTAGGTATGATATCTCGAATGCACTCTCATAAAAAGGCGGTACTATCCCCCGATATTGAACCAAACCTTTAACCCAATGTTCACTTATTTCGGCTACGGTTCTAAGCTTCAAGGGATAATTCTGGGACTTTGACGACTTTGTGTAAATCTAATCTTCATGAATATTCTTCTGATTAAGCAAAGTTGTATACTCTTCTACTGTAGGCATCAAATCCTTCCTATTAAAAATGAAGCAACAGAAGGCGGGATTCCAAAACTGAAAGATGGCTCAGAGAAAAGGCTGATTAACTCTGACATACATCAAGTGTGCTACATCACCATAATTTTCATGGAACAAATTTTGCAACCGTCGATCCCATCCTTCCCAAATCTGTTTCAATTCTCATAAATCATTTTGCTATAGACTGACATAAGTATACCCCGCTACTATACGCTCACTCGGTAAACTGTCACCTTGAACCCTTTGGTTGACTTCTGACCAATGCTTAACGGCTGAGTTGTTATCCTCATTCTTAAGATACCTTCTATCCATGATGAAAGATTTCAACTCGGGAAACCACTCGAATCAACACCTTCATGTTATGCTATGTTTATGCAAAAATATATGCAAAACAAAATAAAACATAAAGAGAAACACGCTAGTACCAGATAAAATCAAAAAATATAAAAATAAAGTGGGAGATTAAATAAGAAAAAATAACCCTATTTACATCATTTTTCTAAAACCTAGGTTAACTGCATGGCTCTAAAAATGGTGGGCTTTCTATGTCTCTACATGCAGCTTTGGTACTAAAAGGTACCCAAACTGTCCTCGTTGTCCCCTCCTAAGGGTAGCAAGGCCCTCAGTCATCACCCATTATAGGCTTCTCTCAACCGAGTTTAATTCAGTGGGACTCATTCGCTATGTCCATACGGGGAAACAATATTCCCACGTAAACATAGGGTACTCGAGCCCCGAAGGTACTTACTAGGCCCATACGGAGGAACAATATCCATACGAAAGCACGAGTGTTTTCCCCCAACTTAAAGAGACGGGTTTAAATGGCAAATTTTAAATGCGTTAAAATAAATTCGCATTTATAAACAAATATTAATTTACTCGTCTCTTTAATTTGCAACTTTCGATATTGAAAAAGTGGTAATTATATTTTATTTTTATTTAAGAATGGCCTGACTTGCTTTTTTTTAAATCAAAACCAGCCGCTAGCTGCAGCGACCTATCTTTTTTCTAAAAGCTAAATGATCACTAAAAAATGAGTAGATTTCCTTTCATTTTTATATTTTTTTTCTTTTCATTATATATATTTGGAAATGTTTAAAAAAGGGAGAATTCTTTTTTTAAAATGTATCTCATTTTTTGAAAGCAATAAAACTTGGAGTCACCACCAACCACTAGGGTAGACCGAACACCATAAAACCAGAGATTTGTTTGAAAGCCTGTTCGAGAGTCAGTTACGGATGGAAAAGGCTTTGGCACCCCACACCGTCCAAAATTGGTATCAAAAAAGAAAAAGAAAAATTAATTACTGCTTTATAATATTAAACTTTCCGAATTAAAATGACTATTAAATTGAAATTTGGTTATAGATGCGAGTAAATTTTAAGGCCCTCGTTATTTGAGAGTAAACCGAAAAATCACCACCAATACGTTTGGTACTAGCCACGTTTACTCCCAAATAACAAGACATCACATCAACAATTAAATATCCAGGTGCAGCATAATAACATGGCATGAAAGATAACATATGAACAATAAGATGGCAAAATAAACCAAGGATATCAAAATGCACATGTGAAATATATATATATATATATATGTATGTATGTATATATATCACGTATAAATATAAATAACGTAACAACACTCTATAACATATAATCTTAACAATACATAATATATACAACATGAGTCGAACATAAAACGAAAGGACAAAAATGTAAAAGAAATGAAACGTGATGGCAAAAATAAACATGCACATGTAGAGACTAGAACAGAAACAAAACAAAAATAGAAGGGCAAAGGGGAAGATAACGCTACTGAAAAAGATCAAAATAAAAGAAACCAAGAGTTCGAGGGACCAAAAAGGGCATTCAACCATTTTGAACTGGACCAAAGTTGAAAAAAGTGACGAAATTAAAAGCTTTGGTAAACTACAAGGGACTGTGGACAAGATTTTGGGAGACGGAATGGCTGGAAGGGTTATTTTATAACAGCAGAGGGACCTGAGAAAGATAAAACCATTTAAAGAACAAAATTCAGCCTGAAGCGGGTTCATCTGCCATACTGAAAATGTTGGGTCGTCCCCAAGAATCTTACATTTTTGTTTTGTTTCTTTGCATGTGCATTGGTTGCGGGAGAGGACAACGAGGAGTGGAGCAGCTGGCTTCTGAAACGTCAGACACGTGGGCAGATGTCGGACGCATAACGGTCAAGGCATCATTTTTTGCACGCGCGCGTGAGTAGAGATGGACGGTCGGGTGTGATCGGCACGCACCTGGGAGACGATCAAGGTCGTCTGATCAGTTCTTGATCTAACGGCTGTTGGAGTACAGCGCCAAGATACAAGTACATTGGCTAGGGTTTCCCTCCAGTAGCTTAACCCGGACCATCCAATCGTGTTCCCAGATCTGACGGTCCAGGATGGGCTGTGCCAAAAGAAAAAGATGATTAGGGCAGATTTAATTTTAGGGTTTTAGGGTTTTAGTTTGGGCCTTATCAGGTTATTGTTACATGTTAATTTTTTTGGTGTTTTTGATATGTAAGTGGACTATTTAATAAAAACTTTGGGCCTTTATTATTTAATTAATCATTTTTTATTTTTGGTTTTGTTTTGTGATAATAATAATAATATAAATAAGAATATAATAATGTAATAATGATAATAATAATAATATTAATATAATAATAGTAGTAATAATAACCGAAAATAATAGATAATGACAATGGTAATAATGATGATAATAAATTATAATAATAGTAACAAGTATTAATAGTAGTATAACTTATAATAATTAAAGCCAGTACTACAAAACATGATACAAATATAAAATAGGTTAATACCCCGGATAAAATTAGTGATTATAAGAAGAAATACCGTACCGATGTGTTAGGGGCAGAAAACAGTTAAACCCAAAGGTAAGATGAGGTACTGCTAAGATCAAGAAAGAAGAATAGTGTTTTTTTTTATGGCTTCATAGATAGCATTTTAGGTCAAGGATCTACATGGTCGACCTAGCATAAAAGAAAAGTTTATCAGTGATTACAAAGAGAATAATAGCAAGATTTCATATGCCAGACAGTTCAGAGATTTGAAGTAAGTTTCTGCCATAATGTTTTGTATGGTTCAGAATAATGAAGATTTGAGACCTTGTTGAAAACAAGGAAAATTTGGGGATTTAGGGGCATGTGTTCACCCCAGCGATTGATGTAGAAGAAGGCTCGTCATGAAGATTCATAAAAGAGACAACATTTAAGCCCAAGTGGAGTGGGAGAAATGTTTCTGGATTGAACTTCATGAAATGATAGATTTTTTCTGACCAATGCAAGTCTGCAATCTCCTTTCAAGATGAGACAAAAGATGAAGATTTAGCAAAGACAGAAAGCCCATGGAAATTAAGGGTGATCGACCAGAAAGCAAGGGTTTTTTCCGAATAATTCTAAAAATGAATCCACTTATGCATCATTTGTAGTTAGACGTCCTTATGTTAGGAGCATGCTAACTCATATCATCATAGCATTTTGTTTATTTTAAACAGGTATTTGAAGATTGATAAAAGATTTGATCTACAGCTTCACGAGAGGAGAAGTAGATCTCAACAAAGAATCAAAAGTCCTTTGACTTGCATGATTATGATTTCTAAAGGTCTTCCAATCTTTGGTTATTTAGGAGTGACGAGCATCTTTTTATGATAAGACGATCCGAAGTTGGGGCATTCAGTCAAGGTATTCCGGTAGCCTCTAAGTGAGATACCACTTTCAGTCAAGGTATTCTGGTAGTGAGACATTACTTTTTATGAGGTATTTTGATAGTCTCAAAGTGAGATACCATTTCATGTTAAAACTCAAATTTCTTGATTTTATCCTTTCTTAAAGATGTTTTTCTTCAAACTCGAATTTCTTAATTCGATCCTTTCTTAAGGATGTAAAAAAACAAATTTCTTAATTTGATCCTTTCTTGAGGATGTTTTTCTTAAAATGAATTTCCCGATTTTATCCTTTCATATGGATGTTTTTCTTAAAACCCAAATTTCGTAATTTGATCCTTTCTTAATGATGTTTTTCTTAAAACTCAAATTTCTTAATTTGATCTTTTCTTAAGGATGTTTTTCTTAAAACAAATTTCTTAATTCGATCCTTTCTTAAGGATGTTTTTCTTAAAACTAAAATTTCTTAATTTGATCATTTCTTAAGGATGTTTTTCTCAAAACCAATTTCTCAATTCGATCCTTTCATAAGGATACATATTCATAAAATGAATTTCTCAATGCGATCTTTTCTTAAGGATTTGTTTTTTCTTAAAACCCAATTTCTCAATTCTATCCTTTCTTAAGGATTTGTTTTTTCTTAAAACCCAATTTCTCAATTCTATCATTTCTTAAGGTTGTTTTTCTTAAAACAAAGAGTTTCTCAGTTTCCTCCTTTCATAAGGACATTTTTCTTAAAACCAAAAGAATTTCTTAATTTGATTCTTTTATAAGGATATTTTTAGAACAAATTTCTTAACTTGATCCTTTCATAAGGATATTCCTTCACAAACCCGGTTTCTTAAATTAATCCTTTCATAAAGAAACATTTTTATAAAATGAGAATTTCTTAATTTAGTCATTTCGTAAGGACATTTTTCTCAATTCGATCCTTTCATAAGGACGAGTTTTCATGAAGTAAAGATTCTTTTTATTTTGACCTTTCCAAAAAAAGAAAAAAGAAAAAAAGAAGAAAGGAAAAGATAAAAAGAGAAAATAAGAGAAAAGAAAAAACAACAAAGTGAAAAAAGATACACGGTTTAAATAATGAAAGATCCAATATTTAAAAATTGTATCTAGAATGACTGGAAATGTAGAAACAAGACCATATATAATTTGATCATTATGAGCAAATCCAAAATCTTTGTAGATAGCCAATCATTAGTTTCCAACCATGGGGCGAATGGAATCCGATACATAAATTTGTTAATAAAAGAATAGAAAAAGCTTTTATTGTGTCGCTTAAATTATATAGGAATTCGTGAACCCAGGAGTTAAGAATAAGAAGTTCTTCATTCCCTAAAATAGAATAACCACTTAGATAACGAAACAGAATAGATTTGTCGAGAAGTGCAAAATTGTATGGTACCCAAAAATAACTATTTGAGAAAAAACAAATCTAAAGTAGAAATATGAAAAGGCACTTTAGAGAAAAGATTCAAGATTCTATAAAAGGAACATGTAGCTTCAGGATTTCAAGAGAGGTTCTATATAGGAGGAACCTACATTTTCAGAATTTCAGAGCGAAAGGTCAGATTCCCGTAGCTCAAGGACTTCAAGCGAGGAATTTTATATAGAAAAAACTCACAGCTTCAGGATTTCAAGGTGAAAGGTTCTATATAGGAGGAACTGGCATATTCAAGATTTCAGAGCGAAAGGCCAGATCTCGTAGCTCGAGGACTTCAAGCGAGGAGTTTTATATAGAAAAAACTCACAGCTTCAGGATTTCAAGGTGAAAGGTTCTATATAGGAAGGACCGACATCTTTAGGATTTCGGAGCAAAAAGGTCAAATGCCCGTAGCTCGAGGACTTTAGGCGAGGAGTTTTATATAGGAAAAACTCACATATTCGGGATTTTGAGGGGAAAGGTTCTATATAGGAGGGACACGTAGCTTCAAGACTTCAGGGTGAAAGGTTCTATATAAGAGGGACCCATAGCTCAAAGACTTCAAGGCGAAGAGTTTTATACAGAAAAAACTCATAGCTCCAAGATTTCAAGGCGAAAATTTCTATATAGGAGGAACTTGTAGCTCGAAGGACCCACCTCAAGACATGATACAGGTTGTATATAGGAAGAACCTGAAGCTCCAGGATTTCAGAAAGAGGAAGAGTGAACAGTTCCATGTAGGAAGAACTCGTAGCTCTAAATCTTCGGACAAGAAAGTGGGACAAAATTTGTGCTCTTCGTCTTTGCTCTATTCCCATTTCACAGCAATGAGCAAAGAGGGGCAGTTTTAGACACTAAATTTTTTTCGAGTTTAAGTTAAAATTCTCAAAATAAGATCAATCTATGTTACCCCTCTCAATACCCAAAACCTTATACCCTAACCCAATAGCCCACATCAAACATGGCCCATTTACCTATGATTTTATATAATAAAAAAAAACAAAAAATGAAAATCCCAACTCTTACCTCATTAAGTCATTACTCCCATTGGATGGATAGATGCCTCACTCCTATTGGATGGACCACTACTTGGTGACCAAGGTCTTGAACCTCATTGATTCTATTTTATGGGACCCATAACACGGCATTATAGAATTCCCCCCCCCCAAAAAAAAAAAAAAAACCCCCCCTCACATTTTTTCATTCTATTAGTCACACTGCCGCAACTTTCATGCTACCCCTAATCCATTTTTTCCTTAGCCGTTCCCAGACCCCAAAGCTTACAAACCCATCAATCCCCGCACTGTCGTTTGATTCGGCAATTTCCAAAGCCTCCAACACCCACCATTCGAATCACAAAAATCTTTGGATCAAGCTTTTGGGTATTTTGGGCATTTTCTATCCATTTTATTTATTATGTAATCCTCTCCTTTGATCTAATGAAAATTTGGACGATTTTATTGGTAACCTTTGTTGTTTATTTAAATTTCTTTCTTATATGTTTTTTATCTCATTTATTTGTTTGTGTTATGAGCTTTATTTTATTTGTTGGATGTGGATTAATTTGATCATTTGCTTGTTTGTTTTTAGGATAGTTTAGATTTTTAGAATTTGTTTTAATTAATTTAAAACATGCTCTTGGCTTAATGGGGTGTGCGTTTAAATTAATTAAAATGAATTTAATTTAGGTTTTAGGTTAGTTGAACTCTTTGTTAGAATTAGGTTTAAAATTTAATTTAAATAATTTAAATTATGCTCTTGGCTTATTAGGGTGTAAGTTTAAATTAATTAAATTAAATTTACGTTTAGATTAGTCAAAACCTTTAGTTAGATTTAGGTTCAAATTAATTTAATTATTTTAAATTTGTCCTTGGCTTATTTGGATGAATGTTAAATTAATTAAATTAATTTATCATCTCTTAATTATTTTTAGGATAAAATTTGCATTTTAACTTAGATGGAAACTCAATTAAAATAATGATTATTAATTTGATTCATTTTAAATAGTGCCCTTGGCTTAAGAGGGTGTTAGTTTAAAATTAGTCAAATTAATCATTTTGATTCAAGATAATCCATAAAATATTAGAATTTTCTAGTTTTTATGATTTAATTAATTTAGGGTTAATATTAGGCTAATCTAGTTAATAATTAGATCACTAATTAATTTTCTATAATTTGGGCCTTTTAGGTTAGGACTTTTGTGGGCCTAGGTTTTATTTCATGCAATTCTATGACATGCATTTTAATTGTCATTCATTAGACCTTAAATATTTTATTTGGACATGTTATTAATTAATTGACTTAAATTATAGAAATGAGGTATTTATTAATTTCGATATTTGTGTCATTACAGTCCTGGCTCAATGGATGTTGACCAAATATTTGAATTAATTTTTACCTTCTAATGGTAAACCTTAATCTAAATTAAAAGTTGATAAGTCATGGCATCATTTTTAAGTGCTTGCATCATGCATAAAGGTGATGAATAAAATTCGAACCATAAATTAACCCGACAGTCAGGCTTATTCGATGTCGGTTTAATCTATGGTCTGATGTATCATCACACTTCTTAATTAAACGTTTAATTAATCCAAGCCCACCAATTTGAAAAGGGCACGTTTAATTAAGGCTCATATTCAACTAAGAACATTTGATTAAATTCAATTTAAATTTCAACAATTTTCATAAATTAAAAGCAACATATATTTTGGTACCAAGTTTCGGGCATGATGGGGTGCTAATCCTTCCCCACACGTAACCAACTCCGAATCCGTTTTTGAACGAATCTCTAGTTTTATGGTTTTAGGCCTACCTTATGGCCGATGGCGACTCCAAGTCTTTATTTTCAAAAACAAGAATTTTTAATGGGCTTCCCCACTTTTTTCAAATATTTTCCCAAAAAGTGAAAGGAAAACCGGACTAAATGCCTTTTTAGCGACTCGATTTCTATTTCAAAAAAAAGGTCGCTATAGGTTTTGATAGAAAACAATTAAAAACCATTTAAAATCAAAATATTGAAGAAATCAAAATGTTACCTGAAGATTTTGAAGAAGAAATGAGTGTTTGGCTGGAGAAAATTTGAGAGAAAACTTTTTAGAGAAAAGTTTGTTACGTAAAGTTTGTCTAGGCAATTAATTATAAAATTAATTCTCCAAGACTATTTATACTCTTCCTAAACCTTTTAAAATAGCCAATAAAGGATTAAAGTTTGATATTAGACTTTGGGCAAAATAGCTCCTTAAAGATTCAAAGCTTTGACCGTTTGCAATTTAGTCACTAGAAAACAGATTTTCAATTTTTTACATTTTGGTCACGTATCCAAAATGTCACTTTTTCAAAACTCATTTTCCAAAATTGATTCCACAAAAATATTTTATATAATAAATAAAGATTTTACCATATTTTTCTTATTTCTATCCCTTTTAAAATTATTTACTTCAAATTAATCGCGAAATATACTCGAATCCTCTAATCCGGTCCACCGAACCGTCTATCCGACCTAGCTAACACCTAGGATCAAAATCGGGACGTTATAGTCGGGTTACCAAATGATGTACGAAATAGCTTCCAACTCCCTTGACTAATCGCAAACTGAAAAGATTGAGCCAATTTCTCCATACAAAGGACAAATAAATATGGTGACAAAGACTCACCTTGCCAAATCCCTCTAGACAGCTAAAAAACTTCCGACATGGAACCATTCCATAAGACCTGAAAAGATGCAAATGAAACACAATTCATAATGAGATAAAACTTTGCTAGAGGGGCTAATATAGTTTTTGATAGTATTAAATATATTGTACAGATTCTGTTTAGATATATGATTTTGATATAACCTAAAGAAAAATGTTTTTGGACTTAAACTATTTTGCAAAAATATTTCAAAAGTCCATAAACTTGAAAAATATGTTTGAAATGTTTTCAAAGGGTTTTTAAAATGTTTTAAATAGCCAAAGAGTCAAAAACTGGCTTAGAGTATCGATACCCCTTTCTCGGTATCAATACCCAGTCACCCGTACAGATACAGCCAAACACATACCGATACGCCCCTTTTGTTTTCCCAAACTTCAAATTACAGTAGCCAATTTGAGTACCGGTACATCTTCAATCATACCGATACCCTAGGGTGCATATCGATACCCTTGTATTGAGTACTGATACACTTTTGTAAAAAATGCTCCAACGGCTATTTTTCTTAAGGTAGGTACCGATACGCCCTGCTCCAGAAGTACATTTATTTTTGTAAATAAAGTCCTCAATGGCTCCAAATCAACCCCAACGGCTAGTAACATCCACAAACTCCTTAGAGGGTTTAAAAGACTCAAACAAACAGCCGTGGAAGAAGAAGAATCCAACTACCAACATTCATGTATTGAGAAATCTAGTTTTGAGCCAAAAGTTGTCATATTTCTTGTAGAAAATATTAGTGAGACAAATTGTCATATTTGCTCAAGTGTTTAGAATTTTGGTAAGAGCTTAATTGTGTAAACACATTACCTTGTAAGGGTTTTTATTGTTTGCTAATTTTTAGTCTCTTCGTTAAAAAGAGTTTCCAGACTTTCGGGTATAAGTCTAGGTTTGTGCGGGTTATCTCCTTGATCCCAAAAAAAGGAAAGACAAATTTGTGAATTTGTAGAAAATCTTTAGTGTGGATAGCTAAGGAAGAGGAGGTAGACTTGATTTAGAAGTCGAACCACTATAAACCATTGTGTCAACATTTTTATCTCTTAGCCTTTCATCCACCCAAACAAAAATCCAATTTTCCCCTCTTGGCATTTGATTGATCATTCGAGCATCCCAAAAATTGGTCAGAGCTTTGTCTCTACGTCAGATTAACATCCTAGAGTCGATTCTATAGGTTCTCAATCATTCTACATCAACTAGAGTTCATGGCGCAATCCATCGACAAGCATCCTTACTTCGACGGTGCCAACTACTCCAATTACAAGATTAGGATAATGTTTTTCTTGAAATCCAAAGACTATCGTCTTTTGGATATTGTTCTTGATGGCTCGTTCATTCCTCAAAAAAGTAAGGCAGAATGGAGTAAGGATGATCGCAAGAAGATAAATCTAAACGCAAAGGCCTTGTATATTCTCTTTTGTGCACTTGGCCCGAAAGAATATGCAAAAGTCTCTTCTTGTGAGAGTGCCAAGGAAATTTGGGACAAGCTTGAAGTCACTCATGAAGGAACAAATAAAGTAAAGGAGACCAAGATTTGTCTTCTCAACTTTGAGTACGAGAACTTCAAGATAGACCCAGATGAAGACATCAAGGCTATGTTCGATCAGTTGTCCACCATTGTGAATGGGCTTAAAGGATTTGGAGAAATAATTTAGGAAGACAAGCTTCTAAGGAAGTTGATTTACTCACTTCCTGACTCATGGGATTCCAAGAAGACCGACATTATAGAAGCAAAGAATTTGAAGGAGCTCAAGCTTGACGAGCTTAAGGGATCTTTGCTCACCCATGAAATGATGATGTCAAAGGGGAAGAAGAAGATAATAGAGCAAGGAATTGATGATTTGAGTGTTGTTGCTCTCAAATCCTCCTAAAATATTCAAGAAGAATCAAGTGAAGAGGAGAGTAAAGATGAAGAAGAAAAGATGGCCAAGCTCTTCAAGAAATTCATCCGATTCATGAAGAAAAAAAAGATGAATCAAGATGAGAATCGAGGATGAAGATGAAGGATCTTATCGTATGCTTCGAATGTAAAAGGTCGGGGCATACTAAGTACGATTGCCCTCGTTTCAACAAGAAGGGATCAAGCCATAAAAAGAAGGCATTTGTGGCTACATAGAGTGATAAAGAGGACTCCACCATAATGAGGTAGCCCACTTATGTCTCATGGCCATCCAAGATGAAGAGGTAACTTCTAATTCGTCAAATTTTAATTCATTTTCGATGAGTTACAAGATGTCTACGATGATTTAGTTTTGGAGTTTAAAGCTTTATTTTTGAAAAACAAGAAATTGATTTCAAAATTAAAAATCGAAAATGATTTACTTTCCAAAACTAATTTAGAACTTGAAGCAAGATTTGAAGCTTTGGAGAAAAAGAATTTGGATTTACAAAACTTGCTTCTAAAAGTTCAAGAGGATCATCAAAGGGAAATTGATGATCTCAAAAATAATTTGTTTAACAAAAAATTTCAAAAATGTAAAGTTGGAGGTAACTCCAAAACAATTTTTGTTAAAACAAATTTTTATCAAAAACAATCTGGTTTCCCTAGATTTTTTAATGGAAAAATTTGTTAAAAACATTTGGGTCCCAAAAGAACTCATTGTTTCAAAGAAAAATAATGAAATTGAAAAATGGATTCTTAAGGGGACTAACTCTATTGGATCCAAAGCAATTTGTATACCAAAAATTACATGATTGTCTTTTGTAGGTGTGCTTGAGTTATTGATGATCAAAGTCAAATTTATAGAAACTCTTGACACACAAAGGAGGAAGAAAACTTGGAGAAGGAAGGCTTAACATCCTACCTTGGTTCAAGTGGTAAAATTTAATTTCATGCAATTGCTTGATCATGTTGTCCATGTCTAATTTTGATGTTGATCTAAGCATATTTTGTATGACTCCATGTTGTGCATAATTGCATATATTTAGGGGGAGTCTCAAATTACATGAGTTACATGTTTTTGGCCTCTATACTTGATTTCTATGTCTATGGCCATTAACTTGTAATAATTGGTTGAATTTGGTGAAATTCATGCTTTGTATGTTTTAAATGTGTTATTTTTTAGAAGCATGTTGTTGTTTTGTGGCAAAAATGATCAATATGTATATCTATAACTTGATAGAGCCTTTGTATCAACTTATAACTAAATAAACTTATAACTAAGTTGTAAGGCCTATAAAGTTGAATTTTGCTGCAGATTTCACCAGCTCGTGCCCCTTGGTATTGGTACAGCACATACCATACTGATACGGATAGTCAACAGTACTAATACGGGTATAATCATATCGGTACGCCTAGTCAAAAAGGGGCAGTTTTCACCTCTTTTTTGCCATGCCTTGTATGCCTATTTGTTTAATTTATATACGTGGTATGCTCTAGAGTTTTGACTTCTTTGAATTCTTTGATTAATTTGTTTCTTTGAAATTCAATCTATTTTCGCTTGAATTGTTGGACCAACAATTTACTTGTTGCTTGAGTAAAGGGGAGCCAATTTTTTTAATTCTTTATTGTTAAAATCTTTAATCTTTTCTCCATTGTTTTGGACTTAATATGATTTAAAATTTGATTTTGAAATTATTTTTGATATAACAAAAAGCGGAGATATAAGATTGAAAAAATAAATTTCAAAAAAGGGAGCTTTAAATATTTTCAAAAATATTCTCTTTTTCTAAAAATATTTTCTTAATGAGGAGTTTTCACAAAAACAATTTTTCAAGTGTTTTTTTTATATAAAAAAGGGTGAGATTGTTGAGATATTTGATTTTGATATAACTTACAGAAAAATATTTTTGGACTTAAACTATTTTGCAAAAATATTTCAAAAGTCCATAAACCTGAAAATTATGTTTGAAATATTTTCAAAGGATTTTTGACATATTTTAAATGATTTTAAATAGCCAAAGTGTCAAAACTGGCTTAGAGTATCGATACTCTTTTCTCGGTATCAATACTCAGTCACCCGTACCGATACGGCCAAGCCCATACCAATACGGCTATTTTGTTTTCCCAAACTTCAAATTCCAGTTCCAATTTGAGTACCGGTACGGCTTCAATTGTACCGATACCTAGGGTGCGTACCGATACCCTTTGTAGAAATGCTCTAACAGCTATTTTTCTTAAGGCATGTACCGATACGCCTACGCGAGTACCGATACGCCCTGCTCCAGAAGTGCATTTATTGCGGGAAATAAAGTTCCCAACTGCTCCAAATCAACCCCAACAGCTAGTAACGGCCACAAACTCTTTAGAGGATTTAAAAGACTCAATCAAACAGCCATGGAAGAAAAAGAAACCAACTACCAACATTCATGTATTGAGAAATCTAGTTTTTGAGCCAAAAATTATCATATTTCTTGTAGAAAACACTAGTGAGCCAAATTGTCATATTTGCTCAAGTGTTTAGGATTTTAGGTGAGAGCTTAATTGTGCAAACACGTTGCCTTGTAAGGGTTTTTTATTGTTTGCTAATTTGTAGTCTCTTGTAAGAGAGAATTTCTAGACTTTGGGGTATAAGTCTAGGTTTGTGAGGGTTATCTCATTGATCTCGAAAAAAGGAAAGACAGATTAGTGAATTTGTAGAAAATCCTTAGTGTGGATAGCTAAGGTAGTGGAGGTAGACTTGGTTTAAAAGTCGAACCACTATAAATCATTGTGTCAATATTTTTATCTATTAGCCATCCATCCACTCAAACAAAAATCCAATTCACCCCCTCTTGTCATTTAGTTGATCGTTCGAGCCTCCCAACAGATTTGATTACAACAAAAGGGTATTGATAGGAATGACCATGTTAATGTACAACTTTATTATGATTGGGAGTCTTAGTTTGAACCTTTGTTAGAGTGATTACGTAATTTGTAGCAAGTTGCTTCTTCTTTGGATAATAATACAACATTTTATCCAAAAAAATTGATTAAGTAGGGAGATATTTACATTTTCAAGAAAAATATTTGGTTTCAAACTCATGCAAGATGAGACAATATGATCATCGTGGACCACTTGACTAATTAATAGATCTCATAGTTTTTAAAGTTTTAATATGTTTCCATAAACCAATTCATAATTAATTATTAAAATAAAAAATTTTGAAATACTTTTTGGGTTAAATTTTGACTTGAAAAAATAAACGTTGACTAGAAAATTTAGTTAAAAAGAAAAAGGATTATTATCTCATAAACCGGCGGTAAAAATTTTAGTTTTTACAGGCGGGCTAGTTTAGGAGTTTAGGGTTTAGAGATTATGGGTTTTGATTGTATGGTATAGAATTTAGGGTTTTTTATTGGAATTTAATATTTAGGGTTTAGGGATTTCAATTTTAGATTTTATACTTGGATTAAGCATACTTGTCTAAAAAAAACTTTTCACCACTTATGGTCCTTTAAAAAGAGATTAATGTTATATCAACATGCATAGTGACTAATTTTGAAACATAAATTTGGGATATTATACTAGTTAGGGATGCAGTCTAAATCAACTTTTCCATTAATAACAAGTTAACTGTGATAGTAAAAGTGACCTAATTTGATAATAATATAAGTTCATTGATGTAATTCTATGAAATTAAACATTTATGACATGTAATTTTTTTTACCAATTTCTAACTAGGGGAAGGGGGAATTTTACTCCTACTGGGTCTTGAACCCACAACCTAGGGAAAGAGGATGTCAACTGAGAGCTTTAACCACCTGCTCTAGAAATTATTAACATGGCGTATATAAATTTTGATATTAAATTGATTGACCAATGAGATCAGTTATGGCAAAAAAATCAAGTAAAATAAACTATAGTCCCAAATTTTAATATCTAAACATAATATGGTGGCAAATTTGGCGGGAAATTTAGTAAATAATCTAATTTAAAACTAATATTTGAAATATAGGGAATGTTGGGGGAATTTTAAGAATCTAGGCCATTTTCTACACGTGACGTTTTTGGTCCAAAAAATATTAAAAAATGAAGAACGAAACTCAAATTTAGCGTTCTCCCTCGCACTGTAGAAAATGACTTAGATTCCCTCAATATTCCTTATATTTAAATTATTAGTTTCAAGTTGGCCTATATATCCAACGAAACCCAAATTTGGCCATTAACCATTTCTTATTAATTGACCAACGAGATATAGTGATAAATTTTAATATCTACACATGATATATATGGTGATGAGTCTAGCAAAAAGAGACCAGCTGAAGCTGCAACTCCTGTTCCTGCAAAGAAGGCAAAATCTGCAGCTACGCCTCAGAAGACAGGTCTTTCTCATAGTTTACAACAACAAACTCTGCAGTATCATATATCATTTCTTCGTCTTTTTTGACAATGGTTAACTAGGACTTTGTCGTTCATTCTTTTAATTGTTCATTGCTGTCTACAGATGTTAAGAAGGGCGGTCACACCGCTACACCACACCCATCAAAACAAGCTGGGAAGTCTTCTGGAAAGAGTCCAAAGTCTGGTGGTCAATTCTCTTGCGGATCTTGTAGCAAGTACTTACCTACAACTTTTGAAACTGCTTCCGTCTTTGATGATTGCTTTACTAACTCCCTTCGTATGACCACGAACAGGTCCTTTGGTTCCGAGGGTGGTCTCGAATCCCACAAGAAGGCCAAGCACGGTGGCAAATGAGGTTGATTTCACATGCTCTTATCCGAATGTGGTTTTGGTAGGTCATGTTCCTAGTAAACGAGGGGTTTATGTTTTGTTTTTAAAAAAGAAGTCAATGTGAGGCCCTTACATCTGACTCCAAGCGTTAACATTTTGGCAATTATCTTCAGCTCGTTATGTTTAACTCTATATGTTTCAATTCTTGTCATGTTTTGGATTGGCATTAAGCCAAAGTTTTATGTTTAGCCTAAACTCTTTTATTTGAGGTAAATCAAGTGTTGCATGTCGGTGCTTTATACTATCATTTGAGGCAATTATATTTTTAATTGAATTATATAGTTAATTATATAATTAAGAATATATCAATGACCATAATTGTGCTATACATTTAAACATTACAATTGTGTAGTTTAAATTTTAATTAGCCTAATTTTATTTAGGCTTAATAGCAAAATAAGTGTTTAAACTATATTTGTTTCACTTGGTGCTTAAACTATTTTGCGTTTGTCTAAAATTTTATATTTTGTTTTATTACTTTTAGGTTCTTAGATTTTAACTGTAGTGTTAAAAAATCAAAACATGATACATGTATTTTTTATTATTTTATTTATCTGAAAAAAACTAAAAATTTAAAATGTTTAAAAAGTAATTTTAAATCCATAACTCAAGATCCTCAAAATTAGTATTGTTATTGTCGTCCATAGTCTCGTAGACTATAGAGCTCATCACAACTGTCGTTAGATGTTGTTCAATTTTCTTTAGTAATTGGTGGGAGGTATGTCGATCGATTTTTTTTGTTATTTAATTTTTTAACGTGATGTATGTTGTTCGTCGAAAAAAAAATAAGATAAATATTCGTGGGACCGGGTATGCCGTCAGTGATTGACAACGATAATGGTTAGAATCGAAATTATAGACTTGGAGATTTGGGGATTATTTTGAAATTTTTATTTTTTAAATTCTTATTTAAGTAAAAATAAAATAAAACTCTTCAAATGTCAAGTACTTATTAGGTGATTTTTTTAACAGACCAACCTTAAAATCGTAATGAAATGAAACTTTAAACACTTAAATTGATAACAAAGAAAATATTAGACACATGTTTTGAACAAAAAAAATACTAAAATTTAAAAATAAGTATAGTTTATACAATTATTTTACTATTGAGCCTTTTATTGTGTCAATATAATTTCTAGCATTAAATAATACTTGTAAGCCGTTGCAATTGTATAATAATAATAATATAAATTTATTTTGAAATCATTGAATTATATTTGAAAATGTACTTACCAATTATATGAAAAATATATTAATGTGAACTTAAAAAAAATAATACGTGTAACTATAATTCAAAACAGGTAGAATCAATCAACCTTTGTTATGAATATTCCTTCTATTTCTCAATAATTCGTTCTATCAAATTTAGTTGATTTTTTTTAATTAAAAGTATGTGTAGTAGAAACTCTATAAATTAATACTCGATAAATTAATAATCTCTATAAAATAATAACTTTTTTCGGTCTCGACTTGGGCTCAAGGTCTATATTAATAATTTCGATAAATTAATAAGATAATAATTTTCCAGATGACTCTTATATAAATTTATGGTTCTTTCAATATTATAAATTAATAATTTTATAAAATTATAAATATATAACTAGGACACCTTAGTAAAATATGATTCTATTGTTTTTTTTTTTTTTTGCTTCTTAAAATTTAAATCTAGTTGTATTTCATCTCTAACTTTTCTTATGGCATCCAAAAATTCTGATGTTGCATTCTCATACTGCAACGAAGAGTTGTTGCTACTATGAGTGATTCCTTCTGCCTAATTTATTGCAAATGCATTGTATCATCTTCAGTTTCATCCTCAATAAGATTTTCAATAACACTAGCAACAATTTCTTCTAAACTTTGAACCTCTGAACATGTATCATTTTCACCCGGGTAATCCAATAGGCGATTGACATCCATTTTGTTGTGGTACCCAAGGCAAATAATGTAGGTTCGTTAAATCCAAGAAAAATCTATTTAAATTAATAAATTATTAATTTATTAATTAATTAATACATATTTAAATTAATAAAATTACGTGATCCCGACATTATTAATTTATAGAGGTTTTACTGTAGATAAGATCAACGAGGTTGGTCCAAGTGGTAAGCAACTTGGTAACGCTTAAACAGATCTTGAGTTCGATGCCTTTTGTATGCAAAAAAAATCCTCACTGGAAGACTCACAAGCCAAGTCAATTGTACGATGCGAATTGGTCCGGATTAGTCGAGATAAAACCATGAAAAACCGAGAGAATAACAAAAAAATCATTTATAAAATTAGTGATTAAAAAGATATCATATGTAAGATTCATTCAATTGTTTTTCCAACGAATTAAGGAGGTTGAATCAAGGAGGACACGAATAAATTGATTTTTTTGTACAGTACATTCAAATTTTGATTTTGGAAACTCTTAGGGCTAAGGAAAATTATTCACCAAAAAATGTGGGATTAAAAAAAATAGAAGTCTGAGATGTCATTTAAAGCAGTGATTTACTTAATTTTTGTGTGTGATTATGAGGGCTAATTTGATAAATAAGCTAAATATTTTCATAATCCTATACTTATTAAATATGTAATTATTAAAATTAAACAATAATTATTTCATATAAGCAAAATATCTACAATATATATCTTAATTAATACGATGGAGTTGATGTCATATATTTCAATTTATAATTTTAATTTTAAAAATTATTCAATTATGACGATTTTGATTAATTCGTTTTTAAATAAAACAATAATTTAATTTCATACTAGGAGGCTTGAGTTCAATTACAATATCTACAAGTTGTGTGTATTAAAGAATTAAGAATATCTATAAACATATGCTACCTTAACACTTGTGATGTAAATAAAAACAGTAAATGTTAATAATGGAATTAAAATTTATTAAAAATATCTATTCATTTTAGGTTTTAGACTAACGTCAATCTAACAGTCTTAGGGAGATTTGAAAAATAAATAAATGTGCCTTAACATTTGTGATGTAAATAAAGCAGTAAATGTTGATAATGGAATTAAAATTTATTTTTTTGCTATATTTTAAAATTAATTATGTTGTTACATTATCGATTTAGTATACTTTTATGTGAGACAAAAGACATTTTAGCTAACATATAAATGTATGTGTAAGTGGTATCCATCATCTGGTTTGCCCGAGAGGTTAAGGGGGCAGACTTAAGATCTGCTGCACAGAAGTGCGCGTGGGTTCGAACCCCACAGCCAGCAGTTTTTATTTTTTATATAATATATTAAATCTTTTTTCTCCTTAAGTAATTATATGCATGGTCTTTATTTCAATCTCTTTGCCCGAGAGTTTAAGGGTCAGACTTAGGTTATAAATTCGTATCTAACAAAATCCTTATAAAAACTGAGAAATCAAATCATGGTAAATTAAATTAGAGATACATTCCAATCTGTAAGTATGGAAAGAGATTAAAACTATTATTAGACTTTTTGTTTTCATAATTTATGAAGCATTTTAAATTTATGATTATAATATAAGATAATATGACCCTGTAATCACATCATCAAACATACATAAATTCAATACAATGAATTAGAAAAATATTCAACAAGATACCTTTCCTGAATTAAATAAACTTGCTGCAACAGGCTTTAACGTTTCAGAATATTCAATACAATTGAATACCTAAACATTGTCCACCTGCTCACAATATGAAGCAAGCTAAGTTACAAAATTAGAAAATATTTACACGTGGTCCGCCAAGTTATCACATATGTTTTAACTCTCAATTTGACCATGCTTGTTCAATTCCTCATAAAAGCCTGCAAAATCAACATGAAACGACTAAGACACTCGTTGCCCTGTCACATTAATTGTTTGCTAATGGCTATCGAAAGCAAACTCAAGAAAGTACTCTCAACAGAGGCAACTAAAAATACTCTTCAGCGCATAACTAAATCCGAAGGAAAAATAAAAGCAGTAAAACTTTCAGAAATGAAAATGTTTTGGGGACAACTACCTCAAAATGTTCTTAGGTCTTGCGGGGTCGTTAGGGTTACCGCCGGCGTCGACGCCGGGTCATCATGTCCTGCCTTTGGTACATGTTGGAGAGAAGGATAGTGGGGCTGAATCAGGGGTGATAACGAGCCGAGCCCGAGCCTAGTGTTATTGGGCTCGGCTCGAGGCTCGGCGAGCTCAAAATTTTAGGCTCAAGCTCGGCTCGGAAACAATACTATTGGACTCGGCTCGGGCTCGAAGCTCGTCAGGCTCGGCTCGACTCGAAATGGACAAATTTGCTATAATTTTTTTTTATAAAAGATAGGGCATCATTAAAAACCCCTTTCATAACCAACACTGAAACGAAATTCAATATCTGAAAATGGGAAAAGAGTGCCCAATTTATTTTAGTTAATTTTATTTTTAGTGGATTTTCCCCTATTTTATTTTATTACTTTTCTTTTGCTAAAGAGATTACTTTTAGTGTATATGTAGCATATATATATAATATAATTATTCTGAGCCTGTTCACGAGCTTTTCGAGCTGAGCTGACTCGGCTTATTAAGGTTTCGAGCTAGGCTCGAGCCCGAGTCGAGCTGACTCGAGCCGAATTTTGACAGAGCCGAGCCTGAATAGCTCGCGAGCCGGTCAGGCTCATTATCACCCCTAGGGATGATGTTGGGCTTGGTGTGGAGACGCGAGCAACGGTCTCCGTGACAGCACGTGCCTATCTTGAAATAAAAGGGGCAGTTCACTCTATTCTTTTCGGTCCCAAATATCGTCACGTTGTGCTCCGCCATTTTTTTCTCTGTTTGTCTATTTGTTCGGACGAACTTTTCCCTTTCCCCGGAAGATGGATGATAATTGAAAAAGGGTTTTGTTTTGGTTTTAGAGTACATTAAAACAAGACTTTGAAGGCCCATCCATGACATCCTTTGAAGCTTTGGGTAATGGCTGCTTATATCCAATGTACGTTTGGAACATGGTTTTGACATCAATATTTTACCAAAAACTATTCTACAAGTTCTTTTTTGTTCAAAAACTATTGTACAAGTCCTAATGTAAAATGTATTTTGATATATGTACTTTTAAAATGAGTAAAAAAAGTCATTATATGTTAAAAAATAACAAAATAACTAACTTTTAATGTTGAAAAAACAATATCAATTATCAACTGGCCTAACGGGATGACACATTAAGTTTGTCAAGAGTTCAAATTTATGATCTTATGAATATAGCAAATTAGATTAGAATGGTCATCCTTTACGCAATACTTGATCTGAATTAACCAACCACTAAATCAGATGCTGATATTGGCCATGTTTGGTAAATAGCGGTTTGAGCAAAAATGAGAGGTTTGAGCTAGTATTAGAGGCTTGATCGGTCAAATCCGCTAATTTAGATATTTGGTGACTAGCGGATTGGGGTAAAACCTCTAATTTTTAAACAAAGTTGCTAATAGGAACTTTTGAAATGAGAGGTTTTGACATAAGAATTATAAACATTTTACCCTTAACAGTTATCAAAAAATTCCAAATAACTTAAATTTAACATTTTCTATTTTAATTCTCAACCCTCACATACTTACCATGTAACATTTGTAAACTAATATTTTTTTTCTTTTTTCTTTTTATTCTCACATATTTATATTTGTATTTAAATTTAATAATTAATTAAATTATATTAAAAATAATTATATAAATAATAAGTTAATATGTAGACCCTTCAAAAAAATTTAGTGATGTTATATTAAAAAAATTATTTTTCATAATCTAATTAATATTAATAAATACAAAATATTGATAACTAATAAATTATTCAAACAAGTATCTAATATAATCATATCTTTATATGTCATTTTGCTTGTTTAAATAATCAAACAGCTATTGGCTATCAGTTAATTTTATCAAACACTTTTATACAATCAATTAATACAATCCGTTAGTCAAATCAACTAATGCAATCAACTATCAACTAATGTAATCCGCTATCTATTATCAGTTATTCGCTAATTACTAAATATGATCATTAATTTGTAAGAGTTAAACTTGATTAAATGATTGGAAATGGACAAAGCGGGTTCCTAATGATTCAATGAGCATAGTGGATAGATGCTGCGGAATATAACGATGAAAAAGTGACCCCATGGACTCAGAAAATGGGGCCTTACTCGTCCCCAAATGATGGGATAAAAGGGATCCCTATATAATGTGTCCATGCTTAAATTTGATACATCAGATCAAACCACAACTTCTTCTAAAACGCCAAAACACAAAGACACCCACTTGAGCTGGCTTCTCAACCAACCCTTTCAAATCAATTATTCTATCTATGTCTTTCTACCATTTAGGGCCTTTATTTTTTTATAATATTATTAATAGTTTTACATTGATAATAATGTTAATATGGAACTTAGGTCAAACATGTTCAACCAATAATAAATTTACATTTTTCTATATACATTTTTTGGGAGAAGAGAAATCGTAGAAAGTTTTGTGGTTGTGTACGTTCGATAGCCGAGGTTCTTGATGTAATTAAAGAGGTTGTTAGGGTTAAAGTTATTTATAGGGGTATAGACAGATTTACATTTGTTTATTCTTTCATATGTACAATCTGGGGAATAGTTTAGTATTTTTTTCACAAATTCTAATTCTAATTATACTTAGAGAGGAGAAAGGGAGACTCTAAGAGAATAAATGAGGTATTCTTAATAGGTCTATGACCCATAACTTAAGAGTAATGAGAGAACAAAGATGTGCAGAGTTGTTGAATTTGTATTTCTGTAGCAAATTTTACTTCTTAGATAAATGAAATTAAACTACTTATGCAAAAAAAAAATTACACTTGAGCTGAACATCAGAGGCATTTTTTTTAAAAGGAATTTTTTTACATTGTTCCTTTAAGGACAACTATAAGTGTTACTTACTTTTGACATACTAATAGCATTATAAAAATATATTGACCAAATTAAAGTACAACACTAAGAGTCAGTTTGATAGTTTATTGAAATTTAACAATTGCAACAATTTAATATTTTAAACAATGTTATGAACATATATTATCTAGTAATCACTTTTAGAATATTCAAAAAAATATTTTAAATATGTTTAATAAACTAAAACTAAAATTATTCCGTAATTTTTTTAAATATATTAAGTAAACGACGACTATCACCTTATAGAGAATATTTTTAACATTTTTATTTTTATATTTTAAAATTATATTATTTTTAAAATATTATATTTAACAAATAATTTAATTATATTCATTATTTGATTTTAAACAAAATAAAAAAAATAGATTTATAATTTAAATTTAAAAATTATTTTTTTTTTTTTAGATAAATAGGGTTACTACCACATGCCTCGTTAAAAAATCTCTCTAAACTTAAATGGAGGGAAAATAGTGCATGTGATAGTAATTACAGAAACAGATCTGAAAGATATGACATCAAACAAAACATTAGATCAAAAGAATAACACCACAAAACCAACCAAAAGCACTATCCCCTCCTAATCACACATATCCTCATGCACTATTTGTACCAACGAGAGAGGCGGACTGTTAAAAAAGACCTTTTCCATAGCACCGGTGTCACAAACTTGGCAAGTCCATCAGCTACTTTGTTGCTATCACTGGATATATGGTTCAAATGTACCACCCAACTACAACGTCGTAAATCCTGAAGGTGCCAAATAAGAGAACATTGCCCTAGTGTCAAGGCCATCCCTTATTATATTGCGACCCTGCCTTGACAAGCCCGTTCATGACCGAGCAATGGTGGACCAAGTGATGATATGAGCAGTCCCTAAGGAGCTACCAAGTCAAGGATGCAAGTTGAGAAGCTTTAGGAAGACGATGAAGGCTCTATCCAGAAAGTGTCCTCATTTGGGACGAAGCAACGTCTACTCACGGCATTCCTGGTAAGTTTATTTAGCTCTTTAGGGGGAAGTGGTCTGGTGTCGGGTCTCCACCATCCCCCTCGCCTGGGCTAGCGACCGAGCTACCTTGGTGTAAGCGACCTACTCCTAGGCCCATGTAGGGCCTAGGTGTGCGGGCAGTGGGGCCTAGTGGTTGGCGCACTGTCTCCCCGGGAGAAATACCTATGGACGGTTTGGGGCCATAGGGCCCCATATCGCGCTTGTGGCTGAAGTACGAGGTTGGAGTGCAGCTATCGCTAGGCCCTGCGGGATTCGAAACTCTAAAGCCTTAGCGCATTGTGACCCTGAGAAGGCTAGACCGAGATAACTCCTTGGACAATGAGGCATGAGGAATGCTGACTTGTTTGGGTAACACCCATTTCAAGTGTCGCACGACTTGCCAACCGAGCAAAGGGGGCCTGTCCGTGACACGTGGTATCAGAACGAGAATACGATGGACAATGTAGTCATGTGACGGTGGCGTTTGTCTATGACTTTTGATAGAGTGGTGCGTATTTGTTAACCAAACGCCATAGTGCTCATGTACCAACTTAAACACTGTTATGCTTTATTCAGTGGCTATGGTGCATGGTGACGCCAAACCGATGTGTAGCAAAAATGAGAGTTGGACTATATATGGATCAGTTGGTCTCACGCCAAGCGCTCCAAAAGTTAGAGTAGGCAGGGTGGATCATCATGACAGGCAAAAAAAAGAGGCTTTATTTTTTTTGTCTGTGCACAGAGGTGATGGATTGTGGATTCTACGCTAAGCGCTCCGGTAAATGGAGTAGGCAGGGTCGAATGATAGTAAACAAAGCGCTCTTTGGACTGGAGTAGGCAGGGTGGGGGACTACGCCAAGCGTTCCCATGTGGGTTTAGGCAGGGTGGTCTAATCCCACGCCAAGCGATTCTCTTCAAGGAGTAGGCAGGATGGTGTAATGTCACGCCAAGCGCATCCATTAGTGAAGTAGGCAGGGTGGTCTAGTTTCACGCCGAACGCCCTGTGAGGGTAGGCAGGGTGGCTAGAACCTACACCAAGCGCTTCCACGAGTGGGGTAGGCAGGGTGACTCCTTATGCTGATTGATCAAGACCTAGTCAAGGCGCAAAGGTGCCTAATGGTGGGTTTGGCAAGGTAGTGCCGATGTGTTACATTAGCGCGGTGGCGCGTGTGAATTAGATCATAGTGGTGCTCATTTGTTCGTTACAGGCGTAACATTGTTGTTGGCTGATCGAAACAGCGATTGGGTTGAGGCGCAAAGAAGCGCAAGAACTTTTGTGGACGAGATTGATCTTTGCATAATAGTGCATGTCCGTGATTTGGGACACCGGCAATATTTTTTTGGTTGCTTTAAAGGCTCGTTGAAGGCTGTCTATGGGACATTATGAAGTGTGTATTCCTCATAGCATGGGGGCACGAATTCTAGCAATATGGGGATGCTTACGCATCACTCGAGAGGAGAGTCATTCCTTATAGTGGCTATCGATAATAGTGATGCTTATTTTGATACATTGCCTTGTGTCGATAACCCTTGCTTATTGATGTTTGTTTTGTCTTGTTAGTACAAGGGCGTGTGTAGCTCGAAGCATAAAATGTGCTTATTTTTGTTAATCTAACATATTGGTGCTTTTCGTTTCCAGGGTAATGGGATAAATTCTTGATTGATGGAAGTTAATGGAAATATTGTTTATCCTGGCATTGTGGTGCTTGATTGTTGCCTAACTATCTTTTTTCCAGGTGAAAAGAGGAGTGAGTATAGATGGTTGTAGAGTGATACAACGGATAGTCTTGGGTTCGTAGACTAACCCTAAAGGAAAGGGTTGGAGACAACTTGAAACCGTTCCATAATTGCTTTGTGTTCGGGGACTCAATGCGGCGGAGTCGTGTTCTTCAAGGTGGTGGATTCGCCCATTGATAAAATCAAGGGGTATGATAAAACTCGTTTGTTGTAGGAGTACTTTGGTACAGTGTGATCGTCTAAAGGTGCAGGACAAAACTTTTAGGACCTCGAACTATTTAATGAAGTGGTCAAAGGATCGCGATAATCGTTGTATGGCGAATGGAGTGGCCCCTCTCGAAACAAAATGGAGTAAAAGGGAGTGCAGAGTTATTGGTATGTTCCCTCTTGTTGTTGTGGACTCTTGTAGCGGATGGACACATCATGGGTTCTCGGGGAAAAGTTACATTGTCAGATAAAATCAATGAGCCTAAGGGAAAAGCTTCTCATAACTAATAATTTGTCCGTAAATGGCAATTTTCTCAAGACACATTGGGTCTTAAGGTAAAAAGGAATGTGTTGCGGTGTGGTAGTTTGGACCAGATTCTTTGGTAATAAATTGCAAGTATGAGATGACAAAGGTTGTGCGAGTCAATATCGTTTTATCTTGGATGAAAAAAAAACTTATTTTGACACAAAAATCTTTCTTTGATGGGGATGCTGGCTAGGGTAAGGCAAAGTGCTATTTGTAAAGCTACTCGTTTGGGTGAGAAACACCAGGGTGGTACAACTTGGTAATGTGGGTGCATATGAGGAAAGCTCTCCTTAGGAGTTCCTTTACAAGCAGAGCCAAAGAGTAAGCGTGGGACAGACAAGCTCGATGGGTATTTGGGATGATTCAAGTACAATTTAGATCCCACCCCAAGTGTTACAAAATCCCCAATTTGGGCAGTGGTGATATAGGCTACTACCGACAAGCTAGTTGGTGAGGCGAGCTAGTAAAGCCAAGGCTTAGGTCAAAGTTGATGTATGGACCAAGAGACCAAAAGCAAAACCTGGTTACCACATATATGTCAGTGTTACCCAAAAATAGAAATGTGGTGGTCAAGAAATTTATAACGCACTTCCCAGAGTTTGGCAATACGGAGCGTGAATTGCAGTGGGAGACGTACTGGAAAGTCCCATTGAACTTGTAAGGTACATTTCATTTTATTATTATGTAATTGGACTAACCAATTTCGCGGTCAGTTTTCTTTTTGTGTGTGTTCTGAAGGCAGGTGTTCCTATCAATTCCTTGAGGGATGTGGGGGCAATCGATTAGAGAACCAAGACGGTTTGAAGGTTTGGCATATGTCAAAAAACCCTGGTCGTATGCAACATGGATAAATGTTAGCTTCATGTAACAAAGAAGGACACGATACAAATATCACATCTATTTGTAAAAGTCGATGTCTGTGCAGGCACAATGATTCTGTATGTGTCGACAAGAATGGTGACAAACGCGAAAATGTGGAACGAGTATTTCCCAGAGAGAGAACACACCCAGGTGTTATGGCGTCAACACAGGGTGGTGGGTTGGTAGACCCTAGTCAGGTTAAGGAACTTGAGGCCGTAGTGGCTGCCATGAGAGCTATGGCATCAAATGATCGGCTTTGAGCAATAAAGGAAACGCAGCAAGAGTTGACCCAGACTATCAAAGATTTTGGTAATTGAGGCAAAAGAATCATTAAGTCATATGAAGTTCGGACTAGATGAGATCAAGACTCAAGTTAACCTGATACAAATAGCTATTAGCAATTCGATGACAGTAGATAGGGTCCGAGGACTAGGGTTTCGAAACCTCAGCGGTATGAATGAAACAGAGATGGTAAGGAGCTTAAAAATTACTTGTTCGACGTCAAGCATTATTTCCGATATACGCATACTAAAATAGATAAAGACAAGGTCGTGGTGGCCTTGGTGTATCTAATAGGGGACGCCAAGTGGTGGCGGCAGTCCAAGTTCATTAATGGTGTTTGTCCTATCAAAATATGTGATGAGCTAGAGGGAGAGTTAATGGGCTCATTTCTTTCCCGAAAATGTAGAATATAATGCTCAAAAGAAGCTAAGGGATTTAGCGAATACAGGTTCTATTCGAGATTATGTAAGAAAATAAAGAGGTCTTGATCCTATATGAGAATACTCTACTGACTAGATGTCGTGGGCATATGGGGAAGAGTTTGGTTCCTGCGAAAACCTAAGTCACACGTAGAGGGCACAAGTGAGACATCATTTTGAAGTCCACGACATGAGACTAATGTTGATATGATGGTTGTGGGGTGCTAATACAGGTTACTTTGTGGGCGTGATAACAAGATGAACTTTTCTAGTAAGTGGATAATAGGGAAGACATCAGTAGATGTGGGGAACTAACTTACCCATAGAGTAGTAGGCCATGTGTGTCAAGAGATCAAATGTGTACTTTTGTGCGTATTAACAGTTCTGTCTGTTACAAAGGGAGTGAAGGAGAAACGAAATAAAGGGGCAACTTGATTGGCTATTACAAGGGCCATAGGAGACCATTAAGAAGTTCTAGCGAGGACATATGACCATCTATTTTGCTACTGGAACAAAGGCAAGGTTGTTCGGGGGAATATTGGTGTGCGTTTACTTGGTAAATGGTGCAGGTATAATTGAGTAAGAAGAAAACCTCACGAGTGGATGATATTAGCTTGTCGTAGAGACTGCGTTCTCAAATAGTCAAAACACCTGAGGTATACATACAAAGGCATACCATGATTGGTGGTAGCATAAGGCAATGTGTGTCAACCAGGTAATCATATGAGACTTGTGTAGATATGTTTTCATTGATAAAATTGCTTGTATATCTTATAATACAGGATGTATTGAGGAGAACAAAAGGCAAGTACAATGCGATACGGTGTTGGCAACTAGAGATCATCTTTGCGTTATTGAGCAACCAGGTGCAACACGAGCATGTGCTGGCAAACTTGGGTTAATGTTGATGACATATGTATGGTGACGCATTCAATACTTTGGAGGTCTCGGTACGAGATGAGGCAAAGTTGGCGAAGATGCTTAACTTCGAGGAGCAAGCCATTGAGTGACGAGTCATAACACGTCTGCTCATGGCCAGGTATGTTACTTTTGTATTTGTGTAGGTTAATGGGCAGATCATGGAGCACAGAGAAACTACAAGGGACTTGTTTGAGTGGATCGATGGGTTGTTACTTGTCTTTTGCCCGAGCCACAATCAGAGTAAAAGTGGGGGAGCATGAATCTAAAACTCAACATGATAGAAGTGGAATTGGGTCATAATGAGTCTGTGGTCAGTCTAGATGGTTACGGATGTACAACATAGTCAAAAGGAGATTGAAAGAACCCAGGATCGATGATTGAATTAGCTGCTTGAAAGATCAAATGGCGGGACAAGAAAAACATACCAAATCGAGCACGAATCGAAGATGTGCTGCCACAGAGGTTCGTATCGGCTCAACAAGTGATGAAGAACTGGTGTCAATATCAAGGAGAACCATCCCTTCTTGGACTACATCGATGAGGCCATTGGTAGAGGAAGTGGGGGAGAATGTCAGAACCATCCCTTCTTGGACTACATCGGTGAGGCCATCAATAGAGGAAGTGGGGGAGACTGTTAGAACCATCCCTTCTAGGGTTACATCGATGAGGCCATCGATAGAGTAAGTGGGGGAGAAATGTCAAGGCCATCCCTTATTATATTGCGACCCTGCCTTGACAAGCGCATTCATGACCGAGCAATGGTGGACCGAGTGATGATATGAGCAGTCCCTAAGGAGCTACCAAGTCAAGGATGCAAGTTGAGAAGCTTTAGGAAGACGATGAAGGCCCTATCCAGAAAGTGTCCTCATTTGTGACGAAGCAACGTCTACTCACGACATTCTTGGTAAGTTTATTTAGCTCTTTAGGGGGAAGTGGTCTGGTGTCGGGTCTCCACCATCCCCCTCGCCTGGGCTAGCGACCGAGCTACCTTGGTGTAAGCGACCTACTCCTAGGCCCATGTGGAGCCTAGGTGTGCGGGCAGTGGGGCCTAGTGGTTGGCGCACTGTCTCCCCGGGAGAAATACCTAGGGACGGTTTGGGGCCATAGGGCCCCATATCGCGCTTGTGGCTGAAGTACGAGGTTGGAGTGCAGCTATCGCTAGGCCCTACGGGATTCAAAACTCTAAAGCCTTAGCGCATTGTGACCCTGAAAAGGCTAGACCGAGATAACTCCTTGGACAATGAGGCATGAGGAAGGCTGACTTGTTTGGGTAACACCCATTTCAAGTGCCGCACGGCTTGCCAACCGAGCAAAGGGGGACTGTCCGTGACACCCCTAGCAAGTCCTTATCATGTCTAAAAATTTGCATCGCATCCAGGCTATCAACCTCAAGAGTAACCTAACGAAACCCGTGATCCCTTGCAATCAATAAACCAAGATAAGCTCCCCAAAGATCAGCCTCAGGGACAGAAAAAATGCCTATAAATTTTGTGAATCCAAAAATCCATACCCCATATTGATCACGTACAAACCCTCCAAAAGATGCGATTTCATCGAATGTACATTGAGCTTCATCAGTATTCACCTTTATCCAGACTCGACCAGCTCCGTCGTTCAATGCCCGAAACGATGAGTTACGTTTGTGTAATCTGATTACTCTTTAGTGCTTTTATCGATAATAAAACTAGATGCCAGCTGAGCTCCATCACCGATCCATCACCATCTAGAGGAGTATCAAACACCACTGTATTACGCATCAACCATAAATTCCACACTAATGCACCAAATAATAAATCCCAATCTTGCGTGTCAATAACGAAACGTTCAGCCTTTGTCAGGTTCATCACAACCCAATCCTTTAATTCCATTGTCAGGAATTCATGAAGGGCATCTTGTTTAATTAAGGTAACCCAGATTAGACAAGCCATAGGACATGATCGCAAAATGTGATCAATATCCTCATTGGAATAGCCACAACTCGAACATCTACTATCTAGAGAATAATGTCTATGCACCCTCTCGGCATTCATCACGAGTTTGTTACAACAAACCAACCAAAGGAAGATACGCATTTTTTGTAAACCCCGAAAGTGATGAACCACTCTCCATGCACCGTCTACAACGTCTGATGGGCTAGTTGTACGTAGCTTGTAAGCCGATCTCACCGAGAAATAGCAATCGGGCTTACCAGACCAACCTACCACGTCCATAAGAAAACAAGGTTGGGGAGCCTTTATCGCAGCAATATTGAGCAGTACCAAATTTGGTAATAAAGGTTGCAACAATTCCCAATTCAACTCACCTTACAAAGATTGATGCTTGGAGGTAGCGTCCTTGATACTATTCAATTATCCCGTGAGCCCGGTTACAAATTCAGCAACCCTTTGGGTTGAGGTCTTGCGCAAATTATTAGGCTTTTCTACCTTTAATCCCTCCATAGCAGCACCCAACACACTCTTGGCCGCGCTACCTCACGGACACTTATCCTTGACACCCGACGAGCCTACTCCTATAACACCGTGTTCAGTATGTTAACTACCATATGTTTGCAGCCTTTACACTCGAATTATAAGATGTGGTTTTAGTTACTTGTCCTCCCATGCTAGGAACTACTTTCACTTGACGAGGTTCCCCATCTTTTCTGTTAGATTTCTTGTCCGGATACGATTCTATATATGCAGCATTTTTTGAATATCTATATTCTCAGTAGTTTTAGCCATCGGACAATCGTTTTCCCGTTGGGAACCTTCAATCTCAATGTGATCAGCTATCTCCTCATCACCCCCTCGCAGCAAAATCTGTTACCCCTTCATATTAGAGTCTTACAGGATAAAACGTAACCTGGTTCTATTAGCTGCTACGTTCCAATTAGAATTGTCATTTCAGCCAGTCACACTAGGACGTTTACGACAGTTCTTGACCACTAACCATGGTCCAAACAAGTTACTTTCTGACACCTCCTCCTTGAAGTATCCTTTGGAACACCATTACCATCACCCACAGTTTGGCCTTTTAAGGATGCACAAAATTTCTTAGTATTGCCATAAACCCCATACTCATAGCATATATTTTGTAGACCTTCATGCTCAAACTTCTAGAGAAAACCATCAATCTGGATACATGATAGAAATGGTTTCGAAAGATCACCAAGATAACAAGCCTTGCAAACTTACCCCTACCACCACCTTGAGTGTTATAGTCAACTCTAACCACTCGTCTGATAAATGAAGCAATATAATGAAATATGTTCTTCGTATAATACCGAAACGACAATCCTGGTAGTCTAAATGTAACACCCCCTTCTCGGCCTAATAAGAATTCAGGTCAAAATGTGTTATCGGAAGTCAAAACAATAACTGATATAGTATTTTACTCGATAATCAGTAATTCGATGAGATTCGATGTTTAATATGCTAAGATACACATCACGTTACAATCGATAGTTTGATACAATACAAAAATTATCTATTCTAGACCAATTATAAACTTTTACAAATTTTAGGGACTAAACTATAATTTTGATAAGTTAAGGATCCAATACTGAAATTAAACATACCACAATGCAACTCGATCTATAAACAGTGTGTTTGTAAATTTTCATGTCAATCAAACCTCGTTAATCAATTCAATCTAAGCTCTTAAGTTTTAGTGACCAATCTGCAAAATATTAAATTTTACTTTAATCTTATAACAGTTTTAACACTAAGGGTATCGATACGCCATGGGGCCGTATCGATACGCCTCTATGCGGTTCGATAATTCAGTTACAAATTAAGGGTGGTCGTACCGATACGGGCTCTATCGTATCGATACGTTATGCTTAGCAAAACTTAAGGATTTACAGATTCAATAGACCGTACCGATACGACTACAACCATATCGATACACCTTGGCCAAGACCGTTAAAAGGGTAAACTATAATGTACTTGTACCTATACTAGGTATCGGTACACATATGATAATTATTTAATATTACTGAGTTTTGATAAGGTGTATCGGTACCGATCTACAGTAATTTTACAGTTTCAAAACTCCGTACCGATACAGCTTAAACCATATTAGTATGCCCTTTATACAAGTCCAAATATGCAAGCCCATACCAATACGCCATCACCCGTATTGGTACAGCAGGGTCTGTAATGTATATTTTTATCTGGTTTAATAACATTTTACCCATCCAAACCATGTCTAAATTTAATGAAATTTTACCAGCAAGTTTATTTAGTTCAATTCTATGAGCATGCACAGTTTCAAAGCTAAATGAATTCAATTACTACGTTTTTCCCTCTTTAGGCCTACTATGCATATTTGATCATTTTTAACCAATTTTCAAAAGTCTCATTTAGTCAAATGATGCATACCAAAAACACACAAAGCATGCATGCATCCAAAGGACCAAAAGTGACTTATATAACCATTATGCCACCCTTTTAGGAGTTTGTAAGAATAACATACTTTACTTGAGCAACTTCGTGACTTGCCAAAAACCTTCGATACCCCGATCTCCAATATCAATAGTAGTGATCAATGCAATGGTAGTGATCAATGCAATAACAATATTTAGGCAATAACAATGACCAATATCAATAGCCTTTCTTGGATTGATGTAAAGGGTATAGATACACGAATTTCTATGCCACATCAAAATCAATAATGGTTTAGTCCCTTTGCCGCACCAATATGACCAAAACATATCATACCTCTGTTGCACCATATTAAATGTTGTCGCCTAAGGACCGTAGTCCACCCATATCAATGAGCTCATGCATTCTATGGCATGTCAATTGTATCCAATTCCACTAGAATCCAAGGTTCGATAACAATAGTCCAGTAGCAATAATTTCAATAGCACTAACTCAGTACAATGATTCGGTAACAATGTTTCCATAACAATGGATCAATAGCTATAGTTCATTAACAATGAATCGATATCAATAGTTCAATGTCAATACTTCAATGACAATATGTCCTTAATCAATATTTCAATGATATCTATACTATACAATGATGCAATAATCAACATATCAATGCATTAAACTTACCCAAGCTTACCAATAATACCTCATACGAGGTTTCGATGCAACAATACCTTGAGACAATGTTAGCAATGTAATAGACAATAATAATAAAATCGGGAAAAGGCACCTAGCTAATCCCAAAACTCCGACTGCACTCACCTTGATTTTCGAAGCTTCTACACTTCTTTATTCCTAGCTTTATATGGAAATGGTGCCCTTTTCTTTCTCAAATTCTTGAGCTAGGAAAGGATAATAAAGAGTTTTAAAATCGATACATAGATTTCAAAGTTAATACTTAAATTTAAGATAGCCATTAGCTTATTAGATATCCATGGATTTAAGCCTTGAAGAAGCATAAGCTTAGTTCAAAGGCTTAATAATTTTAACTTCAAATTATGCATCAACCATCCATGGAACTTAACAATTGATTAAGGGTTTATCCTTACCCAACCAATGGCTATTCAATAGCATCAATGAATCAAAGGAAACTTGAGTTTAGGAGGTTCAATAAGAGAGGTGTTAGCTCGAGCTTTAAGGAAGAAGACAACAATAGTGATGCTTGCTTGCTCAAAGGCAAAGATGAATACAAAGAGAAAAAGGGGTTTTGGTGAGAATTAAGTGAATCCTAAGTGTAAGAAACACTCAATAAGTTTAGGATATCAACCGATTAAGGTTTCTTTCAAAGATGGGTAAGCTATAAACAATTATTTCCATCTTTTCATTTCTTTTCCTTAATTCAAGACAATCCATCAATTGTCATCTTTTCTTAAGCAAAGGGAACCAATAACATGTGGGATAGAGGCAAGCAAGGAGGTGACTCACCTCAAAGTGGGATAATTACGAGAGTGGTCCCTTAACTTTCTAAACTTTACCTTATTTCCCCCAAACTTTTATTTATCTCAATTTAGTCACTAATTTGTTTCTAAAGAATTCAATTAGGTCCAACGTCTTTAAATTAACTTAATCAGAGTCCAATACGGTATATTTGACTACACAATTTAAAGTTAATTCAAAATTTTAGACCTTTCGATATAGATTTTCCAATCAACGGAACTTAATTCCTACTAGACTAATTTTTGGGGTATTACACTAACCCACACTATAACATGTGACAGATGCTTCTCTGAGGTGGAAAACAACCTAGACCAAGGTTGAACAGTCAAATAACTCCTATATATAGTCCACGGACCTGCAGTAAGAACCTTAATATAGTCTACTTCATTAGAACAGCGAACTAAGAAGTAGTTGTCTGAATCTATTAGTTGAATCTGACCTACCGGTTTCTACAAAGCATGAATCCTTGTCCATAGTGTTTTGAAGCCAATTTCTCATCCTAAGAGCCGAAAGATAATAGTATTACGTATGTTCCTATCGAATTGAGCATGGACCCTATCCGAGAATTAGATCGATGGAATCGCACCATCTTGTTTCATAATCACATCCTCTTCTATAATCACATGGATGCAGCTTTAGGGTTTTTGCCATCCCCTTGTACGTTGGACTTGATAGACATACTTGTATAGGACTATTTTTTCGAACTGTTACCGTCATACTTCCCTTCTATATCCTCCCTACCATCGACAGCAGGCCGGGCCACATCCACTCCATCAGCATCCATGGTCGTCGCATCCGCTATACTCCCTTCAACTTCTTGATTCTTATTCCTTTTACTTATGGGTTGCTCCTCCAACAGAGATGGTGATGCTGGTCTCTCAAGGACCGGTTGGGATGAGACTTGAGGGATGTGTTCCGGTGGCCGACCACCGGGGTTGTCATAGGGTAGCAAACCTACTGTATCGTTAGGGTTTTGGTGACCAGGCGAGAGCATTAGGGTTTTTTACTTAAGAGTTATTTTTCAGTGTAGCAAATACAATTAAATTATCAGTTTTTGTACCAGCAAATTAACTTATTTCCTTTCATTATCAGTCTTTTTCATCATTCATAGCATTTTCAGTCTTACCACTTTGCTTCACATTGTCTTTTCTTTTCTCTATAAATGATTAACAACGAGTTTACGAAGAAAGCTACTATTGTTTGCAAAGTGGTCCTCGAAAGAAATTTCTTAAATGAATGCTCCTTAGGGGCGTACAAAAATCAAGTTGGTTGATTGTTAATAAATTGTTTTAGATAATTGATAAATTTAGGTTTTTTAAATTTTAATATTACATCGTATTGTCACGCCTGAGAAGAGGTGGGGTCATTAATCCCACATCGGAAGGGAAAATAGAGGTCTTGGGATATAAATACGGTGGCGCTGCATATCCTAACAGACATGTCTTTTGGTAAGAGGGCAATGGCCCCATGACAAGTGGTATCAGAGCGACCCTTTAACTGCCCGATTTCACGCCGAGTGCCCATGAGTGGGGTAGGCAAGGTGGACAACTGTGACAAGGTAGCCCATCACGAGAGCGGAAGCTCGTGACGAAGGCGTCATGAGGTTGAGTGGGGAGAATGTCACGTATGAGAAGAGGCGGGGTCATTAATCCCATATCGGAAAGGAAAATGGAGGTCTTGGGATATAAATATGGTGGCGTTGCACATCCTATCAGACATGTCTTTTGGGAAGAGGGTAATGGCCCCGTGACAGTATCAATTAAACCAGATAATCGTTGATTGGTTAATCAAAATATTCAATTTGGTTTTTATAATAGTTTTCTTACTTCATTTATTAAGATATCAAATTAATGACGAAAATGATTTAATACACTGGCGATAAAAAAAATGCTATATTTTTAGAGTTTAGAGTTAGTGTTATAAGGTTTAGGGTTTTGCTTTTAGTGTGTAGGGTTTAGTGCCCCTAAAATGACATGTGACATATCATTCAAAATCAGCTTGTGGAAAGAAAAAACTCCATTCGTGGTGGAAATTAAAAGTTTCCACAAGCGCCTTAGTTTTAGGGTGTAGGGGTTTATTTTAGGGTGTATTTTTAGGGGGTTAGGTTTAGAAGTTTGGATTTCATGGACAATGGTTAGAATTCATAGTTTAGGGTTAGAATTTAAGGTTTATAGATTAAAACCTAAATCCTCACCATATTTTCCTAAAAACTAAACCCTAACATCTAAACCCTAAACCCTAAATTCTAACAACTATCCCTAAATTCTAAACCCCTACACCTAAACCCCTAAACCTACACCTGAAATAAATCCGTAAATTCTAACTTTACCATGTTTGGGGGTGAATATTTGATATAATGCCCGTGTAAAAAAAATACACAAGTATACTTATTTTCAAGTCAAAATCTAAATTTCTTACCCTAAAACCCCAAAACCTAAATCCTAAACCCTAAGTTCTAAACATAAACACTAAATTCTAACCCCTGCACCTAAACCTATAACCTCTAAACCCCAAACCCATAAATAACTACACATTCTAAATTTCTAACCCTAAAACTCTAACCCAAAACCTAAATCATAAACCCTAAATTTTAAATCCTACAACCTAAACCTCTAACTCTAAACCATAATCTTATAAATAACCCCGCTTGTGAAAACTTTATTTTCCCCCGCTAGTGTATAAGATAATAATCCTTAATAATGTGTTAAATTTGATAATTGTTTGGTTCAATAAAGGTACAAAAACAACTAATAATTGAACTCATGACCAAAAGTCATTAAAAAATTAAATGATTATCAAAATCATTAAATTATAAGACATTCTAATACATAAAATTTATGGATATTGTAGATAATTGATCAGACAAATTTTCTGATTTTATCAAAATTATGAACCGTTGATACGAAATTTTCAATAAAAATAACCGATTTTTAAATCATTTATTCAAAATTTGCATTTCTTTTCAATTTATCGGATTTTTTCATTTATTGGCACGAAAGACCTCCAGCTTTGCAATAATAATAATGTAATATTGACTATGGCGGTTAAGGCTCACTATGCCATCCACATTGTCTGCAGAGTATATACCATGGAAGGAAGATTACATCACAATATGTTCCTCTCCAATTACAACCTAAACCCTTCTTATTTGTAAAGAATGAAAAATGAGCTTCAAACAATCATAAAAGACGATTATTGAGGGGCACATCTTTAAACAAATTGTCAGAAAACTTAATTTGGAAGTTTCTCTAAGTCTATTTCTGCAATTAAAATAAGATTATCATTGATAAGCCCAATTATTCTCCTTCAACATTAATTAAACAGATAAAGGGCAGGCCTCCCACTTCACTCAATTAAACTTCAACCTACTCTCTCTATACAGGACGGAGTTAGGAGTGAATGTCGAAAGGGATTAAATTATTAAATTTTAAAAATACAAAGATTTATTAAGTAGTTAAAAAAGTTGAGGGATAAGAAATATATAGGGACTTAAATTGTCATTAGACCATAAAAATTGAAAAAAACCAAATTAAAATTTTACATAAATTAATTAAAAATATTAAAACATTTAATTTTTAATATAAATTTCAAAAAATTTGAAGAGGCAAAATTAATATTTTTCAAAAGAATTAAAGAACTTATTACGAAATTTTTAAATTCTTGGTTGGAGTACCAAGACTCTATTGGGCCTTTTTGGCTAATATAAATTAAAGCCTGTTTTGTTTGTCTCACCTCCCTCTTTAGTCTTTGCCTCCTCCACTTGTTAAAGCAAAAGTAACAAAACTTAGATATAATGAGGCTTGTACATAAAGTAACATGCATACATTCAGCATCATTTCAAGTCTAATGTTTTAAAAGGTTAAAACATAAAATATGATAAAATTAAAAGAGTAAAATTTTGATACACAGACTGTGTAAAACTAATTTTACGGAAGCCTGTATTCTTACACTATAAAACTAAAATCCTAAATTACTAACCCTAATCCTAATCCTAAAAAACTAAACCCTAAATCATATACCCTATACCCTAAATTCTAAATACTAACCTTAAATTTTAAACCTTACAACTTAATCCCCTAAACTTTAAACCATAAACTAGAACCCTAACCCCTAGAACTAAAAGACACATGTAAATTAAAGTTTACACGGCCTATATATCAAAGTTTTTTTTAAATTAAAATAATCCAGAAATCATAATTCCATCCCATAAAAGCTGCAAAAGATTGGGACAGGATATGAAAAGGGTTGGCAATGAAACTGTTATTATTATTATTTTTTTTTTTTTGAATTGGAGAGATGTCCAAGCTGCTAACTAGGCTTGAACCATTCTGCAATATGGAGGGCCAGCTACATCACGGACAAGCAACGGCTGGACAGGAGCAGGGGCATCGGCAATGAAACTGTTACTTTGTTAACTACCTAGTAATAAAGTGTCCGAAAATTACAGATCCGGAAATGATTATGTAACAACATAAAAAAGCTTAGTCCGGATACCATATTATATGTTTTATTTATTTATTTTCTTAAAAAAATGAGGGAATTTTGGTAAATGCTTAAACTCCAAGATAAATTAAGTGTGGTATCCAACTATCCATGTTACTTTATCAACACGTTTATTTTTTATTGTTTAATTTGTAGGCTGTATTTTACATGAATGGAAGCAATGACTTCAGGATCTATACGAAGAAAAGTTAGAACTTGGATCAAAATATGATTCTTATTCCCTCTAATATGATGAAATTTGAGATTAGTTTACTTCGGTTATGTATTTGACATGGTTTTTTGCATTGGAAGGGGTGTTTTTAAGAAAAATCCACATCAACATTTCAAAAAAAGTTGATGGTTTTAACTATTTGGACCAAATTATACAAAAAGGGACTAAATCTCAAATTTAAACAAAATAGAGGGACCAAAACCATAACTTGACAAAAGAACTGTATACTATGGTTCTGAATTCTAATTCAATCCAAGGAAATAACAGAAACATGCAAATACTGGGATTTGATAAATGAACTAACTCTGATTACAAAGTTCACCCTTCTATTCATCACTTTATTTCCCAACTAACAAATGAAAACCCCTAAAAGTAAACAAGTAAAAAAAATCCTCACAATTACAAGCAAATTGTCCAAAGCAAACTATCCAAATGTTCTTGACTCTGTATAAATATATATTGGCAATAACACCACTTCTTTTCTTGCTGGTGAAAATTCCCATTAACAGCAATCATCTTGAGGGAGATATGGTGATAGTGCTGAATTTGTTGAATGAACTATTTCTGTTTGAAAATTAACTAAAAATAACTAACAGACTGATGTTTTGCAGTCAAACTGTTGCAAACCTTTTTGCCAATGTGGGGCAGGTGTTTTACTAAATGATGGTGCCGACATAGCCAATCCCGGTGATGAAGAAGGTAATGGTTTGCAGGAAGAGGTATACGAAGTAGTTGTTCTTCCCGTGGACGAAATCGTAGCATCCACAAAGGAAAAGGAATGCCGCGAATCCGAGCTCCAAAGTGTTCAGTCTGTCGGTAGAACACGAACAAGAAGTTAGATGCATACGGTTCGAAAGAAGTACGACAATTTGATTTAAGAGCAATGATATGTTGTTTACCTATCAGTGAATTTGAATCGAAACTTTCTGATTGATTTGGTGTTGTTCTTGTTCTTAGCAGCATCGGCTGCCGCTTTCTTGACAGCATCTCCGAGTTTCTCCGTGACAACCCATTCGTTGGCTCTCCCTGCCTCGAGGAGACCGATAAATGTCGCCTTTGTCCGGTGCAATGACATCACGTTCTCAAATAGAATCCAGTAAAACAATAGGTGGATCGATCTGCAAAAATTTCCAAGAAAAACTATATACATAAAGATGATAAAACAGCAGTGGAACAATGTAGACTGATGCGGCCATCGACATACCTCGGAGTTCCGACGGAGTTTAGAATGGTGATGACTGAAGGAATATAAACGGCTCCCCAGATAGGGACTTTAACTTCAGGGACCAAAATGGTAAGGGGAAGAACAACACAGTAAAAGATAAATGTGACCATATGAGCAATGATCTTTCGTACGAAGAAGAAGCTGTAGATAACATATACTTTCTTCCAAAATTTCACTTTCTGCAAACACATTTTTTTTCGAAACAAATCAATTGACAGTGTTAAGATATAAACCGAGAAGTATAATTTCTAAAGATAATTTGCAGTAAATGTACCTTATTTTGAATGATTTCCCACACCATTTTCCTGAACAGATTTGCAGGGCCGCATGACCATCGATGTAGCTGGAATCGAAATGCCTTGAAAGTACTAGGAAGTTCACTTTTCACTTGAAGGTCGCCGAGGTACACGAATTTCCATCCCCGGAGACTAGCTCGAACGGCAAGGTCCATGTCCTCCACGGTGGTTCGATCCTTCCAGCCACCGGCCTCGTTAATAGCGGCAATTCTCCAAATACCAGCAGTCCCTGCAATTGGTTCATGCATACATTTTTAGGTAATCAATTAGTGTAAATTTTTATCTTCAAGCAGCCATTGGCAGAACCAAATCAAACAATTAAACCTGTATTATTAATTATGACAATTCTATTACCAAACTGACAACAATGCTAGAAAATTTGAGTCCACTCATTTTCGAACATCAACTACACCTGTTTTTTGTTTTTAAATCTAAAATTATCATTGTAGTACATAAAGTAGGGTTTTTTCTTTGTTTACCATTAAAACCAAAGAAAGCATGCGTCGCTGATCCAACTTCCTGCTCCACTGTGAAATGGTAATCCAATGACATCTCTTGCATTCTTGTTAACAAGCATTCATCCGCATTCACTGCAAAAAAAAAAAAAAAAAAAAAAAAAACGACATGAATATTCTTATATTCATATCCGAATATGTATGGAATAATTTCCTTACGATTATCCTCAAACTGTATGAATATGAATAGGATCACTACTATTGTATTTGTTGAAGGCAGTTAATTGCGCTAGTCAGGAGGGTGCAAACAAAAGAGGAAGCCGTTTAGACATTTTTGTCTTCATTTGGTTCAAATTATAATGCGACACGTCACACAACAACGCGAGGGAGCATCCAAAATCTATGCAACTCTGACGCTCATGTATTATTTGTGTAATAATATAATTAATTCCTTGCATCCAAACAAATATTACTACTGATATTTTAAGTTAATTTAAAAACAAAAAATATTGACTAATAAATATCCAAGTGTCGGCATAATCCAGTATGGTCCACCAATTAGGGATATAGTACTGCCCGCATCTTAACTTTACCCTGTTTTTACTTGAAAAGTTAAAGCGGCACGTGGAAAGTGGAGTGGCTGTTGCTGGTTTCGAAATGACGATTTTAACCCGTAAGCCACTAGGTGACCCTCCTCTCCACCACGTGATCCGTACAATCTGGGTCGTTGATCAAAAGAGCCATTTCCCACCGTTTTTTTAAATTACAAAAGAACCCTCGGATGTCAAATGTAATGGAATTTACTATGAAAAAGGATAACTACTTAAATAGTTACTTCGTTTAATAAGCGTTTATTTTTATCTCAAATTAAAAAAATAATGTTATAATTACTTACGTTTTTATTTTTCTAATACGTGGTTACCAGAGTTTTTATTACCATTAAATTTTAACGAAAGCCAACTTGGCAGAGAAAAAATATAAGTGACCATAATATTAAATTTTTGAATTTAATGAATAAAAATAAACACTTACTAAATATAAGTGATCGTCTAAACAGTTTACCCCATAAAAAAGGTAAACAAAAAATCTTATTATTCTATTTATATAACTAATAGCAATGCTAACTAATTAATTTTCGGAATAAAATGTTAAATTTTTTAAATAACGGTAAGAATTTAAATAATAAAATTATGATCGGAATAAATTGAGTCCTAGAGATTAATAGAAACAATGGATAGATATGATTTGTATAATTGATTAGGTGTTATGATCAAATTCTATATTCCTAAATATGGGTCCCATGAACATTGATGTACGGCTGATGATGGTGGCTTAGGAGGGGATGGGATCCACAACCCCGTGGTTGGTGGATTTTTCTTGTGCACCCGCCCTTTAGCCCCATGCAGTCAGCAACCAATTCCGCCGACAAAAAAACCAAAAACCCAATTAACACAACATAAAAACCTAACTAAGTAAAAAGATAAGACCGGCGACAGTTTGAGAAAATTAAGCAGCAAAGCTAACCAAAAAAAATCAAAGACACTAATCAAAATTAATGTCATGTTTATGGTTATGGTTTGGTTTTCAAGAGTTTTTTTTTAAGGTTTACCAAATCGCCAGCGAGCTTGAACGAGAGCAATGTCCGGGTTGTTGACCAAGAACGGAATGCTCCGTCGGAGGAAATCGGGTTCGGGGCGGAAATCGGCGTCGAAAATGGCGACGTATTCACAGTGTTTAACGTAGCTTCGTTTCAACCCTTCTTTTAAAGCCCCTGCTTTGTAACCGATCCGGTTTTCCCTTATTTGGTACGTTATGTTTATCCCTTTGCTCGCCCATCGCTGGCACTCTTGCTCTACCATCAACTGCAACAAATCATTGCGAATTCGAAGAAAAAAATGGGTAATTAATTCTTGCAGTACCTTGATTGCAGGGTCAGTTGAATCATCAAGTACTTGGATCACGAGACGATCGGACGGCCATGAAAGTCCACAAGCAGCTCCAATGGAGATCTTGTAAACCTGTTCCAAGGACAAAAAAAAAGCACAATGAATCGTCTCTGAAACCCAGAAATGAAGAAAAACAGAGAGTTACAGACCTCTTTTTCATTGAACATTGGGATTTGGACTAAAACGACCGGGAAATTTGAGCTGCCGAGCTCGATATCGTCTTGAATGTGCTCAAACTTGTAACGCTTCTCTGGTTTTTTCCAGAAAAGCTTGACGAGAATAATGACGATTCCCATGTAAACCCGCTCCATGAAGAGCATAAGCGACATGGCTAAGCAAATGTAGACACCGAGTTGCAGCAAAGGGACTATCAATGGCGCTTTGATTAGCTCCCAGATCAAACCCAGTTGGCCCGTTATATCATCTCGCGACACTTGGAACGACTCCGGAATCAGCAGCTTTGGTGAAATCTGAGCCATCGCTGCAAAACTGGGTCTTTTTCCTCGAACAAAATATGGTCGGAAATGGCGTTTTTTTTTTAAATTTTGCTCTAACACATGGAAGAAAGGTTTGATTTTTTTTAATGGAAAACTAATCAAGAACAGAATTCAAATCTGCCACTGCTCTCCTCTTTAATCTCTCACAAAACATGTGCCGGCCAATGTAGCCTACGTTTTCTTAGTACCAAAACCGAAATAAAAACGAGGGCAGTGCGAGAGAAAGACAGAGTCTGAGAGGAAAAACAGGGCAATAGAAAGATAGACGATGAGAAAGAGAGAGGGTGTGTTTTTATAGTGAGATTTGGTCCTATTTGGGGTTTTAATTTCACAGTATTTTCTCCTATTGATTTTGTTTTGGAAATATACTTGTTCTGGTGAGCATAACAGTTGAGTACATTAACTGTTCCAACTAAGGGAGTAAATGGGGAATTTTATTAGTTCAGACAACCTAACAACTTTGTAAAAAGATTACTATATAAACAATAACACAATTAAATACACAAATGCCAAAAATGCTAAGAAGCATCTTATAACTTCTTATATTATATAGCTCATAATTTATTTTGGTTTCTATATTTTTAAATCGACTAGAGGAACTTTTTTCACTGGCAAAATTTGGACATAGAGTTCGGAAGAACAAACTTAAATTTATAAAACAAAATCATTTTATTAAAATAAAATTTATAAAATCAGAATCCAAAAATTAAGTAGGGTTATTATAGTTCACTTTTTAGAGATGGTTGTGGCATTATGTAAATTGACTGCCGGATAAAAGCCAAAAAAAAGCATTAAACACTTTAACATTTTATAAGGAAATTGTCATTATGAACCGCCCTTACCTAAAAGGTAAAAAGAAAGTAGAAACAGGGGAAGGTTGAAGAAGAAGGGTTTAAGCTGCCTCTTCCGGTAATAAATAATCATCAGATTATTACTCAAGTTAAGAATCAGAGCAGACAAATCAAAAACATCGACCTTCTTTTTTACCTTTTTTCAATTCTTTACTTTTTTTACCCCTTATCAATTCTTTCCCGATGATATTCTCTCTTTTTTACATGATGATTTATCGTCAAAGTCGTTCTTGAGATTATAATGGCCTTAAGATAAACTTAAAAATTAAGTCTCTAATAATAAATATTTAAAAATTTAAATTTTAAAACTCGGTCTTTAATATTAAGTATTAGAAAAATAGGTCTCTAATAACATTTTTTTAACAAGTATTGGAAAAAAAATTAAATTTTAAGAGTATATGTCTAATAACAAATATTGGAAAAAATTATGCTCCTAATAAAAAGTATTTAGGAAAATATTAAACTCTTAATAACAAATATTAGGAAAAATAAATTTTAAGAGTAAACCCAAATAACAAATATTGGAAAAAATCGAGCCTCTAATAACAAGTTTTAAAAAAATTAGAGCCCTAATAATAATTATTGAAAAAAATAGACCTCCAATATAAGTATTGGGAAAAAAATTAGACCCCAATAACAAATATTTGAAAATTTTGATTTTTAAGAGTATGCCCCTAATAAAAAGTATTGATAAAAATTGAACCCATAATAACAAATGTTAAAAAAATTGGACCCTACTAACAAATATTAGAAAAAAATATATTTTAAGAGTAGACCCTTAATAATAAATATTAGAAAAAAATTGAGCTTTAAAAAATTGGCTCTCTAATAACAATTATTGAAGACAATGGACCCTAATAACTATGGCTGTAAACGAATCGAACGTCCAGCGAACCGTTCGGCGAGAAGTTCGTTTATGTTCGTTTATTTATTAAACGAAAGAACATGAACAATATTTTTTATTCGTTTAATTAAATGAATGAACACGAATAAAGGGCTTGTTCGTTCATTTATGTCCATGAACATTCGGTAATTCATTCGTTTATGTTCATTTATATTCGTTCATTTATATTCGTTCGTTAATGTTCATTTAAATTTATTCACATATGTCTAGGGATGTTCATTGTTCGATTAAACCAAACTAGCCGATCGAACCAAACAAAATTAGTTAATCTATTAGATAGTTTTAGGTTTCGGCTAATGATTAAGAGTTTTTCAAATTTTAATTATAGATTAATTCGGTTTAAAATCAGTTAATTAACTGAATTAATCGAACTAAACCAAAATATTAAATATTTAATATATGTTCGTTTATCATTTTAACGAATGAACACGAACAAGCTACATTCCTTAATGAACGAACACGAACAAGAAATTTTGTGTTCGTTTATCTTCGCGTTCGTTTATTTTTTTGGTTAATGTTAAACGAAAGAACATAAGCACACCCTCGTTCGTGTTCGTTCGGTTCGTTTACAGTCCAACTAATAACAACTGTTGGGAAATTTAAAATTTAAGAGTAAACTTCTAATAATAAGTATTAAAAAATTAAACCATAATACCAATATTATAAAAAATATATTAGGCCCTAGGCGGGCGCCCCTCTCGTCCATGCTTAGGGACAGCACTGTTTATCGTCTCCTATGGACTTAGGATAGTTGTGTCTTGTACTAATGAGGTGGCACACCCCGAAAGTCGTTCTAGTCAGAATTCAATTCCGGTGATCAGAAATTTTGTATCGGATTTGCCTAATTAATGTAATAGCTTAAGCTTTGTACTCCATTTTGATGAAACGAGCTTCGTCTGAGCCTAATTGTTGATTTTGGACCTACTTGGATGAATTGAAGGTCTTTTAGTGACCAGATTGTGAAAATTGAAAGTTTGAGGGTAAAAGTACAAACTTGAAAGAATTGAAGGACTAACCTCGTAATTAACCCAATTTTTGGGTGATTCACCACCTTGCTTAAACCATTCCACGTGAAACTCTTGTGCCTTGTAAGATGAATGATAGCATGAATTGATAGCTATTATAGCTATCTTAATTTTGGAATTTGAAATGGTTGGAATACTTGTAAGATAAATGATAGCATAAACTTGTAAGATAAGTTTGGAATGCTTGCCATTGGTTGAAGGAGTGGTGAGAATTTTTAAAGAATTAAGCTCACCCTTTGTTAAGGGTAAACTATGGAATAAAATATGAGGAAGAATGAAAAGTGAAAACATTTCCAAAAGCTAACAAGACTTTTGCTATCTTCCATCTTTTCTTAAGCAAGCACCTTAAGCTTACACCTTCGTTGTTGTCTTCAACCTAAGCTAAAGGTAGCACCTCCTTTGAATCCTCAAGATTTCTTTAATTTCTATATACCATTTGATAGCCACCTATTTGGTAAGAAAAAGCCCTCTAATAGTTTCAAGAGCCCATGAAAGATTCAAGTTTAATTTTGATTTGAAGTTAAGGAGTTTAAAGCTAAACGTTTGATTCTCCAATCCAAATATCGATTCTAATACTTCCCTTTGTTGTTACCTAGCTTAAGAATTGGAAGAAGCTAATCCACCATCTTCAACAAAACCTAGGAATAAGGGGATCGTAATTTGAGAGTCGTAGGAGCTTCAGATTTGAGGTGAGTGTAGTTGATTCTCGGGAATGGCTAGGTGCCATCCCGATTGCATTTGATTATGTTTTCTATAATGCGTCTATGCTAGGAAAGCTCAATTAGAGCATACATGAGAAGATTCTTCTTGGTAAGCATGGTAAGGTTACCATATTAATTTGATGCATATTAAGGTTATGTGTTTGTAAAATATGCCATACATGAATTAGTGCATTTAATGACATATATGTGAGATATGCTTCAGTGACATTTTGATGCATCATGAAGTTTGATATATTGATTAGATGATCTTATATGTTTTATGGAGATAAGACTCTTTATATGATTCGATATGATGTAATATGGCCTAAGGGCACAAAGGTAAGAGATGTGATGAAAATGTGTTACTTGGACACTTGTGAACTTTGGATACAATTGGCATGCCATAGGGTTATTTGAGCTCATCATGTAAGGGGTTGGACTACGATCCGGGCTACGGCCTATATGTGGTGTAAAGGTTGGATTGTGTAAGGGATTCGAACTACGGTTCAAGGCTAAGGCCTATATGTGATATGATTTTTTGTTCGAGGTAATCCGTGTATCCATGGGTTGCTATGTCCAAGGGAATGATGCTTATGGCCTAAATAAAATATGATGCATTGATGATATAAAATGATGATTATATGTTATTAAATTGTACATGACATAATCACATGTCTACATCATTTTGTTATTTAAATCCTATTTATGCACTTGTTGTTAACTACCTCACTAGGCTATGTAAACCTAACACATGTGTGTCCCATGCATTTCAGGACTTTGAAGGATTCCTAGATCAATTTTGTTGTTGAAGTTACAAGTCACGTCAAGCAAGCTATATGTATGTTATCTTCTGTCCTTAAACTCCTAGTAAGGTGGCATTGGTCATGGACAAGTTTATATACCCCTCTTTTGTATGGTTATGTTAGCTCCGTAGCTAAAAGAATTAAAACTAGTATTTTGGGTATGTATGCAACATGAGTAGAACTAGTAAAAATTGGCTCTAAGGTACGAAAAAGGTAAAAAGTTAGTAAACGAATTCGAAATGCTATGAAATTTAACATGCTATTAGAAATGGCTAATAATAACTTGCTAGTAAATTTTCATAACTTTTTAAAATGATGAAAAACAGAAGAAAATTGCCATTACAGACCCAGCCGTATCGGTACGGGTGATGGCGTATCGGTACGGGATCTCCATAAAGAACCTGGAATAAAAGGGCATACTGATACTGAATAAGTACGTATCGGTATGAAAATTGGTCACTGGAATTTTACTATAGCAGCCGTACTGATACGGCTAAGACTATATCGGTATGGTATAACGAGTCTAAAAATTGAATTAATTCCCTGGCTTGTATCGATACGCCTTTAACCATTTTAACGACCTTGATAGGCATACCGATACGGTGTGATTACATACCGGAATGGTAAGTCAACCAACGAACCCTTTGACCTTAATCCCCACCTGCGTACCAATACGGTGTGATTGCGTACCGGTAAGGTGCCCTTGCCTTAACATAATTACCTACCTTTTAGTGTCACCGTACCGATACAGGCAGTAAGTGTACCGATATGAAAGTCTGTTAAGTTAGTTAAAAGTGGTAACATGAACTTTTCGTTTTTATAATCTGGTCCTTGATTAGTTAAAGGATAAAATTGAATGGGTAAATGACTTACAACTGTAATGAAATTTCACTGGTATAATATGAATATGCTTAATTTCGGATAGGTATGAGAAAACTTGGATAAGGACCTCTAATTTGTAAAATTTATGTTTTTGTCCTTAAATCTAGAAAAGTTTTAAATTGACCCCAAGTTGAGCAATTTGATAATGAATTGATCTAGTAAATCTTTGTAACGCCATGATAATAATGTGAACACTATTCTGAACTCCGAATCCGTCACTAGTAACACATTCCGACTCGGTTCTCTATTAGACCGGGAATTGGGTGTTACATTTGTGGTATCATAGCAGAGTTTAGTCGATTCTAAGACTAAACCGAGGTTCATCATGAGTCTGCATGTACATATGCCATCTAGGAGTTTATTTGAGTATGTTATTTGTGACTTGCAACCAACGTGATTCATTGCTTTTTTTTATTAGATTTAAAATGTCTGAGTCCAACACTAGACGTGAGGAGTTGGAATTACACTCAGATTCCTCTTCAACACAAGGGAATAAGGTTGAAGTAGAAACTCGACCTGAATCGATAGAACAAAATAACCTACCTAATCCACCACCGATGCCACTCGCTCAGCATAAGTATCTCGTATCCATAGCTGAGATGATTAAGTAGGTGGTTGTTTCTCTTAGACAAGAGCAGCCGCCTCAGTCTGTCGTTGTAGCATCCTCCTCCATTACCCGAGCCCCAATAGATAAACTCAGTCAATATCGGGCTTATACGTTTAATGGTCAGGAGCAAGATGATCCTGAAATAGCTAAATACTGGCTCGAGAATACTTTGAAAATTTTGAACAAATAGTTGAAGTGTCCGAATGAGCACAAGCTGGAGTGCGCACTGGCGTTGATTGCTGAAGAGGCTCATAGTTGTGGGACACGGTGACACTCACTGTACCTGAGCGTATGGTTACATGAGATTTCTTTCTTAAGAAATTCTGTAAAAGTACATTAGTGATTATTATATTACTGAGAGGCGTGAGAAGTTTCTCCATCTTTGGCAAGGAGGGAGACTAGTGGAACAGTATATCCACGACTTTTGCAAGTACTCGAGGTACGGTACCGAGATTATATGTTCTGAGAAGGAGAAGTGTCGGATGTTCGTAGATGGCCTTTGTGATGAACTACGCCCTCTTTTCACTACTCTAGAGTTGAAAGATTTTCAGAACCTAATCAACAAGGCGATTGCTACTGAAGCCTCTCAAAAGTCTTGTGAAAGAAGAAAATGGAATCATGCTCGATCCGATAAGAGGTTCAGAGATGAGTCCAAGCCTCCCCTACCTTAGAAGAAGGGACAATAGTATGATCAGAGGTCTACTATTTCACAGCAGCCACTGAAGACATAATTTATGCCGCGATCTCAAACAACCGGGATATTCGCTGCTCGTACAACTTCTGTCAACAGTACGAGCAGTTCAGGATGAGGTTCTCAGATTCTTATATGTAATTTTTGTCAGAAGAAGCATCTCGGGCCTTACCATAAGCAGTTTGGAACCTACTATCTTTACGCCATGATGGGTCACTTCATCCGCCAATGCCCACTAAATCCTAATGCTTCTGCCTTAGTAGCATCCCAGAGTAACCCTACTAAAGGGAAAAGAATCAAGCATGTACAGCCTAGAACCACGAGGAGACCTCGTAATACAAACACTCCATCTGGTGGATGAGATTCGCAAGTTTCAGCATAGATGTACCATGTTAGAGGTCGAGAGCAGGAAGATAATCCAGATGTTATTGCAGGTATGGTAGAGTTGTGCTTCAATTATGTATATGATTTGGTAGACCCAAGCTCTACGCACTCTTTTATTAGTGCACCTTTGATTGAGAAGTATGCCTTGAAACATGAACCCGTTACTTCAAAAATAATGTGTGGTTATACGTTTGATCTACAAAGCATGTCATTTGAGGATCCAAGGAATCCCGTTTCCAGCCAATTTGATGGCCCTACCCTTCTATGAATTCGATCTTATTCTAAGCCTTGATTGGCTTGCGGAGCATCAGGGTTGGGTAGATTGTTCTAAGAAGAAATTGTATCTTTGAGGATACAATAAGGAAAGCGTAACCTTGTTAAAAATTGAGTCTGAGCCTAGTAGATATGCCTTGTATACTACTGAAGTTAAGGAAGATCCTAAGATCGAGAATGTGTCTGCAGTGAGAAAATTCTTTGATGTGTTCCCTGATGAACTTCTGGGACTTTCTCTGACTCGAGAGGTAG